>CM055108.1:44007963-44701989 GCA_029204225.1 Diphasiastrum complanatum
ATCCGAGTGCATTGTAGCCCTGACTCCCGATCATGCGGTGATCATGTAGTTCCTAGCCGGGGATTACCACAAAGCATCAGAAGAGAACTGAAACGACGAAAGCAGTATAACAACCAGCAGTTCCAACAGAGATGCCATCGAAAGGTCGACAAGATCACGCTCTTGTGTTGGCTGCTACGTGAGCACAGAAGAGGAAGGAAGTGGCTCCCTCACCAACACCATCGGTCACTGACGACAAACCCTCAACTTCAGCACCATATCCAAATGTGAGGGAAGAGAGAAGACAATACCAGAAAATAAGACACTGGGTACAAAAAGCACAAGAGGAGGAAAAAGAGCAAGAATGAGACAGCCCCACAGAACCTCCAGTCCGCGTCGAATGAGAACCGCAAGCGGGCTCACCACTGCGCACTGATCAGAATGATCGGTTGCACCAACATGAACCACCTTATCGCATGGTGGAGCCCAAGGAACCACACACTGAAAGGCTCACACTTTTGCTGTCAAGCCATGTTAGTTTACCACTCGGAGAACTCCTGCGGATTGCACCACAAGCGAAAAGCCTTTTAGCTGAATGGGCCAAAGCGGATGAGGAGCCAGTAGCGCCTGAGCCATATATTGTGTGGGCTATGATGAAACAAGTAACGTCCTCCACATCGGAGCATCATGGGAAAGTGAGGAACACAACATCACTTTTCAATCAAACACAAGAGATACGAGGATGAGGCGACAATGGTAGATGGAGGATTGGGTGTCAATCTGATCTCCACTACTTTGTACAAAAAATGGGTTCTACAAGGATTGAAGCCAGCAAGATTCGCCATCAGACTAGCAGATCTATCTTGTGTGAAACCAAAAGGTGTAGTTGCCGATATTCTCGTAAAGATAGCAGGCATGCAGTTTGTGATTACTTTTGTGGTCATGGATATACCTGAATCTCCATCTACATACCGTGTTTTACTGGGAAGACCGTGGTTGAGGACTGTGCAAGTAGTACACAACTGGGGTACAGGGAAACTCACCTTCGAGAACAGAGAACAGGCTATAAAGGTTGATCCAACCACATGGGCGATGAAACCTATTGCACCCAAGGCTGATGACGGATCATCCACGACATATCATACGATTGATCGCCCAAGGCCAGCCAAGGGAGGTCACTATCATTCAGAGATGGATGTCATGAGATGGACAGATGCATTAGCAACTATTGGCTGCCAAGCATGTCAATATGAATCAAATCCAGAACTGAGTACATCTTCACCCAAATGTTACACTATGGACACACCAATCACATTTATGCTGAATATGATAAACATATCATGGCTGTCAGCGGAGCCTATTGAGAACCCAATGGATGATGATCTAGTCCCTTGGCAACATGCTCTAACTTATAATAAGGAGGTTGAGCTAACTGATGAACAGATCCTACACCACATAGACCCAGATTGTGACGGAACCAAGAAGGTACCAGCTCAACCACCACAAAAGTCTGCTGTGGCGAAAGTCTCAAGGATCGATTTACCCAAGGCACCTGTGAATAAGAAGAATCAGTTGAAGCAAAGCTACAACCAGGTGATCCGATGGAGTGACCTACCCGAAGAGGCAATAGCTACAGTAGACGTTGATATTTGCACCCATGAGGCGAATGTCACAGTAGTCCTGAAGAACAAGGATCAACCCACCAAAATGACAAAAAAGAGCAAAAGTTCAAGAGACTACGATCCTTGTTGGTGGAATATAAGGACTATTTTGCCTGGAGCTATAGTGATCTAAATCCGCCAACAATAGTCCAACATACCATACCCTTGGTGGACGGAGCAGTCCCCAAGGTGAGCCGTTACTACCGCTGCAATCCGAATTATACAAAACTGATCAAGCAAGAGTTGCAGAAGCTGATGGATGCAGATTTCATTTACGAAATCGAGCACACGGAATGGGTATCACCAATAGTTATAGTACCCAAGAAGAATGGCAAAATGCGGATCTGTGTGAATCTGAAGGCGCTTAATGCAGTCACCAAAAAGGACCATTTCCCTTTACCATTTACGGAAAGTGTCCTCGATAGAGTAGCTGGCGACGAAGTCTACAGTTTTTTGGACGGCTTCAGTGGCTACAACCAGGTGAAAATAGCCCCCTAGGACCAGCACAAGACATCATTTGCCACGGAATGAGAAACTTATGCCTATAAAGTGATGCCATTTGGACTTTGCAATGCCCCAAGCACTTTCCAGCAAGCCATGCATGCGGCATTCAAAGATTATTTGCAAAAATTTCTGAAAATTTTTCTGGACAATCTGTGCGTGCATGGACCAGATTCAGGACACTTATCCAATTTGGAGAAGGTGCTACAAAAATGCCGTGAATACCAGATCTCCCTGAATCCAGCAAAATGTCAATTCTGAAGCATCCCAACGGCTTGCCCCCATCCAAGTGCAACTTACACTTTGGAAGCAGAGAACACACACCTGGGGACGGAGGTCAAAGCCTTACAAGACAAAAAGCTCGTCTGGTTAGCTCAATCTGCATCGGACACAAGGCTGCTTTCCCAATCAGAGATGAATCTTCTACGGCGTCAGGTGCAGATTTATAGCCAAACCCTCAACAGCTACCAAACGGAGTTCAATAAGTATCGGACAAGCGCAACGCAAGAGCTCGCCTAGGCCAAGAAAGCCCTCAAGGCGTGCCAACAATACATGGAAACGAAGGCCCGGCCCACCCCCGTGGTAATTCCACCGCCACCTAATTTTGACGCTGCACAGACTAGTACCAGCCAAGATCAGAGCCAACAGGCAACATGGGGATTTCAACCAGATCAAGGGTCTGAAGGCCAAGACCAAGGGCATATAGATGCGTCTGCTGAGTCGCGAGACAGAGCCAAGGCGCAACCACTAGCCAAGGCCAAGCAACATCATCCAGCACTAATGATTATCGTGCTCTCACACTCAGCTCTCAACTTCATCTTTGCTAGAAGCCCTTTTGAGTGGAGAGGTTCTGCATTGACACCTCGGGGCATGGCATCAACTATTAATGACTCTTGTGAGTCATTAATAGGCTTAAGTAAGGGCCAAAATACTGTACTTCAACATAGATCGTATCAAAAATGTCGAAATAAGAGAAGCCCAGTAATTGACATTCATGCATTAAGATCTTTTGGAATGATCCTTGAAAGGTAACTTATTCAATAACAAAATTGTAGTATTGTATCGATAGAAAGTATTCAAGTATTTGTGTGGACTCCTCAAATCAATTTGAAAACCAATAATACAATACTGAGATGATCAAAGCTATTGCGCAGACACTCGATGTTGTTCGCTATGTCTCTACTTGTTTGATGGATCTAATTTCATGTATCTTTATTCTCATGCTTAGATAATCATCCATTATCATGCATTACATTCCATCTAATCATTCGACCATGCTCTCACTCTGATTTTATACATGTATAAATAGAGAGCACAAGTGCTTGGAAATTTATGATAGTTGCCAAGTTAAGCACTTTATACTAAAGAAAATAGTAGATTGACATACCAAGTACTGACTCAAACTTATTACAAGTGGTAGTAGATCTTTGACATAGTTGTTTAGAATATTAAACAACTATGTCATAGTTTGTGAACTCTACCATCAATGCATCAATTATCCAATTTTGAGATTTTGTGTAGTTCGATGATTTGTTTTTTTGTCTATTTTATGTAGATAGATCTCGAGTTGAGGGTACTTTTAAAAAATTTAGGTTGTTGAGAGAAAGAACTTGATTTTGAGTTGCACCATGAAAATGCCGATCAACATTTTTTGAGTCAACATTTTTGTTGACTAGTCAAAGGTTGACATTTTCACCAATGGGCTTTTTGCACTAAGGTGAGATTAGATCCTCTTTACTCATTATATTCAAAGGAATATTGACAAAGCATATGGATCTAAAGATCCCCAAAGTATCAACTATTGCAATCTTCATATCAAGCACCATTAATAAGAGATACCTCCAATTGAAGTCTTCAAATAAGAAGTCACATGAGATGGTACCATCTTTGCTTCTACATGATGAAATGAGATCATCCAAATGAACAAGAGAAGAGAATTGATGAGAAGTAGACCTCCTTGGCAATAACTCTCCATGTTCTTTTGCCAAAGCACCATCTTCATGAGCCTTACCATCTTGGGATATAGGTTGAGGTAGATCACTTGCTTTCTCCCCCTTGAGATGATTCCAAGATCCTCTTGGCCACACTTCCACAAGGATTAGCATCAATATTGAAAAGATTACCACATCTAGTCCCACTTGCTACCACATCACCATCCCTCTTGACCAAGCAAGCATCTTTCCAAAATCAACTTGGAAACCATCATCTAGCATCTAGCCAACACTAATGAAATTCATAGTGAGATTTTGCACAAAAAGTACATCTTTGAGAATCATAGTGGATTCAACACCAATTGGTACTCTAACAATTCCTTCTATCTTGCATTCACCATCAATAGGAATGAAAATAAACTTTCTATAACCATTGTAAGGTGCAAGATAAGTGAAAGACTTTCTTGAACTAGTCATATGAGAACTAGATCCACTATCTATCCACCATGAATTTTCATCGGCAAAACTAGAAGAAGAGTACATAGACATCATGAGAGATCCTTCTTCATAACTCTCTACTATCTCACCTTCACTCTCTTTAGTTATATTGGCTTGCTTGAAGAATTATTTCTTCTCGAAACAATTGGAAAAAAAAATGCCCACAAAAGAAGCACTTCTTGTTGGATTTGCAACTTGTTGACGTTTGTGATGAATCCTCATCACTCTCCTACTTTGACTTGCCCTTATTGAAATGTTGATGATTCTCTTTGCCCCTTCCTCTTGGCTTGTCCTTTGTGAAGTATGTCTTCACCTCTCCATCATTATTCAAGGAAAGTTGATTGATCCTCATAAGTTTGTTCTCTTGCCTACATTCCTCGGAAATGAGAACTCCTTGTAGTGACTCCAAGATTGGAAGTTGTGAAAGTAATGTACTTTAGGACCATAAATGGATCTACAAAATATCCACAAGAGTGATTGAATGTTGTTTAACAATCCATCAAGAAAACTAGACCCAAAAAAGTTGATCTAGATTGGCAATTTGATAAAACAACAACCACTAACAATCAAAAGCATTGATGAACATTGAAATCCAAGCCCACACATGTGAGACACAACCCGTTGTACGTCCTGTAGACTAAGAATGAAGTAGAAATCAATTTGGTTTCATTTGGATCACAAAAACTCAATGTACATAGTGAACTAGCTCGAGATTGCCAATGAGCTCCAAAAATATTCTATCTTCTCGCTATGGAGAGATGGAATACATAGCAAAAGTGACTTCCTTTGTGAAGTTAGGTGGATTTCCAACATGTAATAAGGAAGTTAACTTGGCTCTCTTACCCTAATTTGCAACCCTAGCCTAATTCCTAGAGTCATGTCTAGTAGGTGACTAGTTGGTTTTTTTAAACTTAGGTGTAGGTCCTATAATCTAGGAATCACTACCAAAATGACATGACCAACCCTATAGACTTTACCTAACCTAATCTATGATGGGTTTCCCACGTGGCATCATGGCCTCACAGTTAGAATTAAAGTAGAATCACTGTGTTACTGTATTGTGGGTCCTATCAGTGGATAAGGATCAGTTGGCCTTGTCACGAGGCAAGTTGACAAGACACGCGTCCCGTCAACGGCAACCTGGGTCATGCATGGGTTGCCTGAGTGAACAACTATATGTACAGTGTAATTTCATTTTGAGAAATACAGTTGCTATGAGAGCTTGTTGTGGAGAGTGTTTTCTGTTTGTGTTACTGTATAGCATGATCTGTGTTCCTGTGCGAAGCAAATTCTAAGTTGGTATCAGAGCCGTAGAGGGAGTGTACACAGTACAGTGTCGCCGTTGAAGAGAGCTTCGGGAGAACTGTCTTCTGAGAGTTCGGGCTTTACGATGGGTTGAAGATGGAAAGAGAAGAACTGGTGCACGGTCTCTAATTTATAGAGGCTTGCTAAGCTCAGCAAAGGGATTATTAGCCTGTGCATAGCATCAGACAGGGAAAAAATTGATGAAAAATTGACAATTTTGAAGCCAGTTGAAAATTGAAACCGGGCTTGGGGTTACGATTTGTATACATAACTGGTGATTTCTTCGCTGTTTGCGCACCGTTTTGGATGCCGTAAGGACAGGAAGGAAGTTAATCACATTGTCAACCAGCCATGGAGAGATTCTGAGGTTTATGTCAGAGATTTGTCTCCAGACAGTTAACCTAGCAGATTTGTGATAAAAAAGTGAAAAAAGCCACTTTGCCAAGTTGAGCTAAAATCATCGTTTTTCCACGGAATTTCCTGACTGAACACTCTACAGTCTTGGAATCAGTAGGGCAACCCTGCTCCAGGCCTCAAATCGTGCTCAAACGATCCACAAGCGAATTAGATTTGACATTTTTCAGAGTGGAGAGACGCGGCTGCAGATAGGGAGGTCGCGGGCTGTTCGCGCGCCCAACGCAATGGTTATTGTAGTGTCTCGAAGACCATAGCGACTATAGGAGCATGGTTCAATGCCCAGAGGCAGTTTGGACCTTTGGATGAGGTGTCAAATGAATCGACGGTCCAGAACTTGTGATGGGAGAGAAATTTGGCCCACAAGATTTGGTTCAGCCATTGGATGAGCTTTGAACAGGGCCCTGAAGAAGTGAAGTGCATTTTGGCCTTCAACTTCATTAAAAATTTTCATATTGAAAGCTGAGTTGGGTCCCTTCACAAGTGAAGAGTGAAGTTTCTTCAAGGTGAAGAAACAGTTCAAAAACTAGAAAAGTCCCTACTTTTGGGTCTTTTGCCCGTTTTGACCCAAACGAAAGGGTATAACCTCCAAACAAAGGGCACCCGGACTTTACCTGCAAGTACGGTACAGCAAAACAGAGTGATTGCAGCGGAGAAAGTGTTCAGAGTACGCCAGAAGTGATTTCACCATTCCACTGGGCACATTGTTGGGAGTTGACGATTGAGTGCATTTTGGAAGGCGACGCCGATTTGGCTTTCAAATTGGTGGAAAAGCGGCAAGTGGCCTAGTAAGGGAAAAAGTGCAGGTCATTATTTTCAACTTTTGACATCACTGTTGGCCTCGGCATACTGTTCTTAGCCTAAGGCAGAAGTTTCAAGTAGTTTTGCGATGGCAAACATCGGAGAGTCCATTTTGAGTGAAAGTAGCAAATTGGACGGGATTTCCAACTATGTAGTGTGGAAATTCAAAATGAAAAACATACTGATGGAGAAAGACGTGTGGGAAGTCATCACAGGTGATGAGAGAAGGCCGCCAAATGAAGCAGACATCAAAGTGTTCGACAAAAAGATAAGGAAAGCTTTGACCTTCATTAACTTGTCAGTGAAGGATCACATAATTACCCACATTTGTGATGCTATTACACCCAGACAGGCATGGGATGTGCTAAAGGAGCAGTTCAAAACGTCAAATCCATCAAGAATCATGTTTCTGAAGTCAAAGTTGAATAGTGTTTGCATGGAGCAAGGAGAGCACATTCAGACGTACATGACCAGAGTCAAGACAATGAGAGATGAACTGCATTCTATTGGTGAGTGCATACGTGATGTGGAGCTAGTGCACAATGCATTGTGCGGCATTGCAGAATCCTATCAGATGTTTGTGTGCGAAATAGCATCAAGAAAAAGATTGCCAACCTTTAACGAGCTCACAGGAATCTTGATGCAGGAAGAGCAATGATGAGAAATGGTGAAAGCTAGACGTCAAAATACTGACGATCAGGCACTTGCGACACGCCAAAAACAAGGCAAGGGCAAGGGCAAGAAGAAGTCTAAGCAGCAATTTGCCAAATCTTAGGAGGATGAGGGATCTTCCAATAAAACTAAGAAGAAAGGCAAGTGCTTCCATTGTGGTAAAAAGGGCCATTGGAAGAGTGAATGTCACAAATTCCTGGCAGAACAAGGCAAGGGAAAACCAAAACAAGCAGGTAACCTTGTCGATGAGGGTGAGATTGAAGACTCTAGCATCTTCATATCTGCATTGTCATCTAATCAAGATGATAAAGCATGGTACATTGACTCAGGAGCCACAAGACACATGACAAGTAGCAAGAATTGGTTCAGTAGTATGAAGGTGTTGGATAATGGAACATCTGTCTCACAAGCAGATGGTGAGGTGTGCATGATCAAGGGGACAGGCACCGTTTCAATCCAACTACCTGATGGCAAAAGCAGGATAATCAGGTAGGTACTTTACGTACCAGGTTTGAAGAAAAATCTACTTTCTGTTGGAGTCATTACTGATCAAAAGTTGATTCATATAATTGAGCCTTGATGGCTCCAATTCCAATTCTAGATTAGAAATGTCAAAACTTCTTGCATTATCTTTATGAAAGAGAAAATAATTAACATATAATGCAAGAATGAATGTTGATCCATCATTAAACATAAGGATAAGAACTGGATCATGTTCTCTCAAAATGGATTTAAGAAAGTAAAGAAGAATTCTAAGTTGACTATGCCAAGAACTCGGTTCTACCTCCATGATCTTGATGATCTCTCCATGATTATGCCAATTCCTTGCCTTCAAAAAATTTTGATCACATAGAGCAACACCAAATGGATTGATGAATGCATGAGAGATGTCACTCTCCTCACCTTTCCTTCCTTTGCCGATGAACTCAAGCCTTGATGACTCCATCTTGTTACTCAAGGTTTTTTTTCTAGTCCTTGGGTATCTTGAGCTTGCCCCTTCACTTGACTTGACTCCAAACCATTAATGATTTGGATAAGATGCTGACCCATACATTCCTCTTCAAGTTTTCAAGTCTTCCACTTATGAAAGACTATATTTCCACCATGACAACTTATTTGGTGGAATGCATGTAGATTCTACAATCTCTACTTGAAGAGCAACAAACTACCATTACTCCTATCATTGAAGTAGGATTTTCTTTGGTCCTTAAATTGGAATGATCATGCAAAAAGCATGAGGACACAAAGATTTCCAAAACAAAATGATGTTTAATCTTTTATGACACTATTCAAACTATTACAAAAATAGTTATCCAATGAAATTGCTTTATCAACAACAAATGTAGATTGGAAAGCATTCAATTTCATTGTCTCGTCATATCTACATAAAGTACTTAACACCATCAATTTTAAACATAAGAAACAAGCCACTTCATGTCTACTAATACTATCCAAGAAGGATTCAAAGATAGTAGACTCTCCAATGCTCTTCACCCTTGCAAGATGCACACTTGAATGGAAAATTTGCATGCAATTTGATGAATTGGCCTTTTTCTTTGAGGTACTCCTTGGAGCTCTTGGGTTTTGAGGTTGATCCTCAAAAATCTTCTTCTCTTTGATGCTCCTCCTCAAACCTTGCAAGCTTCCTGTCACAAAGATTCTTAGTTGCATTTTCAATAGCAACACAAGCATCCAATTTAAACAACCTTCCATATTTAAATCCTTTTGCTATGCAATTATCATTCTTCAAAATGTAACAAACACCATGCTTGAAGTGGACATCCAAACCACTTTCCACAAGTTGACCAATACTTAGCATATTTTTGGTGATAATTGATGGTACATAAAGAACATTTATTGGATCCATACTTTCTGAGGATTCATTGGGACGCCCGTGGGTTTGAGTTGCACAAGTAATTCATAACTGGGGTTCCAAAAAAAATTATTGAAAACTGTAAGCAAGCAGTCAAATTTGATTTATTGACTTGGATGATCAAGCTAGCAATTCAAAAGGAAGATGGTGATTCTTCCACAATGGACCATACTTATGATTGAGCAAGCTTTGGGAGTCCACTATGATTCTCAAACTAATAATGTTAACTGGAATCAAGCACTTGCAATTGTTGATTGTACAGAGGGTTACGTGCGTCAACATGATGACAAATCAGAGTTAAGCGACATTCTCATGGCTAAACGCACTCTTGATACACTTATCACATTTCCACTCAATATGATAAATGTAGCATGGATATTAACTGAACCAATTTTGGATCCAATTGAAAATGAACTTATCCCTATTAGTTAAGATTTATTTTATGATGAGAATGCAAAACTTACTGATGAACTAATCTTAAGTCATATAGATCCTACAAGATTTGGAGTCTGACATATTCCTGATGATCCGCCAATAAAACCATCAGAGTCTACATGACTGATGACAAAAAAGAAAGCTAAACAGCATTATAACATGGTTCTGAAATGGAAAAACCCACCAAATGAGATAGTTTCTACAGTTGATCTAAAGATTAGTGACCATGTTGATGTACCACCTTTATTGGACAAAGGTAAAGGAAAGATTAGAGATGATTCATCAAGTCAGAGCTCTAGGAAGTCATCACCCTCTTGGACAACTTCAACCAAGAAATCTAAACTGAAAAAAAAAGGTTAACCCTTTTGGACAAAAGAAAACAGATGAAGTTCAACATGGCATGCCAAATCACTTCAAAAGTATACTTTAGATGATGTTGTGATTATGCTCCCAAAATCTCATCGTGAACCTAAGAACCAATTGCCAAAAACACAAGAAGTCTTCAATGGACTAGTTAGGACGCAACCTATGAATCTATCAAAATTAGGGGAAGATGAGAAAATCGTACAAATTGGAGTGCAACTTTTGACAGACCAATTCAATGCATTGAGGAAGTTGTTGGTGAAGTATCAGGATTGTTTTGCTTGGTCTTACAAGGATCTAAACAGAATTCCTACTTCATTGGTTGAGCATACTATTCCATAAGAGACCTGATGCAGTTCCAAAAGTGATGAGATTTTATTGATGCAATCCAGACATTAAAGATCTTATAAAGGAGTTGCAGAGATTATTGGAAGCTGATTTCATTCATGAGATAGAGCATACTAAATGAGTTTTACCAATTGTCATTGTTCCAAAGAGAAATGGCAAGATGCGAATTTGTGTGAACCTGAAGGCATTGAACAAAGTTATTGCGAAACGATTATTTTTCATTAGGCTTTCATGAAAAGCATTTTAGATCACCTTGCTAGAGCGGAAGCTTAAGTTTTTCAGATGGATTCAATGGATACAACCAAGTTAAAATTGCACATGCTAATCAACATTAAACAAGTTTTGCAACATAATGGGGGACCTATGCTTATAAAGCTCAACCATTTAGAATTTGTAATGCGTCGAGTACCTTGTGAGAGATTTCAACAAGTTTAGTCATATTTTGATAAATTGTCAATTGAGGCCAAAACTCATTTTAGACTTAGAGATAAACTTTTTGAAGTTATATTAGTTTGAAATACATTCAATAAACACTTTTTGAAAGTGTGGGAAAGTTGTTAGTCGATTTTTAGAGAGATTCAAATTTGAACTTTGGATATATTTAATCTAGTCCCAAAATAGTAGGGTTTTTCATATTGGAGGGAAAGCCAAGTGGCAAAGTAAGGTTTGGACCTGCCATATATTGTTATAACTCGTGGAGAAAGGGATCTTCTCTCTTCTCTCGCATTTCATCATTATACATGGTTTTCTTTGGGTTCTTCTACTCATTGGTGCACTCTCATAATATCATCTTGCAATTCTATGTGTAGAATGATCATTTATTGCTATTTTCAGTTCCACACATGTGAAATACAGTAGGGTACTGTAATTGTATGAAAAAAAACTATATTTTATGTTTTGGTTCATGTTTGATCAATATCTCTTAGAGTTTGCATCTCATTTTGTATGTAGATGTTGATTTTTCTACATTGGCAGGATTGTTGGTTTGCTCTTTTTTGTACCCAAAGATCAGGGACATGGATTTGGATCTTGAATGATCTGAAATCCTTCACATGGTATTAGAGCTATTGTGTTTTAGGTTATGAAAGGATCAACCACATTTATCACAGATTTGGAGGAGTTACCAATAGGTCTATATACTTGATCAATTCCAATTTCACACTTGGTTTACTGGGATTAGCCAAGTTTTGGTGCATTAGGAAGGTGTCATTGGAGGCTACAAGTTGATAAATCAAGTTTTTAGAAATTGCATGTAGAATTTGAGATATTCAATTTTTTGTGATTTTGTCAAAACCCTAATTTTGATTGGATCTCTAGTTTTGTGAGGTTATTGAACTTTATTTGAGTGTGTTTCAATATTAGGAAGTGGCAAGGATCATTAGATTGAAGATAGATCATAGGTTGATCAAGATTTCACTATTTTGTGTGTTGAATTTTTAGTTAGAAATGTAGAAGAGATTTGAGAGGTTCCATATCTTTGTGATTTCTTCTTGAGTTCATTTGTTGACATTCAAGAGAGTTCTTTGTGCATTGGAACAGGCTGAGAGAGGAAGATCAGGTCATTACGACATGGCTACAAGTGGTGGATTCATGTTGGAAGGCAATGATAGGCTTACATCAAGTAACTATTCATTGTGGAAAGTGAGGATGGAATCACTTCTTGAGATGAATGATGTTTTGGATATTGTTGTAGGTTTGGAGGAAAGACCAACAACTCAACAAGATCAAGTGAGGTATGACAAGAGAGCAAAGAAAGCTCTACACATGATTAAGTTGAATGTTACCAATGAGCTTCTCAAGGAGATTGGTAAGTGCACATCATCTTTGGAGGCTTGGGAAGCTTTGAAGAAGCTTTATAAATCCAAGTCTACATCAAGAGTGCTTACTCTTACGGCCTTGGAACAAGCCCATAAAAAATTTCATGGCCTTAGAATTGGCCCTAATGCATAAAATGTAAAAGCTGGCACTGTCCCGCTAGGTTTTTGACGAATATACAATTACTCAATGTGTTTTTCAGAAAAATCAATCTGCCAAAGAAATCCCAAGTCATGAGTCCTTGAAGTCACAAAAAATGCAATTTGAACATGGGGACAAACATGGGAAAATTCGATAACGAAAAAGATATTTGTTCAACAAGGGAACCATTTTGGAAATTTTTTTGACATTATTTGGTTTTTTTAAAGGTTTTTTTTTATTTTTTATAATTTTTTTTCTAATTTTCTCTCTAGTTTTTTGTTTTTTTGAGATTTTTTTGTATAAAATGGTGTTTTTTTGAAAATTTTTACAGTATTTTGTCTTTTTAGATTGTTTTCAACATTCCAATCTTATTTGTCATTTTTTATGCTTTCAAAGTTTGCAAAAGAAGGAAGAGAGTACTCATGCTTTTGTTTTGAGGGTTAAAGCATTCCATGATGAGTTAGCATGTATTGATGAAAGCATTAAGGAGGTAGAACTTGTTCAAGTTATACTTAATGGCTTGTTGGATGATCATGCTAATCTGTTCAAAGTTTTGCTGTTCAAAAGACTTTGCCAAGTATTGTGGATTTGCAAGAGATCTTGGTGAATGAGGAGTATAGGCTTCAATCAAGAGGAGGTGGATCTACATCGACATCTCATTATGAAGAGGAGGCTATGTTCATCAAAGACAAGTTCAAGGGCAAAGGCAAAGGCAAGTGGTCAAAAGGACAAGATCAAGGTGAGACTTCCTCTTTTAGAAAAAAGAAAGATAAGTCTAAGTTGAAATGCTTTTATTGTGCAATCAAAGGGCATTTTGCTAATGAATGTTTGAAGAAGAAAAGAGATGAAGGTAGCAAGCAAATCAACTTTACTACTAATGATGAGAATCCAATATCAAGTGAAGGTGACAAAGATTCATGGTGGATTGATAGTGGAGCTAGTTCACACATGACTAGTCACAAGGAGTTCTTTACTTCTTTGGTCACTTATGATGGAGCCAATAAAGCAATTCACATGGCCAATGGTGGTGAGTGTGTGATTGAAGGTATTGGTTCAATTTCTATTTGTCTTTCTACTAATAGGAAGACAGGACTTGATGGTGTTCTTTACATTCCTTCACTTTCAAAGAATTTGCTGAGTGTTGGTCAAATGATAGAGAAAGAATACATGGTAAAGTTTGGTGGTGATGCTTGTTTCATTACAAATGAAGAAATCTTAGTTGCTAGGGGCAATAAAGAAGGTAGATTTTTCAAGCTTGATGCCTTTGTTATGGCTAACAAAAAGGATGGAATGGAAAAGGAGATTGGTCTCAACTTTCCAAAGTTCCCTTTTAGCATCAATAAGATTGGTGGATCTTATGCAAAGTCTAACAAGCTTCTTTATGTTAGATCTAGGTCAAGATCTAATATGCTTCTTAGAGATGTTCATCTTTGTGCTAACTTGGCTAGTCTTGAGGATAATGATGGTGTTTCAATGGTTTTTCATGGCAAGTGCAAGCATGCAAAAGGTAAAGAAAGAGCTAACTTCATCAATGGAGGTGAGGTTCTTCCTTGGAAAAAATTGTTGTTAATGATTTCTTTGATCATATGGGAAAGATGTTGCTAGGTGCATGCATGAAGGAGGTGGTTCTTTGTAATACCCTATTACATGCATATTTTTCTTAAATTACTATTTTGTGATGCAAAATCCCAATCAACCTACTCAAGTGATGAAGATAACCACCGAATATGAAGAAATATCTAATGGACCTGACAATGATAAGTCATTCAAAGATATTTTTAGAAGATAAAGAGGCCTAAAATAAATGTGACGGAAGGAAGGACTATAACTCGAAGGGCAGTTATGAAACGACATGAACCTTAAAGATAAAAATTATAAAAAGATAAAAAGTCCATTATGGAATGTGTTGAAGAAATATCTTTTCTTTGATGTAAGAGTGATGTACACACATTGTATACTATATTGAAGTAAAGACTTTTTATCTTTTATCTTTACTTCAATATATAGACAATGTGTGTACATCACTCTAGAGCATTCTGTAATCTGAGAGATAGCTTTTCATCAAACTGTATTTGTCTTCTCTTGGCCTCATGGAATTGACCAACGACATGATTGCCTAGATCAGCAAAACATGTCCTCAAGAAGGTTATGTTCGGACAAAGGAGCCATCCAAATAGAGACTCAGCATCGTTGTCAGGACATGGCCGATAAGAGTGCCAAAGTGAGTTACTGAATAAGTAAAACACTTTGTATGGTCTTTATGGGCTCTTCTTTCTTTGATGGAGCAGGCAACATTTTTGTAGTGCACATGATAGCCAGCTTCCCAGTCAGAATACAGCTCCCACAGCTTCGGATAAGTGACATCAATATCTTGCAATAAGCTCTCTTTGTCGAACCTTGCAAAATCTAATACTTCCTTTGGCCAGTATAGGTCAAATTGACTATGCTTTCTCCAATAATCAATGTGTCCTAAATAATAGTTGTAGAAATCCATTTTCTTCTGTTTTAAGTAATCTAATGCATATAGTAATGTACAACCTACATATAATTCTACACTACCGAAAGGAACTACAAAAAAAATTTCCTACAAAATTGTCCAACAAAGGCATCCTTTCTGTTCCAGGCTAAGGCTATTCCACAGAATTAAAAACTCAGATTTCTCCCAGGGGGCTTCCTAGTCGGCCCAAGTATAACCCATTAAACTTGGCAAAAAGGAATAGTCCACACGCCATTGCAACTCGCAGTTAAATTGCAGTGGCAACCAAACACAAACTTTATCAACAAAAAGTCAGAATTCTTGCGCAAATACCTTATCTGCCTTCTTTGACTTAGTTGTTCGAATTTGCTTGGCTTTGTGGGTGTTAGCAGGATCTGCCTCTACTTCAATCTCCTTCGCATATATTGCATCTTTAATCTGGGTCTGCAGTGACTCCAATTCTCTCTTTAGTCTGTCATTCTCAGCTACCGCATTGCGAAACTCCTCATGGGCTTCCACACTAGTGCAGTTGAAAACTTGGAAACTGTGGAGGTTACCTGAATCCACCTGCTTTCCCTTGCGATAGGCTAGTACCTCTGCCATCAGGCTATTGATATTCTTCCAGCCTCTGACAGCTCCTTCAGGTCTATGAGCTCCTCTTCAAATCTGTTCTTCTCCTCATATAGACGTTGAAGGATCTCACTCTTGAAGGTGTCCTGTAATGTAGACTGCACATGCTTCCATTTGGCTACATCAACCTTGATTGTGCCCCCATCTGAACAGCATTGTAGTGTAGTGTCGGCGCTTATTCTTGCCAATTTCTCAGCATCCAACTACTGCTGCAGGCCTTTTGCCTTCTTCTAGTAGAAGTCTATCTTATTGTTTAGAGCAATACGCTCTGAATCAAATGAAGCAATGTGCTTCTTTGCAGTAGATAACTCATCCTTGCTCTTGTCCAGTTCGGACTAAAGAGACAAGGAGTAGTCGTTTAATTTCCTTAGTGTGACCTCAAATTTCTTGTTACTCTGCTCCATAGTGTTGCGCTGAGCCAAGAGCTTGGTCATCCTTTTCTTCAGATCCTCATTTAGCCCCTATATTTTGGCTATCTTTAGTTCATATCCCCTCTCAACAATAGAAAGTGCTCATTCAATAGAACGACTAATTACTAAGTTAAATTGCACAAGTATACATATGCAAATTTCATAATATTGATTTACAACAACACAGAACAAGCTTTAGGATGTGCAAGTCTGGATATACCTCAGTGTAATGTAACAGTGATTCCAAATGTTAACATCACCATTAAGTTCCAAGCAATTGATTATTCATGCATTCTAATAACCAATGAGTTTTAAGACAATCTTAGCAATGAATTTACCGTTGCTCGCATAAGACAGTATCAAGGCTAAGGAAGTGTCTGACCAGAGTTACAATCACAAGCACATTTGACAAGGTGAGGCTTACCAACTGTCAGAAATAGAAGTACTCAGCAAACAGAAGGCTTATGAAAGTAGAGAGAAGGAAAAACTTGAAGACTCAAACTCTCTTTGTGATCTCCTGAAAAACTCGATGGTTGAATTGAAGCATAAGTGGTGTACATATAGGGAACGAGTGCGAAAGTACGCAACTCTTTAAATATGCCGCTTCATATTTAATTTAATTAAATAGTTCCATCAAATAGGAGAATTACAAGTGTACATTTCCTAAGTGGCATCCTTGTCAAGCGGCTTTGCTCTAATGAGAAGCAAGCAGGTGATACCCTATTACATGCATATTTCTCTTAACTTACTATTTTGTGATGCAAAATCCCAATCAATCTACTCAACTGATGAAGATATCCACCGAATATGAAGAAATATCTAATGAATTCGACAATGATAAGTCATTCAAAGATATATTGAAGATAAAGAGGCCTAAAATAAATGTGACTGAAGGAAGGACTATAACTTGAAGGGCAGTTATGAAATGACATGAACCTTAATACGAAGGCTAGCCCTAAGAGCGGAACATTTCAGAAGACTCATTTATTGCGCCTCAAGCAAACGTTGTAACCTTCCACGTGCTTGCTTCTCATTGGAGCAAAGCCGCTTGACAAGGATGCCACCTAGGAAATGTATACTTGTAATTTTTCTATTTGATGAAATTAGTTAATTAAATTAAATATGAAGCGGCATATTGGTTACTAAAGAGCTGCATACTTTTGCGCTCGTTCCCTAGATGTACACCACTTACACTTCAATACAACCACCGAGTTTTCAAGAGACCACAGACAGAGTTTGAGTCTTCAATTTTTCTCTTCTCTCTACTTTCATAAGCCTTCTGTTTGCTGAGTACTTCTGTTTCTGACAGTTGGCAAGCCTCACTTTGTCGGATGTGCTTGTGATTGTAACTCTGGTCAAACACCTCCTTAGCCTTGATATTATCTTATGCGAGCAACCGTAAATTGATTGCTAAGATTGTCTTAAAACTCATTGGTTATTAGATTGCCTGTGTGATTGAATAATCAACTGCTTGGAACTGAATAGTGATGTTAATATTCAAAATCATTGTTACATTCCACTAACGTATATCTAGACTTGCACATCCTAAAGCTTGCTATGTGGCGTTGTAAATCAATACTCTAAAATTTGTGTATGGATACTCGTGCAATTTAACTTAGTAGTCAGTTGTTCTGTTGAATGAGCGCTTTCTGTTGTTGAGGACATATTGTCGGACTACGTTTGGATTGTACTGAGACATTTGTATGTTTCTTTGCCTTGGTTTATCTGATGCAACAGACCTCGCTTGTCTGACAAACTTTATTAGGTGCATAGACCGATAGATCGGTCTGGCCGATAAGTCGGATACACTAATCAGTAATGCAACATGTTCGATATGAGATTAGTCGGTATCAATATCTTTCACTTTTGTATGTTTGAAATCACATCCTAATAGGTGATACTTTTAAATGTCTGTTGACAACCAACTTTTAATCCAAGAACAATGAATGAGTCTAAAATCACAATATAAAGCAGTCTCTTTGGGGAATGACAATCTTTTACATCACATATCCTTACAATTAAGATAAGTATAGCACGACATTCTTCTACATTCTTTTGTGATGAGTCCAAGAAAGTCATTTTTGTAGTAAAGACCACTAGGGAAAAACCCCTAAGATGAGGATAGGAAAACACAAGAAAGACTGTGGAGCAAAACCACCCAACCAATCCTAGATCACTCCTAGAGAATCCTCCTAGATCCAGCCCCCAAGCCATGCCATGTGATAGCTAGAGGAGAAGAGTTTAACAGGTAACTTAGACCAAGTCGTTGACGAGATAATCACTACCTCAATATATAGAGAGTAGGATCCTGTGCATGAACCCATGCAATCCCCATGCAGGTCAACTATAAATAGTAGTAATGACTCTCGAAAGAGTTAATTCTGGATGTGTCATGATGATCATCACCCAGCTGACAGTACCCAAATAGCAAATGTAGCCCATCACAAGGTCACCCGCACTCTGCTCGATAGAATGGTGATGAAAACACCCCGAAGGAGGATTTAACCCATGAAAAAGCAAGCTAAGTTAACTTGGAGAACAAAGCCATGGCATAGATTCTATACACATCTTATGAGACACTCCAAGGACATGTTGGGAGTCACGAGTGTAGGATACTTTTATCTTCAAGGGAATACCCCATAGTACGAATACATATGTACACATTGGCCAAGGCCAAGGTGCCCAGCATGCCCATGTACGTAAGAGATATTTAAGTCTTGACTCGTAAAAATATTTGAAATTCAAATTTGGGAGAAGAAAAGGCTTACAGACATGGAGGAGACAAGAAAATGGAAGGAAAGTGCATGCAATGAAAACTGGAAGGAAACTCAAAAGCAGGCTTTTAGAACACTAACTAATGACTAATGGCCACCATTAAGAGGAATCTAAAAAGCCTTGACCTCTCAAAAGATTCAACTACAAATCTAGGAGAAGAGAAAAGGAGGATTTGAATAGGTGAGGAACAAGGCTAGGGCCTTAAACTTTTACTAGAAAGAATGTTATCAATCACCAAACTAGGTGGTAATGCTAATTACACATGAGGAAAATTTCGATACGGGATGCACTTGTATTCAAATTAGTGTGGCATAAAGTGCCAATGTTGGCAATTACCATCAGTTAATCTTAAAAAATAAATTCTTTATAATGCATCTAGGTGTTGATTCTTACTAAACCTATTTATTGAGTTCTCTTGAAGGTGTCATTCATCATGACACGTTTTAACCAAGGAGGATAAAATATTTTGGAGATACTCACAGATTTTGGGTATTTAATTTATTTGAGCCAAACATAATTATCGATTATCATAGCCACTGTGGTAACTTTGATATTTGAATCATTTATGGATTTAAACCAAGTCAACTCAAGAGTCCTAAAAATGAAGAATATTGTTTTTCTAATAAAAAAAAAACATGAAAGGATATTATAAAAATGGTAAAAACAATGTCCTATATGAATTTTTAAAGAATTAAAGAAGGATGTTGCTTCTGAGATCTTAACATGGCATTCATAGTCTTTTGGTCATTCACAACAACTATGAACATGGTTGTGAATGAAAAAATAAATATTGTCCCCAACTATGCACTCCAACGAGTAGAGCTAGAAAGCAAATAAATTCCTTTTTTTCTTGTCTTTGAAATATATATTTTTCAAAATTCTACAAAAAAGTACTTGCATACTAGCTCTACTCTCTAGTGAATAAAATTGGCAGGAAAAACAATTCATTCTTTTTCAAATTTGATTTTATATTTTAAAAATTATTTAAATTAGATTTTAAAATTTTATTTGTTGTCTTACAAGCTCTAGTGACCAATGAGTGGAGCTTGAGGCCAAAAAATATTGCATTCAAAGCCCTATCAACATCCCTCTACTATGTTGAAGATTTGGAGGTTTAATTGTCTTTATTATTGGGTATTGTGATCTATAGTTTGATGTTTTCAAATTCACATTTTCTTAATCTAATTTTTATTAATCATGATAATTTTAAAAAAAAAAACAAGTATTAAAAATCATTAAAACCCACGAGTAGCTACTAGCAATTTGTCCATCCCCTTATCATCATAAGCCATAAAGTAGAAGATACAAATTTTGAGCTTGCAATACCCACACATTTTCAAAATATTATTTCTTAGATCTAAAGGAGCTATGAAAAACAAATAGAACTATTGCTATCAAAATTAAACTTGTAAAGCACTCGAAAGGCCAAAGACATAGATCCAAAGTAGGAGGAGACGAGTCCAAGTTGTATTGTCAATGTTGACCTAGAAGTTGGAATGAAACTGCCAAGCCTTAAATACCCAAAATTAATCTAGGCCCAAAAAAACCGTATGTAACTCTAGACAACACTATGTCTCGAGATGGAAGAGATCCAAGTGTGAAATGGCAAAACAAACTATGGGGGCGAAAGGGAGAAGGGGGATTTAACCCATGAAAAAGCAAGCTAAGATAACTTGGAGAACAAAGCCATGTCATAGATTCTATACACATCGTATGAGACACTCCAAGGACATGTTGGGACTCACGGGTGTAGGATATTTTTGTCTTCAAGGGAATGCCCCATAGTATGGATACATTTGGATCTAACACTCAACACGTACCTGATGAGATAGATATAATGGGGTGGTGCCATGAAGATCATCTTACTTGCCAAGGCTTGAAAAATGGATTAAAACTACCCTTAAAGAATGGAATACTTCTCGACAGATCCATAGAAATATTTCTGATTATCATCAACGCTATTCTCTAGATTATAACGATCCAATCTGCAATATTGTTGGATGCTAACCGTAACACGAAATATTCGTATAGACGATTAAAGGGTAAGCTCAGCACCTGGTCATGAGTTTTGTCCGTTGCAGATTGTGATCTTGCACTCTTCCTTCAATTGGAGCTGTGTGAGAGTGGAGTCAGGACTGGGGATTCGAATGACTTACTTGACAAGGCTTGAAAAATGGATTAAAACTACCCTTAAAGAATGAAATACTTCTTGACAGATCCATAAAACTATTTCTGATGATCATCAACGCTATTCTCTAAATAATAACGATCCAATCTGCAATATTGTTGGATGCTAACCGTAACCGGTCATGAGTAAAGGGTAAGTTCAGCACCTGGTCAGGAGTTTCGTCCGAAGCAGATTGTGATCTTGCAATTGGAGCTGTGCGATTTGTGAGAGTGGAGTCAGGACTGGGGATTATCGAATGATTTAAGGAATCCCTCTCTGCTGTCAGCGGCCTGAAAACCACACTTAAAAAGAGGATGGGAGAGAATATGGCTTTCTCAAGAAACGGAAATATTCACTATTCATATTATAGCAAGTACAAGTGAATTAAAACATCCTGTCATAAGCTCAGAAACAATGGTCCATAAACAACACAGATTGAGTTTTTGGAACTTTTTGGTTATCCCGAGTACCGTGTTTCTTGAAGATTCAATCTATTTATGAGCTATTAAAGTTGAGTTGAGTTGTAAGTACTAAGGATAGAGCAATTGAGTTCGATTATAGGCGCAAAACGATAATGGCTCTACTTTAGAAAGACGAGCGCACTAATTGAATACTTCAAAGTAATTTTTAGTCTCGTCTTTGGCTGTATCCTTGATAAGAAAAGAGAAGCTTTTATGATCTTCCACATAAGGTCTCCTTTGTGAGTAATTTATAGCAAGTTGCAACACTCCATTATATTTGAAAGTAGTGTATTTCGAATCCCGCTATATGTGACTCATCTACGGTCCACCATCTCTTCGCGCAGGGTAGATTCCCTGCAGATTTAATAAATAGATTGAGCATTTCGGTAGTAAGTTGGTATTTATTCTGTAACTGAATGCTAATACCTGCAGACTTGTAAAGATCGAATTTGTAGGCTGATCAATAATCATTTCACAGCAGATGGCACGTGTGAAGGAGTTTAGACTTGAACACATTCTATGAGCACGTTAAAAAATATTTTGGAGTACCAAACCAGCCTTCAGGTACAAATAACCACTGTGTCAATGCATCCAGCATGCAAACAACGAAAATAGGCTTCATGCAGTTAACGCCTAGCCCTAGAATACTTTGAGAACAAGGAAATTGCTGAGACGATAGTAATCATGCATAAAGACCTTGTTTCAGAATGCCAAGATTCCTGTCAAATAACATTGCTTATGAAACAGATACAGAACTTGTTGATATGAGCTTTCATCTTCATTCATCTCATCCTCGTCTTTCGAGCCAACTCGAATTTGTAGTTATCTTGCTGCAAATTAAGCTACTTAAAATTTAGAAAACGAAGCGCCTTTATCAAATGTCTACAAGTCATCCCAGGGAAGACGAGGATTGGAGTTCTGGAAGCGTTTGGATGTCATGAAGAAGTGACTCTGAGATAGGCGGCATGTCCATTAGGAAAAGATTATCATAAGCAGAAAATGTGTTGGTTGCCGTTGTCTCCACGTCTTTTGTATACCATGTTTGCTGTTGCAGATCATTCCACAGCCCGCAACTAACTTCATACAAGGATCGTATGTTGAGAGGTGCGGATTCTCCGTAACCGGATAGTGGACTGCACACCTCGGAAGAAGGCAAAGAGCGTAATTCTTCGTCATGAGGCAAAGTCGGGGAAGACATGTCATTTTGGTTTTGCCAGCGATGCACCTCCAGTTGCTGGAGACAATCCCATAAACTACAGTCTAGTTCAATATTCTCAGAATTTGCTGGGCTACAGACTTCAGAAGAAGACATAGAACTTGTCTTCAACATGGGGAGTGTAGTGGGAAATAAATCTTGATCGTATACATTTGGAAAGGTCGGCAACCTCCACATGTCTGCAACCTCCAAAAACTCAGGCTCAGTGCCGTGAGTGGATGCATCTTCAACTTGCGCTACATGAGGATGAGTGTGAGATACTTCATTCAATCCATCTTGCAATTGGTGGTGACTGGGTAGCACATTCAGCCTTGCTTCTTGTAGAGATTGATTGTTGAGCTGCGAGGAGGATTCTGAAGACCATAATTGTAAAGTGCATGGGTGGTTGTCATTGAAATTCATCTCCTTTTGATCAGTTGAACGTTCAGCAGTCAATCGGAATTGACGAGATGTAGGGAATTCAGACGTGAAGACCTGAACTGGAAAACTTTGTGGATGATGAGCAACAGTACTTTCAATGACCATTTTGTATCTTGCAGATGATAATTCAGCAATGGGTTGCTCGTTCTCATATATGAAGTTCGTCCGAGCCTTGCTACCTCGCAGAGCGCGGGCTGCAGAATCATATGCGAGAGCTGCGTCCTCAGCTGTGTCAAAAGTTCCTAGCCATCGTCGCTCTTTGGTATGAGGATCGCGAATCTCTGCGGCGTAACGACCCCATGGCCGCCTTCGCACACCTCGGTACTTGCTCTCACGGATTCGCTTTATCTTCTTCATCGTAATCGACAAATGAACTCAGTCCAGAGTCCAGACTATATCTGCCAATTCACAAGCGTAGACTTGATCCTGAAAACTAGCAGTACTGTAGACAACCACCATATCGTTTTGACATTTTAACTACCGCTTACCGAATTCTATCCATCCAATAATTCTAGGATCTCTCAACATTTCTAAACACGCTTCAGGTGTTGTCTAGCAATTACCGATGAATATCATGCTTAGTCATATATATATCTTTCCATAGATTCCGGGAATATCAATATCCTCGGAACATGCTTGAAAGTTGGAATTCTATCTCGCAGATGAGTCAGATTGCACACAGCATCAAAAGATTCTCATCTTTCTTAACTTAAATAACATGCTTCAGTTTCCATCAGCTCCAAGACGAGGGAAAATGCAGATAATCATCTACATATATATGATAGTATTATGATTATTATATCTTTCCTTTGTCTTTCACGACATACTTTACACTCGACTTTCGTCTTTGCAGACGAGGACGAAGTTACACAATGTCTAAACAATTATTATTGAAGATGGCTCAACATAATCTGCATATTAAAACACACATCAGGCTGCGTAACGCTTAAGGCAAAAGTTCTTGATAAAACCGGCCTTTATACCCGCAGACTACAGCGTATCTCTTGAAAGCCGAAACAGCAAGACGCTCTCAGCTTCGAAGCCGCAAAGCCAAATCCTGCTGCAAAAAAAAAAACCACAGTCCACTGTCAAGAAAGTCACGACCCATCAACTCTGGACCGTAAACACTGGAAACAGTAAGGTAAAGGGTAAAAAAAACCATCATGATTCATGATCGACAGGGCAGATAAGCCATGAATCAGGAGGCAAAGCACAAGTAGAATACAGTACGGAGAGCATGCTATGCTCTGATGCTGTCCACCGCTCATAATCCCAAGGTATGCGAGTCGTGATCTAACATAAATCCACAGTACATGCTTCAAATCTGCAAAAAAAAATACGAGCTACGTCTACGATGGTAATAGTAGGTTCGTAGGCTACGATCATCATCGCCCAACTCGCGCCTTGCAATTTGCAATCAGATGAAGAAGAAGAAAACGAACGCTACGTCGCCTCGCCCTCGCCATCGCCATCGCCATCGCCGTGGTAGCGTGGAGAGGTCTGTGAAGAGTACGAGCGTAGATTGCACAGAGAGTCACGCGCCTGCCATATACAGTGGACTGTCGACCAAAGTTAGCGGGCGAGGGACTGCAGAGGGAGAGAGAGAGAGAGAGTACAAGCTACAACTTCCTCGTGCTGCGTCCGGCCTCTGGACCGACAAACTCATGTGGCTGGTCTGCCTCTTGCAGCCTGCAGTACCAGACCAACCATAGAAGAGGCTGCTCTCAGGCCTCACACCTCTTTTTTGCTTGTCTCACCTCTTTTTTTGCTTGTAGCCACCACATGCACGCTTTCCAATGTGGCCCTTAATGCTCATAGCACCTTAGAGACTCTTCACATGCATACCCCGTCCTAATTCCCATGTCCCGAGATTGAGGTAGGCACTGGGATGGGCCTCTTCTCTCTCCTTCCAACCTGGGTTAGATTTCTTCTTTGCATGTCATCTTCTTTCGGCTCGTGATCCCATTGTAGTATGGGAATAAAAGATCCAAGATTTTTGAATTTGTTGTACGCAGGTCATGATCATGCCATAAATGGCAAAACATTGAATGCAGGCCGACGACCCGGGGAAGTTGAGTCAGGTCAGAACTTGGTTTTTCCTTTTCTTTTGGTTGGATCCAGATGGATTAGCTTGAAACTACTTCCTGGATGCCACCACCATGGAATCATAAGCTTTCGCGACTCGTACGACGTCATCAAAAGTCTAAAGCAGGATGCGGTGCTAGGAAAATCGACCCAGCAAATGGGATCACGGGAGTAGCAACCGCACAACAGAAGTTGATTACTCACACAGGAACCTGTTCTTGAGGTCAAGAACGGGACGAGTGAGGGAGCACATGAACAGGCCCTTACCATGACTGGAAGCTCACCAGGGAAGCTAATGTAAATCAAAAGCATGGGTCGAAGAACTAGATGAGTGGATTTGCGTATTACTCAAAAATTAGGTGTTGAAGGAAACAGGTGAACATGTTCAACCAAGGAATGGTGAGGTTACGCCCGGGTGAACGGGTCACATGGAAAGAGCCCCTAAGTAACCCATTTCTTATATGATATCATAGCACAACGTGAATTGACAACGATATTGAGTTCAATGACATTGTAGTCAGAACTAGAGTCTATGTTCTCAATCCACAATGGAAGGATCATTAACATTTATCTCCTTATAATTGACTCATTGAACGATTCAATGACGAGGATTTCCACATGTGAAAAATTAGAATGAAGATGATATCACTTGAAAAGGATTTATGAAATGTTGTACATGACGCCTATGCCACTTCACCAAATCTTATTCTCATTTCTACATTAAAATTGAACGATGGCAAAGCTCTTACAGATTATAGATTTCTTATATCGTCACAATAGCTCAAGAAAAACTTGGATCACTCTCATCAATCTATATGAGACACAAAATGTTACAACCAGGTGCACTTTTGGAGAAAGTTCTATTCATGCAAGATATCAAAGTCAACTTCCATAAATGATCAAATTGATCAGATTAAATCATCTATTTTTCAAAAGATCTAACATGATCTAATGATTCTTGAAAATGTGGATCATCAGAGTCTATATATTGAGTACAAAGAGAAGTAAGAGGATCATACCAAATCTAAAAAGATGCAAATTTAGATCCCTCTTTTTTGCTCTAGCACAACACTCACAACATTTTGATGGCCACTATCAGAATAGTTTACTAACTTAGATTATATATCTCTTAGAATTTTGTAACTCACGCAGAATTATCAAACGCACATGAGTTTTTGATGAAATTTAATCTTATCTTGGCTAAGTCTATTCAAATATTAATAAATATTAGTAAGCAAAATCAGTGAAGGAAAACATCACACCTCATGTTAAGAATCTTTTAGCTATTGTCAGCCAAGCATTTTCACCATAATGACTTATTCAAAATAAAATTATGTTGATCACATAAGATCAATCAACTTCAATATTGTTCATTTGTTTTGAATTCATTTTGTTTTATCCAATGATATACTTTTAATACAACATTCTCAAACAAATTTAACCAATGAGCTTCTCTAGAATCCAAAAAAATCCTATCAAATGCTTACCATCCCATAGCAAAAAAACATTACTTCAACCATTCTAACATCCCCATCATGACTTCTACAAATGAACATTGTGACTCTTGAGACAATAATCTACAAATTTCCTCAAATCCTAGAGCTTATATCAAATTTTATCCTACTAAATTTAGGATTTAGAAAATGCCAAAATCCCATACAACTAGCATATAGTCCTCATCCTAATCTAGCTCAACTATTAGTATAGCTATGATTGAATTAAGTATGAGATAATAAAATACTATGACCAGGTAGTACTTTATCCCTTATCCATAACACACATTGGAAATACATTTGAGTTTATCTTAGCATTATGATTCATAACATTAGAGACACCTATGAATCCTCATAAGTTATCGATAGTCACTCTCCTTAAAAAACCATCGCTTAGAAATAAAAAATATGGAAATCATTATCTAAAATCTATTTAATCTCTATTTCTCAATCGATGAAACTCACCAATTTAGCAATATCGATTAGTAGGTTAAAAAATCATTGATCACTTTGAGCAATATGGGGTTAAAAAACCATTGATCAATCAAAGTGATAATCTTAAAGCCTATAAATCTAGTCATAATCTTGGATATGATACTCTCATCTTTAGGTATATCATAGAAAGTTATCTTACTCCATCCCAATTTATTTATGAGGTCACCATTCATAAGCAATTTTGGAATCACAATCGTCAACTCATGAATTTAATATGATTCATAATTACTAGCTATTCCATTTTGCCTTTAGTCATACAATTGTCATAGATCACAATTTATGCCAATTACTTCTCATGGTTATCCAAAAAGAAGTCAATCTACTTCAAATCAAAACTTAAGCTTTAAGTTTGAACGTTTATTCAGTCCTCAAAACCTCTTCATTGTTAAGGCTTTATTGGCTGTGTACAGATTGAGCATAGACCTTGAAAGAATATTTTAAAGAAAAAAAACGATTGAGTGCTTGTGTAAGAAATTATTGTAGGTCCCTTAAGGTTGCATTGGCCAAAGGGTATTAATGATCTTTAATCATTATCCACAAATGCTTTGGGGTAAGCTCAAATCACAAAAATAGATATAGATATAGATCAACTATGATTTCTACATTTTCAGTCTTTGATACTTATTATTGACTTCTCATTCTGCATTTTATCTTAAATAAAGACTTGGCAAAATAAATTGTACTCTATAACAATCATTATTCTTGAATAGACTCCTCTATCATTTGAGTTCTAGATATTGATCTAAGAAAATCAAAATCTGGCTTTATAGTGCCAAAACCACTACTTGATTAAATGTAAAACCAATATCAAGATATTTAAATGCAACATTTTGTTAAGCCCAACTATAATCAACATAGAAATTCAAATTTTAAACCAAATCTTTGCTTGTTGGATAATTCTCCTACTAATCGACTAATCGACATTTTAATCTTTGTGCAACTTTTATCCAGACCTGTAGATTTATTCGTGTTTTTACACAGTCTGCATAACTACTCGGAAACAGTTTACAGTGTCGGCATTTTGGGATTTTCGTCTGTCGGGATTTTCTCTCAGTTTGGGATTTTTGAGATTTTCGCAAAATGCCAAGATGTCTCAATTGTTAAGAAAATGCCTTTAGCAAAGACCTTCGCGTTTTTTGCATTTTTTGCAAGACAATTTATTGTTCATCTTAAAGGGTACAGATTTGCCCTAACCATTTAGCAAGTAAATTTTCGAGGAGATTCAACTGGATGGATGCCAGCTCCCATTATTGGACATTGCCGCATTTGCTCAAGTATAAATAGCTACTCATATTTCTTCATATATCAGTCAATTGCATTGCAATGCATTGAAGCAAGAAGAATAGTTAGCGCTCTCTCTCAAGCCTGCGAGCTTGAACACTCTTGAGCATTCTAGCTCACTTCTTTAGAGTTGATTAGAGATTGCTATTGCGCTTACTGCTTATCAATAGTTCCGCTTAATTTAGACTTACATTTTAGTCGCCCTGAAATAACTTAGAGTACGCGGCTTTGATCCGCAACTTGTTGTACTCATTTACTTCTAGTTCATGCTCATACTAAATCAATACCATCTTCTTATTGCGTTCAGCTTCGTCTCAGAATGTATGCGTTTCTGTAATTCTTAGCGAATTGATTATTTGTCTGATAATTCAATGCTTTAATGTTTGGCTATGTAGTCACTGTAGTCCTAATGATTTCAAAGTTAGTTACTATAAGATCGAACATGATTTCTATCACTATTGTTTTGTTCAAAATTGATAGGCGTAGTCATGCATAGAGAAAGATGAAGATAGTTTATTCCGCTGCACACGATAAGTTTTCTTTCTTGTCGTTCGAATTCTTTTTATTTGATTCTATTCAGCCTATCTTTTCACACCTCTTTCCAACATGGTATCAGAGCATTGATTCTTCAAGGCCTAGTACTATATTAGAGCGCAAGCTCTAGCCAAGCAACCTGATCAACAAGCAAATACAGTTACAGCATCTCCTGAAGTCAAAATGGATGAAGGCGCTTTTATGATCAAAGACAAATATGTGAATTCGGATGCTTCGTGGTTTATCGATTCCAGAGCTACTCAACATATGACCAATCTGAAGCGAACTGATCGTTTCGGTCTCAATTGCAGCTAGCAATTTTTAGGATGCGGAAGCATGCATTGTTCTTTAATTGTCGCATTTTTCGGGAAAGTGAAAAATCCGAAGTATGTGAAACTTCGTGAATTTTGTTGGATGTACTCCTCCTACTCTCCTAAATCCCAATTTTAATCTGCCTCCATTCATGCTGCATATTTTTCTAACGTTGTCACGCAGTCTGCATTTTCTACACGCAAATTCGCACAAACGAAGAAAAGGCGAATGAATCGCGACAGTGTTCTTACACATGTCATGGTGACAGGCGAAAAGGGGACACTACCCTACTGAATGCCAAAGGTGCCCTAACAGATAAGGCACCCTGTAAATCTTATCCTAAGACCATTCGTAAGAGTGACGCACTTTTGCGTCATCACCAACGTTCACTTCAGTACTGGCTGACGTCGCACCCTTTTCACCCTCACCCCATGCAGTTGCGCTAACATAGTAGACAATGATTGCAGCCACCCACAATCTCCTACAGACAGCACATCCACTTTGTACTTTCGCATCTGCACACTTGTAATCTGATGCATATATATTCAATACCATCTGCGTATTCTATGATGATGATGATGATGAATTTTGATGAAACAAGATAAGTCTAGAACAAGTGAAGGAGGTTTCATTCCTCATTACAGATAGAAATAAGCTTTGTAGGGCATGCGGTTTCGTCCGCTACAATCTTGTGTTGTACACATTATTGACTTGTATACTTGATATATTTAATCTGACACACTTCATTTGTTCTGCGTTTTAGATCTGTCAATATTGCTATGCTTATTCTTCATTATGTCTGATCTTTCTTGTTGCTCTTTCTGGTAATAGACGATTAACTTCTAGTCTTGTCTTTCGCGAATAATTTGCGACTAATTATCAGTTGAGCACAGTCTAGCTCTTTGCAAATCATTCACGACATATAATTTGTCTTGCAATTCGTGACAAATTATTCATCTAGCGCTTCATCCATTTAAATGTTTGGGTACATAATCTAGAATGACCGTGATTTCTATCACTAAAATTCTGTTCATTCTGATAGGCGTAGTCATCCTTAGGGAGAGAGTCATTTAACTCATTCCGTTGTCCATGAACATTTTCTGTTCGAGTTCGCTTCTCGTTCGTTTCTTGTTCGAGTTCGTTTCTCGTTCGTGTTCGTCACTTATTCTTCCTCCCTCTCTCCCAACATGGTATCAGAGCAATCTTAATAGTTTGACTAGCTCCCACAGTACAAGACTCTACTAGCCGATAGAGTAATTGTTTTCTTGTTCTGTATTTTTCAGTATTAGATTTTCACACTTAAGTCACTGATAGTTTCTCCTATCACTTAGACTAATTCTTCCACATGGATTCCCAAGGAAAAGCCAGTCCTCTCATGGACAAGCTTGATGGAGCCAATTACCATCTGTGGAAATCTAAGATGAAGACTGTACTAATGGCAAAAGAATTGTACGACGTTGTTACAGGTGCAGAAGGGAAACTAGAAGCGGACGACGTGGCAATCGCTAGATGGAAGCTAAAGGATGGAAAAGCTTTTGTGCTGATCATCCTCAACATCACGGATACATAGATCGGCCATGTATCCGAGGCTCAGACATCGAAAGAAGTCTGGGACATCTTGAGCGTGCTATACGAAGTGCGAGATGTAGTTTCTAAGCTACATCTCAAGAAAAAAATCTACTCCCTCAAGATGACGAATGGTGATTCTCTGTAGAATCACATTAATCAATTCAAGAACCTGCTAAGGCAAATGGCCGCAGTCGGATCTGTCATAGACGATCAAGACGCAATGATGCAACTGCTTACAAGCTTGCCAAGTTCTTACGACAGCTGGGTGATGATCATCACGACTCATCCAGAGTTGACTCTTTCGAGAGCCATCACTATGTTGTTGCAGGAAGACACGCGAAAGAACGAAGTCTCAAGTTCCTCAGCTGATTCTCATGCCTTGTACACCAACAAGGGCACGACAAAGCAGAAGAAGAAGAAGAAAGGCCCGAAGCTATCAAAGCCAGACCAGAAACCAGCTCAACACAAAGAACAGTCGAATCTGCAGACAAGAAGAAGTTGTTCAGCAGATACTGCAAACGAAACAACCACGAAATATAAGACTACTGAATACTTCAAGTGAAGAACAACAACAAAGGGCAGTCGAATCAAGTGGCAAATGCAGCTGCAGAAGCTCCACAGCCTATTCAGAAAGCGGATCATAATGCCTTCATGACCAACCATCAAGGAGCATCTGGCGACAGTTCTTGGTTCCTGGATTCCGGAGCCACTCAGCACATGACTAGCCTGATTGGCTGTTTCGAGTCCTATACACCTTACAATACCAAGAAACTTGTTTACCTTGGCGACAATAGCACACAAGCTATTAAAGGTGAAGGAACTGTAAAATTATGCTTTGCAAATGATCAATCTAAGCTACTCTCCAAAGTTCTGTATGTACCTAAGTTATCCACAAATCTGCTCTCTGTAAGCATAATCACAGATCTAGGACACAGAGTAGAATTCGAATGTGATCAATATATAGTAGTTGATAGGACAGGCAAGATCCTAGCACTCGGAAAGAGGCATGGATACTTGTATAAATTAAGTCATTGCTTTTCTGCCTCTAGTCAGGCTCTCAGTACTTCAATTCAATCAAATAAAGGTTCACTTTGGCATTATAGACTTGGTCATTTAAATTATGCTACTGTACAACGAACGTCTAGACAATCTATTGTTCTTGATCTCACTATCCTCGCGAAACAGTCGAGCTACCTATCTGTCAAGACTGTCTAGTGGAAAACAGACTAGGAAGCCATTTAAGTCAAGCCATCAACATGTTGCTAGAGGATTGCTAGATGTTGTACATTCAGATATTTGTGGCCTGATGAAAAATCGTTCGCTGAAGGAAACCAAGTATTTTATAACCTTTATTGACGAATTCTCGAGAAGAACGATGGTGTACTTCATAAAGAAGAAATTGGAAGCCTTCAACTGTTTCAGAATCTTCAAGGAGCGTGCAAAAAAGGAGACGGGAAGGACGATCAAGGCCCTAAGGTCAGATAACGGTGGAGAATATATCTCTGTCGAGTTCAAGGAGTACTGCCAAAGCCAAGGCATTGAGCAGCAATTCATCACTCCTTACAATCCTCAGTCTAATGGCTTAATCTGTCTCCACTGCAGCTTACATCCAAAATAGATGTTCGACCAAAGCCCTCTCATACAAGACACCCCACGAGGTGTGGACAGGCTCCAAGTCTTCTTTGAAAAACCTAAGAGTGTTTGGGTGCATTGCCTACGCGCAAATCCCAAAGGACACAAGGAAGAAATTGGACTTCCAAGGTATAATGACCATCTTGATCATATATACTTCATCTGATAATACCTACAAGTTGTACGATCTTGATACCCAGCAAATCTTGTATAGCTGGGATACAGTCTTTATCGAGGATCAGTTCGTCGCCCTCAAAGGCAAGGATATTGCTCAAGAAGAACCTTCATCACATGCCATTGACACGACAATCCAAGCTTCTGGATCAGGAATGTCTATCGTCGACCCACTTCGAGACATCGAATCAGACGAAGATGTTGTTGCTACCCAGCAACATATCCCAGGAGCGGCTCATCAGTCAAATCCTCCCAAAAGATCAAGCCGAGTGCGCACACAGCCCACAAGGTATACTCCTGAGTCTGCCTATCTTTTAATGTAGGAATCGACGACAATCGAAGAGGCACTTAGCCAACCAGACTCTAATCTCTGGAGAGAATCCATGGACAGAGAGTATTCCTCTCTGATCAAGAATCAGACATGGCATTAGTCGAAGCTCCTATTGGCTGCAATATTATTGATTGCAAATGGATCTTTAAGATCAAATATAACGCCAACGGAGCGATTGATCGAAGGAAGGCTAGACTGGTAGCACGAGGATTCACCCAGATCTCGAATGTAGACTATAGTGAGACTTTTAGTCCAGTCTTCAAACATTCGTCGATCCGAATGCTTTTGTCTTATGTTGCAGCTGCCGACCTCGAAGTACATCAACTCAATATACAAACAGCCTATCTGAATGGAGTTATACAAGAAGATATCTACATGATCCAGCCTGAAAAAATGCGTTCTGGAAGGCATGAAGAATCATGTATGTAAACTCCATAAAGCATTGTACGGCTTGAAACAATATGCCAGAGCTTGGTTTTAGAGGAACATTCCTCATTGAACAAGGATTCAAACCAAGCACTGCTGATTGCAACGTTTATTCAAAGTCAGTGCAGCAATCCTTCATTATCATCACCTTGTATGTTAATGATACATTGCTCTTCAGCAACAATGCCAATCTGGTCAAGGATTCAGAACAGATGTTGTTCTCAAAATTCAACATGACTGATCTGGACGAAGCTCACTTCTGTCTTGGAATTCAAATCCACAGAGACAGAGCAAATCGACTGATTTACATCACTCAACAAAGGTATCTTCATAATGTTCTTAGCAGATACAGTTTGATGAATTATAAAGTAGCTCACTCACCAATGGATCCAAGCCTGCATTTGTCAAACGACCAATGTCCCCAAACAAAGCAAGAAGAGGAGCAGATGAGAGAATACTTGTATTGATCGATACTTGGATCTCTCATATACGCAATGGTCTGTACAAGGCCAGATATCTCTTTTGATGTCAACTCACTCAACCAACACATGGCTAATCCTGGAATTACCCATTGGAAGGCTCTTATTCAAGTCATGAGATTCAGCTACCATGGACTAGTGCATCTGCTATGGAGATGTCAGCAACAACAATCTTCATCAGTTCAGTGGATATTCTGATGCAAGTTGGAGAGGAGATGCAAACCATCGTAAGTCCACATCTGGATTTACATTCTTCTTCAATAGCGGTCCTATTTCGTGGAACAGTCGTAAGCAAACCTTTGTCGCACTTTCTTCTACTGGAGCAGAATATATTGCTGCTTCTCAATCTATTAAAGAAGCGTTTTGGTTGAGAAATTTGTTGTCAGACATCGATCTGTATCAGTACATCCCTACAATTTTGTTTTGTGATAATCATAGTGCTATTGCCTTATCGACCAACCCTAGATTTCATTCTAGGAGTAAGCACATTGAGATAAGATATCGCTACATCAGGGGCAAGGTTCTCGACAGAGAGGTGAGCTTAACGTACTGCAGAACGCAGGACATGGTTGCAGACATTTTTACGAAAGCACTCAGTGTTAATGCACACAACAGATTTTGTGCATTGCTAAGTCTAAAGATCAAGGCATTCACGGATCTAGATTAAGGGGGGTGTTGGATTTACTCCTCCTACTCTCTTAAACCCCAATTCTAATCTGCCTCCATTCGTGCTGCATATTTTTCTAACGTTGTCACATAGTCTGCATTTTCTACACGAAAATTGGCACAGACGAAAAAAAGACGAATGAATCGCGACATTGTGTTCTTACACAGGTCATGGTGACAAGCGAAAAGGGGACACTACCCTACTGAATGCCAAAGGTGCCCTAACAGATAAGGCACTCTATAAATCTTATCCTAAGGCCATTCGTAAGAGTGATATTTCTTAGCCTCACCAAGGTTTGTTATTTCGAACTCTCATCCTATAAGATCCTTGGTTTCTTTTATCATCTTTAAGTCATTACCAAACATTAGAGTGTCATCAACAAATACAGCTAAGATTAAGGAACTATCACCTTCAGTCTTAATAAAGACATCATTGTCTGAAACTAATCTTCTAAGACCAATAGAGATTAAAAATTCATACATTCTCTTATGCCAAGCTCTTGCGGCTTGCCTTAACCCATAAATGCACTTCTTTAGTTTACAACACAGATCAAAAAATTCTTGGTTGTGGAAGCCTTTTGGCTGTCTCATAGAGATTTCTTCATTGAGAAATCCTTGAAGAAATGCAGTCTTGATATCAATATGATGGACAAATAATAAATGTAAAACAGCTAAAGCAAATAGGAGACGAATGGTAGACTATTTTACCATAGAGGAAAATGTCTCTTGGTAGTCTATTCCATATTTCTGAGAATACCCCTTGGCTACCAATCTGGCCTTGTATCGCTCAACACTCCCATCCGATTTCAACTTTAGTCGATTTTCTATTGCATTGTCTTCCCCCATTCTTTTGATTCCTGACTTGCAATTGCTTCTGAGTAAGTTTTGGGTTTTGTTGTCATTAGACATTGGTTCTCATCGCAGTTGTTTGTTGCAACTTTCTCAATAGCCTTCTGTCGGATTCTGATAGAGCGTCTTGGCTCAACTAGATTCTTTGACTGTTCAGATTGGTTATTGCGGGGACTGCGGCTCTTGTCGCTCAATCACTTTTTGATCTTCTTGATCACACGCCTCTATAGAAGTCTGCTCTCCCTCTTCAGTCTAGTCAGATGACAGAATTGATAACCAATTTGGTTTGCATCTTTCTGGAATGTCTGCTCATCAAACTTGACATCTCTGCTTATTTGCACCTTATTGGTTTCAGGATAATACAACCTGTAGCCAGGTGAATTGATTGCATATCCCACGAATATCATGGGTCTTGATTTTTCAAGCTTGGAATCTTTTCCTGAGGCACATGCATGTATGACTTGCGACCAAACACTCTGATATGCAACAGGTTGGGTTTGTCACCAGTCCAGGGCTTCATAGGGTGTGACATCGCTTATAGCAGCTATCATGCTCCTATTCTGTAGATAGATGGCTATTAGTAAAGCTTTGTGTTGTGGTGTGTAAGGCACAGTATACTATTTTTCAATTCCTTCATGCTGGCATAAGTTCTTAAATTTTGTACTGCTGTATTCTCCACCATTATCAGATCTCAGAACTTTGATTTTTCTTCCTGTATGTGTTTCAGCTAAACTTTTGAACTGTTTAAAACTGTAAACACATCAGATTTTTTCTTCAAGAAGTAGACAAATGTCATGTGTGTGTAATCATCAATAAATGTAGCGAAGTACTGTGATCCGAATATAGATGGAACCTTCATAGGCCCACATAGATCGCTGTGTATCAGCCCAAGAACCTCCTTCGCCCGTACTCCTTCGAATTTGAATGGTTCACGGTGCTGCTTGCCCTTCAAACATGATTCACATAGACTGATCTTTCTGTCAGTCACATCCATGCCTTCTGCCATTTTGCTCCTTCACATTCTGTAGAGTGTGTTGATGTTGCAATGGCACATTCTCTTGTGCCATAGTTCATTCTTGTTTTCTTTATCTGAAGTGACAAGAACCTGATCAGTAGGATTTTGGACACTTGTTCGATACAAGTTGCCTTTTCTTTCAGCTGTCACTAGGATCCGGTTGGTATCACAGTCCTTTATGTGACATTCGTTACTATTGAAAGTAACATTCAACTCCATATCAGCAATCTTTGCTACTGACAACAGATCACTTTTCAGCGTGGGAACATGCAAAACTCCCTCTGTCTTTATAGCCAGATGTGGTCTTCATACGTAGAGTTCTTGTCCCCATGACATGGTGATTGCTATTGTTTTCTGTAGCCAACGTTATCACGCTCAACAAGTTGAAGTTATTACTTCAAGCTATTGTACTCACTGTTGATATTAATCAGAAAGCAATTTTTATATCACTACTACGTCGTTCATTTGTGCATTCTGTATAATTTTTTCTACTTGAATATTTCTGTTGCTAACTGTTGCGTCTCCATTCCTACACGCCACGCTCCAATCCTCGAGCCTCCGCTGCCACTCACATGCCCCTGCCGTTTATGACATGGTATTAGAGAGGGCATTTCGGTAATTTGCATTTCTACTGCGGATTATCAATCTTGTTTCTTTCAAGACGTCTTTCTAGCAAACACATAGCCAATAGTATTCCGACAGTTGTTGTTTCTGCCAATGATCTCGTTCAACTAGAATGGATCCATCATCTAGTTCATCTCTCATTAACAAACTCGATGGAGATAACTACCATCTCTGGAAATTCAAGATGAAGGTTATACTTCTAGCCAAAGAACTGTGGGACATCATTGATGGCATAGAGCTCAAACCAGAAGGTGATGCAACCATCATCACCAAGTGGAGACTGAAAGATGGCAAAGCATTTGCCATGATCACCCTCAACATTAAGGACACTCATATTAGCCACATACGTGCTGCGAGTTGAATTCAAAAGAGGTGAGGTCAAGTTGCTGTCCAACGTCTTCCATGTTTCAAATCTGATCAAGAATATACTCTTAGTTAGTAGAATCACCGATTCAGGTCGGAGGGTTGAATTTGATACAAAAGGCTGCACAATTCTTGACAAATCCCGGAAGGTTCTAGCAAACGGAAGAAGAAACGACTACCTATACAAACTCAACCATTGTTATTCTTCTAACAGTCAGGCTCTTCACACAGCCACTTCTGAATCAACTGATATGTTGTGGCATTTCAGACTTGGCCATCTTAACTTCAACAATATTCAGCAAATGTCAACGTAGAGTCTAGTACAAGATCTACCGTTAGTCAGCAAGCCAACTTCTCCATGCAAAAGCTGTATTATTAGCAAGCATGCTAGGAGTCCCTTTAGTTCATAATCGGTTCATATATTCAAGGGCTTGCTTGACCTTGTACACAATGACATTTGTGGCCTGATGCAGACTGCTTCCACAGGGGGAGCTCTCTATTTTTTAACCTTCATCGATGACTTCTCTCGAAGGACTGCAACTACTATATGAAGAACAAATCCAAAGCATTCAAGTTTTTCAAGCAGTTCAAGGCATCTGCAGAAAACCTGACCTAGAGGAAGATCAAGGCTCTACGCACAGATGGAAGGGGAGAGTACATCTCCATAGAATTCAAGGAGTTCTACAAGGCCAACAAGATACATCAACAATATACAACCAGCTACTCACCTCAGTCCAATGGTGTAGCTGAACGAAAGATTCAGAGACTTATTGAGAGTGCCAAGAGCATGATGGCCCATGCCTCTCTTCCAAAGAAATTCTAGGAAAAAGCTGTTACTACAGTTGTCTATTTGCAGAATCGATCCATCACCAAAGCCCTGAATGGCAAGACACCTTATGAGGTGTGGACATGATCAAAACCATCACTCAAACATATTCGAGTGTTTGGATGCATCGCTTTTGTTCAGATTCTTGAGGATCTAAGAAAAAAGCTAGATGACAAGAGCAAAAAAATGATTTTCATCGGCTATTCCCCAGACCACAAGGCATACAAACTCTACAAATTGGATACCGAGAAGGCATTCACCAGTAGAGATGTCATTTTCATGGAAGACCAGTTCATCAACCACAAAGAGAAAGCCTCTGATAATTCTGACTCACGGATCGAACAACCAGTCAATTCCAATCCAGAGAGTGAATCTCGATGCTGACTCATACGATGAGTCAGAATCTCAATGAGTCAGCCCACATCAGAGGATCGAAGTTCAACCAGAAGGTCGAACAGGTCCAAATAGCCTCCATCAAGATTTATAGATGATCCGGTCTGTTATTTCGTGCACAGTTGTTGAGGCGATGTCTACTCCTGATGCTGACCAGTGGAAAGCAGCGATGGACACTGAATACAAATGGATATTCAAGGCAAAGTACGACGTTGAAGGAAGGCTAAATCGTTACAAGGCCAAGCTAGTCGCCAAAGGCTTTTCTCAGATTTCAGGCTTGGATTATTTAGAAACCTTTAGCCCAGTCGTCAAACATGCGTTGATCCGCCTACTCCTCTCCTTTGCAACCACGACAGATCTAGAAGTCCACCAGATAGATGTCCAGACCGCTTTCCTCAATGGAACCATCGAAGAGGAGATCTACATGATGCAGCCAGAGGGATACGAACTCAACGGCAAGCAACAACACCTTGTATGCAAAATCTAGAAGGCGCTCTACGGACTGAAACAATCACCCAGAGCATGGTTCCAGAAGATCAACACATTTTTGATAGAGAATGATTTCATTCCAAACTTAGCAGACTCAAATGTCTATTTCAAGTCTATATTAGATTACTTCATCATCATCACTCTCTACGTAGAGGATACACTCTTATTCAGTAATAATTTGAATATGATGAATGATACAAAATACATGCTGGCCCAGTAATACAAGATGACTGACATGGGTCCAGCCCACTATTGTCTCGGAATCCAAATTCAACAAGATCGACCCAGCAAACTGATCTTTATCAGTCAGCAACGATATCTCAACAATGTGCTGGAAAAGTATAGAATGGCCAACTGCAAACTCAGTCTCTTTCCACTCGACCCTGGACTAAAGCTATCAAAGGAACAATCTCCTCGAACTGAGGCAGAAAAGCAGGAGATGAAGCGCTACCTGTTTCAATCCATCATCGGCTCACTGATGTACGCAATGATCTGCACGCGACTAGACTTTGCATATTCAGTCAGACCTTGCATATTCAGTCAGTACACTCAGCCAGTTCCTGTCAAATCCAGACGTAGCTCATTGGAAAGTGCTAACAAAGGTCATGATATTTCTCCAAGCAACGACAACTCTCAGCATCTGCTACGGAGGCAGCCAAACTGCCAACATCCTTCCGAATACATAGCTATCACAAATACAACCAAAGAGACAATTTGGCTCAGGCAACTGCTTGCAGACCTCAATATTACACAAACACTTCCTACAACAATCTATTGTGACAATCAAAGCACATAATCACTTTCTCTCAATCCGAGATTTCACTCTCGAAGCAAACATATAGAAATCAGGTATCATTACCTTAGCAGATTACTTCACAAAAGCTCTATCAAATGAGCAACATCTCATATTTAACGATATGTTAAAACTGAAGTTCAAAGTTTTTCATGATCCACATTAAGGGGGAGTGTTAGATTTTTTTATGCTCAGCGTTAAATAAATCGTTCAAGTAATGTGCATCTTGAAAAACCGAAGGCCGACTTCATATTTTCGGACCTTCACATTTTTTCTTTCTTTTACCTTAGACAATTTTTTAGGCACCTTCGTCTTTTTGCTCCTTAGCAAAAAATGCGACACACTGGCCAAGTGGCCAGAATGTCTTAGAAACCATTCTTAAGGCACCTTTGCTTTTTCGCCTTCTTTTTCCCGTCACGAAAAATGCGACACATTGGCCAAGTGGCCAAAATGCCTTAGAAATCATTCTTAAGGCACCTTTGCTTTTTTCGCCTTCTTCGTCTTTTTTTTGTTCACGAAAAATACGACACACTGGCCAGAATGACTTAAACCATTTCTTGACCACCTTCACCTTTTTTGCCTTTTTTCTCTTTGCAAAAAATACGACAAAGTACTCAAAAAACCTTAAAACCATTTTAGGGCACCTTCGTCTTTTTCGATTTTCTTCCCTGCCTCTAAACTAAAGCACTTTTCGCCTTTCTCACTGCCTTTAGTTTAAGGCACCTTTGCCTTCTTCTCTGGCTTCAGTGTAAGACACTGTTTCAGCTTTTTCGTCTTCTTCGCTGCCTTGAATCTAAGGGCCCCTCAGGGATTTTCATACCTTTAGTGTAAGGGCACCTTCAGGAGTTGCAAATCTTCAGTCTAAGGGCACCCTCGGGTTTTTCGGCTTTTTTGTGTTTTTGCTATATTGGCTGACGGACATCGCCAACTTATCAGCAACCCTAAAACAGTTGGACAACCAAATATCCCAAAGGCGGTTAGCGGTTACCAACTTTGTACATATGCAAAGACTAGCATAAATAGCATTAAAAGCTTGTAAGATATTTTTTTTGTCTCTCGACACTTGTAAAAATATACATATATATATATATATATATATATATATATATATATATATATATATATATATATATATATATATATATATATATATATATATATATATATATATATATATATATATATATATATATATATATATATATATATATATACACTAGCTAAATCAAGCTATGTAAGTGTTAATTGAATTTCTCTTTTAATCAGAGTTTTCTGTAGCTAACGTTATTACGCTCAACAAGCTGAAGTTATTACTTCAAGCTATTGTACTCACTATTGATATTAATTAGAGTGCAATTTTTGTCTCACTACTACGTCGTTCATTTGCACATTCTATATGAATTTTTTTACTTGAATATTTCTACTGCTAACTGTTTCATTTCCGTTCCTACACGCCGCGCTCCAATCCTTGAGCTTCCGCTGTCAGTCACGCGCCCCTGCCGTTTTACGACATGATGAAGGTGCATTTATGGTCAAAGACCAAAATGCATTTTTGGATGATTCTTGGTTTCTAGATTCTGGAGCTATCCAACATATGACCAATCATTGTGAGATTTTCCAGGGCCTCTATGTCTTATAGCACAAAGAAGTATGTTCATCTTGGTGATGATAATACTCACACTATCAAAGGTGAAGGTATTGTAAGATTAAGATTCCAGCATGATCAATTCAAACTAATGTCAAAAGTCTTGTATGTTCCTAAACTCTCTACAAATATGTTATCTTTAAGTAGAATTATAGGTTTAGGTCATAAGATGAAGTTTGAGTTTGATCAATGCAGAATTATCGATAGGAGCAATAAAGTCCTTGCACTCGACAAGAGACAGAGATACTTATATAGATTGGCACATTGTTATTTTGATACTAGTCAAGCCTTGAAAACCTCTATTCTTGTCAATAAAGCATTACTATGACATCATCGCTTAGGACACTTGAATTATGCATCTATATCAAACATGTATAGACAATCGCTAGCACTTGATCTCGACTATCCAACCGACAAAGTCGACCTCCCTATCTATCATAGCTGCATCCTTGGAAAGAATACTAAAAAAAACTTTTAGATCAAGTCATAGGCATGCAACAAAAGGTTTGTTAGATGTTGTTTATTTAGATATATGTGGACCTATGCAAACTCCATCATTTCTAGATGCAAAGTATTTCATTACTTTTATTGACGAATTTTCAGAAGAACAACCGTTTACTTCATTAAGCAGAAAATGGAGGCTTTCAACAAGTTTTGACAATTCAAAGAGTGTGCAAAAAATCAACTGGCAAAAGAATCAAAGCACTGAGATCCGACAACGGGAGAGAATACATCTCCACCAAATTTAACGAGTGCTACTTTAACAACGGCATTGAGCAACAATACATTATGACACTTTCGAAGTTCTTCTAGGCTGAAGCTGTTTGAACAACAATCTATATTCAGAACAAATGTCTTACTAAAGGTCTCATAACCAAAACACCATACAAAGTTTGGATAGACACCAAACCTTCTTTATCGAACTTACAAGTTTTTAGATGTACAGCTGATGTGTAGATTCCTCATGATCTCAAGAAGAAGCTCGACTTCCAGAGTATCAAATGTATTTTCATCAGCTAGCTACACTACTTCAGACCAAGCTTACAAGTTGTTCGATCCTATCGAGTTGAAGATATTCACTAGCCGGGATGTCATCTTCATCGAAGATCAATTTATCGACCTCAAGGGAAAAGACAAATCCCATGTAGCTGACTCGTCCGACTCGTCCGACATATTGAACTTCAAAGTTCCTCAGTCGACTATTCATATCGAAGGTCCAAGCTCATCTACTCACGATGAACAATCTATTAGCCACGAATCCGAAGATGATGATGTTGCAGTTCAGCAACTACAACATGATGAAAATGATCAACTTCCTCTATCACCCAAAAGATCGACAAGAGTTAGCAGATATATCGATGAGTTTGCAGCCTACCTTGTTCGGGAGCCGACGAATGTCGAAGAGGCACTCAGTTAGCCCGATTCTGATCTCTGGAAAGAAGCTATGGATAAAGAATATTCATCTCTTATCAAGAACCAAATATGGACGATTGTCGAATTACCTGCTAGCAGAAACGTAGTTGATTGCAAATGGATTTTCAAAATCAAGTACAAAGCAGACGGAAGCATTGACAGAAGAAAAGCCCGACTTGTTGCTAGGGGATTTTTTCAAGTACACAATGTCGATTATACTAAGACTTTCAGTCTAGTAGTTAAACATTCTTCTATTCGACTTTTGCTATCATTTGCCGCTGCAGCAGATTTGGAAATACATCAAATGGATGTACAGACAACATATCTTAATGGAGTTATCGAAGAGGACATATACATGCTGCAATCTGAAGGTTCCAATATCGAAGGTAAATACAATCATGTGTGTAAACTCCATAAAGCATTTTATGGCCTGAAGCAATTTGCTTGAGCATGGTTTCAAAGGATTGATACTTTCCTTATTGATCACGGCTACATACCAAGCTCTTCAGATTCCAATGGTTACTTCAAGACAGTGCAATAGTCTTTTATCATTATCACTTTGTATGTGGATGACTCACTCCTTTTTAGCAACAATATCGATCTGATAAAAGAAGCTAAGACAATGCTATCTTTTGAATTCGATATGAACGATCTGGACGAAGCTCATTTCTACCTTGGTATTCAAATCCAAAGAGACAAAAATCAAAAGTTGATTTACATTACTCAGCAGAGGTACATCTACAATATGTTAGTCAGATATAATCTGGTTAATTGCAAGTTAGCTCTCTCACCAATGGAACCAGGTCTCAAATTGTTGAAGGACCAATGTCCCCGAAGAATCAAAGAGAATGAGCAGATGCATGAGTATTCTTATCATTCTATAATACGATCTCTTATGTATGCAATGAGCTGTACTAGCCAGACATAGCTTTTGTAGTCAGCTCCCTTAGTCAATTTACGACTAACCCTGGTATAACACATTGGAAGGCTCCTATCAGAGTCATGAGATATCTTTGAGCTACTATGGACTTTTGCATTTGTTATGGAACAGTCGACAATGACAAACTCAATTTACTCAATGATTACATAGATGCAAGTTGGGCAGGAAATGTAGACACTCGCAAATCCACCTCTGGATTTATATTCTTCCTCAACAATGGTCCTATTTCATGGAATAGTCGCAAGCAATCATCGACAGCTCTATCTTCCACTGAATCAGATTATATTGCAACCTCTCAAGCTACAAAGGAAGCAATTTGGTTGAGGAATTTACTTTCAGATATTGACCTGAATCAATACGCTTTGACATTATTATTTTGTTTCATTCCAAGAGTAAGCACATTGATATTAAGTATCACTATGTCAGAAGCAAAGTTCTCGACAAAGAGGTCGAATTGCGGTACTGTCGAATGCAAGATATGATAGCAAATATTTTTACCAAAGCATTAAGCTTGGATACACACAGAAACTTCTGTGCAGAACTAAGTTTGAAGGTCAAGGCATTCATGGATTCAAGTTAAAGGAGAGTGTTGGATTATTCTCCTACCAATCGACAAATTGACTTTTTAATCTTCATCCAACTCATTATCCAAACTTGCACTTTTCTTCATGTTTCTACACATTTTGCAGAACTGCTCAGAAATGGCTCATAGGTGGCTCTGATGTTTATTGACATCATCGACAAACTTCAAAGGTGACTTCGGAGACTTTGACCACTTCAATGACTTTGGCCACTTTGGTAACTTTAGCCACTTCGGCCACTTAAATGACTTCGGCCACTTTGGCCACTTCGGAGACTTCGGCCACTTTGGCCATGTCGATTGATTTTGACAGTTAACGTACTCGTCTTAAAGATAAAGACTTGCCCTAATCTTATAACAAGTAAATTTCCAAGAATTACCAACTAGATGGATGCCAGCTCACTATGGCCCACTGGCCATTATGATTTACGACCTAATTAGCTATCCTACTATTGGACGTTGCCGCATTTGCTTAGTATAAATATTTGCTCATACTTCTACATTTTAACAAGTATCATCAAAGCATAATTAGCATTTCTCTCAAGCTTTCAAACTTTTAAGCTTGAACACTCTTGAACATTCTAGCTCAGTTATTTAGAGCTGATTTAGAGTTTGTTATTGCACTTACTGCTTAATAGTGGAAGTGCTTAATTCAGATAGAGTTACAGTTACTCAGAGATAGCTTAGAGCATGCGGCTTTGATCCGCAATTCCTTTGTGCTCATTTCCATTCTGATTTGTTTCTTTTACTGAATCAATCTATGTTTTATTGCGTTCAGTATCATATAAGTATGCATGCATCTCTATAATTCTTTTGTAACTGATAATCTCATATTATTTGTCTGATAATTCAATGTTTTATATTTGGTTACGTAATCACTTAGTTGCTAGCGATTTCAAAATTAGTTGCTAAAGATTGAACGCGATTTCTATCACTACTTTTGTTCAATATTAATAGACGTAGTCATGCACATGAGAGAGAGAGAGAGAGAGAGAGAGAGAGAGAGAGAGAGAGAGAGAGAGAGAGAGAGAGAGAGAGAGAGAGAGAGAGAGAGAGAGAGAGAGAGAGAGAGAGAGAGAGAGAGAGAGAGAGAGAGATCGCGGCTATGGTGAGGGATGTCCTAACAATAAATCTATGCTTTCTATGATCAAGAATGATAAGGCTATTGGCCTTCCAAGATCACTTTCCAAGGATATCAAGCCATGTGAGGCTTGTGCTATTGCAAAATCACATAGAAAGCCATATCAAAAGTCTTTTATTAAGACTTCTCATCCTTTGGAATTAATTCACTTGGATGTTCATTTTTCTTCCTCTAAAAGTATTGGTGGTGCAAATTGTTTTGTCAACTTCATTGATGATTTTACTCGATATACTTGGTTGTACCTACTTTCTTCAAAAGCTATGGTTTTTTATCACTTCCTAGTCTTCAAAGCTTATGTTGAGAAACAATTTTCTTTCAAAGTTAGAGCTTTAAGATGTGATGGAGGGGGTGAATACATCTCCAACAAGTTCTATGATTATTGTGAGGGTGAAGGGATCAAGAGAGAGTTTTCTTGTGCTTATTCCCCATCTCAAAATGAAGTTGCTGAAAGAAAAAAATCGATCTCTATGTGAATGTGCTAAAGCAATCCGAGTTGAAGCTTCTTTGCCTATTGAATATTGGCAGCTGCGAATTAGACTCATGCGATCCCGCCGGAGCAGTAGTTCTTACACTTTATAAGAACTCTACCATTTTCCTACTACAGCCTGAGGTCAATACTCATGAGGATGCCTAACACGACATTCAGCGATGCTATTGAAGCTGTGAAGAATGAAGTCATCAAGAGAAATCATACTAACTCTCAAGACAGCGAGGATCAAACATCCATTGTCAGAAGAAAACAGGAAGGAAGAGTGCAGAAGCCAAGTACATCTTCAACAAGAGATGAATGCAGCAGCAAAGATGGCGAAAAAGGTGAAACAGTGCCTTACACTGAAGGCAGAGAAGAAGACGAAGGTGCTTTAAACTAAAGGCGGTGAGAATGGCAAAAAGTGCCTTAGTTTGGAGGCGGCGAAGAAAACTGAAAAGGCGAAGGTGCTCTAAAGTGGTTTTAAGGTTTTCTGGGTACTTTGTCGCATTTGTCGCAAAGAGCAAAAAGGCAAAAAAGGTGAAGGTGGTCCAAAAATGGTTTAAGTCATTCTTGCCAATGTGTTGTATTTTTCGTGAACGAAAAAGACAAAGAAGGTAGAAAAATTAAGAATGATTTCTAAGGCATTCTAGCCACTTGGCCAGTGTGTCGCATTTATCGTGAAGAAAAAAAGGTGAAAAAGCAAAGGTGCCTTAAGAATGGTTTCTAAGGCATTCGGCCACTTGGCCAGTGTGTCGCATTTTTTGCTAAGGAGCAAAAAGACGAAGGTGCCTAAAAAATTGTTTAAGGTAAAAGAAAGAAAAAAAATGTGAAGGTCCGAAAATATGAAGTCGGCCTTCGATTTTTCAAGATGCTCATTACTTGAGTCAATATAAACAACTGTTCATGATGCATGTTTAATTGAAGGAATTGGAATTTGTTCCTTGAATCTTGCATCTTCTATGATTTTATCACTTTCCAATGTACTTTATGTTCCTAATATCACAAAGAATGTGATTAGTGCTGGAAAGTTATTTGATGATGGTTTTGAAGTGAAATTCAATGTCAATAATTGTTTCATAAAGAAAGGTGATAAGATCCTAGCAAGTGGATCTAGATATGGAGGCATTTTCAGATAGATGTGCATGAAAATGCAAGTGCATGTGATGTTGCATTGATGACTTGTGTTTCCAAAGAGAAAGTATGGCATAGGAGGTTGCATGTTTCTAATTTCAGATCTATGTCTTCAATAGTCAAGGAGATCAAGCCAAGAGTGGCTTATTTTATGGAAAAATCACATATGGATCCATATTTGATGTCTTCAACCAAGACAAAACATCCTATGGAGTTGGAACACTCGGATGTGGACCTTTCTTCATCTATAAGCAAGAAAGTTGCCTCTTGCTTTTCTACTCTTATTGATGATTTCACAAGTAACCAATGGCTATGTCTTGTCTCTTCAAGTTTCATGGTGCATGTGTATTTTCCATTATGCAAAGTTTTCTGGACTTATGGAGCTATTGGAAGGATTGCACTATATGGAGTCTTGTTCAACTATAAGCCTAAGGTTGTGTACCTTAGTGTTCTTGAAGGTGTTGGATTATTCTCCTTCTCACCAATCGACTAATAGTTTTAATCTTCATCCATTGTTAATCCAGTTCTACGGATTTTTCCGTGTGTTTACTCAGTCTGTAGAATTACAAGTTTTTTTACACAGTCTGTAGAATTACATGGAGTTTACGACAATGTCACATTTTTTGCCTATCAGGAATCCCGTTGAAAAATGCAGTGTCACCTTTTTCGCTTGATAGAAATCTCGTGTAAAATCACAGTGTCGCATTTTTCGCTTTTTCAAAAGAGCCTCAAATGTTAAGGAAATGACTTTGGCAAAGTGTGGGGCACCCTAAATGAGATTTAAGGGCACCTTTTTCTTTTTCGTCTTTTTCGAGAAAATCCGACAGTGTCGCCTGTGGTTATTTTAGTTCATATATGCAGAGCTACAGTTTTGGTTCATTTATGCAGACAGAACGTTTACGACCAATTTCAACGCTTATCAGCAATCAATGACAAGGACCAGATGGATTCCAGTGGATCACCAACCAATTGACGATCACAATTGATGACCTAATTTTTTTAGTATAAATAGCTGTTCATATTCATACAGTTTAATTCATTTAAAATCAAAATTATCAAAAGCATTTGAATAGTTAGCTCTCTCTCTCTCTCTCAAGTCTGCGAGCTTGAACACTCTTGAGCATTCTAGCTCACTTCTTAGAGTTGTTTTAGAGATTGCTATTGTGCCACTACTTATCAGCATTGCGCTTAATTCAGACTTTCATTTTAGCCGCTCAGAGATAACATAGAGTATGCGGCTTCGATCCGCAACTTATTGTACTCATTTACTTCTGTTATGTTTTTATACTGAATCAATACTATCCTTCATTGCGTTCAACTTTCCTCTCAGAATGTATGCGTTTTTGTATTTCTTCGTGACTAATTCGCGAACAATTTGCGACTAATTATTTTTCGATGCTTAATTGTTTGGCTACGTAATCATTGTAGTACTGGCGATTTCAAAGTTAGTTACTATAAGTTCAAACATGATTTCTATCACTATTGTCTTGTTTGAAATTGATAGGCGTAGTCATGCATTGGAAAGATGAAGATAGTTTATTCCGCCATGCATGAAGAGTTTTCTTTCTAGACACACAAATTATTTTCATTCATTTCTTTTCGAGCTACACCTAACGACAAACGACATCATGATATTTATCAAGATTCAAATGTAAAACTAAGAAACAATAACAAAGTTTATTCAAAACATGTACAACTTGTAAATAATAGTCAGTGTCATGACGAACCTACCTTAACGTTAGAAACAAGCTTGTTTCCTTTTTTATTTCCATTTGTAAGCTTCCTTGATTATGCTAGCTTACGAACAAGTTCTTTCTTTTCGGTTTTTACGTTATATCCACCCTACACAATAGTCTTATACCAAATTGGGTAAGCAATTTTAATTTCAAATAGCGTTCCATCAATAGTACTACAAAAAGATATAATTAGCTATCTCTCAAAGAATAAGAAAGCATCTGAAATATTCAGTCATGTTTTAAAATATACTCTACCAACTGGGATTTGAAACACACCATCTTGGCATATACGCAATTTAAAAGATCTCTTAACAATGGTTGAACATTGGGGACTTCCTCAATTTTTCTTTTTACATTGATTGTAGACGAAAATTCAGAGACAAGATGGTTTGAAATCACTGAAATAGAAAAGATTGCACAACAAATAAACATGGATTTTGATTGGCGAAATTGTCCGATTGAGTGCGCGATGCTATTTGTGGCCCGATTGGAAAGATTCATGAAAGATTATTTGCTCTCAAAGCACTTCTTGTTGGGCAGGATCAAACACCATGTCATTCAATATGAGATCCAAAATAGAGAATTAGTTCATGCACATGTTTTGGATCGAAGAAGAAGATGTGGAAAATATTTCAAATGAAATTGTTGCATGTATTCCAACAAAATGGAATGACGAATTGCACAAATTTGAGGAGCCTGTCGAAATAATACATTGATGTTTACACATATAGACCTGTACAATTGGAGAATTTAACATTCTACAAATTATGGAGTATGTAGATGTAGAAAGAAAATTAAAAGTCAATACTCCTTTTGATTACATTGACAAGACATGAAACTACTTGTACAAGAGTAGTAAGCTTATAAGATTTACTGACTATCATCATGTGCATCATACGGAAGCCTTCTTTTTCAATGTCTTGTTCAAAAAAATTTGTTCCCTTAATGAGGAGGAATTGATAGGACAAAATAATGGTGATCGTTCATATTTCTTGGAATGCGTTCTTCAAAATTTCATCGAGAAAGAGGAGGATATTGATATGTACATCGTAGAATATGCCAATAGACAGCTTCTTGAAAGAGAACAATGACAAGAAATGTCAAATATACTTCTACAAAAAAATTTCTTATCAACGAAACATTAACAATGTCAAATTCCACAATCGAAAATGCACAATTGCCAGAAGATACGAAAAATGATTTAGCCTTAGAATCTGAATTTAAAAACATGCCGAATTATCGATGAACAAGAGAAGGTATATAAAATTATTACAAGCTCAAAATCGGGATTGTTTATTCTATCTGGCACTCCAGGAAGTGGAAAAACATTTTTGATACGAACCAATTTTGTTAGCCGCAACAACAGGTGTGGCTGCATCTCAATTAGCAAAACATGCATTTACAGTTCACAACTTGTTTGCAATTCCAATAAATCAACTTTACATAAAAAATCTAATACCAACCGATTTCCGACATAAACTAATATCTGAGGTAAGATTTATTGTGATAGATGAAATGTCCATGCTAACTGCTCAAATTTTAACATATGTAATTCATCAAATAAATTAAGTAAAAAATAATCCATCCGGTAGTCTATTTGAAAATTATATTCTACTTTTGGTGGGTGATCATGCACAGCTTTTAGCCATTTGTAAACACAAATCAGAATCACTTTGTTTAACATGTTCTTTCAAACTCTCCATTTTGGAAAATTGCAACACAGTTGCATCTATCCTACTCTATTAAGCATGCTGAAGATCTCGAATACCTTCATTTTCTAAACAAAATTAGATTTGAAAAGCCAACACAATTAAAAAAAATAGATGAATCCGACATATTCGATGTAGCAAACGATAATACAACCATCATTTGTACTCATAGAGAAGATGTGCTCTATTTCAACAACTTCATATTGGAAAAACTATTTCCTCTACCTCTGATATACTACAAATTTCTGTTAAAACAAACACTACATTACAAAGCGACTTGACAACATGGATCAATGATCCGTTGTTCCATCAAATTCCAAAATTAGCTATAGGAGCAAAGTTGATGGTACTTGCAAATTTGGATATTTCAAATGGTATAGTCAATGGGACCATAGCTAACATATATGCCTTCAAATATTCGAAGAATCATGAATTGACAACAATCATCATTCAAACTGAAATCCAAAAAAAAAAAATTCAATATAACAAGATCTGCATTTGCAAAAAATCGATTCGATACAAAAATATTTTACAAATCTACATTCCCAATAATGTTAGCATATGCTATGACTGCACACAAAGCACAAGGTGTGACCATTCGATAAAAAGCTATTCTAGATATAAGATCAAATTTCGCAGCTGGCTTGGTTTATGTCATGTTATCTTGAGTAACAAAACGTGAAAATTTGTTGTTAACAAGTAGATTGACACTAGAACATTTTCAACCGATATTGATTTTCATTTAAGAGAAAAACATCCCAAATGTTGTCGTATCTTGAGACATCTACTATAATCACTTCTATCCACCTATTTTGTCTTCGTATATGATTTCATATTTTTATTTTTTATTATATCTTTCTAATATTTGCAGATTGTTAGAAAATAAAATGGCATCCGAGAATGAATATGATCCAAAGAGGTAACCATACATTTTCACTTTGAATTCATAAATGCCTTTTCTCGCAATAACTACAATATCAGATTCAATGTTTTAGCTATTTCGAATGTTGAAAGCCGAGGTGTCTTATTCAAAGACCTCTTCTGGAATACCCTCATCCATGGAAAAAGTATATCCAACAACAAAACAAATGTTCTTACTGAAGTGTTGTGGTGTCGATCCAAACATGTACAAGGAAGGCTTCCAAACAAATTTAGCTCTAAGCAGGTTCATTGAACATAAGAAGCACGAAAGAGATGAATACATGAATCAATATCATGGAGATCCAGTTGAAGGTATATTCTATTCTTATTCTTTTGTAACATTGTAACATTTTATTTTTCTAGATGTCCACTTTCGCTTAGCTACTACATAAAATACCAATGTTAAATAGATCTTTTCGAATGTCGTTGTTATTTCAGGGTTTTTAAAACATCTATATAACATATTCTCCATAAACATCCCTGCAACAATCACAACAAATCGACCAACAATACATCATTTCGACGCTATGTTAAATAAGAAACAAGAAATCTTTACTTCGGCTACAAGATTCCAATCGATGATTGGAAAGACATGAGTCATGCCAATTGAACGGAATCACGATGGATTTGGGGAAAAAGAATGGGCCACTTGTCGGATGATGGTATGAAGCTAACAGATGGTTCGATTCAAATTTACACGGTTTTGGAGATTCTAGAAGGCAAAGTTTCTACAATGATCACAGATCCAATAAGTGTCTATTCCCATCCACATTTTTTTACGTGTGTGATTATAAGTAATCATTTTAAACTCATTAAATATCAATACAAAATTCCTTGCAGGAAAATTCTTCTCGATCGGCATTGCCATCTACATCTAGTACGTAGGTGAGTTTGAACCATACGATGATCTTCTTCTTCATTTGTAAGCTTTCCATTAAACTAATACAATTCTTGGTTGTAGGAAACAACATCAACAAGGAAACCTCCAAGATCACATATTCAATCTACAAAATAGAGTGCAAAGAAACACATCGTGTCTACATCGGTCAAACGTGCAATCTGCGATGTCGATTGCAACAACATGCAAGGCTAGTTGAGAATACAGTTTAAAAACCCGATCGAATCAATCACCACAGCACAACGTCAAGTGCAATAAGACAAGACAACAGAATTGCTCTCCCACAAACTATATGTTCACGCTCGTAAGCAAGTACAAAGATAAAGTTGCTTGAAAGCACTCAAAGGGCTCGTAAAAGAAAGACGGCCCGATAATTCTAGAACTGAGCACACGTGGTGCCGTCGAAATAAGAAAGCATTGTATAAGTCGATCATTGCTATTTTAACTCTCTCTCTCAATGATCAACGTCTCTCTTTATTTTAAAGTTTACTCTATTCATGGAAAATACCTCCATGATAGTATTACAAGTAAAGACTTTTTACATAACCAGATCTAAGCCAAGTTTGGTTCTAAAAGTTTCAAACTTTTCTTTACGTAAAGCTTTCGTAAATATATCAGCAACTTGTAACAACATAGAACAATGTACAATACTTATATCTTTAGATTGTAGCTTTTCACGCACAATGTGATATTTTACCTCAATATATTTTGTCCTCGCATGAAAGACATGATTCTTAGCCAATTGTATTCCACTTTGGCTATCACAGAAAATAATAGTAGGATTTACTTGCTTCATGCCAATCTCACATAACAACTTAGGTAGCCAAACAGCTTCCTGGGTAGTAGAACTTAACGCTTTATATTTGGCTTCTGTAGAAGAAAGAGAAATAGTATATTGCTTCTTGCTAGACCATGAAAAACAACCGCTACCAAAATTGAAGGCATAAACTGTTGTTGACTTTCTATCATCTACATTTCCCACCCAATCAGCGTCAACATAACCCTGCAACTTAGGTAAAGCACTTTGTCTTTTGTAGATTAGGCCAAGGTTAGGTGTACCTTTCACATACTTCAAAATCCTTTTCGCAGTTTTCCAATGGTCCATAGTGGGTGATGACATGAATTGGCTAATCAGACTTACATCATAGCAGATAACAGGACGTGTAGTTGTAAGATATATCAAACTCCCAACTAGCTGACGAAATAAAGTAGCGTCAACATGTGGATTATCATCAATACGAGATAATTTCTTACTAGCTTCGCAAGGGGTGATGGAAGGTTTGCACTCTGTCATGCGAAATCTCTCTAATATCTCGCGCACATACTTGTTTTGACATAATCTGATATCACTATCAGTTTGCCATACTTCGACACCCAAGCAATAGTGCATAAGATCTGAATCTGTCATCTCAAATTGCTTGCATAAGTTGGCTTTGATAGAATGGATGAGACTCTCATCATTGCCTGTGATAATGATTTCATCAACATAAAGTACAATCAAGGCAATGCTATCTTCGTTTATAAGAACGTAAAGATTTGGATCTGAATTTGTTCTTACAAACTCATGAGAAAGAAAGTAATTGTCAATGCGTCCATACCATGTGCGTGGCGCTTGCTTAAGGTCATAAAGTACTTTGCGTAGCTTGCATACCTTATGTTCTTGTCCTTTTGCCATGAAGCCATGTGGTTGGACCATGTAAACTTCTTCCTCTAAGTCACCATTCAAAAATGCGAACTTCACATCCATTTGATGGATCTTCCACCCAAAATGAGATGCTAAGGCAATTGATAAGGTGTAGTGTAGTCCACTTTTTGGCTTACCAGGCCACCCGCCAGTCTTTCACCAAATTGGAAGCCAAACTGGCGTTGCCTTCCAAAATGCTTCTTGTCACCAACTCCCAACTACGTGCCCAATGGAATGGTGAAATCACTTTTGGCGCACTCCGAACACTTTTTTCGCGGCAATCACTCTGCTTTGATGCACCGTACTTGCAAGTACAATAGTGTCCTTCGTTTGGAGGTTATAGCCTTTTCGTTTGGCCAAAGTAGGCTAAAGGGGTGAAAATAAGGGCACTTTGAGTTTTTGAACTGTTTCTTCAATATGAAGAAACTTCACCCTTCAAAAACTTGGGACCCAACTATTACTCAGTTTGAAAATTTTTATTGAAAGGAAGGCCTATTTTGCCTTTCAATTCTTCAGGGCCCTTTCAAAGCCCATCTCCACCATTAGTTTCAATCTGATGGCCTATAGTTGACTCTCCAAGGTCAATCTCTACCATCGATTGGTTTTCAAGTCAATCCAATGAATCTCAACGGATTTGCGCACTAAACCGCATCCCTGCGTTTGCTGGCCTCCTGCGGCCGCTGTCTTCCTGCTCGCACGGGCCGCGCGATGCTGCCCCGAGCACCTCCTTCCTCCTTCCTCCTCCACCTCGTTTCTTGGCTATGGTTTCTAGCCATAGTTTCAGCTATGGCCGCCTTCATATTCTCTCCTAGATCCATGGCCCACTACGACTGCTTGATAGCCAGGTCGCACTAACTAGGCGCCTCTCTGTTGATGGTTATAGATCCAAAAAAGGTTCAGAAACCGGAGAGATCTTGATTACAACTCCTCCAAACCCTGGCTTCCAAGGAATACTCCTTTCCTGAGACTTTCCACAGTCCTTTTCAGAATTTCTTTTTGTAGCTCCCTATTGCCCAACAGCAAACAATCTTTTGCACCAAACCGCTCTTCAAACGGTGTCCGATGGATTCAAACCAATCACAAACGCCAAGCAACCCTCCAGAAGAATTTTGGGCTTCAGTCTTTGCTTGCTTTATGATTCAACCGACAATTCCCTGTCTCTGAATTCTCTTTACAGTTTCGAGCCATTCCACGAATCTCCACAGACTCGATTTTGTGCTTCCTAGTCAACAAACCGTTGTGAATTCGTAGCTCTTTGTTCCTGTCCGGTGATTGTAGCCACCAAAGGGATCTGATACCAAGTTGAGAATACAGTTTAAAAACCCGACCGAATCAATCACCACAACACAACGTCAAGTGCAATAAGACAAGACAACAGAATTGCTCTCCCACAAACTGTATATTCACACTTGTAAGCAAGTACAAAGATAAAGTTGCTTAAAAGCACTCAAAGGGCTCGTAAAAAAAGGACGGCCCGATAATTCTAGAACTGAGTACACGTGGTGCCGTCGAAATAAGAAAGCACTGTATAAGTCGATCCTTGCTATTTTAACTAGGCTACCACCCAAAAAAATGAGAAAGCACTATTGTGTGGAGCGTTCTTTTTATGAACAATTTCATGTTCAAGTTTTAGATGTTGTTGAAGATAGAAAAGTGGCTAATAGAATCGAAAAGTTTTATGTTCGACATTACAAATCAACTAGCAAGCTTGGATACAACAAACTAAGATGTAGTCCTGTAAATTCAAAGGCATGTAAATTCAAAGGCATACTGGTATTTAGAGAGACACAAGCTTTTGGAGTATATTTGTTTCTTAATCTCACATGTCTTTGGAGTATATTTGCTAGTTAAGCTTTTGGCTTATTTATTTCAAGTTTTGGTTTGTTTTTATGCTACAAGAATTTTGTTTGTTCGAAATTCTAACTGTGACAGTTTTAAATATTCTCTTTTTTTAAGCTTTCGGCGTTTTTGATTCTTGTTGCAACTTTTACAATGAGTCAATAGATCGTTTGTTCAACTCAATGCAAGGCTAGAGTTGCGTAGCTAGTTGATTATACTAAAGGGGTCAAATTTCAAATTGGCTGGAGAAGAGGGAGATTAGGGACAGCCTTAAGGCCGAGTCAGATTAGGATTTTGAAAGACAAAAATAGCATCCAGAGTACAGAGAGAGAGAGAGAGAGAGAGAGAGAGAGAGAGAGAGAGAGCGCTTTCTGTTTCTCGACTTTTCTTTCCGTTCAATTCTCTTTCTTCTTCCTTCGATCTTTTTGTCTTTCTTTTCTTTGTGAGCAGCGATGGATGGAATGCTGGCCAAGGCGAGCGGCTACCTGTTCAGCTGGAGAGCCAAAAAAGAAATTTCTTCCTTCGGAGATGACATTAATGTTCGTAGCCTCTTTACTTCCTCTTCTTCCTACTTGGGTTCCTTTACATCTTCCCTGATCTGAATTCGGCTCATGTTTTCTGATTTTTTGCTGTGGCACGTTCTTGTGGTGTGTAACTACTTCAATCTTTGACACAAAACGCAGCCAGTGAGGCAAGGCAATGCTAAATAAGGTTAATAATGATAAGCAAGGCTTGTGGAAAATCCAGGCACAGAAACGCATGCTAAGAAAGAAGGCCATATTCTGACCTTGTTGGCTAGAAACACATTCTTTTGCACATTAAATCCTGTCGCTTTCTTGGCTACAAATGATTGGGGAATTTGAGGATTCTAGGGTAAAAGCGTTAGAAGGAAATTCTCTTTCTATGATATTCATCTCGAAGCTAAGATTTTATGTCATTTGGAACTTTCATCCCGCAACATTAATGACCACACTGCCAGAATAGGTTTTGAATGTGAATTTTAGGGAGATCTCCTGGAGTCTTGGATAGGGTGGTTACGGTAAGAAAACCCTAAATAGACTCCATTTCGCATTTTGGAAGACAGACAGCAGATGTTAAAGGGCAATAGTAAAGACAAGTATTTCTTTTCATGATCCACGGAGCCATCGCATCCTCTCTTATAGAAAATGCCCCTCCTATTTCAATGTATTAATGTAAGGCTGATAGCATACGGTGACACCGCATTGGAGTGACTGCCAGTGTCACGATGGGACACCTAATTGCTTGCGTGCATGACTGTACCTAACTCGGGCCATATGGGCCTTGTGCTAAGGTATGGCCTTAACACACTTTGCATGCTATTTACGCTGTCCCACTCTAACTGTGGTTTATGGTACCTAGGTGTCCTCAAGGGCGCAACTGTAGTATGGGCTTGTAACACTCCCTCCCCCTTAAGAACCATCTTGGTCCGCTAAGACAAAGGCTGGAAATAACTTGCGAAGAACACTACCTCTTTCCCAAGTGGCATTCTCAACAGGATGATCATTCCACTTGAACAAATATTCCGGATATAAGGTATGATGTGTCCGAGTCTCTCTAGAATCAAGAATACATTCTAGTTCATGTGGAAGTTGTTGGGAATCCAATGTAGTAACCAAAACACTATCCCCTACCAAATTATCTAATCTAGTTAAGGCTCTCCGTAATTGACTAACATGAAATACTGGATGCGCCTTATTGCTAGGGAGTTCTAATTCATACGTAACTTCGCCTAATCTTTAATAATGGTAAATGGACAACAAAACCTAGGAGATAACTTAGCACACACTCTTGTTTTTAGGGTTTTCGAGTTGACTGGAACTCATAGAAAGACTTTTCACCAAGGAAGACGTGTGTGGATCCGCATAATCTTTGCTTGATAATTAGCCTGTCTAATATTTTTCTTAACATGTTCTATTAGTTAGAAATTAATGGATTAATTAATTAATTGTAGAGGCCAGCCTGCGAGCTAGTTCAAATGCCTATTTCTATTTTTAGTATAAGTTAAAGTCTAAGGGTGACTAGGTACCTAAATTAGTATCAATTTTGGTAGAATAATATAGAATACTGTCTTATGATCAAGTTAGCATAGATTGCTATTTTTGAGACACTGTAATTAGCATAATGCTTTTACCAAATGGTATAGTAGGCAAATAGTTTTTGCTTCAAAGCAAGGCCAGTCTCTATAAGAGTAGATGGGCGCCCTTCTTCATTATAAGTGAAGTATAGCTTCTTGTAATTTCTCTTCTTCTTCAATAAAGTTTCTTCTTCCACTTGAGTTTGGTGTTTTGTGTGAGTTCTGATAAGATTAGTCTACTCCGAATTGAGAATCACTTCGATTCTATCATGGTATCAGAGCCATCTTACTAAGATCGGGATTCACGGAAGAAATTATTGAAGAAGTTCATTGTTGCAGCAAAGGTGGAGTCAGCAGCTAAGGGTGGTATCACCTGATGCAGGTGTTCCTGAGGGCGGGAGCAGCTGGGGGCGGCAGCAGCTGGGGGCGATAGCGACCAGGATAGGTGATCCGGGGCTTGTGTTAACCAGAAAGGCAGCAACTAGGGTCGGCAAGATCTGGACAGGTGCTATCCAGGAAAGGCAACAATTGGACAAGTCTTATCTAACGGAGATATCCTCAAAAATTGTTGCATGCAATCATATTCTTAGTGGAAAGCCCATCATCTTGGGAAGCCTTCATGAATCCGTTGTTCTACCGGAGTCAAGCAAGTTAGATGGATCTAACTACAGCTTGTGGAATTTTAAACTTCAGAATATACTTATGGACAAAGATTATTGGGAAATTGTCACGGGACAAGAGGTGATGACTTACGATCTCAATGATCAAGAAAGAAGGATTTTTGTGAAGCGGGTGCAGCATGCACACCATATCATCAACTTATCCGTAAAGGATAAGATTATTCCTTTGATTAGAAATGCGGTTGGGCCTAAGGGAGCACGGGATATTCTTAGGAATACATATGAAACGGTGAGTAAGTCTCGAGCATTGTTCTTGAATAATAAACTTCATAACTTGAAAATGGAATCAGAAGAATCCATTACAAATTTTATTACTAGAGTGAAAGATCTAAGAGATCAATTGTCTTCTATAGGGGAAATTGTACTTGATAATGCCCTTGTACAAGTTGTTTTGAATAGCTTACCATTTCAATATCAAAACTTTGTTATGACACTAAGTTTGAGGGAAAGATTGCTGACATTCGACGAGCTAAATGGATTGCTACTTCAAGAGCTGGCAAGGTTACACCCCGATTCGAACCGGCCGGTTCGAACCGATTCTTTGAGGTTCGAACCGCCAGGCCAGGTTCGAATCGGAAAAAGGTTCGAACCTGTTTTTTTCATTAAGTCAAATATTCACTGATACTACAGATACTTAAATTTTAATAGCTAAACAATTTCAATTTACAGATATCAAGATTCAAGATAATCAGATCTCTTGTGACTTGTCGTATCAATCAGACATTATGACCCAAGTTTAAGAGAATTGCAGTAAGTTGAAAGTTGAAAGTTGTAACTACTAACTAGTAACTTGTAACCATATCCTGGCCCCCTAGGTACAAGGATCTGCTAAGTGCTCACTGCTTGCTAAGGAGACTGGGGACTGTGAGTGACAAGTGTGGAGTTGGAACTTGTTACAACTTACTTGATAGCGGACACTTGGAACTCAGGGTTTAGAAATTAGGAGCCTGGAGTATAACTGAAATTTGAGCTCAGAGGCTAGAGTTGAATCTTGATAATAGTTATTAGTGACCCCTGACCAATGACTACTTATTAGTACTAAGTTCTAACTACTAACTAGTGACCACTAAGCACTTACTAGTCTGATATAGTGATGACTGATATGGATAATGGCAGGCTGCAGCTACTAGCTAGGTAGAGTCTAGAGTCTAGACTCGGGACCGTACTACGTAGGTACTAGAAGTCAGGACTGTAGATTGTAAATTGTAATTTTGTTTCAAAGTTGAAACTTGAAAGTTGAAGTTCAAACTTATTTGCAAATTGCAATGTCGAGATCGGAGAAAAGAATAAACAAGAAGGTTATGAAAATGTTTGAGAAAGCCAAAAAAAATTAGGTTAGAAACTTAGATTTATCTTACATTTGTCATCATCATTCATCATTCAACATTGAAGTTTGAACATTGAACATTCTACTATCTATATGACATATCTAACGACTAACTAGTAACTACCTACTAAGTTCTAACTAGTAACTTCTAAGTTCTAACATAATACATTAAGTTTTAAATACCAAAATCAAAATTGTAAAACTTTAAAGTTTGAAGTTTAAACCTTTAACCATTAGTAATTAGATAATCGACTAACATTAAATAGACTACATAGTACACACTACATTTAAAACTTAACTTCAGGAATCAGAAACTCGAAACTTGAAACTAGATTCTAGAATCCATAATATATCATGATTCATGAATCATAACATAATAGTAAATACATATGCCCGGTGCCTCATGAGTCCGATCACCAATGTAATGCGCGATTTGTCTGATGATAAATCATGATGTGTACATACTACACTGTAAACAGCTCAAGAGTCAATGCTCATCTAGTAACATGAACATCTACAGACTAGTAACTACAATGATCTAATGTACAATCATCAATGAGCACTGAGCAATGAGCACTCTAAGCTCTCCTACGCCTGAGTCTCCTCCCACTCGTTGGTGCTGTGGAGCCTGCTGTGGCCTCTCGAGTGGCAGGCTCAGCTGCGAAATCCTCATCAGAGGCAGAGGTATGATGCCCCTCATCCTCATCCCCGCCCTCCTTGGACTCCTCATCCTCATACTCCTCTGAGGACTCTGACCCTGACGATGCCTCAGACTCAGACTCAGACTCGTCCTCATCGTCAGGGCTGTGAGCACGGGAGCTGCTACCCTCTCCTGCCCTCCTCCTACGCTCTGCTCGAGTGACAGGTCCTGCACAGTGCACACAAAGAGGGACAAACATGTTATTGCCTGCAAATTAGTAAATTACGATAATTAGTTTGAACTTCGAAAATTTAATTCAAGACCTTAGACAATCCTAATTTCTCACCTGCTCTTTGCATGGCCTCCTCATGGAGGAATGCGTACACGTCCTCCTCTGACTGGTCTCTCGGTGGCAACTCTGGAATCTTAGCCACATCGATCAGATCGGGATTAACCTACGCACATGTCACAATGCACATTGAAATCAAGACAAAATTTGGAGGGCCGAGTCCCGACAAAAGTTAAAATGTAGCTACAGTCTAGTATCTACTATGTAGTATGATCTATTTAGTATCTAGTATCTACTAACTGGGTCTTGCCACCTGGGATGATGGATCACATGTTAGAATCTAGAAATTATAATTTATGGCTTACAAGCTACCTGGACACGCCCTACTACACTTCGAATATTCATTCATGTTGTGTGAGCTTTGAAGTCCTCTCTCTCTTGCTTTTGTGTTCTACTCCATAGCTGGTTTTCTGAAGCTTTCATAGTGTGCTTACTATGCTGTTATGATACTCCATAGCTAGGCCTTGGAATTTGACATGGTATCAGAGCAGGTTATGTTGCCTGTGGTGTGGTGAAAGCTTGGACCTGTTTTTGATTAGATTCCTGCCATTCCTGGAGAGCAGCTTACCTTTGAGGAGGGAGCACTTTTTCTAGGGGCATCTGATCTCTGTGCTATCTGCATGGTTGGAGTACTGTTGGCAAGGGGAGTACAGGGAGCCAAAAAGTTTCTAATTTGAGACAAAAAATTTTGAGTCTTTTTGACAGCCAGGACTATAGGAGGGCGCTTTCTACAGTGGGGACTTCAGTGAAAGTTCTGAGTGGATCTTGGACAAGGGCTAGGACAGCCATACAGGGGGATAGTTTCAAATCCAGAAGCTGAGGGTTATTGAGCAAGTGGCTGCATACCCTAGTTGGGTGAAAACCCCAGTTTGCCTTTTGTGTTTTATTTCTATCCAGCTATGTCTAGTCTTACAGAGAGCATGCTGAGTGAAGCCAGCCGGCTTGATGGCACTAAATTTAGCATATGGAAATTCAAGATCAAGAACATTCTTGAAGACAAAGAATGTTGGAAGCTTGTGACAAGTGAGGAGCCTGTTCCAACATCTGAACTTGAACTTAAGGACTATATCAAGAGAGGGGAAAAGGCACACAGAATCATCAACATGTCAGTGAGGGATAATGTGATTCCTAATCAGGTCAGCCAAAGGGCCTGTGGATGCATGGCACATTCTTTGTGCATTGTATGAGACAGCAAGTACAACCAGGTTTCTCTACTTGAAGAACAAGTTGTATACTCTCAGAATGGAGACAGGGGAGACAATTACTGATCATCTTACTAAGATTCAGGATATTAGATATCAGCTTTCTGTACTTGGAGAGTCTATTGCTGACAAAGACTTGGTGCCAATAGTTCTGAATAGCTTGTCATATGCTTATTAGAACTTTGTGATGATGATATCAGTGAGAGAGAAGATCCCTACCTATGAAGAAGTCTATGGTCTCTTGTTACAGGAGGAGATGAGGAGAGTTAATCTCTCCAAGAGGGAAGATTTCCAGGAGCATGCCTTTGCTTCTAAGAAGAAGCAAAATTCAGCTAAGGATAAGAAGAAAGGTAAAGGCAAGAACAAAGGAACACCACAAACACTTGAGCAAGGAATGGAGAACTTGCAGATGTCAGAAGCACAACCCTCCTCGAATACTTCTTCCACACCTCGAAGGAAGGGGAATTGCAATTACTGTGGTAAATATGGACACTTTGCTTTTGAGTGCAGGAAGAAGCTTGCAGACCAAAAGAAGGGCACAAAGAAGCAAGGAAGAAATGTTGTTGAGAGTGTTGCAAGAGAGGAGCAGAGTGACATAAGGCAAGCTAAGTTATTCTCTGTTGCATTGGCTTCACAAGCTACAACAGGTGGTTGGTACATTGACTCAGGTGCTTCAAAGCACATGACCCCTCATAGGGATTGGTTTGATACCTTTGTGGGGATTAGTGATGGACAAGAGGTGTGCCTAGGTGACAACTCAACACACAAGGTCAAGGGAAAGGGCACAGTACCTGTAAAGCTTCCATCAGGAGAAGTCAAAGTCATTAAGAATGTCTTATATGTACCAGGACTTGCTAAAAATCTTCTTTCAGTAGGAGCTATCACTCAACAAAATATGAAAGTAGAATTTGATGCTACTTCTTGTCTTGTGTTGAACTTGAGTGATAATATGAAGGTTGTGGCCAAAGGATTGCAGGAAGATAATCTATACAGGTTATACACTTCTATCCCTAGTCAGCATGCTTATACAACAAAAGGAAGGGATGTGGATAGGTTGTGGCATGAGAGGTATGGACATCTTGGCTACCAAAGCATGCAGGTGTTGAACCAGCATCATATGGTGGAGGGGCTTCTAGTTGTTAAGCCAAGCTCTTCAGTTTGCGAGGCTTGCGCTATGGGAAAACATCAAAGACATAAGTTTCCCAAGGAAAGCACCACCAGGGCAGCAGGCATACTTGACTTGATACATTCAGATTTGTGGGGGCCAACCCAAACAAAATCTGCAGGGGGGGCATATTACTTTATGACCTTTATTGATGACTTCTCACGCAAGATTTGGATTTATTTCTTGAAGTTAAAATCTGAAGCATTCAAGTACTTCCTGCATTTCAAAGCTTTGGTAGAAGAACATTCAGGAAAGAAGATAAAGATGCTCAGGTCAGACGGTGGTGGAGAGTTCATTAAGACAGAATTTGTGGAATTCTGCAAGGCCAATGGGATCAAAAGGCAGCTTACAGCTCCTCATACCCCTCAGCAAAACGGCGTAGCAGAGAGAAAGAACCGAACTATTGTGGAGTGTGCAAGGTGCATGCTCAAGGCAAAGGGGTTGCCCAACTCTTTTTGGGGCGAGGCAATGCACACAACAATGTTTCTGTTGAATAGAAGTCTAACAAAAGCTGTGGAAGGCAAGACTCCAGAAGAGGCATTTAGCGGCATTAAGCCCAAGGTAGGTGCTTTGCGAGTGTTTGGTTGTACGGCCTATGCCCATATTCCCAAGGATAATAGGAAGAAGCTGGATGCAAAATCAGCAAAGAGTATTTTCTTGGGATACAGTGAAGAAAGCAAAGCTTACAGACTTTACGATCTTACTAGCAAGAAAAGGATCATAAGTCGAGATGTGATCTTTGAAGAAGATCAAACGCCTCCTATAGAGGAACTTGAGATGGAGGATGGTACAAGTGAATTTGTGCCAATACTTGATGAACCACATCCATATATTGGGGAGCCTCAGGATGATCATATGAGTGATCAAGAGGAAGAATCCGAGGAGGCTAGGAAGCGGAAGGAAAGGGGCAAATCTGTTGAGTCCTATTCACCGTCTTCATCACCAACTGCAAGGAAGAAGTTTCCCAAGTGGTATTGGCAAACTGTGCAGGATGGTTTGATATTGGATGAGGGAGAGAGCAGCAATCTAGGGGCTAGCAAAGGCAAGCCCAGCAGCATGAAGACAAACTATGCACTTATGACTACTATTTTGGATTCACAAGATCCACATACATTCGTTGAGGCAGTTGATGAGAAGGTATGGCAACATGCTATGCAAGAGGAGTACGACTCCATTCGCAAGAATGATACATGGGATTTGGTGAAGTTACCAAAAGGGAAGCGTCCTATTGGCTGTAAGTGGGTCTACAGGACCAAATACAAATCTGATGGGAGCATCGAAAAGCATAAGGCAAGGCTGGTTGCTAAAGGCTATGCACAGAAGGAGGGCTTGGACTATGATGAGACGTTTGCACCGGTAGCTAAGAAGACGTCTATCAGGTTGGTTTTAGCATTGGCTGCATTTTTTGGTTGGGAGGTCCATCAAATGGACGTGAAGAGTGCTTTTCTTAATGGACAGTTGGCTGAAGAAGTCTACATGGAACATCCACAAGGTTTTGGGGCTAAGGGCAAGGAAAGTATGGTATGCAGGCTTAAGAAGGCCTTATATGGTTTGAAGCAGGCACCCAGGGCCTGGTATAGTCGTATTGACGACTATTTTGCCAAGGAGCAATTCATAAAGAGTCAGTCGGATTGCAACCTGTTCGTGAAGGAGGAAGATGGGAACATTGTTTTGATAGTTCTCTATGTGGATGACTTGGTCATCACGGGTAACAATGGGCAGTTTATTGAAAAGGTGAAGGCTCATTTATCAAATGAGTTCGAGATGAAGGATTTGGGCTTAATCCACTTTTGTCTTGGTTTGGAGGTTTGGAAAAAGGAAAACTGTGTGTTTATTTCCCAAGCCAACTATGCATGTGAAGTTTTGAATAGGTTCAACGTGCAGGATTGCAAACCCGTTTCCACGCCCATTGATACCAGCAGTAAGCCATCCAGAGATGATGGCACTCCTTTTGTGGACGAGACTCTTTATAGGCAGCTTGTGGGTAGCCTGATTTATCTCACCACTACGAGACCAGACATTTCCTATGCGGTTGGTGTAGCAAGCCAGTTCATGAGTTCTCCAACTGAAGCACATTGGAAAGCAGCCAAGAGGGTTTTGAGGTATGTCAAAGGGACAACCTGCTATGGGATTGAGTACACAAATGACGGAAAGCTTCAGCTTGGAGGCTTTACTGATTCGGATTGGGCAGGTGATAGGGATGATCGAAAGTCGACCACAGGTTACACTTTTAACCTTGGTTCAGGGGCCATTTCTTGGTGTAGCAAGAAACAGCCCACAGTTACCTTATCATCGACAGAGGCTGAGTACAGGGCAGCGACAAAAGCTACCTGCGAGGCAATATGGCTCAGGAGACTTCTTGGGGAGGTGCAGATTCCACAGGATGGCCCTACTATTCTTCAGTGTGACAGCCAGAGTTGCATCCAGCTTGCCAAAAATCCTGTGTACCATGCTCGTACGAAGCATATTGAGGTGGATCAACACTTCTTACGAGAGAAGATACAAAGCGGAGAAATTCAGCTCGAGTACTGTGATACCAACGAACAAGCAGCAGATATCTTTACTAAGGCACTTAGTAGAGAAAAATTTGAAAAGTTTCGTAGCATGCTAGGTGTTGGTATGAACAAAATAGCCATTGAGGGGGGGTGTTGAAATAAATGCCTATTTTGCCCCTTAAGGCTTGTATACTTGTAACTTGTAAGTTGTGCATAAGACATAGGGGTAAAACATTTATGTACATAGTACACCCCACTTGTGCTAATTAGGCAAGTAAATCAAGTAGGTTAAGGACCCATGTGGGTTCTAGAGCTAGAATTAGCAAGACACCACCTCTATACATAACATGCTATATGTAGCCCAAACTTTGGAGGGGTTTCCACGCCCTACTACACTTTGAATATTCATTCATGTTGTGTGAGCTTTGAAGTCCTCTCTCTCTTGCTTTTGTGTTCTACTCCATAGCTGGTTTTTTGAAGCTTTCATAGTGTGCTTACTATGCTGTTATGATACTCCATAGCTAGGCCTTGGAATTTGACAGGGGGCAGGTCTCAAGACATCCAAGGTGGATTGTCTCCTGAACATGGCTAGGACCCTAGGCTTCTTGGTGACAAATCTCACCAAGAACCGTGCAGTACGCACCACCTCCACAATCCATGGAATCTTGGCCACATCCTCGACCAACAAGTCCAGGCAGTGTGCAGCACAAGGTGTCCAAAAGATGTGGGGGTAGGTCTCATTAACGAGCCTACCCATGGAGACGCAGTTTGACGCATAAGACATAGGGGTAAAACATTTATGTACATAGTACACCCCACTTGTGCTAATTAGGCAAGTAAATCAAGTAGGTTAAGGACCCATGTGGGTTCTAGAGCTAGAATTAGCAAGACACCACCTCTATACATAACATGCTATATGTAGCCCAAACTTTGGAGGGGTTTCCACGCCCTACTACACTTTGAATATTCATTCATGTTGTGTGAGCTTTGAAGTCCTCTCTCTCTTGCTTTTGTGTTCTACTCCATAGCTGGTTTTTTGAAGCTTTCATAGTGTGCTTACTATGCTGTTATGATACTCCATAGCTAGGCCTTGGAATTTGACAGGGGGCAGGTCTCAAGACATCCAAGGTGGATTGTCTCCTGAACATGGCTAGGACCCTAGGCTTCTTGGTGACAAATCTCACCAAGAACCGTGCAGTACGCACCACCTCCACAATCCATGGAATCTTGGCCACATCCTCGACCAACAAGTCCAGGCAGTGTGCAGCACAAGGTGTCCAAAAGATGTGGGGGTAGGTCTCATTAACGAGCCTACCCATGGAGACGCAGTTTGACGCATTATCTGTGACCACCTGCACAACCATACAATGCAATGTGCACGACTTTGGAATTCCGAATTCAAGTGCTCAGTGAACCATAATCCATTGTTAATCAATCGCCATTGAACAATGAACATTCAACATTAACATTTACAAATTACCATCATTATAGTAAATTGTAATAAGTATAATATGTATACCTGTACAACGTGTTGTGGTCCGACCTCCTCAATGGCACCTCGAATATGTGAGAACATGTAGTCGCCCGTGACTGCCTCCCCAGAGTTGTCGATGGATCTGAGAAACATCGTCCCCATGCACGAAGACACCAGGATATTCAATATGTGGCGCCTCCTCGTATCGCTCCAACCATCAGATATGATGGTGCAACCATACCTAGTTGAAAGTTCACAGGTGACAAGTCACGACTCACATTGCACTTTTGCAGTATTGCACAACTTACAGGTGACAAGACAAGATGATAGATCCGAGATCGCAAATTGTAATTCAAATTTCATGGCAAATTTCAATGATAAATGATCATTTGAATATTGACAAATTACAATCATGATTCATGATTCACGATTAAACATAAATGGCAGATTGTGGCATGTGCAATGCCACCACATGGCACAATGTATGAAAACTTAATGTACAAATTACAATGTACATACTTATTACTACATAATACATATCAATGATCTCAGATCAATCATCATAAAGTCTTTAAAGTTTACAATGCATAAATTTAAAAGGATAGTAGTGCGTATTGGGTCCATGCCTTCATGAGAGGCTCTAGCTTCTGGTCAACAGAAGCCCGCTCATCAAGAAGTCCCTTCGTCCTCAGGTGCTCACAAGATGGCCCCGACCACACCTGCCCAATCGCACTCACTGCACTCATCGCCCTCCTCCATGCCGAGGTCCTAGCCAGATGAAATGGCAGATCGCAGGTGTAGAACAACTATCGAACGACAACCTCTGCCTCTGCCATGGCTCTGGGAGCGAAGCTGGACACATAGTACTCCCTAACCCCCATCTGTGTAGTGCGGCCCCGTCTACCTCTCCCTCTCTCAGGTGGATGATGTGGCGCCAGTATGGTCATGGTTGGAGGTGGTGTCGAGGATCCTACACCAAAAGGTAGGTCAGGCTGGGTACTAGGCCTTGCCTCATCTGCAGCTCTGTCCTCTGAGCCATGGGAAGCGAGGGGTGAGCGGATGGCAACTGGGGGGCGTGATGTGGTGGCCTCTGGCTGTGTCGTCGTGACTGCATCTCAATCTGCCAAAAAAGACAAATTACAATACAATTTAGAAATTAGATGATCAATGATTGTTGAACTTGAAACTTGAAACTTCAGACTTGATGTATCATGTGAGACTTGAGTTAAAACTTCAAACTTGATCAATGTTTGAAGTGTAAGTACTAAGAGTCTTAGAATTGAATGTTTGATGACAGTGGTGTGGTGTAAATGCACATGTCAAGCTTGGAGACAATTCTTACGACATCAAAGGTCGAGGTACAGTGAGAGTACATTTACCTTCAGGGAATATAGGAGAAATTAAGAATGTTCTCTATGTTCCAGGTTTAAAGAAGAATTTACTTTCAGTTTCTGCTATCACTAAACAAAATATGAAAGTTGAGTTTGATGATCAGAAGTGTCTCATTAAAGACAAAAACAATGGTTACAAAGTTGTGTTCAAAGGCTCTTTGGAAGGTCGACTTTACAAACTTGATGCATCTACATCGGATCATCAGGTTTGTGCAGCTTCTGATAGCATGGAGAGCAAAATGTGGCATGAAAGGTTTGGACATCTAAACTATAAAAGCTTATAGGTTCTAAAAGACAATAACATTAATAGGATTACCTAATATTATCTGACATAGCCTTGAAAAGCATTTGACAAATTGTTCAAAGCTATTGGGACTATGTCCCTATCTCTATTACACTCTCCAATTGCAGCAAGTTGGTCTTCAAGATCCTTGATCTTTGTGATGTATTCAATAACTAAATCATTGGAATACATTCTGATTGTTCGTTGTTTATTTTGCAAATAGAGGACTCTAGCCATACTGATAGTGTCATTCATAGACCTTAATATCTCCCAAGCCTCATGAGGTCCTGTGGCACACCTAATGTGAGGGATAATTTATCCTTCACAAAAAGGTTGATGATATGATGTGCTGTTGATCCTCTCTTGATGTACAATCTTTCAACTTAGTCATCATTTGGAATAGGCTCAAGCCATAAGACTACGTCCCAACATTTTCTATCCATCGAAATGTTCTGCATCTTAAACTTCCACACCCATTGGTTCCATCCAATCTACTTGACTCATTAAGTAGACTCTCACTTGTTCCAACCATGATTGATTCTTCAATCAAAAAAAAGAAATTCTTGAAAAATACTCAAGAACTGAGATGCTTCAAGAAGCTAGGGTCTCACCCAAATTATGCCACTTGTATAATAAACAATTGCTTCTATTCTTGTCTTTGCCACATAGTATGGTTTGTTATGCCTGGCCAAAATTCACTCTGTACCCTAATCGGATCTCGCCCTACTTCTCCACAATTGCTCTCTTCAAGTTTTGGAAAATTACTAATTAAATTGCCCCCATGACAAATGCATAACATATAACCATGGAAGTACCTAGAGCCACCAAGGGTAAAATAGGCATTATATTTCAACACAACTTTGGTGCCAGCCCCTAATTTTCTGCCAATAAAATCTAATTGCCAACCAATCTATAGCCTGGGCCCATTAGCTGGCCCTGTCGTTGGTGCCCATGGATCTCCCATCGAGCTTGGTCAAACCAAGCAAATACGACCTGATCCTCTTCGTCGTATTGCAAAACATACCACGACAATAGAGAACGCCATTTGTGAGCACCTGTCCCTATAGAAACTGTCTCCTTCTAAGAGATGAACCTCTGCCCATATGGCAAGTTGTCCCACCACAGGCATGGCTATAGAAATCCTGAAACCCTAAAAAAGGTCAAGAGTTCAATGCAAAGTGGAAAGGTGGAAATAGAAATAGCTAACATATGTCTAAAGCCACCAAACTCTTAATGCCAATAGATGTACCCTAAACCTTAAACTTAGAAACAACTATGCCAAGAGGGTGTTAGGGACCTAGGTCCTACACCTAACTTGAAATCGCACTTTGGACCATTGACTCATGGACTACATGTAGGCCAGTTGTGGTAATCAGGGATATGTGCTTGGCATGGAGACTTCTACCTTCGAGGTATAGAAGGGGAGGAGATCTTACTTACAATTGATTCTATCTACCTAGGAGAAATGAGATGGTAGTGCGCATATGCATAGCCAAGATGAGAGCTAGGTAAGGGTAGGAGATGGCTGAGAGCTCTAGTAGTGGTATGGGACGCCGTTAGGGTTGGAGGTCGGATTCTGCTTGTTTTAGGTCACTGGCCAAGGCACGGAGGATGGATCTAGATTGGATCCTACGACAGGGTGGAATGTGAGCATTTCCTTTCTTGTGCTTTACCGACACTTGCGGTTTTCGGTTTTGGAGTTTGTAACAGAGGGCCTCATACACATCAACCACATGAATGCTCTTGAGTCTTGTCTACCACTTACTTCAAAAGAAGCTTGGGAACATGCAATCACTCTCTCCCTAGCAACCTTACAGCCAATCGTAGCAAGACGATTCACAATAGCTTCCAAACAAGAAAAAAAATGGTGGAAAAAAGCTTCAACAAGGTGTTTTGCTTGAAAATTTCCACACACTCACTTTTTTCATCTCCATAGAACGTGTTCTGATGCATCTCAGCATTTATATAATGTTTAAATCTATTAATTTCTAATAGTTCATAAGACCAATGCTTCTAAGGCATTTCCTTTGGTGATTGAATGTCCAGAATAGCATGTAGCAAATTATTTAAATGTCATACTGCAACAAGCATAAGAACTTCAAGAACTTGGTGAAAATGATGTGTTCTTAATTGTCTTGTTACGAGGATAAATCTATGACGCAAAATATTTTCAGGGTAAAGTGTTTGGAATAATGATGTTGATAACAGAAGTCACAGTCTTATACTAAGCATATGGCATTTGATGGGTGTGAAATTTGTGAATTCTGGATTACATGCTGAGTATGTTAGGCTTAGCTTATAACTCTAGAGAATGTTGAAGCTCCCTCAGGTTACATTAGATTATTTGTTACATCTCATGTTGTTTTATTTTGATCGTTTTAAACAACAGAATATGTCAACTAGCGTTGAGGAGGGTGCAAAACACTTCTTCAACAGATTAAGAGGTCTCTCTCTCTCTCTCTCTCTCTCTCTCTCTCTCTCTCTCTCATTTGTCCAACTTACACCAAAATATCCTTTAGAACAGCCTTCCAGTCATCCAGATTCCATTTTTTGAGACAAAGATAATTCTTTAGTTACCTTGTCGATATTTAATTCTCCTATGTATCCTTAAATTTTTCAAGAAAATTTCCAAATGAAATAGTTTTTTTTCTCAGTAATTCACTTATACTATGTTTTCTACATAGATAGCCAAACCATATGTACAGAACGTAAAAATATTTGCAATTTTTATTTTATTTTGATTATTTGGAATCCTCATAGTACCCGAGGTAGTGGCCTGGTAGTCGATAAGGCAGCCCAATGTTATCTCCTATTTTGCACAAATTCAAAAAAGAAATCAAATAAAAAGATCGCTATGGATATTTTTAGATCATGTTCTGAAATGAAACTTCTTCCAAGACCATAGAAGACTGTTTTAGAACTTCTATGGTTTTCTCTTTGGAGCTTTTGAAAAATTACTCCTATGACACTTGTGACCTTGGTAGCTTTCATCACTCATCCATGTAAAGTGGTTCCATGACTTTGTGAAGGTGGATTGCTGCTGCTCTTCATCATAAAATCTTGATGTATCCTTTGTCATTGAATGAAAACCAACGAATACTAGCTGGTGAATTGGCAAAGATTCCAGCTTGTAAGAATCTAACTCAGTAAAAGTTGGGTTGGAAGAGCAAATAGTGAGTGCCTTTATTATCTGATACATTACCTTGGTTATTGTTCCGATATTCCTAGGCTCAAGATTGTATCCAAATATGGGAAAAGGTGAACCTACCCCCCAAAGACATTTCTTTGTTCTCATGAGGAAACACTGGATACAGGATCTGAATGCTAGTCTTTAAAGTGAGATTATTCCTGTAAATCTGTTGGGGGCTGCTGATGCTGTAATCAGCCACTTTCCTTGACTTGACACGGCCTTTTCTCTTCAGATTTTTCAATTGAATTTTAGCAATGAAGTCATCACTTCAAAAAGCTAATTGTCAACTTAAAGTTGGAACTAGCAAGGGCGTCTTATTAGTTTATTGCATCTAATGAGGCCATAATTCTTTGCTTTGTGTTTGGTTCTCAGTATTTCTTGGTAGTGAAAGCTTTTTAGGACCTGTTTATCTTTTCTCATTTTTTCATTGCTGTGTTTATACTGTATAGCAAGCATCAGCTAATGGAAATTCCAAGTTGTAACAAGTGCAAGGAACTGTTTGAATTGACAATGTGGTGTAGAGATCAAAGTGCTACAGTCGTATTCAAGTGCAAAAGAAAATTATCGCAAGAATTCCAAATGGGGATGTTTCAAAAGTGCTGTAGAGTTGGTTGTTTCAGCAAGATACAATGGTCTGGTAGTCAATGTATAGAAGTTCATATTTTTGTAATCAAGTATAAATGTAAAGCTGCCTAAAGAGGCAAAGTGTAGAGGTACAGATAGAAAATGAAGCTGAAAGCCTTACTACCCTCTTCTCTTTTCGAAGGGGTTACTGTACTTGAATGCTCTCACTACTGTTGAAGACCAAACTACATATCCTAAAGATCACATCAAGATAAGATCGTGCATGTTGCAGAAAGAATGGAGAAAATTCTGTAAACTGGTGATCATTCTTTGAGTAAGATCTCTAAACAATTGTAGGCCCTTCAAATGAACACCGTGCATTAGAGTTCTGCAAAGAGCTCTTAAGTTTTTGTATACTAAACTATTCTAACAAGAGTAAAATAAGCTTAACAGGACAACTTCTTCCGTGTCCTCCCCACCAGAAGGTCAATACCGTACTGGAAGATGTCCAAATAAGAATCCTAGAGATAATGACAATGCCGTTGAAGGATAGTCTTCCCAAGGTGGCTGCTGATAGTTTTTTAGTTATGGCTTCAAGCTTGTCCCAAAGTAATGGAAGACCCCAAACTAGGGATATGCACCAAGGCTACCATACAAAAGTATCAGTGTGCCCCTCATTGTTGAAGAATGCCATAAAGAAACTGCAGAAGGATCCTTTAAACCATCAACCAAGTAGATATGTGCAGAATTTTAAGAGGAATTGTTTTCCAACATTGAAAAAACAACCTTGCAGAGTCTTCTTTGATAATTAATTCACAATTCTGATTAATTTGTAGTAGTTTTTTTATATGATTGTAGCAGACATGAGGGTCCGGGCCGAAGTGCCCGCGTCCGACCCCCGGACGCGGGGTCGGACGCGTCCTTTTTTTTTAATTATTTTTTTTAGGGCTGGACGCGTCCGGGCAACAAAAACACGCAGGCCCTGGGGACAGTCCGCAGAACCCGAGACAGAAAGAGGGCGGAAGAGGGCGGAAGAGGGAGAGAGAGAGAGATGGTGTTTGTGTGTGTGTGTGAAAAGATATTGTTGATTTGTGTGCATACAGTTGTGTGTGTGTCGTGATCTGTGTGTGAGAGAGAGAGAGGAAGAGACAGAGAGTGTGAGGGACGGAGAGAGGGAGAATTTGTGTGTGTGCATAGTGTGTGTGTGTGAGTTTAGGATTTAGGTTTAAGGGAGCTTGGGTTTGGGGTTTAGGGTTTAGGGTGGGAGAGAGAGCTTGGATTTCCGTGCTTCTGTGTGTGTGTGTGTGTGTGTGTGCGTGAGAGAGAGAGAGAGAGAGAGAGAGAGAGAGAGAGAGAGAGAGAGATATGGCTGCTCGTCCCATTTGGGATGAGGTGGAGGTGATGCTCGACAAAAGTGGCGTTGCCCTTTTTGTCGAAAGCAGTTCACAGGGAACGCCTCTCGGGTTCGAGCACATCTGGGGGGGTTGCGAGTCCGACCCACGGGGGGACGCTACGGGATCGGCATTTGTATGGTCATCCCCGCGGCGGAGAGGGCTCACATATCGAGACATATTCTGAGCCAGCTGCTGAGCCCGGCGAGCCGTCCACAGATGCCGCGGACTCTATTTCTACTGGTGCACCCACTGCCACCGCCCCTGCCACTGGTACACCCACCGCCCCCACCGCCACTGCATCCGCACCCGCCACCGCAGCTGCATCCGCACTCGCCCCCGCCACTGCCTCCGCCCCCATGGATCCACAGCCTCCACTGCTGCACCTACGCCTCTGCCATCACCGTCAGATCTGCACGGCCCGTCCACATCCTCCGCTTCCGCACCTGCATCTATGCCACCACCTCCAGATCTGCATCGTCCATCCGCATCCTCCCAGCCATCCACATTCCGAGGCACCAGACAGATGTCCATGCCGGGATCTTTCAGAGAGGGGCAACACAGAGAGGCCACCAGGACCATAGCACAGATGTTCTATGACCTGAACCTCCCCTTTATCATGGCATCATCCCGCATCTTGCGAGAGGCTATCTCGAAAGTTGCAGTTTGCCGGCCCGGCTACACACCACCCACAGCCGACGCACTACGAGGCCTTTTGCTCTAGGACCGGGTTGCATCAGTCAGAGAGACTGGCCGCACTGCATGAGGCTTGGGATAGATACGGCTGTTCCATCATGGCTGATGGGTGGACTGATCGTCGCAGACGTCCACTCATCAACGTGATTGTTTCCAGTTGTTACGGTTCCATGTTCTTGCGCAGCATCGACACCTCCGAGGCAGGGAGAGTGCATTCGACCGAGTACATTAACGGCATCATTCGCGCGGCGATAGAGGGGGTCGGACCACAACGCGTTGTCCAGGTATAATATTCTTTCATTAGTTGCTTGCTCATTTGCTGCTTGATGTTGATACAATAGTTCTGTGTAGTTTTCGATTGATTCAATGTGTTTCCGAGCTGTGAATTGATCGTGTGAACGTATCGCGAAAGGTTGTGACGGACAATGCGTCCAACTGCCGCGGTATGGGGGAGCTTCTTATGGCAGACTACCCCTCCATTGTCTGGACTCCATGTGCCGCACACTCACTAGACCTCCTCCTGCATTCCATCGGGCACCTGCCTTGGGTCAGTGACATTCTCACGAGGGCACTTGCAGTTGTGGACTTCGTCACACGCAAGCGCCGCACGACGGCCCTTTTCCGCACATTCAGCAAGCTGCCACTTATTTTTTGGCTCGTTCAAGATGCTCCTTTTTTTTTGCTCGTTTCATGTGTGCCTCTCATTCCGTTTGTCAATGCAGGCTCGACTTGAAGAAGCCTGCTCGCACCCGCTTCGCCTACCAGTTCATCATGCTTGAGCGGCTACACAAGCTCAAGGGTGAATTGCGGCACATGGCCACTTCGGCAGAGTTCACCGCCATGGACCTGTCCACGACCCTAGAGGGCTTGGCCTTCCACGAGATCCTCTTCATGGAGCCTTTCTGGGTGGATATGCAGCAGCTGATGGACGTCATGCGCCCCATCTACTCTGTTTTGAGGCTCGTTGATCGCGAGGGGTGCACGATGGGCCTCATTTACCAGTTCATGGACCGCATAGGCGAGTCTCTCCAGCGTTCTGAGCTGGACCCTGCCAGGTATAACTTTTTTCCGTCTCACCATCCTTACTTCCATTTCGCACTATGTTTCGTCTTGCTGCCGCAACATGATGGTATGTAACTGTTGCCTCCACGTGGTTTGGTCCACAAGTTGGAGCCTATCAGGCGCTTGTGGCAGCGGCAATGGGATAAGTTTCATCGGCCCATTCACAGTGTGGCTCACATATTGCATCCGCTGTTTCAGAGCGAGAGGCAGTACGACGATGCAGAGCTGCGTGCGGACTGGTTCGCATACGTACGCCTCCTCAGCAGCAACACTGGGTTCCGCAGCAGGCTCGAGGTGCAGAGGCTCGGTTGCAGGTAAACTCTTGATCTATCGTACGCTGTCGTTCGTTCAATTTCCCTGCGCGGGCTCAAGTGTACTCAAGCATATCGTTGCTCAACTGCAGGCACTCTCTGGGGCTGTTCGGCGAGGACCTTGCACGTGTCCAAGAGAACAGGCTCTTGCCTGTATCATGGTGGGAGAGCTACGGCGCCGGACAGCCAGACCTGAGGATGCTCGCGCTCCGAGTCCTTTCACAGGTATGTTGTCTTATCTCATTCATCCAACCAGTTTTTGCATTTTCTCTACAAGGTCGGTACTCACTCGAGTTGTTGCCAATTAATGCAGGACTGTTTAGCTTGTGTGTGCGAGCGGAACTGGCCAGCGTTCAGCCTTGTTCACACGAACAGGGGAACCGTCTGACGACGGAGTGGTGCAATGACCTGGTGTACTACAACACCAACATCGGAGTGGTTCGACGCATCACGGAGAGCATGAGGGCAAGAGGCGCAAGCGTCCTACTGCTGCAGGTATATTTCGTTGCTCTGTCGTTTTGCTTTCGTATTGGTTTGAGACATTCAGTTTAATGCCCTCACGGTTGCTTCGGCTATTCTCACGAATGATTGACTTGTGCAGGTCAATCCCGACGAGTGCCTGGTTGCAGCGGCAGATCATGAGCCAGAGCCAGAGGTTGATCCAGACGATGCCGCTCGGCGTGCTCTGCGGGGTGAGCCCGACGATGATGCCGATGCCGATGAGACCACCACTGTTACAAACTTACTTACTGCAAACCTCCAGGTGGTTAACAAGCCCCCTCCTCATAGACCCTAGGTTGTCGCTTTTGATTAGCATAAAATTGGGCTCTATCTTGAGCCGTTTTTACGTTTTCGCGAGCAACAAGCAACATTTCTTGCATATCATGCAGGAAATCTACTGCTGCTTTAACCTTGAGGCTTTTGAGGCCCACTGAAATGGGAGCCCTAGGCTGGAAACCATACATCAGAGAAAATGGACTAAAACCCGTCGCTGAGTGCTTTGTGCTATTATACGCAAACTCAATCATTGGAGGGTACCTTTCCCAATCTGACTGTCTTCTGGAAACATATGCCCGAAGCATATCTTCCATAGACTGGTTGGTCCTCTCTGTCTGACCATCCGATTCAGGATGATTTGATGACCCCAAACTTAGGGTGGTCTCTAATTTCTCAAAGGCCGCCTGCTAGAATTTGCCAGTGAACTTTGGATCTCGATCACTAACAATGTCATTCGGCAAACCAAACAACCTGAACAACTTTTCCACGAAAAGTTGTGCAAGTTCAGAAGCTTTGACAGTTTGCTTGGTTGGTATGAACTGCGCCATTTTAGTTAACCTGTCAACTATTACCCAAATGGCATCATTTTGCTTCCCCGTCTGAGGTAGCCCAACCACAAAGTCCATGGAAATGCTTTCCGACTTTCTTTCGGGAATTTCCAAGGGCATTAACAAACCAGCTGCCTTAAGTCTTTCAGCTTTGTTAACTTGGCATTGCGCACACTTGCGAACATATGCCTCCACCTGACTTTTTAAATTTGGCCAGTTAAAGTTCCTTTTTACTAAGTCAAGTGTCCTTTGAGCGCCAGGGTGCCCTGCACACGGGCTGTCATGACATTCATGCAGGATTTGGGCCCTTATTTCATCATTTTCTGGCACACAAACTTTTTCATTCCGGAAAAGCAACCCATTCCTGATGGAATAGTCTCTTAGTACCTTGTCTTGAGGAGAAATCTTGGAATCCTGCATTCCAAGCTCATCACTGGATCTAGAAGAACCTGCCAGGATGTCTAGCCAAATACGAGCAAAGTACCTATCGGTCTTACACAAATTTCTTAAGGACAGATACAACTCAGATTGGATCTCAGAAAAGCTTAACTGATTAACCTCTCCAATCCGGCTTAAGGCATCCACGACACTATTAGAAGTACCCTTCCGGTACTCAATGTCATAATGAAATTCTTGGAGCATCTCTGACCATCTGGCCTTACGACCCCTAAGGTCGACCGCATCGTTAATATACTTTAACGCTTGATGGTCAGTAACTAAACTAAGAGCCATACAAATAATGTCTCCAAACTTTCAGGGCATTAATGACAGCGAAAAGTTCCTTGTCATAGGTGGAATATCGCCTTTGAGTAGGGTCCAACTTCTTGCTTTCAAAAGCCACCGGCCTACCATCCTGATATAGGACTGCGCCTATAGCATAGTCACTGGCATCCGTTTCAAGTACATACGGCTTGTTAGGATCCACTATGTGTAAAATAGGCGCTATAGTTACACAGTATTTGAGGTTCTCAAAACTCTGATTCAACTCTTCAGTCCAAGTAATTAGAGGACTGAACTTACTGTGCCGGCTAACTCTCTTAGCCCCTCTGAGGACATTCGTCAAGGCCAATGCAATTAATGCATATTCAAGATGAATCTATGAAAAAACCCCGTAAAGCCCAAAAAGGACTTAACCTCTCGGATGGTATTAGGGATAGGCCATTCACGTACTTGTTGGACTTTATTTGGGTCAATTTCCAACCCATGGTCCGAAATAATGTGACCAAGGTATAACAACCTTTTCTGGAAGAACACACATTTGGACTCCTTGGCAAAAAGCTTCTCCTGTCTAAGTAACTTTAAGACAGTCTTGAGATGCTCTTCATGCTCCTCCAAGGTCTTACTATAGATGAGAATATCATCTAAGTGGACTATTACAACTTTCCCAGATATGGACGAAGAAGATTGTTCATCATCTGCTGGAAAGTCGCTGGAGCATTTGTCAAGCCAAAAGGTAAAACCAAAAACTCATAATGGCCGTACCTAGTTCTAAACCCGGTTTTTTCAATATCCTCAGTCTTTATGTGAATCTGATGATACCCTGATCTCAAATCAATTTTGGTGAAGTACTTACCACAGGTATGTGCTTCTAGAAGCTTCCATTCGTTGTGTCGGCGGACATCTACCAGGACATGCTCCAACTAGTTGCCCACGTGACATTGTACCACCCCAAACCCTAAATCTATCTTATCACATAGGCCATGGTACTATGTAGAATGCATCAATGGTCCGGGAACATAGTCCACAGGTTTGTGATCCCGATACGAACCCAAGGGATCGAGCCTGGCTTGATTCGGGTATCGTTTGGTCAAAATGGCCCTTCGACTGGAGAGAAGCGCAATTAGGTCAAGCGAAATGGACTAGTTTTGCAACTCTCCGTCCGACGGCCCCGTTTCTCCAAACGGGATCCGTTTTGGGTGCCGTCTGTTTCGGCCAGTGGACAACCTCGATATGAACCTATGGGAACAAACAGGACGAGGAAATGACCGATGGTCAGGCCGCAACTTTCGTCTGAAGTTCGACGTTAAACAGGGCTTCAGGGACACTTTGTCCGGTCAGGACCTGAAAACTGGGAGATGTTTCGGAACCCCCGTGCTGGTACTTCAACACGCTACGTATTGTAGCGTGTTGAAGTAGTGCCATAACTAATTAGTAAGCTGTTGAAGTTCATCCGGGAAGAAACCAATCTCATCAACCGAGTCACAGTAGTGTATAGCTTGTCACTCTTCTGGTGAGCCCTAATTTCCCCCAGAGACTTCTGCTTCTGAGAGCTTGTCACTCTTCTGGTGAGCGTTCACCTCTCCCCAATCCTCTGGCGAGGATTTACTTCTTTGAGACAGTCACTGATGCACCCTAAACCCTAAACCAGTAATATGTTTGCCATACAAACCATCATCTTCACTCGAAACCACTCTCAGATCTTTCTTTGCCGCTTTTTTGGAGCTTAGTTCCCAAGGAAGGGTCGTATTAATTTATGAACTGCTCACTAGCCATGGTTGTTTAGTAATATCTCAGTTATGAGAGGCATGGCCTAGTGGTTAGGCCTGTTGCAAATTTTTTTGCAAATTTTTTCGGTACCGTTTTCCTATTTTTTAACAGGAGGGGGCAGGTGGGTGCCAAACACCCTCTGATAATTAATTCGGGGGGAAAAACAAGGGCCATAAAGTGCTTTTGTTTTGCTTTTGGGATGGGGGACAGTGTAGGTAGGTGCCTGTATTTTTTTTTTTTTTGAAAAAAAACGGACGCGTCCGCGTCCGCCATTCGCTTCCTTAGGATTGTAGTAATAATGGAGGTTGATGACCTAGAGAGACGAAAAGGATTACAGGGTACATCGATAATGAATTAGGAATGGTCGGATATTGAGACATACATAGAGTAGCTGGGTTAGCAACATATGGAAGAGAGTGATGTAGCTAGATGATTTTTAATTTTCAGGTTCAGCAAAACCTCTTGATTAATGACAGAACTTCATAGAAATTGTAGGCCCTGCAGTGGGGAAGAACATTGACATGCAGAAAAGGTAGCACCCAGTTGTGTGTATAATTTTTTTTTTAATAACGACAAATTTGGAAGAAGAATCGATGTTGAGAAATGGTAGGGCCAGCCTGAAACATCCTGTGATACCAAGTTATGAACCAAGCCAACATGTGAAGACAGGTATGGTATAAAAGAGATAATTTTGATCATTGGAGTGCACCAAAATCTTGCAGAATGGAGATATGCTGATTCTGCCAAGAGGAACTATAAAACTCTATACTCCGAGCCACTTAGTGTTTGATTATACTCGTGTACCTCTGAACGATTGCAAATGAGGCTCATATCCTTCTTTTATGTTTTTTTGAAACCCTGATCCACCTTCAAGTTTCCAGAATCTTTGGTGTGAAGTCCCTCATAGGATATCAAATTGAATCTCTAGTTGGGTGCACTGATTTTGGACCTTCCTAATGTGCTTATAATTGGACTTTTGAGGCCTTTAACAAGCTGTAGGGTCTGGGGACTCCATTTGAGGATCCTTTTGACCCCGCTTAATATTCTATTTACCTAACAGTAGCCCAAACATTGCCTGTTCATTTCAAGCTGCAGTTTGGCTTAGCAAGGATATTTCTTGAAATAAGGGTGATGCAGTAAGTCTCACAATTCTGAAATATCGTTCTATTTGTTCTAAAGGATGTTCCAAATTAAAAAAATTTGGTATGCTAGGGATTTCACGAAATACACAAAATTGATGTGAATACAATCACGTCGTAGATTTCTTGTAGCCTCCCAAATTGATTCCAGTCTGTAGAGAATCAGATGATTTGCATGTTTTAGATTTAGCATGCATTGATATAATTACATGTTGACAGCTTGGAACAATTAATTTTTACATTACATCAGCCTTGACTGGAAAACTTGATACTCAAATTTTTAGGAAAGTCTTTTCCTGTTTTTAGAGCTGTGCCCCTATTGCTGTATGAGGTTGGATAGTAGAAGCACTGGATGTGCTTGTTCTTCCATTATGCTTGAACAGTTCCATGTCACTGGTTTTCTTGGACTAACAGCATTTTGATTTTCATTTGTGAATCCATAAATGCAGTAGTAAGATAATATGCATTTATTAAGCATGCTTTATTGCAGGTACAATGCAGACACCACTTCCAGACCTCCTACGAAGCTATGATCTTCCAAAGGGATTATTTCCAAAAAATGCCACACATTACGAATTTGATGAAACCACGAGCAAGCTAACAGTCATATTACCCTGGACATGTGAGGTTGGATTTAGAGATACTTCTATTTTGAGGTACGCTCCGAGAGTCACTGGAACTTTGCAAAAGGGAAAACTTATTGACATTGAAGGGTTGAAAACGAAAGTTTTACTTTGGGTCAAAGTAACCTCAATTTCTGCTGGGGATTCAAACGACAAGCTGTACTTCAATGTTGGTATGAAGAAATCGAGATCAAAAGAAGCATATGAGATTTCCAGAAATGGAATTCAAGTGGATGAGTTTTAATTGTTGCTGTTTTCTCAGCAACCCTGGATAATCCTTCCTGTGCACGTATCCCTAGTCAAGGCGTTCCATTTCACATTATTTGATGGGTTAGAGCTAAGCTCTTCTGTGCACACAAAATTTGGTTCTTGAAGGCAAAAAGTTCTTGAAATACATGACATTACAGTGACAGTGAATAAATCTATACATACATAAGTCGTGTCACAATATTGTATTAGAAAGAGGATGCTTCCATGCCAGTTGTTAAAAACATCAACATGATGGTTAGTGTTTGGTGATTTTCATGGTATGAAAACAATCAGTTGAGATTTCACTGTGGTTTTTTGTCATGATATGTAATAGCATTATTCTTATTGCTTCATTCTTTTCTGACCCAAAGGGAGCAATATATTTATTACTTATTTACCTCTTCTTTTTTCTCAATGGGGTTTTGGTTATTAGCTGGGCAGTGTAAGTTTCTATGACAGCTGAGCGTGATGATTTTGACCTGTAGTTTGATTTATATCCCATATTTGTGCATTGCCCCGACTAAGTTTGAGGGATTGCTGTGGCGACCTTGTTTTCATTTTGAGCTGGCTGTGTGTATTAGGATTCATGAGAGAACTGTTTTTAGCCACCATAATGCAGGGTGTACAAGATAACTCAAGCTTTCCAAAATTTTAATTTTCAGAAGTTTTACTGTGTTTCTTTCCAGTTGTTTTTTGCCTGGAGTGTTAGAACAAGGTTTTGGATTGTATGGAGGAACCCAAACCACTATTAAGGATGCTGTTAGAGTATAATGTCTATTTAACAACTGCATGACATGCACTTCATGTCTAATCACTTTGAGGTGCTAGTGTACTTCCTGGCCTCAAGGTGCTAGTTTGTTTATCATAAGTCGGTGGTAGCTTCCTAGCAGCTTGCTGTGGATCCACTAGAAACTAAGGAAACCTATTCCCTTTGGATGGATTTTACAAGTATTCGGTTTTATTGGATGGATGCCTATCCCAAATATGGATATTTTGCCTGTGGTTGGGTAACATAATGTCGTTAAGAAGCACTCCTGAGATCCATGAAATATGCATCTGGGCTTTCAAGGGGGTTTGGTTTGAACCTGAGACCAAAGAAACTTTGGATGCCAAGCTAACCAACTGAGCCAGTTCCATTGGATGATCCACAAATTATGACTTTGGAACTTCCAAAAGTTCCAACAAGCAATCAATGATCCATTACCATGTTGTAGCATGTGGCACATGGGCACATTCATCCCATAAACATTGTACTAGGTACATACCATGATGCAAGATTTTAAATAGGGCCTAGATCTCAAGGTACAGTAGTTAGTGCTGTATATACACTTGTATGTTGTAAAAGAAATCCAACTCTTTTGAACAATCATTTATCTCTTGGGTGAATTCTGTTGGTGATCATTACCACTGCTTTTACTTTTTCAACACAATTCCTCTTGAAGAATGGTGGTTGAAATTGACTGCATGATCATTGTTGCAATGGTGTTGCTAAGCACTGCTCATAAGATGGAAGAAGACTGGTGAATAGAATCACGGTAGCTTCCTCTTCATTTACCTCAGCTCCAATTGACACGTTGGTCAAGAACATATTGCAATACAATATATTTTTAGGCACAGAATTTCCTTATCCATTTAAGTATAGCAAAGGCAAATTCTATTTGTAATGCTTGTCTCAGACAAGCAACCAATTTGTTCCACATCTCCTTTGTAGATTTTGTCTTGCTCAATCAATTGAGCATCTTTCAGGCTTAGCAATAAAACTGACTATGCTTTATTATCTCCTTGAATCTATACAACAATTCTTTCAAACTTGAACCTATTCTCCTCACCATTGGCTTTTATAGTTTATGAAATAACATTTATGGATCTGCCTCTAGGAAGCATGGATCTGTCCCTAGGATCCTCCATTCATGTGAAAAAATGGTGCACGTCCTTCCTTCCAAAAATTGCACTTTTACCCATGGCTGCCTATCAGGCATTTTCAAGGAAGTGTGTGGGTTAGAAACGTGCATGCTACAGTGGCTGCACTACAGGGGCTGGTTCACATTGTAAAGACGCTTCATTCTCACATGTTTTGATACAGTGGGCTGAACAAAGAATCATCAATCAAAGGCTTTCTTCACACAAGGCTGGCTAAGCACTCAAAAACTTGCATCATGTTGATGACTGTGATCACAAGGTAGGTCAGTGTTCAAAGATAAGAAATTCAACAACTAAAAAAAAATTTCTACACAGCTATTACAGATTTTTGCAACTCTGAAAATTTTCTCAACAGAAAAATCTTCCCCTTCTTGATTCAAGAAACAAAACTACAACATGCCATATCGATTGTGATTAGCTATATAATAGGTTCTGATACCATTTTTAAATTTGGAGGTGGTACTCATATTTTCATCTATAGCACCACGCACATTCATTGAAAGATTAAGAGACAAGATGAGAGAGAAATGTAGGCTGTGATAGTTAAAACACGATTCCTGCATTTTGATTGCTTTTCCACATCTGAAGGACCGTCGATTCCACTAAGGGAATGTGATCTCTACACTCTCAGTTGCTTTTCCACATCTGAAGGACCGTCTATTCAACTTAGGGTATAAAGTATAGCAGGCACCTTGGCCTATTTCTTACATTACTATTTAGAGTATTTTTACGACTACAATAAATAGCTACGATAAGAAATGTCTTTATGCCTACCAAGGTGGCAGGACATTATTGCATACAACCAAAAATGAAGGGCACCTTATCCCTTGGGCGTCAAATCACTTAGCCCTTAGTAGCACTATTTGGTTATACACCAGGCACTCCCAAGCCACACATTCAGGACTTTTCCCTCTCCCATTTAGTTTTGAGGTCCTTTGGTCCACCCCGTTTACCTCATGTGTGGCTGAGGGAGTGCCGGGGCATAAAAGCCGGTCGTCGTGTCTTTAAGTGCAAATCATCTCCCAAGAGGCCATTGCCTATGCATTGAACTTCCTAGATCTCCAAAGAAGGCTCGAGAGGAATTGATTCTGTTTTTTTGTGATCAGAATTGCAAAATATCTGCCTGTGGTAGAAGGGGGTGAGTATGTGTGTGACAGAGACACACACACACACGCACCCCATCCCAAAGCATTCTCTTGAATCCCTCAAAACATCCCAGCAAGACTCAGCCACGAGATGCCAAGATGCTGCCTATGAATGAGAATCAACATGCCCAATTTGCTCATTCAAAGAAAACTATTTATTTTATTGATGTTGACAATCAAATCACGGAAGTACATAATTTAAATTGAAGGACATTTGTGTCATTGGATATTGACAACCAAATTCAGAACGTATGCTATTTATCAACTCCCACTGTCACCACTAACATGACATACAAAAGAATGAAAGCAGTTAAATATGTACATCACCCCTTTTATGACCATATTATGGTTAATGGCTCATATCAAGAGATGGAATGTCGACGTCGTCTTGACCGTGTAGAATCAGACGTAGTAAGACCTTTTGGCTCTTTTGAGCTACTGCGGGCAAACGGATTGAGTCTTCCAAGTTTTTTAGAAACCGCCTGGAAGATTGTACCGTTGGCAACCACGATGGGTTTTTCAACATCTTGCTTCATGTTGCCATGGTCTTTTTCTAGATCTGAAATTGTTGTTCTCATTCTTGCTAACTCAAGTTTCAGCTCCTTATTTTCCTCGCGTAAAATTGTGTTATTATTACGTGGTGAAGGCGATGTACTCACTTGCTCACCGTGTAGCATACTTAATTTCCCAAACTGCTCTCCTTCACCTAAAAACTTTGTCAAAGCTATGCGCAACCTCAGCTGCTCAAAGTAAAGCACTTGCACCATGAACTGAGCATGCAAACGCTCATTCTGTGCTGCATGTGCACAAGCTTCTTGTGATAACTTCTGTGGGTCGATCAATTTGCAAAGCCGTTTGCGATCCAGATCAGTAGCAGATGGGTGTGCCTGCAAAAGGAAATATCATTCCATCCCTTTAAATAAAGCACAATTTTCATTCCCAGCGGAATCCTAACGATAACAAGGCAAAAAAATTGAAAGACGTAGATCTGAAGATACCTTCAAATAGATGTCAATAGCTCTGTAAAGTCCATCCTCAACCATTCTTGCATATTCAGGTAGCACTTCAGCAAGGGCAACAAACTTGTTAAGCTTTAAATTTGCATCCGGTGCAATCTCTGCAAGGTAACTGTCTAGCAGTTTTCCAATCTTTAATGTGGACGTCTGTGATGTAGAACTTAATCGATCATAGCCATATACAGCTTGTGGATCATGAAACTCTTCGTTCTCTTGCTGTTGAAGGAAATTTACAACTAATCGATGCACAAGGTCTACATCCAATAAAGTGTCACCATTGTAAAAGAAAGAAGGAATAAGAAGGTCATCCAATGTGGCCTGTTCCAACTGCATACTGATTCTCCTCTCAAGGTCAATCCTACAGGCAATAGTTGTGTCAACAACTATGGCTGTGCGGAGCAAATAAAACAAAAAACTACAAGCAGCAGTATTTCTCTCGGATGGCAGCAAGCTTACTAGAGTCTCGACTAATATTCTCTGTTCATGGGCGGAAGGTGTTGAGCTATCATACACTTTATCCTGCATAGTTGACTCTAAACCTGCCTGTTTTCTGCTGAAACCTTTTAAAGAACATTGAGCATAATGCATGAGAGTCTCCCAAATTCTTTCATGACGTACTCCCAGAGACCTCATTGCTGCTAAGACCCTCTGGTAGAAATCCAGACGAAGGATAGACAGTTCTTCGGCCCATGAAGGCCGCCCACCCTTCAGTTGGGAAAGGTTTGATTTGCCATTTATTTGGCCAAAACCACTAAAATCAGAGTGAGGCAACTTCGGAGTTACCTGATCAATGGATGCCATGGATGCTGCTGCATCAATGCATCTGCTAACAATTTTGAGTTCTTCAGCCTTTGGAAGCAAATCCTCACAAGTATGTAACACAGCTATTGCACTCGTTAGGCTCTGCAGTCCAACCTCATTCAAGAATGTTTCTGTACACGTTACCAGATTCTTTTCTGCACAATCATCATTCATTTCAAGGTATTCAGCTACACATCTCAGCATAGCTACATTAGTTGTTGTGATCTCAACCTTGATGCCATAGCAGAACTTAGAAGCCAATTCAAAAGCTTCTGGGCCACCAGGAATATCAGGGAGGTCTAATTGACACAGATCTGAATTCTTTGCATCAGCTACCAGCTTCCTTATGAGTCCGCTCTTGGATACGAGAGGAAACTTCAAACACATTTAAGCACTAATTAGTGCGCTTCATTGCTATGATACGTTATTCACAATCTTCTAGTAAGTGTATAAATCTCCACTCACAAGAAATATAGAATGTTAAACCAGACAGAGAAATGTCAATAGCACTTCACAACTCAAATTACAAATTTTCATGGCATTATGGGTTTTTAGGGAGCTTTTCATAAAACATAAAGCTCCTCTCGTCCCTACAACATTTAAAAAACTGAGAAAAGGCATGCTACTGAAAGGGAGAAATTGCTAATGATCTGTACTATTGTCAAATTATTTTTTGATAGAATAATTTCTTGAACTACCCAAAAAGCTTAAAGGAGCATGTAAAAGAGACACCTAACCTCAAAAACTGCTGTTACAAGCTCAGTGACTCAAAGGCAATACAAACCTTGTGAAGGGAAAAGCTTGCGCCAGAAGCACAAATAACTAAATCAGTTGGAACATCCATACCATTTACCCTGCAAAAGGCCAACGTGAGCCTCCATACCAAGTCTCCAAATGAAGCAAGTTGCAACATAATTTTCAAATATGCAACTATTTGTCGCTCTGTCTCATCTTTGTACCAATACCCAAGCAGTCCAAATAAGCATCTCGGATAAATAAAAGCTAGCTTAAATCTTTGCTATATTTGTGTCCATGGTATAGCCTAAGCAACAAGTACACTAGCAAAATATAAGCCCAATTTTGCATTCACAAGCAATCTCAGTAGACTTTGTACATCAAACATGATACTTCGAAGAAATTTTATTTATTATATCAATGTAGGAGGTAGTAAGGAAACAATACATCCAATGAAAGAACTTAAACAGAAGATTATATTTGTGGTGGATGAGCTAGAGGATGAGATTCTTCGGAAGGGAAGGCCAAAGGTCAAGTTTCTTCTCCCATCGGAGGGCCTCACGCAGATTTAGACAGAAGAGTAAAACCTCAAAACCTTCCTTTGTCATGTAATTTTCCAAGAGACGAGTGAACTATCAAAATGTGCAGTTACACAATATTCATTTGTAGTCTTCATAATCAAATACTCTCCTTCTACATGCCAGTAGACCTTGTATGTGATTGCAGCAGGTTGGCAAGTTAAACAAGGTGATTGATATATTGTGAGTCTTTGCCATATGTAGGGCATTCAAATCTTTGAAAAATGAAAAAAAAGAAAGCTTCCACTATAGAAGAATCTTTTAAAAAAAAAGAAAAACTCATTTTAATGCTCGAACTCACTTAAGAGTGGCACCCTAGTTTTAGCAAATCATCACAATAGTTTTCCACTATTGCAACAAAGATAAAAATAGTTGCTAACTATTGCCTTAGTGGGTTGAAAATTGGAAATAGTATAGGGATGGATTGTAAGATGAAGAAAGCATTCCTAATCTTGCAAAATTTGGAGCAGCAATTTCGATTGGCAGCAGCCACCAACTTGGAAACTTCAAGCGCGCTTTCCAAGAACCCGTTGCTTAGGAAGGAGGTGAATAGAATCAAAGCTTTTACTCATTCAGTAAATTTCAGGCAAAAAGCTCATAAAAAACTATTCTAAAGCAGACATGAGAAATTTGCAAGGTATATGTTATGATTTAGAAGTCCCTCACCCTCATAGCCAACCAGATGCAATGATTGTCACAAGAAGCCATGCAAGTACTACGGAATCTGTTTTAAATTTCAATGGGATAAAAAATCATCTGCCACAAACTACGCACAGTACCGTTCACTAGACTCTAGCTAAGAAAACATCATAACAGAGATAGCAGGAGTCTACTCGATACGCTATAGAATCTAGACAAGTAAACAGTCATCGAAGGAATGCTGATAGCGAAATATTATATTCGGACTACGTCAGGGTTCTAGTGAGCCGTGCCAATCTAAGAAGAACAGACTTCCACAACTTTCAATCCTGTTAAATACTTGTGGCGCGATACATCAGAAGCTTGTATCTAAAACTTGCAGAACAGGGAAGCATAACAATCGGATCCAGCTTCAAGCAATAATCGAAAATATCATAGCTCTTATATTTCCATCAAAATTGAGAGGAGCATTTCTGCTTAGAAAACTTTCAAAATTGCTCGTAAGCTGAAAGAACTGATACAATATTGCGAGAAGCCCAGCAAAGACGAACACTCGTATACCGGTCGTTGGTGCGTCTCATCGTGAAGCTATTACGTGACCAGCGCGTGGGACTCTTTTCTTTCTCAGGCTTAGATGCCACTGACATGCTGCTGATTGTAACGCCCTCGCTTCTGCCTGCTGGCATGTTTGAGAAAGACTAACTAAACTCACACCTCATTCCCAGATAATCATACAAAGTTACAGAGCTAAATGACAAAAGCTTTTCCTAGCCTGAAGAACACAACACTTGTTTCAATCAACAAAAAATTCACAACGATCCTCTGAAGCTCCTTCAGAAAATAATGAAAAATGACAAAAAACAACTCCGGGCTTGATGTTACACAGTAATGGTGCCAATCACCAAAAATATGAGTACTATTCTCTGCGACTGCCTAAGAATATATTGCAAGACAAAAAAGGCTTTTCCTGGCTTGATGTTACGCCATACTTGTTTGATTCAACAAAAACATTGATAATACTTTCCCGGGACTCCCTAAGAACATAGAGAAGGTGACAAGAAGCTGTTCTTGGATTGACGTTACACAATGTTTGTGTCAATCACCAGAAAATGAGTACGATTTCTTTGAGACCCCTTAAGTAAATAATGCGATACGAGAAAAAAATATTCTGGCTTGATGTTACACGTTACTTGTTTGAATCAACAAAAATATCAATAATATTTCTCCGGGACTCCCTAAGAACATATTAAAGATGACAAAAAACTCTCTCTGGCTTAATGTTACACAATGCATGTGTCAATCACCAAAAATATGAGCACTATTTCACTAATTCACCCTAACAAAATATTACTAGACGACACAAAGTTTTTCCTAGCCTGGCATTACACATATTACTTGTTTGAATCAACAAAACCATCGGTAACATCTCTCCGAAACTCAATTAAGAACATAACGCACAACAAATGGTAACGATTCAAGGCTTAAATCGTGTTTGAATGATTGCATTGATCTACTCTGAGACTGAAAAGAGCTAAAGGCTTGTCGGCCATCCAAAGTGGAATGCCAGCGCTCTTATCTCATCCATATCTGGTGCCTCCACTAATAATTTCATGAATAAGAACTGGTCACATTCACTTATCTGTAGGAATCGCATCTGCCATGGCCCCACACAATCGCACAGCCAGGCATGCCAACCTTTCTCTCCTTTTTCTTCCTTTTTTTCCCTCTCTCTCTCTCGATCTGCATCTCCATCTCCATCTCCATCGCCATAGCTTTTCTTTCCTTTCTTCCTCTCTCTCTCTCACAGTGTTCTCGCTCTCCTAGGACTTTGACCAGAGGTCCCTAGGACAGGATCCACCGGGAAAGGATCAGATCCAACGGCTTTTGCAAATACCCAACGGATATCGCCTCTCTCCCGGACTTTGACCAGAGGTCCGTTGAAAAAGGACTTAAGAGGAGAGGACTAGATCCGCCGCTTTTGCCAATACCCGGCGGATATCGGTGCTCCCTCTCTCCCCGGTCCGGGAAATTGACCGGAGGTTCCTCGAAAAGGACCCAAAAGGAGACAATCAGATCCGCCGGCTTTTGCAAATACCCGGCGGATATTCCTGGGCTCCACGAGGACAGTATCTCTGGAAAAACGGGTGGGGCCTTGCAGCCTTTTAGCCTTTGCAAGTTGCAAGGCATGTGAAAGGCTATGAAAGGTGAAATTTTTTATTGAAGTGTGAATTAGAAAGAAAACACATAAATTACCCTTCTATTTGAAGGGTAGATTTGAAAAGCCAAATTTCATGAGGGTCATCTCCGGGACGGGGATATAATGCTTTGACCGAGCTTTTATGGGCGTAATTATACGCCTACTAGGGCCACTTCGACCTACCCGAGCATACAACACTCCATTATGACAGTGTGCTCGGCCATTTTTGTTTTAGTTGCAACAATTCGTTGGAGCAGCGTATTTTGCACCACCATTGCTGTAGTGCCCATCTTATGCAGATCGGCAATGATAGCACTTTTTTTTCAAAACAATGCAATGAAAGCATCAAAGATCTTAATGATGTTTGGCAAGCCACACGTCAAAAAAAGTCTTGGAATAATGGGATGATGACAATACCCAAAAACTCTTATATTTAGAATCAGAAGTGGCTTGAATCAAACAAGGGAAATATATCTTCAAAACATGGCAAGAGATGGCAGAGAAGGTTGTGGATAATCAGCACATGAACAAGGCTATAATGCAAGGCAAGTGATGGCAGAGAAGGTTGTGGATAATCAACAAAATGAACAAGGCTATAATGCAAGGCAAACCCTCCAAAGATATACATAGGGAAGAGATTGAAAGTTGCATAGAAGTACTTTTATGTGAGGTGTGCTTCTATAAAGTTCCAAAAAGTTCTCAGTATTGACTCCAAAACTCTTGTTCATGATCCACCAAATTCAAACAAAAAACCAAGATATATGGAGGAAACAAGACTACCACCAAAATATCATAAACACATTCATGTTGCCAATGGAAATGCTACCAACTCTCCGACTATCAAAGCATTTAAATTTGCATGTTTTAAAAAAAAAATCATAGTCAAACTTCGTAAGTCAAATCACTATGGAAGTGACCTTTTAAAACGATTAAATCATTCAATGCTGGATAGTTGTAAATGGCAAGGAAACCTGGAGAAAAGTGAGCACATATGCTAGTAAAACTTCAGGAGAGAGCAAATGAATCTAGAGAGAGAATTGCTACCATGATATCCAAATTTAACGACAATTCAGTTCATAAAATATTTTTCATGTTGACTCTACATATCCTTCTACAAGCTTTTAACAATGTGCAAACCAATCATGGTGAAAAATTGTCAACTAAAAGCCATGTCTATGTTGGATCTAGATTTTTTTTTAGGTGCTACACACAACACTCTAAAAATGCTCTATGATTCTTCTCAAATAGGTTTTTAAATTTGAAAATACCATGTTAGATATCATGATCATGGGCTTACTATCTCTCTCTCTCTCTCTCTCTCTCTCTCTCTCTCTCTCTCTCTCTCTCTCTCTCTCTCTCTCTCTCTCTCTCTCTCTCTCTCTCTCTCTCTCTCTCTCTTTGTTTATTAGAAAATTCGAATCACAGAAGAGAAATATTTCTGATGTCCTACTATGATAAGGCAAAGCAAATCTCTTCGCCTATTTTGCTACAAAAATCACTCATACTCGGACTATATTCGTGATAGTTTATTACAATCATCTATACTTATCTACGAAATAGCTAATCAACTCAAAAAGAGGCTGAAAGACTTTGATCACTTGACAAGATTTTTTCAAAAACATAGAACTGTACACTAGATCTATTCTTTTATAATGGCTGGTGCAATCCTAATAGGAATGCGTTGTTATTCTAGTGCATCCAGGTGGCACTCTGAGATTTGTTGCAAATCTCCTTGGAGCTGTTGTGGATTCAACATATGTTGGCTTAATGTACCAAATGAATAAGCAACGTCAAGTCTTGTACATATGATGTCATACATGAGAGAACCCATAATCAAATGATAACTTAAAGGATATAGTTTCATTTGCTCCACTTCTTTGACAGATTGTGGCCATGGATCCTTCAAAAAATTTGAACCTGAATCCATTGGAGATTTGGCTAGTTTGCAATTGGCCATATTGTGCTTCATTAGCAAATCATGTATATACTTTTGGTAACTGATAAAAATCAATATTTGAGCACGATTTATGAAGATTTGAATTCCAAGGTAGAAATAGGCCTCCCTGAAGTTTGTCATGTTGAATTTCATTCGACAACATCTTTTTGACATCCTTCGACATTTGAAATTTATTAATAAAAAGTAATAAGCCTCCCTTAAGTCTGTCATGTTGAATTCATTCTCGACAACATCTTTTTGACATCCTTCGACATTCGAAATTTATTAATAAAAAGTAATGTGTCATCAACATATAATATAATGATAACAAAATATGAAGCAAGTAATTTGTAGTATACATTACAATTGACTAAACTTGGTACAAGTCTTTGTTCCATAAAAATTGATTACTTTGATGGAACAATGCATGAGATGACTATTATAGCCCATAGAGGGCTTTGTGAAGTTTTCATACCTGATGGATTTTATCTTCTAGCACATCACCTTTAGGTTGAGACATGTAAATGTCTACATCAATAATGCCATTTAAAAATATTGTTTATACTTCCATTTGGTGAACTTCCAGATCTGCAATTGTTGCAAATGAAAGCAAAAGTTTGATAGACAGGACTAAAAGCCGATGTTCGGGACTTGGAAGAATCTCCTTACAACCAATCTTGCCTTCCATCGATCAACCAAACCATCAGTTTTGTTTTTTATTTGATAAACCCACTTGCAAGAAACGACATTCTTACCAATTGGCAGTTCTGTAACAGTCCATATCTGATTTTTGGTGAGAGATTGATACTCTCTATCCAATTTTCAATGATCAACATCTAGACTTGAAACTTCTTCTGAATATTCAAGTGATTCCTCTACCAAATAACATGAGACATCATCAATAAATTTGCTTGGAGAGAATCTTTGCTGGGATGATATTTAAGGATTTGGTTGCTTTGACTGCTGCTACGGTTGATCCAACTCATCTGTTCCAAATCATTGACTATCATAGAGTTGGGATTCGAATTTGATACAGTATCATGCATTGATTCGACATCTATAACTATCCATTTATCCTTCTGATCATAAAACTGATCTTTGAGAAAAATAACATCTTAGTTGCAGCAATTTTCTCAGTCAATGGTTTATAGATCCTATAACATTTCTAATTAAAAGAATAACCGACAAAAATTGATTTAGCGCTAGTTTCATCTAGCTTTTTTTCTAAATTCTATTGAAAATTGTGCTAATGCGATACATTCGAATATTTTCTATAGATGATTTCGAATATGTCCACATACCTCTTCGGGTTGTCAAATAATACCTTGGTAGTGATTCGATTTTGTAGGTATGCAGCTTTCAAAATGGCTTTTACTAAAAAAGCGTCATGTACTTTTAGTACATCAATGCATTGAAATATCCATTGTAAGCTTTGTTAGGCCCAAAAGGAGCTATTAGCCTTAAGAATAATGCGGTTTCCTCTTTAGGCCCTCCAAAGTATTTAGATAAGGATGATAAGCCAACAAGGGCCCAATGTAGATTCAATAAGACTTAACAAGGGTTAATTATCTCTCAAGATGGTTATGTTTAGTTAAGTTTGGGGATAGAGCTTGCTAGCTCTCATGTGCCAATCCACATGAATCTTATCCCCATTTTGTATTTGATTTGTTTCCAACCCTTTCAATTCTATGACGATTCCTTGGAGTTCTATTTGTATTTTGTATTTTATGGCTACATCAACATGAATGTTTTGTACATCTCCTGATTGTAGTTTTAGTTTCATTGCTATGGCTATTTGATTGGGTTTGGAACATAACATTTGTGGTATTAGAGCACAAGATCCATTTTACATCATGACTCTTCATGATTATCATTAGATTTAAAAGTTTCTTGAATTTGGTAGAGTTTTTCCACCAGTTTCTTGTTTTTTTTTTAGAATGTTTTCGTTCAATGTTTGACCAATTAATATTCATTTTTTGTGTGATTTCTTGTTTTAGATCAGTAGCTCTTTCTCTTAGCTTCCTAGAGGTACTAATTTTTCTTAATTTTGAGCTATAATGGCCAAGTTATGGCCATTTTAGTGAATTTATTCTAATCTTAGTTAGTTATGGTTTTTTAGTCTGTCTGTCTCTACTTTTGGCTGTGATTTTAGCCGAATTTTCTGACTATTTGTTCTCCTAGAATAAAACCTAGGATTTAGTGATAGTACAATAGCAATTTGATTGCCACAAAATATTTGAGTTGGAGTAATTTGAGCTATACTAATATTAGAGAGTAAATATCTTAACCAAACGCATGTTTAAGGCAATAGAAGTTTGTTTTTTGCTATTTCATGAAATAAGACCATTATTGAGTAGGAATACATAACCTAAAGTGGACTTTCTTTTGTCCATGTTTCCTGCCCAATCTGCATCTGTGAAGGCTTGCGACTGGTTTATGCTCCCAACTTGATGTTGCAGATGCATAGGTCCTTTGTCGAATGTAGATACTTCAGCACTTTGAGAAGTGCCTTCCAATGTATTATTACTCCAAGATTTGAGATATGTTGGCTTAGAGTGTTGACTGCACAGAAAATGTTTGGCCTTGTGCAAATAATAGCATACATGAGAGATCCAATGATGGAGTCGAAAAAAATACTCCTTCATTTGCTCTCTTGTTGCATCTATCTGAGGACAAGGTCCCTTAGAGACTTCAATGCCTGGATCCATAGGAAAATCTAAAGTTCAACAATTCAAGAAATCAATAGTGCTGCAATAGATTTTCAATATATCTTTGCTAACTTAAATAAAACAAGCTATTGGCCTTGTCTCTATGGATTTGGATGCCTTAGTATTAAACTTCTGTCTCTTTTCATCAGATACATGAACAAATGCAACACATAGAAATACTTGTAAGTGAGAAACATTAAACTTTATTCCAACAAATACATCTCTAGGTGTCTTACCCTAATGCTTTTGTCAGTGTTATATTTTGCAAATAGTTTGATGTTCTCATTGCTACAGCCCAATTTGAGTTAGTTCGATTTCAATATACTTTCCACACCTACAAGTATGTTATTTTTTCTTTTAGAAAGCCCATTTTGTTGCCATGTGTACGCAATGGTAAGATGTCTTTTGATCCCACTTTCTTTGCACAAGGTGTTGAATTTAGTCAACTTGAATTCACCACCCCTATCTATCTTCAACACTTTATTTATTTTTTTCCAATTTGATTTTCAACTAGCCTCTTGAACTCAATCAAATAATCCATCGCTTGTTAATTATACTTCATGAAGTAATTCCAAGTCTTTATAGAAAAGTCATCAATAAAATAAATGAAATATACCAAACCACCAATACATTATGTCTGAGATGACCCCACAAATCACTATGGATTAGCTCCAATGGTGCCTTTGCATGATACCCTCCTCATGTAGGAAAGCAGCTTTTGATGATGCTTGGTACTGGCTTCACATAGTCTTGGTTCACCCTCAATCTTCAGTAAACCCTTGACCATTTCTGGATCAGACAATACTTCCCATCAGCCCTAACTTGTGTGGCAATCACTTTGAAATTCTAGCACATGCCATTGATGAGAAATTTATCTTTCTAAAACTCAACTCTCATGTCATTATTAGTTATGCATCCAACAAATAATGGATTCTTTGTGAGACATGTATGGACAAAGTATTTCTAATATATCTTTCTCGCCTTGATCCAAGTGAGTTGGCACACTTTCGTGTCCTTTAATATGTTGGTTCATGTTATCACCAAGCATCACTTTGCCATCAATACATGCACTCTTGTATGATGAGAACCATTCCTGATGTGAGGTCATATGTGACGAGACTTCTGAATTTGCATACCATTCGTTATCTGAAAAAAAAATTTATTCTTTAAAATTAGTACATAGACCGCACTCTCCAAAGATTCTTTGACATCCTGATGGGCATTCATGTTTGCCCCTTGATTGTTACCTCTACTTCTTCCTTGCATTCTTTGCGTAGATTGTTTGCTCTTGCATTGGGCATCCACATGCGTTAATTTTTGCAATGAAAACATCCAACTAGCATCCATTCTAATTAGTCCCACTAATTAACCACTACCAACAAAATCTATTCAGAATCTAACATTATTTTCATTGTTACCCCAATACAAAATACTGTCGTAAAATCGCGCGTGGGCGTGAGCGGCAGCGGAAGCTCGAGGATTGAGCAGTGTGTAGGAACGAAAACGCAACAGTTAGCAGCAAAATTATTCAAGTAGAAGAATTCATACAGATTGTGCAAATGAACAACACAGTAGTGAGACAAAAATTGCACTCTGATAAAAATATCAACAGTGAGTACAATAGCTTGAAGTAATAACTTCAGCTTGTTGAGCGTGATAACGCTGGCTACAGATAACTCTAATTGAAAGATAAATTCTATTAACTCAATTAACACTTACATAGCTTGAATCAGCTAATATATAGATTTACAAGTGTCGAGGAAAAATATCTTACAAGCCTTTAATGCTATTTACGCCAGTCTTTGCATATGTACAAAGTTGGTAACCGCCAACCGCCAACCGCCTTTGGGATATTTGGTTGTCTAGCTGTTTTTAGGGTTGCTGATAAGTTGGTGATCAGCCAATGTAGCAAAACGTGAAAAAGCCGAAAAACCCGAAGATGCCCTTAGACTGAAGGTTTGCAACTCCTGAAGGTGCCCTTACACTAAAGGTGTATAAATTCCTAAGGCGCCCTTAGATTCAAGGCAGTGAAAAAGGCGAAAAAGCCGAAAAGTGCCTTACACTGAAGGCAAAGGAGAAGGCGAAGGTGCCTTAAACTAAAGACAGTGAAGAAGGCGAAGGTGCCTTAGATTTAAAGACAGCGAAAAAGGCGAAAAAGGAGAAGGTGCCTTAAAAATGATTTCTAAGGCATTCTGGCCACTTGGCCAGTGTGTCGAATTTTTCGCTCGTGCAAAAAGGCGAAGGAGGCGGAAAAAAGCAACGGTGCCTTCAAATGGTTTCTAAGGCATTCTAGCCACTTGGCCAGTGTGTCGCATTTTTCATGAAGGAAACAATGCGAAGAAGGCAAAAAAGCAAAAGGTGCTTTAAGAATGGTTTCTAAGGCATTCTGGCCACTTGGCCAAGGTGTCGCATTTTTCGCTGATCTGCGAAAAAGGCGAAAGTGCCTAAAAAATTGTGAAGGTAAAAAGAAAAAAGAAAAATGTGAAGGTCCAAAAATATGAAGTCAGCCTTCAGTTTTTCAGGATGCTCATTACTTGAACGATTTGTTTAAGGCTGAGCATAAAAAATCTAACAAATACATCCATTCTAAATAGTCCCAACTAACCACTATAGAACAAAATCTAGCTAATAAATTAGGATTTTTTACGATTTTTTTATTGATTCAAACTGAATTTTGTTTCAATAACTAGGAGCATCATACTAATATAATAACTCACTAGAGCCAATGACTTGTACACCATTCAAGAAAATCATGACTACATTCATAGTTCAATAGTATGATGATTTCTTATCTAAAAACTTTCCATTTAGGTAAAGATCAATCATTAGACCGTAAGAATCATACTAAAGCAATAATTATAGTCACAAACTTCTCAAAAATAAAATTGTTTTAAGTAGCAAAATTGTCAAGAGCGAATTCCTTCTTTTACACAAATATAGATCCCTCATGTAAATTGGTTTTCGGAAGATTTTTTTTTAAAAAAAACGTTTAGATCAAAGTTATGCACAGTTTGACCATTTAAATTTCGATTCCATTCTAAAACACCAATAACACCTTCCAATGATACTCATTTCAATTATCAATACATATATTCCATATATTGTATCTTTCATAGACACGGTAACAAGAATAATGAATCTTTAATAGATAATGAATCCAAAAAACTTGGATTTCTAGTTTTCTAGAATTTAATGTAAAACTTAACAAAAGATAAACGTTGTTACAGTAACAAAAGAGTAGTTCTAAGAGATATCACTTGTATGAATACCGACCATCTTCCTATTGTTCCAAAAGATAGATCCTTCTTTACCATGCATAGGCATTTGCATTGACAAATACTCTATAAAAAATTGTTACTTCATTCAATGAAGATACAACGAACTATTAATAATCTTTGAAGCCTTATTGTCAATGACCTGACTATTGTGTTGTCTAGTAATAAAAAATAAAGCTAGAAGTTAATGGGACAAATGAACAAGAGAGAAAGTATCTACATATTTTCAAGGGTGAGGTGTGGCAACAAGTAGATGGCAATGCAAATATATCAAGAGAAGAAGAGGAAACATGTAGACCTTTTGGACGTTGGATATAAATGTAAGTGGAAGTCGGTATTGTAATAGTGCAAACTTTAGTGTCTATGATGTGTATCCATCAAAGCCCTTCATCTATGAATGCATGCTTAGCAACCAAAGATGCTCGAGATTTATATTTTAGCTTTGAGCTAACAAGTGCTCCTTAAAGAACAATATTGATGGAGATAAGAGAGAAAAGGAGAGGAGGATACATGAACAAATTTGCAAAGAAGAGCTGATGGTGGAGAGCGATGTATGTCACATGTTTTGAAAAAAAAAAAACTCCAATTTGTGTCTGTACTTTGCCAAGAAGCAATAACTGCCATACATTTTGACATGGTCACGATGGCTACAATCCATGATAATTATGGAAGGTCATATACATGAGCTATATTGTTGAGATGTTAGACTTCAAATGCTACATATGGTCTATTGGTGATGGTCTAAACCTAGCTTTTCAAATAGTCGAAGAGTTCATTTTGGGGTGTTTTGGTATAGCTTGTAAGCACAAAGTTCTATGGCAAACATTATTATTTAAAAAACACTATTACTTAAGGAACACTATTATTTAGGGAGGTAGCACAATGGATGATAGCTCCATTAGTGGATAGTTTCGCCTAGTTGCCAACATAGTGATTTCAAGTATTGTCTCCATGATGGTGCTATAGAGTTGCTTACAATGTCTTACAGACCTATTTTCCAAAAAGCTAGGTCCTAAAAAAAGAAAAACTCAGCTACATGAAGTGCATCTTGTTGATTAGCAACTCATGTCCTCACCTTGAGGTTTCAACTTTGATTAGGCAAACTCACATCATTGAACCTTGCATTCATGATTGTTTGTTGATTACCAACCTTCTATACAAGAATGTCAAATATCAAAAGAGAAGGGAGTGTTAGTGGTGAGAGCAAGCAAAAATGAGTGTTTTGGAGGCAATTGAGGAAAGAAAACCAGAACAAGCAAAGGATTGTTGGAGCTGATAGAGTGCATGTTGGAAGTATTAAGTCTGAAGGAGTGCAATCAATACATGCCATATGGACCAGTTTGGCAATTTTCAAAGACAAAAAGCTAAGTTGTTGTTTGGAGGAACAAGAACCCAAAGAGTGGTAAAGCACAATTGCGGGCGAGGATCACTCCATTAGGACACTTGTGGCTGCAATTTGACAATTTTCAGAGACGGAATTGGGTCAGGATTTGTGGAGGCATCAGAACCTGAAGGGCAAATAAGGAGACTTGGGGCCTGTAGCTAGAAATGGAGGCTGTCTCGACACCACAAAGAAATGGAGGCCGTCTTACTCCACAAAGAAGGATCCTATGGTTAGCAACACAAATTTTAGGGAGATTTCAGCATATGTATTTCAAGCTATGAAAACTCTTGCAAGGACCAATAAAGTTTAGTGAAACCAATTACCAAAGTACCTAAGTTACATCTCAAAACATTGTAGTACTGCTTATTTCTTGGAGTTGGCTGAATTGAATTTAGAAGCTTTTTGTGAATCTTACCCAATGCCCTCCTCCCTATATAGGCAGCTTTTGCTAGAAAAAAATGATGCATTGAAAAATAACATTTACCTTATACGTTAACTCCTAAGAGATGCTAAATCAGCTTAACATACTCAAGTGGAGTAGTCTCAGATTTTCCAAGGAACACGCGTGCAAGATGCGGAGAATGATGGAAGAGTTTTTCATCGTGATAGTATTTGGATCGTCCTAATGATTGAAAACACTCTTAAAACATCGTGAAAGAAAGAAAGGAAATTGATCGAGACTAGTATACTGACATTCTCAATGTCATCTATCAATAGCAAAACCTGTTATGTGTATCTAAACACGTGAAATCTTTTCCCTCTTCTGTGGGGACAGCTCCAAGATGAGCACAGACGGAAAACATCAAGTTCTACAAGAAGTAACTATATGCCAAAAGCTTATCTATTTGTTGTTTGCAGTTTCGCAATTTGGGTCACCATGTACCTAACTCTCCGATCGGCCCCCAAACTCTCGTGTAATCAAGAACGGGAAAAGGTTAAACTGATTAAAGGAAAGCCACAGACAACGTAGAAGAATAACTGTTATATGAACCTTGATCGATCCGAAGTAAATATTTGTAGTGAAAACAAGTAGTTGGTTCAAGTGAGAGCCTTGGAACTAAACAGGAGAGAATGGAGACCATGAAAATGCAAAAGAAGACAACAGGTAAAACATAAAACAGATGTAATGGCTGGCTCAAAAATTATTATCTCGGAAAAGTAAATTTCTGTGCAAACTTTTGAAGGTGAGAAAAACATGAGAGAAGGGAATAACAAATAAAGCACTCCAGGTGCTTGTGTTAGCTAAGGATCAACCTGGTATAGTAGTCCAAGTTTGAAAAACGAGGACATGGACGCAGATGAGGTGATTTCTTCTAGCGGCAATAGTATTTTCTTCTCATAGCAAAATGTCTTCTATGTCAGAAGACTTCCCAGAGTCTAATGCTCTGACAGAACGCTAGACAGAATGTTGTTAGGTAAGTAGCTAGCCGGGGGATCACTGCCTTTTGCCATCAGTTGCTTTGTACATCAAAGAACTGCAGCATTGAATGATTGCTCATAGTGCATTTTCTTCTTATGGCAAAACTCTTCCTATGGAAGAGTTTTGCCCCAGGACTAATATTCTCCAAGCGAACACTAGCAGAAACATTTACCCAGTTTATAAGTACGTGATTTATTCACTTTAAAGGTATTTGTTTGCTCCAAAACTAAAACATTTCTCTTTTCTTGAAACATCCATCACGACCATTTTTGTTACAAGAAAGTTAACAACTGTAAGTCTTCATGGCAGCTGTTATAAATCTGAGCCTGATTTATATTCATACGTCACTCCTCTTCAGACTGTTAGCAGTTTCATAAAAGAATTACGAGCATAGTGCTGAGAGCTTACAAGTATTCAGCATGTCACATCTGGGAACACCACAACTGAAAGGGAAACTATCCACAGCGAAAAAGTCATAGCAAGAACTTGGAAGCACATTATCCACAGCGAAAAAGTCATAGCAAGAATTTCTTGGCGCACATTACACTCAAAGAAAATGTTGTATCCAAGAAGGAAAGATAAAAGACCAAATGCAGTCTCATCATTTGGAAACTACCATTTTCATTTGTTCATGCAAATGCAGACAGAACCTGGAATCTAGGTACAGGACATGTGCCACCCTCCTTATAAGGGGGAAAGATTGCCTTTTTTAAGAGGGACAACTTACCCATATCCTCATTTACCTAATACTTGCAGGTAATCAGCTCATAAAACAAGAAACATTCATGCAACTGGCTGCAAATTATTGACAAATCACTGGGCTGGGTGCAGGCCAGCATTACCGCGCCGTCTTTGTCGCTGTCGTAAATACAAGACCGTGAGAAGGCACACAATAAGAGTGACTAAAGTTGCATTACCATCATCAAAGGATATCTTCTGGAAGAAATCCCCCGCCTCAAAACGCACTCCAGGAAGCATGTCAATCCACGTCACCTGCACATCTAAAAAGTTTAGCAATGATAACATAGAATGTGAAGTAAATACATAATATCATTTAATTCTTCTGAAAAGCATCATCAGCAACAAGAGCATATGCTCTACAAGTATGACCAGAAATTCACAGGCAATAAGAAAAATAGAACTCTTGGTCTGTAATAACTTAAAAAGATTGTTAGACAAAAGCATATGCACAACAGTTTGAAGAGACTCAAGTCCTAAAAAAGATGTTATAAAGTATTTATGAAATATTAACCAACCCCAGAAGTCAAGCTGGTCCCAGAATAGTAACCAGACAAATCAGAGTGCAAAACCTTATTACAATAAACATTGAATAGTTCGAAATGCAGCCGGCTATCCATACTATGAAGCATGAACCCTATGTTTGAAAATTTCATCTAGAACTTGGCAACATTACCAGATAACTATTTCCGTAGTGCTGACGCAGCCACAGGCTCATGAGAGCTAAAGAGACTGGTAGTGCAGCAGCTGAATCTGTTTCACGAGCTTGATCATAATACCTTTTTGCGAGATGAAAATCCAATGGTAAACCAAAACCACGCTCATGCATGTAGCCAAGATTGAACATTGCCTGTGCATTTTGTTGTGCACGAGCAAGCATATAAGCTTCTGCTGCACGTTCCAGGTCTTTGTCAGTACCCTGTCACATGGCAAGCCCATGTCAACATAATCCCCAACAGCCAGAATTCCAAGTGCGAAAATTTCTGTTATTATGAAAGGAGAGAAGGGACATTCCTCATTTTGTTTCTACTTCACAAAGCATTGATTTTTCAAAAACAAGTAACAGCAGTTAAGTGTCTTTCACAAAATGATATAGCATATGTGAATTGGTAATCTTTTAACAAAGCATGTCTTCCCTCAGAGAATTTGCTGACAAGCAAGACTTGAGGATTAAGGCCTTTGATTTCATACCAAGACTCAAGCCAGAAGAACTTCCAATTCAGTGAACGAAATAAAAACTTAAAACAATGGAAGGCAATTGTCTGCTTACAATGTGCCTCCTTTGGAATAATTGCCAATTGTCATCGATCATGTAAGGATACTGTGTAGTTCAGAAGTTCACTTGCAGAAAAAGTTAAGAGTATACTTAGTTCACTTTGCAAACCGCATGTCTTTAATGCTCAAAGCTGCTGATAAATCCTAGCTAATCATGTAGTTCCAGTTTTTAGCCATATGTAAGGGACATTTTGGCCCTAGATAAAACATGTCCATGTGCTCTGTGCTATTGCAGAAAATGTATCAATGTTAGAATAATACCTAACATAGCCAAGGAGATGTATAACCTTCGACCCTATGGAAGACAACCATGCCCACACTCCTTAACTGGTTATTCAGAAAAGTGTTCCAGAGCAGATAGTCCAATCTAGTGTTAATGCCTAAGTTTGGCTTAATATTGTCCCATTTCAAGTTTGATGGGTCCTTGAGGAAGTGTGCTTACCTACAACCCGGTCCATGTGAGTGTTTGACACATGTTCCATGACTTTTGGCTATTCACTTTATGACTGTTGAGTTCCATGATGGTTTGCTGTCCAAATACTTGGCCATCGGTGATTCTCGAATTGTAACATCACATGTTCTCTATATTATGAGGCTTCCCCAAGAGGGATTAAGCCATCTACTGTCATTGTACTATCATTCCTTGATTATTGATTATACTTCAGCTTATATTCTCTTCTCCTTTGTGCACGTTTTCTTCTTCCTCCTAAAGTAGGTGAAGGTAGATCCTAGGATTTTGTGGATTTCAAGAGTGACAGAGCTTGGGGTCCACCCACCCTCTCTGAAGGAAGCCAATTTGATTTTCAGATCTGGATTTTGCACTTTCATGAGAGAAAATTGCTGAATAACGCATTTTAGAGAGATAAACCTGGCACCAACCTTCTTTCAATCCTATCTTGATGTACAGAAGTCCTATTTGCATGAAGCTTGGATCTTAGGATAGGAGTAAGTCTCTAGGATCTTCACACTACAAAAGAGAATCTCTTTCAATGTTTTGTTGCTGATTTTGCAGGAAGTTGGAACAGTGTTGAAGTAGGGTGCAGCTTTCATTGAAGGCCATTGCCATGCTATCTATCCATCTAGGAAGCAAGCCTTGTGCTGGTTCTCCTATTGGAAGAGGAATCGCCTTCCAAATCTGCATGGACAGCATTCTATTTTAGTTGAAGATGGGTGATGTTGAATAATTCTGATTATCAACTCTGGAGGTTCAAGATGAAGAATATCCTCATCCTAGCTGATATATGGGAGATTGTGAAGCAAGACCCACAGCGGTGACAAATGGGATGCCAAATATGACAAGAGAGGGAGAAAAGCCCTTTGCATAGCTGATCCCTCATATTGCTATAGCCACCACTCCCAAAGAATCTTGGGAGATTGTAAACAACATGTTTGATATGCCCTCCACCTCACGTGTATTATTTTCTGGGCATAAATTGCTCAATAGTAGCAATGATGGATGGAGAGGAGGCGATGACCTTCTTGAAAAAGATCAAGGAGATCAAAGACCGACTCCAGGAGATTGGCAAGGATGTTGAGGACTCCAATATTGTGAGTCTCACTTTGAATGGACTACCGCACCTTATCATCATGTAGTCACTTCTCTAATGACTAGAGAGAAGATCGAAGCTGAAAATGAATGAAAGGTGATGTGTTCATAAGAAGACAACAAAGGGACTAAAGGAGCATTTGCAGGACAAATGCCCCTGATTTTATGTCATTCACTTTATGTTTCTTGAGTTCCATGATGGTTGGCTGTACAAATACTTGGCCATTGGTGATTCATTACCTAGAACTTCACATGTTCTCTATGTTATGAGGTTTCCCAAAGAAGGATTAAGGGATCTACTGTCAATATATTATCATTCATTGATTAATGATTAACCTCAGGTTAAATTCTCTTCTCCTTCGTGCATGTTCTCTTCTTCTTCCAGAAGTAGGTGAAGGTTAAGATTTTGTGGATTTCAACATAACTATAAGTGACAATTTGGCCTAGATAACACAAGTTCAGGTGCTCTGTGCTATTGAAGACAATATGTTGATGTTAAGAAAATACCCGATATAGGAAACTAGATGTATAACCTTCAACCCTATGGACGACAACCATCCCCACACTCAATACTTTAAGTGACTCTAAACAGGTTCGATGAGTTGCAGAGAGGACAAGAGAACAACATGAACCATCAAGCATGGATAATAGTAGACCATACGAGAGGACTTCAGAAATTTTAGAATTATCTCAAATGCTCTCCTGAAATGCCAGCCTGATTTATTACATACCTATTTGCTTCACATTGCCACAAGAACTTACTTATCATATGCACACGTAATGACTATGCAAGTAGTTTTTGCAAAGAGAGCAGCATATGGAAGAACTGTACCCGGCCATAATAGTATGCATCACCAATCAGTAAAGCAGCATGCTCATTCCCCTGTTCTGAAGCATGCCGCCAAAATCTGTGAGCTTTTTGGTGCCGTTCTGCGTCAGTACAAAAGCCAGACCTTCCAATACAAACATCTTCATCACGAAACTTCTCAAGAATCCATGCAGCATTGCTTTGAGCAACCTCATATCCTAGTTCCGCAGCCCTTGAATATAGCAACAAGGCCATCCCAGTCTGTCCTTTCAAATAGAAATCCAAAGCCCATCTTAACATTGAACCCCATGCTCCTCTTTCGGCCACAATTTTAAAGAGTGTTGCTGCCTGCTCTTCAATCAAAGGTTGTCAAAAATTTGTAAAAGCAAACACTTGACTAAATTATCTGTCAATTGCAGATCACAAAACAAATTTCTCTAAAAGCATGATGATCTAGACAGACTTAAAAGAAACAAATTCAAGGAAGTGGTCATGTTACTCTTCAAGTTCAGTATTAGAAAGGTTCTGAAATTATGAATCATGAAACTGTGGAATGCCAATACCAGGAATTTGAATGAAGCATTGTTTTGATCTCAAACTTGTCCGCAGAATGAATAGCATTTAATGTGACATTAACATTGCCTAATCGAAACATAAAGCTTCAACAGAATTAGAATTTCACACTTCAAAAAGATTGTTAATAACTCCCTGTAAGTTACAAGACAGCTCAGAAAACCATTCCGAACAAAATGGGTCAGAACGTACTGGTCCAGAACGTGTTAAGTAAATTTCAAACGATACCTAAAAACTGCCTGTAAAAATTTCACTCGAGACTGAAGTTGGAATTTATCACTTTCATGGATCTTTGACAGGTCCTTCTGTTTTGGATACATACTTTTGGTTCCTTGTAGCCTTTTCCCGCAAATTTTCATAAACAATACTTCTTGAACTTCAAATTCATGCCAAAATAAACTCACAGGTGGAGTCTGACCAAATGCCCAGAGAGTAGTTCCAATGGCAGCAAATTTCTACCCAAAAAAACAGTATGCTATAAGACTGATGAGACGAGTAAAACTGTAACATAATGACTTCCTGATGTAGCAATTGAGTTAGTTCCTGAGCTCATACATTACCTTCAAAATGAGCCTGTAGCAATTGACTTCCTCAGAATGGTAGAATCTGTAGCATAGCAGCACAAATCCCATAGAAGAACTAAACCTGTAGCTAGTGAGCATCTTCTTGTACCCAGAGAAACCCATAGCATAGCCAGGAAAACATTTTTTAGTATTTACAGTTTGCTCGTCTTATTCATTAAATTTAAGGTAAAGAAACAGTACGTCCTAAAAAATAAATGTAATAGCCATTCTGGAACTGAGTGTCGTTGCGGAATGTGTTGCATTGTAGAACGGGCAACTATGCAAGACAGGAAGAAAAGTGTATCTTACGTGACACATAATAATCGCTTGAGTAACACCTCAGATTATTTCGTATTGTTTGTCATTTGATATGTCATCAGATTAATTTGGATATGGTATTGGGGGCACCCATCCTTTTTTAGGGAATTATCAGATAATAATTAGCACTGTGGAATACTCTATATTGAATGTAAGTTTAGCTGCATCATCTTATAGCTGTAGCGAAAGATCAACTTTTTAGAGAGGTTGAGAAAGTTTTTTTTCTAACAGATTGATTACTTGGTCATTGAACTCACTGCTGACTGGCAATCGGTGGCCTTATTACCTTATGAACCATGGCAGCTACTTAGACAGTGAGGTAGAGTGCCACAGCAGATACTAACATTGTTTTGATGTTCTAAGCCGAAATGTTAAATTGTGAGTGTTAAGCAAGCTAGTTAGGACCTCAATCAAGGGCGTAGATCAACTAGGCTATGTTGGAAGTGTTGCATGTTAGAAATAATGCACATGGAACAATAGATCTTGAAGTTCTAGGGTACGAATGCCAAAAAAGGCTAGTATTAAGGGCAGGACTCATGCATGGCTTCTCATACTTGGCAAAAATTTCCAGCTCCAATGCAGTTCCTTGACAGATTTGATCGGTGGCTGTCCGTGCACATTTCCAGCAGCTTTCTACAGCCTATACGGAGTTCATTTCGCATAATTTCCAGCTACAAAGCGGCCCAAAAACATTTTTTATCTCTATTTGGTGGCTGCTCGGTATCTCTTCATTTTACTATCGTTTTCAGCACGCTCTTGTTTGCAGTTGCGAGGTACTACCTACACTATTTATCACGTCTTTGCATTGGCGTACCAGTTGTGACGACTTATGTCCTCTCCTTCAGTTCGTCTACTTGATTAGCGTCTTGTCTCGCATTTAGTAGTTTTCTGATTATGGCACATTCACCTACCCCGAGTGAGACTATTCAAGAGAACCTATCCGATCATCATAGATTGATTCTTTACAGCCTCATGATCCTAGTAAAGCTCCTGTTTATCCTTCATTTGGGACTCCCCCTCCATTTGGATTTCCATCTTCTTCTGTTAGATAGCCTGGTGGTGGACAGTTCATTCCTCCTACTCCACCTCCTCGTTTCTTTCCACGTCCCCCAGTTCCTGAGCCACACACTTTGCTCGAGATTTTCGTGATAGGGTACAGCTTGATACCTATTCCGGTTCCTCTAACGGGAACTTATTAGAGAATTGGTTTGCTAAGCTTGACACTTATTTTCATATTTACCCTAAGACTGATCCTCAGAAGATCCAGTTGGCTGCTTTACACTTAGATGGACGCGCTGCCACATGGTGGCGGGTCTATCGAGCCGATCCTGATCGGGAAGGGCTCCATATCTGGCCTACCTTTCGTCGTGACCTCCGTCATGCTATGATTGATCCTCAGTGGCTCAACCGCCAGCGTGATTCATTCCATAGTACTCTGACGTCCTTCCTTCCCGCTTCTCCTGACCCCGTCCTTCTGCTTCATCTTTTCTCGCTTCGTCCACCTCTACACCTTCCCCTTCTGTTCCGCCTCCTTCCATTGTCCCTTTGTCTCCTCGTCCTCCGACCCCTCGTCCTGCTTTTGTCCGACGTTACACGTCTGCAGAGTTTGCTGACCTTCAGAAGCGTCTTTGCTTTCGTTGTAAGAGTCTTGACCATTTTGCCCGTAATTGCCGTCAGCCCCTCCCTGTCGGAAAGAGGTGTGCAGAAGATAGGTCGAACTCGAAAAGAAACGAATGAAAAGAATTCGAGTGTCTAGAAAGAAAACTTTTTGTGCATGGCGGAATAAACTATCTTCCCCTTTCTCTATGCATGACTACGCCTATCAATTTCAAACAAAACAATAGTGATAGAAATCACGTTTGATCGTATAGTAACTAGCTTTGAAATCATCAGTACTACAGTGATTACGTAGCCAAACAATAATGCATTGAATTATCAAACAAATAATTTGTTGCGAAGAACTACAGAAACGCATACATTCTGAGACGAAGCTGAACGCAATAAAAGATAGTATTGATTCAGTATGAAAAACAACTCTAAAACAATCTCTAAAACAACTCTAAGAAGTGAGCTAGAATGCTTAGGAGTGTTCAAGCTCGCAGGCTTGAAAAAGAGAGAGCTAACTATTCAAATGCTTCTTTTGATAATAATTAAAACCTGTATGAATATGAACAGCTATTTATACTAAGAAATTGGGTCGTCAATTGCGATTGTCAATTGGCCGGTGTCTGCTAGCATCCATCCAGTTCCTTCTCAGTGATTGCTGATAAGCGGTGAAAATTGGCCGTAAATAGTCTGTCTGCATAAATGAACCAAACTGTCACTTTTGCAGAAATGAACTTAAACAGCCACATGCGACACTGTCGCAAAAAGGCGACAGTGTCGGCATCTTGCGAAAAAACCCGACAGTTCCTTAAAATCTCTTTTAGGGTTGCCCCACACTTTGCCAGAGTCAAATAGCGAAAAAAATGCGACTCTGCATATTTGCTCGCAAATCCTGACAGCCGACAATGTCGCTAAAAAGTGAAAAATGTGACACTGTGATTTTACACGAGATTCCTGACAGGCGAAAAACCTAAGTGAGAGAAAATGAAAATGCGACACTGTAGTCAAACTCCGTGTATTTCTGTAGACTGTGTAAAAATACTTGTAAATCTGTAGACTATAAAAGAACACTGGAAAATCTGCAGAACTAGATAAACAATGATGAAGATTAAAACCGATTCGTCAATTAGTAAGAAGGAGACTAATCCAACACTCCCCCTTAATCTGAATCCTTGAATGCCTTGACCTCAAACTTAGTTCTACACAGAATATTCTGTGTGTATCCAAACTTAATGCTTTGGTAAAAATATCTGCTGTCATATCTTGCGTTCTACAGTACTGCAATCTGACCTCTTCGTTGAGAACTTTGCTTCTGACGAAATGATACTTCAGTTCAATGTGCTTACTCCTAGAATGAAATCTAGGGTTGGCTAATAAAGCGATGGCACTTTGATTATCACAAAATAATGTCGTCAGAGCATATTGATTCAGACCGATATCTGAGAGTAAATTCCTCAACCAAATTGCTTCCTTTGTAGCTTGAGAGGCTGCGATATACTCTGATTCAATGGAAGACAGAGCTATTGAAGATTGTTTGCGACTGTTCCAGGAAATTGGACCATTGTTGAGGAAGAATGTAAATCCGGAAGTGGATTTACGAGTGTCTACATCTCCCGCCCAACTTGCATCTGTGTAACCATTGAGTAGATTGAGTTTGTTGTTGCCGACTGCTCCATAGTAGCTCGAAGCTATCTCATGACTCTGATAAGAGCCTTCCAATGTGTTACACCAGGATTAGTCATAAACTGACTGAGAGAGCTGACTGCAAAAGCTATGTTTGGCCTGGTACAGATCATGGCGTAAATAAGAGATCCTATAATAGAATGGTAAGGATACTCACGCATCTGCTGTTTCTCATGAATTGTTTGGGGACACTGGTCCTTTGATAATTTGGGACCTTGTTCCATTGGTGAGAGAGCTAACTTGCAATTAATCAGATTATATCTGACTAACATGTTGTAGATGTACCTCTGTTGTGTAATGTAAACCAACTTCTGTTTTCTGTCTCTGTGGATTTGTATACCAAGGCAGAAATGAGCTTCGCCCAGATCGGTCATGTCGAATTCGGAAGATAGCATTGTCTTGGCCTCTTTTATCATATCGGTACTGTTGCTGAAAAGCAATGTATCATCCACGTATAAAGTGATAATGATAAAAGACTGTTGCACTGCTTTGAAGTAAACGTTTGAATCTGAAGAGCTAGGTGTGTAGCCGTGATCAATAAGGAACGTATTGATCCTTTGAAACCATGCTCGAGCAGATTGCTTCAAGCCATAAAGTGCCTTATGGAGTTTACACACATGATTGTGTTTACCCTCGATAATATAACCTTCGGGTTGCACCTCGATAACTCCATTGAGATATTCTTCGATAACTCCATTGAGATATGTTGTCTGTACATCCATTTGATGTATTTCCAAATCTGCTACAGCGGCAAAGGATAGTAAAAATCGAATAGAAGAATGCTTGACTACTGGACTAAAGGTCTCAGTGTAATCGACGTTGCATACCTGAGAAAATCCTCTGGCGACAAGTCGTGCCTTTCTCCTGTTGATGATTCCATCTGCATTGTACTTGACTTTGAAAATCCATTTGCAATCAACTACGTTTCTGCTAGCAGGTAATTTGACAATTGCCCATGTCTGGTTCTTGATAAGAGATGAATACTCTTTATCCATAGCTTCTTTCTAAAGATTTGAATCAGGCTGCCTGAGTGCCTCTTGGACAGACGTCGGTTCCTGAACAAAGTAAGCTGCAGACTCGTCGATATACCGGAGGTTGCTGTTGAAACAACTTCAGCCCAGAAGCACTTCGGAAGTGTCGACATGCACTTTGCCGATTCAACTAAGGTTCTGTTCTTCCTCTCAGCAAGACCATTTGACTAAGGCGAATAGGAGGTAATGTATTGTTGCTCAATGTTGTTGCTAAGGCAATACTCCTTGAATTCGGTGGAGATGTATTCTCCCCCGTTATCTGACCTCAGTGCTTTGATTCGTTTGCCAGTTTGATTTTCAGCATGCTCTTTGAATTGTCTGAATTTGATGAAAGCCTCTGATTTCTGTTTAATGAAATAAACAACTGTTCTTCTGGAGAATTCGTCAATAAAGGTAACGAAATACTTTGCATCTAACAATGAAGGAGTTTGCATAGGTCCACATATATATGTATGAACAACATCTAACAGACCTTTTGCTGCATGCATATGGTTTGATCTAAAAAAAATCCTAGCCTGCTTTCCAAAGATGCAGCTATGACAGACAGGGAGATCGACCTTACCAGAAGGATAGTCGAGATCAAGAAGCATGGATTGTCTGGACATGTTCAAAACATATGCATAATTCAAGTGTCCTAAACGATGATGCCATAGTAATGCTTCATCACCCAGTTCTCATATGTAGAGGGCAAGCTTGAAAGCAATGTCATAATTGCGTCTTGATCGTCTATGACTGATCTGACAGCGGCCATCTGATGCAAGAGATTCTTAAACTGGTTAATGTGACTCTGAAGAGAATCACCAGTAGACATCTTGAATGTGAAGAATTTCCTTTGTAGATGTAACTTAGTAGTTACGTCCCTCACGTCATATAGTGAGTTCAGGATGTCCCATGTAATCCTAGTTATAAGGCTTTGCAAGATTCAAAGTAGTTCTGTAATTTCAGTTAGATTGTTTTTTGACGGCAGTGATCCGTCTAGTTACCATCATACTTGGATGTATTTCTTGTCTTATATGCCTTTTGGCAAAGACGTTAGTAAACTTTCTTTCTTTCTTTCTTTCTCTCTCACAATGTTGAATGCAATGCTACGTGCTCTGACCTTCAACATAGTATCCAAGCAGTTTATGATCAACACCTACCGAAAGTAGAATATTATAGCTAGATAGGAATAGATCTACTATTGATACAAGAATAGAATATGCTTGAAATAAAGCGAGGTGAATTCTATTGTATCCTTGCTGAAAATTGCTGATTTTCTAGAGTGAAGCCTTGTAGAATCCTCCTTCGATGCAGTGTGGATCCTGCTTGAAAAATCTTTGAAAATGGTGCAGAAAAGCTACTTGTTGCTTTGCCTCTTATGCTGTCAATCTGATGTGAAAAAGAAGCCCAATGCTTTCCAGCATTGGCTGAATTTCTGTGTGAGAGATCAGCCCTTGATTAAATAATTCAACCTTTCATGAAGGAAAACCCAATTTGTGAGTGGATGGGGAAGAAGCCCATTTTGATTGGCACGAACATTTGTTGCCCCTCTTGTGCTGAAATTTGTGCACGGAATGTCAAGCCAAAAGAGCTGAAAAACATGCAAGGAGAAGCCCATGATCCGCCGCATTTCAGTGTTGAACCCACATGCAAGAGTCCCTGAACTCCATGATTTACTGCATTAAAAAGTGCACCTCATCATTTTGCTTAAATTGTGAAAGAAAAAAGCCCTGCAGAGTTTGCAAGGATTTGCCTACTTGTAGCTTGAAGGTTCTACCTGCCATGAAGCACAGCCCCATTCAAAAGCCTGAAAAACTTGAGGCAAAGCTGCCCTGTAGGTGTAGCATGAACTTTTCCAGCATGTTGAAAGTTCCACAGTTTTATCTATGAAAGAAACAGCCCCTTGTTGTAGTGGTTGTTGGTGTTGGTGTGTTCAGCTCTCAAAGAGAGATCTTTTGCCCTCAATCAAAAAAATTAATGTTTTGTGAAGAAAGGCTCCAATTTTTCTGTGAAAGGCCTTTAACGGAAAACTCAAACGTTCATTAAAAATCTTGCTCCAGCCCTTATTCAAGGTTTTATGCCTCAAGTTGTGAAGCTTTTAGTTATCTAACACAATCACAAATTTTGACGTCAATGAAGCATAAAAGACCATGAATGACAAATAAATAACAAGCTCACAAGACACACGGTCGATGACATCACACATAAATGATGGCTGGCAATCAGTTCTACCGCGAAGAGCCCAAGCGATACCAACATCCAAAAGCTAAAAACTGAGTGTTTCTAATCCCTAAATATGGTTTCTTGGAGAACCTTCCAGAAAAAGCTTATGCATAAATTGATATTAAGGGAGGTGTCATTTTTGCAGGGAAAGAGTGCACTCAATTGGTGCCTTGTATGTTCTTAAGTATTATGTCCTTAACAGTGCCACACTCCAAAAACATTGCCCTCAATGTGGGCTATAAGAAGAAATATATATTGAAATAAAAGTGAAACTAATGTAGCTGCTGCAAGATATAAGCTATAAAACTGCATCTGTGAAATGTCAAAGAAAGTTTGTGTCAATGTAAAAGCAGAAAGAAAGGACATATGCTAATAAGTTGCTACATGAAGTATCCATCATCAAATAAAAGGGCCAAAGTGAAGAGTGTGATCCATTGAACACAAATGGCCCAAGAATACCAAAATGAGGGCATCGTGATGAATGTTTCCAACAAGGTAGGGCCAGTAGTCATATGGCCCAAAAACACCACATCGAGCTGCTAGTGGATCACGAATGCACCAACCATGTAGAAAAAATAAATTAGTTGTATCAGCTTGGTTGCAAGCCGCAACTAACAAACCATACCACTTTACTGATGCTCCAAGAACACCAAAGGAAAACATCAACGAGTACTCGATACCTAAAATATGTATAAAATGCAGCTACCAAACACCGAGGAACGGACTCCAACATAATGTTTCCACAACCCACAATTTGTTCGCGAACAAATCTCGATTCATCAATGAATCATTTGGATCTGATTCGAATCGGGAAGATTTGGTCCTTGGGGATCTGATTGTGCTAATCACCAACAGTTCTTTGATTTTGCTTTTCAAATGTTTACCCAGTGTACTGTGTGATGGATGTTTCATGATGGATCATGGATAAATCATAAATTACAATGTCAAGTGGAAGTTGGAACATAGGATGTTGTTTGTAATTTGATTTCAAGCTTCAAATGTAAGTATTCAATACCAATCCAAAATCTACAATATCTTAGAGACATTGTAGACATTATAGAGATTACATGACATTATTTTTAGCATTATATCTAAAAACATTTGCAAAAAATATTTTTTGCCGATTCTTTTGAGATGGACCTGATTCTCAACCACAATCCAGGCCAATTCTTATGGTTCTGAAAAGTTCGACTTTAGAAAGGGTTGAAGCACTACCCCAAAGCCATGTACCAAAAAAGTAAGCTATGGCAACCAGATGGACAAGCTAGCACTATCAATCATATACGTCTCATGCCAAGCCAAATCTAATAGACTGTGCTTACCATAAGAATGCAATAATACCACCATGCCTTCAATATGTCACTCTATGAGAATAGGAGTGCCAAAGAAGAATGCTCATAGCACCATAGAGTCCATCGAGTCCACCCAAAAAACACCAATGGGAACACTAGAAATCCAACTAGAATACGTTGTTGTACAAAGGAACCGAAAGCTAGAATATACCAACCAATAAAGCTAGAGAAGAGAACCACCATAAATGTTGCAACATATCAATAGATCCCAAGTCATCTTGATACATCAAAAGTGTCACCAAAATATAACATGAGGTAGCCCCATGTTATCAAACATACCCAAAGCCAACTTAGAGACCAAACCTGCCACTAGAAGAGTATGTAAGAAATCATCGAAAAAAGAAACAACCTCCAACCAAGTATATCCCAAGGTATCTGAAGGGACTATGCATACTGGAGAGCATCTGCTACAAAGGACTATAAATAGAGAGCCTCAAGAAACCAAACTTGTACCACAGACTCTTACTACTATAGTTGAAATAACCAAGCCACCTCTATACATAGAATCATCATGAAAGAAGACAACTCAATGCTGCACCAAATAAATGTAAACATCCCAAGCTATGTGAAGTAACCATATTTGCCCGTTCCGGAACGGAACGCGTTCCAGAACACTTTCCATTTTGGAATGTGGGCAAAATTTTTTTAAAAAAAATGTAATATTTAACAAAGGGCCCATTCCGACCCAGGTTTCAGCATATATTGGTTCAGCAGAATACGGTGGATCATCTTCAGCTGGTAGGTATCAAATGTCTCACCATCGTGACCTCCCGTGCCCACAAAAAAGGCTTGCAGTCGTTGAGATCCAAGCTGTACCATAGCGAGCGATTCTGCCCACAAACCCTCCTGTCAAATAGATCGCGGCCAGCAAGAGATCCGACCCAGTACGTTCCGGAGCATACTGTACCGACCCAAAAGGGTCGGAACGGGTTTCTAAGGAAGTGACCATGCTAGTCATATCACCCAAGCATGCCATGTAATAGTAGGCAAGAATGGAGCTGGAAATGTACACATGCCCCAACGATCCATAAAGGCCAAGAATGTCTGACACCATAAGCTCAACATGGCACAACCGCATCCCATGCTAGTCATCTAGACCAAGAATACCAAATAACAATGACATGAAGAAGTGAATATGGTGGTGTATAGGCATACCAACCAATGAAAAAGCCCTATGAATCTGAATCTCCATAAGAATTGGCTCCAAAAACATAAAAGAGATATTAGTCGGAATAGGACCACATAAAGCATCGTAAGAACCTAGATCATATGAAATAGCACTATGCAGACAAAGTGTAGCATAATGAGCTAGAAACATTGTAGAGTTGACAGGACACTAGCATACATGCGAACCGCTACACAACATGAATCTCTAATACAATAGGAACATCACATAACTCTTAACAGAACTAGAGGAAGGGCAAAGTGAACTTGAAAGACATGGCCTAGGTCACACAAACCATGCTTCTTAATTGAAGCAAAGATATGCATGGTCTACCCTCTCTCCATCTATAGCATCTAAAATAATAGCAAGGGTGGATGATGACTGATGAAGTGATGTATCAAGCTTATCCAATTCTGAGCTATAAGACTAACATAAGAATTTGGATGATCCTTTCTCCCATTCATACATGCAAGCATACCCAACTCCGAGAGCACTAGAACCAACAAAAGAATCTCGTCATGTGTACCATCTAGAATCTCTACTGCAATTGGAATCTTTATTGCATCTAGATCTTGTACAATAATCTCATCTCCCATATCTTGTGACCCATGACATATATCCTCTACCTCATCCACATGAATCTATTTCCCAGCTGGCATATCATGTGTCTAATGATATATATCCTGGTAAGCTACTATATCTAGAACATCCTGTGAAGCATCTAGTATAGGTTGTGGATACATTGCAATAACAAGATCCTATAGATAAGAGAACCAATCATAAGGGTCATCATCTCGTCTCCATGTCTGCCATCAAGTCTTAGCGTGAACTCTAGAATATAAAGCAGCCATCACAATCCTACAAGCATCACTTTATGGAGAGATCTCAAAAAAGGAATTAATGTATTCAACCAGTTTGCCAATTCAGTGTCCCGAAAATGTTCAAAATATGTAGTGATGGAGTGAAGACGTGACAACCTTTGCATAAGTTGAGAAAATGCTGTCAAGAAAAGTATGAAAGTCGCAACAATCAACTTATTTTGCATCACTAACAAAAAATGATGTAGACAAAACAAACACAAGAACAAAACAAATGAAATAAGAACAACATAGAAAAAATGAGATGACAGACAAAACAATAGCAAAAACCTCAAAGAGTCGGTCCAATGCACAATTAGTGAAATTCTATAAGAAGAAGCTATTGAAGAAGAAAATCCTTGTCGTCACCCCAAATGATCTTAGATCCAAATAAAAACACTCATATGCTTAAAAATGACTGCAATGAACATGACAAATCAATGTTGACAACATATTTGAAGCAAAATCACTTTGAAGACCTCAAAAAACAGTAGTTAGATGGCAATAGATGCAATCCACGCATGTTGTACTAATCGGTGAGCAATAGAAGTGTGAAAATACCTCCAAAAGTAAGCACTTGATGTCAATATTGATTGTCTAATACTGCCAAAATCACCCCCCAAAACTTGGCACCAATGACATAGATGGTTGTCCTTCATCATGCAAGCACTCTTTGATGTAGAAACTTTAAAGTGCAATACCTTGAAATGAAGATGTCTAATTGACAAGCAGAATTTGTCTGCAAACAATTAAAGTTTTGACCAGGCTTTGACCTTCAAGATCTTTTATTGAAAACCCCAATTGACAAGCAATGAGTGTCTCTAATTTGATCAAATGCATCTTGTAGATAAAACTCAATGGTGAAGATTATTGAACCAAAATGAGACTTGTTTCGACAGAGAAAAATTTGTGGAAAATTGTTGATGGTTCTAGAAACTTATTGGTTGATCTTGATGATATACTAAGATGGATAAATGAATCATAAAAAGGCTAGTGCTCATATTTGTTCAAGCTTTGCTGATTTGCAAATATGGATCTTATCAAAACCTTGAAGAAAATTTGGGAGCCACTCACAACGCTTGGCATAATCTTTTTGGAATACAAATTTTTGGTTCAAAGCTCAAGAATGGAATTCTTAGCTAATCATGTTCATCACATGACAAAATGTGGAAATTGGTGCAAAAGTGCCCACATATGATGTTATGGCAGTGCTGCTCACAAGCATGTCTTCACATTTTGCAAATATCCTTCAAGAGGGTGGTGAATGTAAATTTCCCAAATGCATCACTGACATAGAAGATTACCTCCTTGAAATTGGGAAAAACTCTATCTTGTCATTCTACAAACCATGCAAGACTCACCAACCATTGATGCACGTGCAAAAGAGAATACTCTTCACTACCTTGGAGGGGCATTTCTGAAATGAAAGGATTCACGAGCTAGCACACAATAAAATAGAAGAAGAAAACTCATGCCTTCAAAAGAGGACACCAAAGGTTTGCTAAAGCTTTTAGGAATAAGCATTGTAGAAAATGAAAGTGGTCAAGAAAGGCACATGCGTATTTGATTGCCAGCATATGCATTGTGCTGGATAGCCAAATACAACTTTCATTGGAGCACTCCAGTTGTGATTTGCATAATGTTATTGCACATTTCTTTTCTTGAAGCACTAGATCAATAACATTCACTCCACCGACAAACCTTTAGACCGTGAACTCCATCACACATAGAATGGATTGCTAAAAACAGACTTATGCATGTCATCAGCATCCAAGAGTAGGTGCAAGCAACATGCAAAAAGATATGTCTACAATGGACATTAGCTTTCACAAACGCACACTATGTTCTATCACCTTCTAGAGATGAAAGGCAGACTTAACCATTATGAAAGCTAGAATAACAAACATTAACTTCTCCTTCTCTAGAAAGTTTACTATTTACTGTGAAGGACCCCCATGTCATTACAAAGAGGCCAATCCTAGTATAGCTAGAAAAGCATGCTCATAGGGTCATCTAGAAAAAAATCAAAGAGGTCCTTATCACGACTAATGTCCTGGGTTTTCTTCTTCTGATGGTTCCTTGGCTTACTCAAAAGTAGTTCCAAAGATACAAAGGAACTTTATTACCTGTATGATTCTATGATTTTCTACCAGGCTTCATCTTTCTTTAACAACTCAGTCCTTTCTTTCTCATTCATCATTAGCTTGATGCACTAATCTCTCACAAACATATTCAGTCAGCAAGAAAAGTGCTGAGAATTCATTTTGAGCTCATCTTTTCAGACGAACTCTGAACATAAAAGGCTACGAACCATCGAATAAATTCCTTGGCATTGAAGTTAGCATTGCTTACCGTCGTCACATCCTTCTTCATTCCAACTCCTTTCTGCTGCATTTTGGCAAGCTGGTAATATGCTTTCGGGTGTCCTTGATTTGCTGCCAGTACAAAATTTTTTCCTGCCTCCTTCACATTCTTCTTCACTCCTTTACCCTTAAGGTGGAGAACTCCCAGGTTATAATGGCCATTAGGTTCTCCATGATCAGCAGCTTTTTTGAAATACTCCCTTGCCTAAACAAGCTTTTCAAGGCTCAAGTGAGAAAAAGACCATGGAACAACTGCCCCTCACCATTCTTTTTTGTTTTAACACATGCTACAGAGGAATATTATATTTACGCTAAAATTGGTTTATTCAAGGCAACTGAACTTCAAGTTACTGCACAGTTGGAACACCTCAAAGAGCTAATTTCCATCACATCACCATGCAATACTGTTTTATCAAAAACAAAACAGGAAAACTGCTCATGAATAATTCATTTCAGGTCACAGAATGGTGTATGAATGAGAGAAGGAATGTACATATTTCTGAGCTAAACAAGGACTTACTTTTGTGTAATTCTTTTGTTCAACTCCAAGTCCCTTGAAGTAGAGATATCCAATTCCATTATATGCAGAAAAGTGCCTTTCATTTATAGCTGTCTTAAAGTATTCCAAAGCTTTTGTGAAATTCCGTTGGACACCAAGACCACGTGCATAAATCTCACCAAGGATTTCTAAGGAAGATGAGTCTCCCTTCTCAACTGCCTTGGAAAACCAAAATAAAGCCTTTGCATGGTCACGTTGAACGCCTCTTAGACCAAGGTAGTAGAAAATCCCTAGTTTGTACATTGCTGATGGATGTCCCTTTTGAGCCTGGTATTCCAAAAACTGAAAATCGTCATCTTCTTCCCCCCGAAACTTCTTAAGGGCCTCTTTACTCTCTTCTGACCCCTCATTGAGACGAACTGGATCAATCAATGGACTGTCTTTCGAATTATGAAAACCAGCAACTGCAGTGGCCGCAAGCTCTGCATAGAGTCTGACTGCCTTATCGTGCATCTGTAATGACATGTAAACGTTACACGTTTAATCCCATAATAAATCTTAAAGGGAAATCTGCTGGTACAAATCTTTCAACCTTGGCACCTGCAACAAGCTTAATTTACAATTTAACTGTTAAAAGATGAAAATAACATAAAAAATAATAATGCTCTTAGAACACAATTTCAAACTTGCAATCTAGCTCGAGCCATGTTCTTGAAGTCGAGATTGAACATAATCAGGATGGAAGAAGACAAATCGGTGGGATCTTTATTCACCAGGATAAAAGAGCTAGGAGATCAACTTGTGGCAATTGGAGAATCAATTAGGGACATTGAATTGGTACATACCACTATGAGCGATGTTTCAGAAGGCCTACAAATGTTTGTAAGCGACATTGCTTCGAGGGAGAGATTGCCTACTTTTGAAGACTTGCACGGGATCATGTTGCAGGAGGAGCAACGTTGAGAAGTGGTGAAGTCAAGGCAAACCCCACAGGATGATCAAGCATTGCTCGCTAAAAGCAAGCAAAAAGGGTGGAAAAGAATCCAAAGAAGTCCAAGGATGATGAGGATAAGGGAGAGTCGTCATCGAAGGCAAAAGGGAAGAAGAAGAAAAAATGTTACTATTGCCACCAACCAGGTCATTGGGCACGTGAATGTTACAAGAAGAAAACAAACATAAAGGCGAGAAAAATGAAGCAACAAGGCAACATCGCCAACACCCTAGGTAGCAAATATTCCTCATTTCTTAATAATCTGAATTTTGCATCCTCCTCCTATATAGGCTGTCAAAAGTCAAAATGTGTAGGTTTTGTTCAACTCTTGAGAAGGTTTAAAGATACCAGACCTGACCACTTCTTGAATGCTCACTTATTTGACCTACTTGAGGAAGAAAGCAGTAAATTGCTTTTGGATGACCAACAGTCTTATTCAACTATACAGCATACACTCCTAGGTTCAGCTTTGCAACCTCGTATTATCAAAAGCTGGATCATGTTGACAAAAGTCCACATGGTTTGGTGTCAAATTTTTAGGTTCATGTATACTATAACTATGCACTCAAAACTCCAGCTTACTTATAAATTGAACACCAAGGGGAAGCAGATACCTGAACAAAATTTCAGACCTTGGGATCACAATCCTAGAGCTAGGACCCAAATCTTAAATATGCAAAATAAACATGCCAGATTATTGATTCAAGCTTCAACACACACATTGCATAATTAGACTTTGTTCAAGAATGGAACAAAACACATTCAACGATGCTGATACGATTAGTACCTTTCAGGGGAAGAGAAAGTTGTCTATCTTAGATGCTCTTGTTCTTGTGTCGACTCACTTTATTCCAAAGTCTGTGACCCTCTTTGGGTTGTACTGTTAATACGAATACTTCTATCCTTCGCTCATCTTTTTTCTAAGAGATTTTTTCTAGAAGCGCTAGATTTTGTCCAGCTCCAACTGATGCTTGCTTGCTACAATCTATGAATAAGAGTATTACTAAGCTCATTCGCCAATCAACAAAGAGTTCTAACTCTTCTTGTACAATAGAAGAAAAAACTCAACCCATGTTTCTTCAAACCTATTTTTCAAAACTATGTGTTGAGACTGATTCATAATATTTGAGGTTTTGTGTCACAAAGCTAGTTCGAAATGTTTTTAGAAATAAACTAAAGGAAAATCAATACAAAGTTGTCAAAGTTGAAAAGAGAGCTTCACATTTTAAGGTTTGTTGTCTTAAAACAAAATTCATGTTGTCGATGCAAAGAAGAACAGACTTTCTGAATTTTGTTGAAATTGATGATCTTTGCGGGTTGCACTTCCTCTAGGATAATATGCATATATATTTCTCTAGTAGATTTCATGTTAACTTGATTGTATAGCTAGTAGTGTTACGAGCCATTTCTTGAACCTTTCTAATGCACCTAGTAATGTACTCTCGGTCTCATATATGAGTTCATGGACCACATTAGTGAGGCGCTTCTAAGATCACAGACTTGGACAACGAGGTATAACTCCTACTTTCTTGTTTGATTTTTACTTTGGTTTTGTGCTTTGAAATACCAACAACTAATCATTGCAACGTGAAGCACAGGAGGGAGGATCTGCTTTGTGTTTGGAAGACATGGGAATATTTCCATAGACCCATCTATGTTGTAGCCCACATAAACACCCCTTGTGGCGCGATACCAGACGTCCAGGTGGCACAAAGCTCCATCGAGGATGGGTGGAGTACACTGAGCATGTATGGCCCGCCGGCTCAAGTATTGCAGATTAGATCACTAGTATACTTGTTTACATTCTTTGAAGTTTGGTTTGGCCTATGCATTCTGTAGACTGACACATGTTTTGATTTATGCCCACAGGCCCGATTTAGAGGAGCATAGAGCAAAATATAGTGAAGTTTGAGCGGAGCTTGTGGCCTTTTGATCGAGAGCAGTATCAGATGAGGGAGGATCAGTTGTGTCATGTACCATGGTGGAGCTTTCATGGTCGCACCACTCTTGACCTTCAGCATTTTGGGAGAGAGAGTCCTCTCATAGGACTATTTAGCTTCTGCCTGTGAGCAAAATTGGAGCATATGGGCCAGCCATCACATGAAGAAGAGAAACTTGAGCAATACAGGTTGAGCAACCCTAAACCCTAAACCCTAAAACCGTCGGGGGGAACATACATGATTTATGGGTGAACCCCAATGCTGAGACACAAGAGGAGCCAACCATCCCTTCACATATGCATAGAGGGTGACCTAGATGTTCCGGTAGGGGGGAATTGGGTCCATTGTTTGTTAAATGAGTGGAGCATCATAGGCAGCTATAGGCCAATTCGACCCTGAGTTTATAGGCCCTTCTCAGGGTATGAGATCGCAGACTTTAGATGCTCAAGCACACAGGGGGGAGGGTCACATACAAGGAGAGGTAGAGCAGGAGCAGTTGGAGGCATCTGGGGGGGGAGGGGGAGGTAAGGGACAGGGCAGAGGTGGAGGCAGAGGCAGAGGCAAAGACACGGGCCCACCACGACACAGGGTACCCTCAAAGTCATCAATAAGTTCCTTGTTTGGTAGTGCCACAGAGTCAAATGATTTAGACTACAAGTTAGATGACGAGTCTTAGATGTATAGTGTACTATTTTTCATATTGTTTATCGGACATCATTGTGCTCCATTACGGTGCCATGCGGCCTGACAATATATATTGTCATGTTTTTGCACATGTCTTATGCGGTTTATCCGTTTCAATATGGTTATAATTTTACATGGTTGGGAGAAGAGAGAGAGAGAGAGAGAGAGAGAGAGAGAGAGAGAGAGAGAACAATGTTGATGTTGAGAAGTGCACGAATGGACTCCACTCTTTAGAAAATTCCACATTTGCTAATTTTGTTTGCTTTTCTTAGAGAGACATATCACTTCTTGAGCAGCTTTGTTGTTTCAGTTTGTTGTCTCTATGAAGAACATTTATTTAAACCATCATGTAGTGAATCTAATCAAGAGACATTCAATATGGTTCAAGGTTTATGGTTCAAAGATAGATGCAATACGGTTTCAATGGTTTGCTATGGTTCTCTATTTATTCATTCGTGAAGCAACAAGTTGGTGTATCATGCTTTCAGGTTGGCACTGTATAATGTACTCATATTTTGTTGAGCAGGTTGAGTGGATTCAATTCCAAACTCAAATGCTTCACATCTCAAATTTTCAGATTGCCTATAAACTTGTGGTTACTAGTCCAATTCAACGACCTGATACAGCCTATCAGCACCACTAGCGTGAATGCCCAAAAACATTTGATTCTGCCTGTCAGGCGTCAAAATCCTAAAAACTTTCATTTTCAGTGGAAAATTTGCTGTTTTCATTAGAAATCAATAATTCTGCAAACACCTGCCAAACCTGCTCTACCACCATGGTATAGACATTCCGGAAATATTCACACAAACATCATTCACTTCCTTGAAAGAAAACTTAAATCCACACTTCCATATGCTCTTCCTAATCCTTCACCTAGAAGCAATCTCAGGGCAAATCAAAAGTATATGTCATGGAGATACAGCTACTTACCCCTTCCCGAAAATAGTTGTAGGCAAGGGCCATCTTAGACTGATAACTTCCTCCTTCAGAAGCAAAATAATGATAAAGAAAAGCCTTGGAATCGCTCTGTTCGACACCATAGCCATGGCCGTGCAAAAACGCAAGCGTAGACTGAGCGTGCGGGTGTCCTTTATCAGCCGCTGCTTCAAGATCTGTTTGAGCTTCAGTTAGCAAGTTTAAATCACCTTCGTTGACTGCCTCCACAAGCTTCTTCACTCCTGAAACATATTGAGCGTTCCCTTCAATTAGGTCTTGATCAGACGGGGTTGGCTCTTTCACAACTCGCAGCCACGATCCAAAATCAACCACCCCTTTCCCATCATCATCATCATCATCCTCATCATCATCCGGATCCTCATAGTTTTCGTCCACAAATCGGGAAGATTCTGAGGCAGATAAGGGTTCGTTTGACTTACTCACTGCTGGTAGCTCCTCCGCCTTTACAGTATTTTCATTATTGTTGTCTTTGATCTCATCCTCATCCAACACAATAACAACCTGCTTACCATAAACTGGCGCTATTAAACACATCCACAGCAATAATGAAGCCACAAGTAAAATGCGAGGACGAATTTGCGCTCGCAGCCAAGACTTTGTTTCCATTACTCGAATCCTATTAGTACAACCCTTGGAATTGGCCACTGGAATTGCACAACGCTGCAATCAGCAACAAGAACGCCACACAAACCAAAACAGCAGTTGCCTCTGCCTGATATACTACGGAAATCTGAATTATCAGAAGAATCTACTCCATTAACCTTGGATATACATCCAATTTCAGACAAAGCTTATCCTAGCTACAAAGCTAATGAGACCTGATTATTGCCGCATCAATAACAACAAATTGTGAACAGAAACAACCGCTGAATCCTTTGAATTACTGCAAAAACTTATGTGCAATGGAATTGGTTAAGCCGCTGCTTGTCCTGAAGAGATCAAACGGAAAAGAAATGATCGGATCGCCTTACTGCTTGGAAATATGAAGGCCAGAGCAAACAGTTCTCCGAGAGCACACGAAGATTCTATCGTATTTGTACTTGTCCCTTGCAGGCCTAGTGCCCTATACGTATGCATATACCACATACGTATAGGCAAAATGTATACCATACGTATATATATATATATATATGCACATGTATAGATACACGGATATAAATATATGTATATAGTATTTTTTTTTTTATTTCAAACTAGCAAAGTGTGACCGCCGAAGGCGGACATATGTAGATGCATCCAAAATTAGTTCGTCAATCCTTTGGTGGGTGGCATTTTGGATGGATTGTGGAGGGGGGATCACAAGGGTTACTGGAGTGCGGGGTGCGTCGGGAACGGAAGGAGGCCCGAAGTCGAATGCAGACCGAAGTCCAATAGCAGGCCAAAGTCCATTGTGGCCATGGTTAGGTGCAGGGCTACCATGAGATTAAGAGAGAGAGAGAGAGAGAGTTTGCATATACATGAAACTGTAGCAAATACAATCGAGGGACATAAAACCAAAATCGTTATATTCGATAATTTCCAGGATATTAGTTACAAAGCATTAATTGGGAGTCAACCATACTTTGTAACTTTATTTGTAGATCAGCAAGTGTTACAATACTGACATTTCTATAATGTACTCTAATATTAATGATTATCAAATCGACATCCAAAAAACAATCAATTTCTTTGAGTGATAAATTGTCCATCCATTTGTTGAAGATGAAGGAACTCTACGAACCTCCTTAATAACCAAAAGATACTGTATGTGTGCACCTCGTCTTCAAAACAGAATAGTTTCATCACATCTTGCACAAACCTCATGTGATCCACCCAAATCTGTAACATCTGCATTTTATGAAAAAACTTCATAAAAATTTGATGTGATCATAGCTGACAAAGCGAATTAATCACCGATCGATTCAATCACACTAGTGCAACGTAAAGCACATCAGATAAGGCAAGACGGAAACAAGCTTGTTGATAATTGCTATTTTAACTCTCTCCCTCAATAATCAACATATCACTTGAACTATAAGTCTACGTTATTCATGGAACATACCTCCATGATAGTATCAACAAATAAAAAACTTTTTACATAACTTCATCCAAGCCAAGTATAGCTCTAAAAGTTTCAACCTAGTTGACGAAATAATTTAGCGATCGTGTACGTACTTGCTTTGACACAGTCTGATATCATTGCCATTCTGCCATACTTCGACTCCCAAGCAATAGTGCATAAGATCTAAATCCGTCATCTCAAATTGCTTGCACAAGTTGGCTTTGATAGAATGAATGAGATTCTCATCATTGCTAATGATAATAATATCATTAACATAAAGTACAATCAAGGCAATGCTATCTTCATTTATAAGAACATAAAGATTTGGATCTGAATTTGTCCTTACAAAATCATGAGAAAGAAATTAATGGTCAATCCGTCCATACCATGTGCGTGTGGCGCTTGCTTAGAGTGCTTTGTGTAGTTTGCATACCTTTCGCCCCTCTTCACAATGAATCCTCGTGGTTGGTGGACCATGTACACTTCCTCCTCCAAGTTACCATTCAAAAATGCGGATTTCACATCCATTTGATGGTGTGCACTCTCCATAATAGTCTCGTTTTTCCTTTCAGCTACACCATTACTATGTGACGTGTGTGATTGTGTGAATTGTCTTTTGATGTCGTGTTACTTGCAACATATTTCAAAATATTTCACCCCTGCTATCTGATATTAGCACTTTGATTTGTGCATCCAGTTGGTTCTCTACTAAAGTCTTGAATTGCTTGAAATAACCAAAAGTGTCAGATTTCTTCTTCAAGAAGTAGATCCAAATCCGCCTAGAGTAATCATCTATAAATGTAATAAAGTAGTAGGCTTCCCCTAATGACATGGTTTTCATTGGGCCGCACAGGTCGCTGTGAATAAGCTCCAATGGTTTCTTAGCTCTATTTTGTAGCTCCACCCTTTTTTAATGTCTCTCTATGATGTTTTCCCATAATGCATCCTTCACAAATTGTGTGATGATCATCCTACAATGGTGGTAATCCTATAGCCATCTTCAACTTCGTCATCAATCTCAAGCTCCCATAGTTTAAGTGACCAAGTCTCCTGTGCCACAACTTTGATTGTGATGTTGTTGAAGTAGCCAAACCATATTCACCTGGTTTTGCAGCATTCACCTTATAAAGGCCACAATTACTATCCCGATATCCTTTCACAACCACTTTATAGTTGTGGTCCATTTCCTTCATTAGGCATCCATCCTTGACAAATTCAACCTTAAGATGTTGATTCACCATCACACCAACAGAAAGCAAACCCTTTTTGAGTCCAGGAACATAAAACATATTAGATATGTTCTTGATCTTACCATCAGGAAACTGCACATGTACATTGTCGACGCCCTGAATTTGGCATTTCTCCCCATTGGCTTGTGTGACCTTGTCCCCATCATGGATTGGCGAGAATTTCTCAAACCAATCGTGTTTCCCAGTCATATGCCTCATGGCGCCTGAATCTATGAACCACCTAGCACCATCATCAACTTGGGATGCCAATGTCAATGAGAAGACACTTGTCTCGTCATCTTCTTCGATGATGTTGTCCTGTTGCTTTATTTTTCCCACCTTTATGTCCACTTTCTTCTTGTAACATTCACGTGCCCAATGACCTGGTTTATGGCAATAATAACATTTGTCCTTCTTCTTCCTTTTCGCCTTCGATGATGACTCTCTCTCGTCCTCATCATCCTTGGATTTCTTCGAAATCCTTTTCCATCTTTTTTGCTTGTTTTTGGCGAGCAATGCTTGATCGTCCTGTGGGCTTTGCCTAGACTTCACAATCTCTCAACGTTGCTCTTCCTGCAACATTATCCCATGTAAATTTTCAAATGTAAACAATCTCTCCCTCAAGGCAATGTCACTCACAAATATTTATAGACCTTTCGATACCCCACTCATTTTGGTATACACCAATTTAACATCCCTGATTGCTTCACCAATAGTCACAAGTTGGTCTCTCACTTCCTTGATCCTGGTGAAGGAAGATCCCATCGATTCACCTTCTTCCATCCTGATTGTGTTCCATCTTGACTTCAAGAACATGGCTCGAGCTAGATTGCAAGTTTGAAATTGCTTTCTAAGAACTTCTGAAGCTCCCCTAGCTGTTGTGGCGTCGCTTATGTGGGCGATCACATGGTCTTTCACTGAAAGATTGATCAAGGACAAAGCTCTTTGCGCCTTCTTGTCAAAGGCTCTCATGTCACCTGGAGTGGTGTTAGGGCTTATCTCCATGCCCGCAACAATGTCCCATAGCTCCTTCTCCATCAAAATGCTCTTCATTTTGAACTTCCAGATGTTGTAGTTAGAAGCCCCATCAAGCTTGCTTGCATCGTCCAAAATTGCCTCATTGATGTTGGCCATCTCCAAAATGCTTGAAAACACAACTGCAAGCTATAAAACGTATGTCAAGGCCAACAGTGACTTAAAAATTGAAAAAAATGACCTACAATTTTTTGCTTACCAGGCCACCCGCCACTTTTTTGCCAAATTGAAAGCCAAATCGGTGTCGTCCTCCGAAATGCTCTTCGTCACCAACTCCCAACTACGTGCCCAATGGAATAGTGAAATCACTTTCAACGTGCTCCGAACACTTTCTCTACGGCAATCACTCTGTTTTCAGTACCGTACTTGCAAGTACAGTCCTAGTGCCCTTCGTTTGGAGGCTATAGCCCTTCGTTTGGCCGAGAAAGGCTCAAGGAGGTGGAAATAAGGGCACTTTGTGCTTTTTGAACTGTTTCTTCATCTTGAAGAAACTTCACTCTTCAAAAACTTGAAACCCAACTTTTATTTCAACTTGAAGATTTTTAATGAAGTTGTAATGCACTTTGCACTCCCTTTTGGTTTCTGCTACACGGCTATGGCAAAAGAGAGATACTGGCTGCCTCCCAAAAAATCAGTCTAGTGCACTAAAGACTACACGACTGCTCACGACCTCTTACTGGCTGATTGACATCCCTAGGGCGCCCACAACTATGGCTTTACATCATTCGATGAACTTATATGCATCATGATTTGAAAAGTATTTGTTTACCAGATAATATGTGTTTTGGTATATAGAATTTGGATGATTTGATATCCTTCACCTTCCCAAATATTCTAGAGAATTATAGAGAGGTTGATTTTTGGAAGAATCGTGCAATATTGACTGCATTAAATGATGATGTGGACTTGGTGAACAATCGCATTTTAGAGCTATTTCCAGGTGATGTTCACACATATTACAGTGTTGACAATATGGTGGATACTCAAAATGCAAATATTTACCCTGTTGAGTTCTTAAACACATTGCAACCAAGTGGTTGTCCCCACATGTGTTGATTTTGAAGGTTGGCATGATAGTAATGTTGTTGCGCTCATTGGTTTATCAATAAGGTCTTTGTAATGGCACAAGGCTTATTGTATGTAGATTGGGATGACAAATAACTGAGGTAGAGATTGTGAGTGGAAAGAATGTGGGTGAAAGAGTTTTGATCCCGTGTATTCCGTTGGTTCCTACAAGCTCTGATATGCATTTTGATTTTGAAAGGTTGCAATTTCCTATACGAGCTGCCTTTGCAATGACCATCAACAAGGCCCAATGATAGAAGATGGAAGTGATTGGACTGTTTTTGTCGTGTCCAATTTTTAGTCATGGGCAACTATATGTTGCACTATTGAGAGTAAGAAAGGCATCTTGCATACGAGCATTGGTGAAGGATGTTGGTGAACTTGCTACCAATTGCCAAGTATCAAGATACACACCCAATATCGTGTACTCCAAAGTGTTATAAGAATGTGAGTGACATGTGATACAAGAAATGCCATCTTCAACTAAGCATCGTAATTTAGAGTGAAATGAATATTGAGTAAGCACTATAATTGTGGAGGAATTGTGCTAATTAAACACTTGTGTTTGTTTGTATTGATGTGCTTTACGTTGCACTAGTGTGATTGAATCGATCGGTGATTGATTGATTGCTTTGTCAACTTGGTATTAGCTTCGAATTCGCAGTCGAATTATCAATTTTGACACCAAGAGAAGACAATTGTTGAAACTTCGAATATGCTTTTTGAAATGAAGTCATTCCTCGCTATCACATGTGTAAAGTCTCAAAACCACCTCTGGTGGAGGACATAGCAATGGAAGTATCACCTTTCCTCTCATGCAACAAGATGAACCATTCATTTTAGTTTTCCATTTTAAGGCTAAACAAGATGAACACGTAAATCTCATCTCTCCAAAATCATGATATGTGGCAGTTTCCCCAGAGCGAGCAACTTTAAACATTCTATGCATTGCACTTCTTCTTCCTCTATGAAGAGTAAGGTCAAGACTACAAGGATCTGTGCTTCTTACACCAATCTCTATCATACTCTCCATTCAAACGAGTGATTCCAAAACTCTTTGCTTTGCACACCTAAGTCTAGCAATTCTCCTTCTCTTCTCGGATCTTGATTCCACATTAGGCACTTTGTAGGAAGGATGGTATCATATTTGCTCTGGTGTCACCATTGTCATTGTAGACTGCACTCTTGTTTCTGATATTCCAACGTTGACCTTAGAACCAATTGAAGGTGTTGTTTGAAAAGTAGAAGATTTTTCTATGGGCGAGACTTCTTGAACCAAGTCCACTACATTGCCCATTTCCATTCTCCTACTTTCTATAAAATAATGATCTAAGAACCTTATGCTTCGCTTGTCATCGGCAAGCAAGTCTTCTCCTCTTTTTCGACCTTGATTCCACATCAAGTGTTGTATAAGAGGGGTTGCTTTGTACCTGATCGGGCGTAACACTCGTAGTGATTGAACATATTCTCATATCTGGTATATTATCATTCATTCTCCTTCTTTTGGCACTTCTTTGTCATGCAAGCCTCTTTATCAGCTCACATCTTGACTCCATTTAGGGCGTTCGGTAGGAGGGATTTATATGCACTTCTTTTGGAGTAGCAAAATCCCTCTTTTGCAATGCATTCCTCATGCTTTCAATACTGGTGCTATCATCCCTCATTTTCTCATTCTCCCATACATTACGTCTTCATATTCTAGACTCTTATGCACTTCTTCCATTTGTGGTGGTTCCAAATTAACCATATTGTCGCTTGTTTCCGACATATTCACGTACTGTAGGACATTGCAACACATCGAACCAAATACCCAATCGAACATTTGTGTGTGGTCTATTTTTTATACTAGCCAATAAGCCACAATTATAGTCATTCACCATTCTAACACACCAAAATGAAATTTAGCACATAAATATCCGCAAAATCACTTACTTATTTTTTCATTTATTCAAAGTTTGATGAGCGTAGTTTGGATCAAAAGATAAGATTTTGATGGAATGGAATTGTCAGCCCTATTCCTCAAAATATGCACATACTATTGGAACCAAAGGCTGTCAACCGTTTTTTCCAAACTACAAACATGTACACTTTGCTTGCTTACCCACCTTCAAACGAAAACTTGGCCCCTCATTGAAGCCCTAAATTAGGGTTTTTTTTTTTCTACTTACATGCTTACAACAATGCTATCAGAGCCTAGGCTATATAGGTCATAGGTTCTCTATTATTGTTTGTTTGCTTGATTGTTATCTCGTTATGCTTCAAAGGAAGAGTTTTTCCAGTGGAAAACTCAACTTATCAAAGTTCTTCAAGAAAAGGATCTAAGTGATCATGTCTGAGGACTAATCCCTAAATTCATCGAATAGAGACACATGAACAACAAAGCAATAAGCACAATAGGTTTGTCACAAGTTCCAAATTCCAATTTTTGCCTAAGAACTGCAACATAAATACAAAAATTTGTTAAAATGTGAAAAAAGGGCACTCTACTGAAGGCTCATGAAGGTTGAATTGGACTCCGATGTCCAGAATCGTTTCCAGCCTTCATATCTATCACTCGCTTTTCACAATTTTCTGCAAGTATATTTATCACAAAAGAGTCATATTGATTCTAACCTTGAAAATGGCATGAGCCATTGTACTATGGATTACTGATAATTAAGTCTATAAAAAGAGTTCGACAAAGAGTTCCTACAATCCCCACTATTCTACTTCCCACATAGCGCTACTACTAGGTGATACCAACTTCCAATGATACATGAGGATCTTGTACTGTCCAATCATACCACCTGATACCACTGGAAGTGTGATAGGACCATAGAATTCAGATAATTAATGGCTAAGTTGTAGGCAACGTGAGATAGGTTCTTAGACTTGTGGACATATGAGATGAAATATTTTTAACTGCCTCAAAACAATATCAATAGATTACATGTACATTTGGTTTTAGACTATGAAAATTTTTAGTATAAAAAAAAATTGAAGCCAATTTGTATAGCACTCTTGCGTGCTTACCAATTTGGCTCCTTAAAACAAAAATTAATTTTTTTTTACAAGTAAGCTTTTTTTGTAAATGTCTTTTTTGAAATTTCTTCATAGGCTAGCATGCTAAGGTTGGTTGATGATGAATTCAGTTAAGTCGACGAAGTCGGACATGTCGATGAAGTCGGTTGATGGAGTAAGTGTCTGAAAAGTCGATCTCGACTATGTTGAGTACGTCGATGTCGAGCAAGTCAATTTTGGACATATGAACATATGTATATACATGAGAAGTTGATGACTTTGATGTCCGGTAGATTGATGTTGTATATATATCAGTTGAGTATACACAGGAAGTCGATGTCGATGACTTCGATGCAGGACACTTTGGAGGTTAATGTTTGATTATATATATGGAGAAGTCAAAGTCGATGAAGTCAGATTTCGGACTTTGGTGATTTCAAAGTCGATGGAGTCGACTTCGGTTGTATTTTTCAAGATGCTCGTTACTCAATAAATTTGGTTCTGAGCATTAAAATCCAACACTCCCCCTTAATGTGGATCCTAAAAATCTTCGATCTTCATATTTAACATATCGTTAAATCTGAGTGTTGCTCCTTCGATAGAACCTTTGTGAAGTAATCTGCTACCATAAAATTTGTCCTGCAGAAAACCAATGTTACTTCCTTGCTTTGCACCTTTTCTCTAAGGTAGTGATACTTGATTTCAATATGTTTGCTCCGAGAATGAAATCTCAGATTTAGAGATAGTGCTATTGTGCTTTGATTGTCACAATAAAAGTCGTTGGATATGACTAAGCAAGGTTGATATCTGCAAGTAGGTGCCTTAGCCAGATTGCCTCCTTGGTAGCATTCATGGCAGCTATGTATTCAAATTCCGTTGATGATAATGCCACCAAGGTCTGCTTTCAGCTGTTCCAAGTGATTGGACCTTGGTTGTATAAAAATACAAATCTAGAAGTTGATCTTTTGGTGTCGATATCTCCAACCCAATCCGCAACTGTGTATCCTTCGAGAATATTGGCAGATTGGCTGCCTCCATAACAGATGCTGAGATGTTTGGTTGCTTGGACATACTTCATGACCTTCATGAGTGCTTTTCAATGGGTTAGACCTGGATTTGATAGGAATTGGCTGAGTGAACTGATCGTGTATGCAAGGTCTGGTTGAGTGCAGAGCATTGCGTACATCAGTGAGCCGATAATGGAGTGAAACAGATACTACTTCATCTCGAGTAGAGGCTTGGTAAAAAGATCTGCAACACAATTTGAAGATTCGACATGCTCCAGTGAGATCTCTCTCCCAATGACTTTATCTCTTACAAAATGATGAGCTATTTCGATATGTTTGCTCCTTGCATGGAAGACTGGATTATTTGCAAGAGCCTGAGCAGAAATGTTATCATTCTTGATAATTGGAAGATCTTCATCTGCATAACACTTTAGCTCCAAAATTAGTCTTTTGATCCATAAAACCTCCTTTGTTGTGGTTGTAAGAGATTTGTATCAAGATGATGAGGAAATAGTTGGGTGCTTCTTTGATAGCCAAGAAACCAAGTTCCCTCCATGAAAAATAGTGTAAGCACTTGTTGATTTTCTATCCAACCTGTATCCTGCAAAATCTGAATCTGAAAAAGCAATCAAAGTCAGATCTTCTCCTTTGTAGAATAATCCATAATCCAAGGTAGAAGATATATACCTCAAAACTCTTTTAGCCAACTTCCAATGATATAACTTTGGATCCTGCATGTGTTGACTTAGCTTATGAACACAAAAGCTTAGATCAGGTCTAGTAGCTGTTAACCATATAAGTGAGCCAATAAGACTCCTATAAAGAGTGATGTCCACAAAGGATTTTTCATCATCTTTCATAGGAACTTTTACAGAGTGTGCTCCATAGGTGTATCTATGCCTTTACAGTTTTCCATTTGGAATTTCTTGAGCATGGAAAGTGCATATCTACTTTGACATATAAATGCATGACCTTTCCAAAAATCTATTTCAAGGCCTAGAATATAGTGAAGAACACCTAAGTCCTGCATCTTAAACTCACTACCAAGTGCATGCTTAGTTTTTTCAACTAGCTTCTCATTATTTCCACGTCTTCCTTCAGCATCATATGTGAGCCTGCTTGGCTTAGATCTTGCTCGTGTAGATCTTCTTGGTGTGGTAGCTTGAATTTGCTCCTCCTCAAGCCTCTGTCTCACCTCTTCTTGAACAACATCAAGATTGATGATTGATCTTGCATGAGACTCCTTGACCTGTGCATCATCCAAGTTAAATTTCTAATCTTCATGGAAGATCACATCTCTACTAACAACATTCTTGTCAGTAGAGGGAAGATATACTTTGTATGCTTTTTTAGTGGATGCATATCCTACAAAGATTCCTTTAACAACTTGGTTTTAAAGCAAGATCGTCAGTGTCTCGCTCGTTGGCGAATTGACTCTCTGCTCTTTCGCTGTGTTCTGCTCGTTGGCAGACTTTCATGCACAGCTATGGTATTTTGCTTTCTTACTCTATTCGCTACGTCTCTGTCTGTTTCTTACAGATCTCTGTAAAATTCTCATCACTTTTTCTCTCTCTTTGGTTATGATCCAGAGAGGATCATTTATAACTCCACTGTGTGGAGTTTACAAGATAGCTAAACGTAGAATCACAAGATTAGTTAACGCTAATCAACTAGTTAGTCAGTCTCTATCATTGCTATTCGTTTCAGTTGGGCATGAAGCCCGTTGAGCTACCAACTGGCAGCGCAAAAGATTTCTCTTCGTGTGTGTTCGTTGTTTTCGTTTTGCGTCCATTTTGCACTTTGCGGTCCTAAAGGTCTGTTTACAATTCGAGATTGATTCACGAATCGTTCGTGCTTCTAGTCAAAGACATGTTGACTGTCGCGAATTGTTCTCGTTCGACCTTCGTGTCTTGTTCGTACTATGACAAAGTTGCAGGAGTTCACCATTTTTGACACTCCCTCTTGAACCTTGTAGTTTCGTTCATTCAATCCAATTGCCTCTCTTTGCTTGGTAAAGAGTGGCTTGTCAAGTGGTTTCGTGAGGAGCTCTGCAATCATACTTTTTGATTTTATGAACTGGACCTGGAGCTCTCCTTTCAAGATCAAATCTCGAATGTGATGGTACTTCAGAGGAATGTGCTTCGTCTTTGAATGAAAGACAGGATCCTGGGACAGATAGATGGCACTCTGGGAGTCCATCATCATCGTGCTTGGCCCCTCTTGTGGTATCCCGATTGCTCCAACATCATCCGCAACCACACTACCTCATTCGCCACTTTCGAGGCTGCGACATACTTAGCTTCGCAAGAGGATTGAGCTACTAGAGTTTGCCCTGGATCATGGACAAAATTTAAAAAAGTTATCTGATTTCTTAAATACGTGATGGCATGGAAGGGATATTTCTAGAAGACATGATCTACGAATCACTAAATTTTTGGCCCGTTAGGCTGTCTCAAATATCTGCTAGAAAGAAGTACACAAAATTTAGATTTAGCTCATCCATTTGGCTGGCTCAGTTCGTTGATAGGAAACCACAAAACGTTCAGATTCAGTGAATATTTGCTTGCTGCCAAAATTCACTGTTAGAAAGTTGAATTTCTTGATGGCTGCTCCTAGGTCACTGGAGTTCTAGAAATGATGGCTGAAATAGGGGCAAATTTTAGGCCCTTCCTCAATCGCTAATACCCATACTAAGAATCCAATTTTGTAGGGAGTACATTTGCTGCCTTCGATTGCTTCTAGAAGTCAGAATTTTTGGAAATTTGCATTGATTTTTGTCTGAAATACTCAGTAGTGAAAATCGCTGGTCAGCTACCGTTCAATAGCTGGTCAGCTACCCTCCAATCGCTGAAATTTCAAACAGATTTTGTGAAAGTTTGTTGAGATTTCTCAACTGCCTCAATCAAATTACAATTTTATATAGATTTTGCCTCAGTTTGTTGCAAAAAAATTTTGCCAGCCCGTGGCTAGGCAACAAAAATCAGCCCATTTTTGGAATCTTAAATATATGATTACAATAGGAATATTTAACCTAGGCATCTTGATAAAACTCGTTTCATAGTTACAACATTTGAAAGAAGTCTCCCATCTCCAATAGTTTCAAGACTAGGACATTCACGACATAATAGCCCACTTTGTCATAACACTTTAAAACTATTTCTTGGACATTCCTAGTTGACATTGGTGGAAATAAAGGCCTTGGCAAATTTCTAGTTGTAAGCACAAGATTCTTTTGTAGAGACTTAAGAAGGAATTGTCCGACATACAGATGTGATACTCATTAATTGCTTGTAGGCTTGTATACCAGTTGTGCAAGCCAAAAGTTTTCTTGAGTACACATGCTACAATTTTATTCTTCAGCATGATATGTACAAGACATAAGAACACACATATAACATTCTCTTCCATATATTCTGGCCTCCACAACCCTACTGAATGACGTAACGCTGCTACTGCTCTCTCTCTCTCTCTCTCTCTCTCTCTCTCTCTCTCTCTCTCTCTCTCTCTCTCTCTCTCTCTCTCTCTCTCTCTCTCTCTCTCTCTCTCTCTCTCTCTCTCTCTCTCTCTCTCTCTCTCTCTCTCTCTCCCTCTCCATTATCTAAAATTATGCCCCTTGATTCAAGTCACATCTTTACTCTCTAACACGTGACAACCTATGACTAACTCTTGAAGAGATGGCCCCTTGGCCCTTAGCATGACTACCTCTTGAAGATTTAGGATCAAATTGAGAACCAAACTCGAAGTTAGCATTTGCATACACTTTTGTATATTTCAATTGCATTTATTTGTTCTACATTATTTTAACTCCTATTTTACACATTGGGATCATAACTATCATTTGAGGAATAGCAACGATAAAAGAAATGACAAAAAATGGGAGTGTAGTAAAGCTATTTAATACTCCCAGTTCCAAAGCAAGTCTACACGAACATGGTTAAGCCTATGACCTATGGATGAGCTAACATGGTACAAAACATATAGCTACCCAAGCTTGAAATCATGTGCAGTGAGAACATTCCATAATGATGGACTAAGATATTTGGCCTTGAAGATTGTAATGAACCTCAAGCAGTTATTGTACCACATCTTCAACAAATGATGATTAGCCATTTTTGTATGACAATAATATGCATGAAATAGTTTGTGGTAACTTAAAAAATTTCCTTAAAGGAACTGACTATATTTAGAACTTTCTACAAATCTACGAGCAATGGAAGAAACAAATTAGAAAGTAAAAGATTTTATTGGCTTTCACATTCTAGAAAAGTCAAAACTATAGTTGAATGTGTCGTTCCTATTTAGCCAAATGTTATGAAAAGGATTTATTAGAAGGTATTCCAAATGGATTTATGTCCATGGAAAAAAGAGATATTTCATTAATTTTTAGGGGCCTTAGGCTAGTTTTAAATTTAATACGGAAATGAGTTCGAAAGTATGAATGGCATCTTTCCAATGTTGCAAAAGGCACTTCAAAAACAAATGTTGTATTGTTTCCTTATGGATATTACATAGAGTCTGTTGCAAATATTGTCACAATAGTTGATAAGTATAGCTTGATTGAAAATTCTCAAGACAAAAACATAGAATTTGTTAGATTTGAAAAACAATACATATATACACACTAGACATTTTCTTTGCATGCATTTATTGTAGAGAATATTTTTTCTAATGTGGTTAAAATAATTTATCTTCTGAAATTATATCCAAATTATCACTGTTAAGTGATTATTTCTAAAATCTTAACCTAAAAAATTTGATGTCACTAAATAAATGGTGCCGTTACTACCATGAATAATATATATGGTTTGGTTTAAAAGGCAATTATTTTGAGATCTTGAAGGCAGGCTATATAATTAGACATGCTCCAGCCTTGAGATGTGACCTTAGTTTATAAATGGTGCCATTACAACCATGAATAATATATGAGAGAATATTTAGAAGGCAATTAGCTTTAGCATGAATATGTTAAGAGATGTCATCTTTATTTTCCCACAACTCTATTCTAGACTAATATCTTTGGTTGTGCAACATTCTTGTAGTTGATAATTGTATTTTTGATCCTCCTTACTTTATTTTCTCTATCACTGGAAACATTCATAACTGTGCTACCTCTAGTGGATTGAACTACTCCTTCACCAGCTCATGTTGGCAATACAACATTATTTGGATCAGAGGGTCAGAGCATTTTTCAAGTTTTGAAAAACTTACTTATGTCCAATATATTGCGCACAATACATGGCTATGTGTGGACAAGCTTTCAAGGCCAAAGAACTCCCGTCTAGCTACAATGGAAATGTCATGTTTGAGCTCCCTCCATCAAAAGGAGGAGGAATGCAAGGGATGAGACATTCATTAGATTGTCATAATTGGGCTAGATATAGAACAACAAAAATACCAAGCTTTTCAAGTATTGTAAGGATCTCTCTTTGTGGTGGTGAGTTTGAGTGCATAAATAACAAACATTTCAAAAAGGGAAATAAAACAGTGTTTGCTAGAAGTTTAAAAAAGCATTGTAGGACTAGAAAATTTGAAGGTCCAACTGAGACATTTTAGTGCAAATCATGTGGTGAGCCTCCCATGTGCACTAGAACATGTCAAGCAAAAATTTACTATTGTGTACCTCAAGATGAGAGTATTACAAGGCTTTGCATGTTGGAATGCATGAACGCATTTTTGGAGGAAGGTCTTCGATACTACTTGAACCCAAGAAGGCAGTACAAAACATTGCAACAACTTTTCCTACATGCAGTAATAAAAAGGTGGAAAAACAAACTGCACAAGATATCATCACAAAGTATCTTATTGCAAATGGATAAAATTCTAGTGAAAAAGAGTTAAAGATGGATGGGTTATTCGCTGCATTGGAGCCCTTGACCAATAGTAGAAGGTAATTCTATTCAGGAGTTTCATTTATGTGCATCGCTTTGAAAATGCAATCGAAAAGTGAAATAGCTCACATTTTATAATTCGCTTGTAAATTAAAAAAATGGATCACTAAATCTCGTAAAGAGTTGCAGTCAGCAAGTCTGTCAAATGACATATCGACGCTTATGTATTTAAGAGAACATTGTTCCTATGAATTTTTTCATGGTTGTTTGTACCCTCTGGACAAATCCATGATGATACAGATAGATGTTTTATTTTTAGAATGTCTACTTATGGCCCTATTTCTAATGTTAATTTGGTGAAAAGAGCAAACACTTGTACTATGTCTTTTTGAAGCTAAAAGCCTTGGACATGGATCAAAACATATTCATTCACCAATTTGTATTAACTCGCCAAGAGTTGTTTCATGTCATTTCCACGCCGACACCGTTACCAATAGATTAGTGTGCATGATACAGATTTGGTGTTTTTGGTATACACATGAATGAATACTATAAGTGAAAATTCAAATGTTGTAAATGACTTTTTTCTTGTTCAGTGAATGATATTATTAAAAAACCGTAGGAGTGTTTTGTCACAAATTGTGTGAAAGGAGATTTAAGATTATGGATATGATCAATTTTATTGTCAAGTATAGTCATTTGTTTTGCAGTGTTATTTATTATGTGACAATTTTAAAATAGCATTTTGTGGTTGTCTCTACCATTGTGGTAATTCAAAGTGAAAACTATAAGTGAAAATTCAAATTTCGTAAATGAATTTTTTCTTGTTCAACGAATGATATTAATTAAAAATTGTAGGAGTGTTTTGTCAGAATTGTGTCAAAGGAGATTTAAGAGTATGGATATGATCAGTTTTATTGTCGAGTATAGTCATTGTTTTGTAGCTTTATTTATTATGTGACAATTTTAAAATAGCATTTTGTGGTTGTCTCTACTATTGTTTTCTATGAACTGCTCGTGTGTGTTACACATGTTGCACAAAGTGATGGTTATTATTTTTGGGTGTCAATTATTTAGTCACATTTCAATTATAACAGTTTATGAATAACTTTACAAAGTAAGACAATCTTTATAAGCAATTTGGTATGTATTGAAATTGCATTTGATCTGGAACAAAATGTTGAAAAACCCATGATTGTCATGATTAATGTTTTTTGTCCAAAAAAACTCACTAAACTCGTAGAAATCTACTTGCAAAAGGCCAATCCTCGAAATTGTTAAATATTGAATATCAACTTAAATATGGCATAATATACTCGAAAATGAAGATATGAGCCGGATAAATATAAATCATGAAGAGGCCTAAGTCATTTTTCGAAAATATATCTCCTAAGTACTTGCCTTGTATTTAAGGACGAGACCTTTAAAAGGGAAGACATTGCTTTGGATAGCCTTTATTAGGTCATCCATGCGAAACGACTCTATATGAATTGACATGTTAAACTAGAGTAATTTTAACTCTTAGTTAAATATACTTCTTATGGTTTAATTGAACATATATTCGACCTGATTGTTAACTAGACCTTTTCACAAGAGCGACGCACCTGTAGTTTTAGAGGTGTGTTTGTTCGCCCCGTAGAAATATATTGCTCACACGCTTCAGTCTCGACCATCGAGAGAGAAGAGTCTATGTATTTGTAAAAGGTTGAAGAAGTGAATAGAGTGCTGAGAGTTATTCTCCCTTATCTTTGTTCTCCGCACTGTTGAGTGTGAGTGATCCTGCGTCTACTAGCAATCTCTAACGCATTACATGAATTACTCTTTGATCAGACAGACTCTCTAGTGCATTATAGTCGTTTGCTGTGTATCCGTAAACATGCTCTAAAGAACTGTCTTAAAATCATCTTATTCGTCTGTCGCGAATACTTTCTTTTCGACACTCGAATAACGTCTACATTTGGTACAGTCTAGCACGATCATTGAATAAAACTGTATGTATACATTTGAGATGACAGTCCCTGTGTGAAGAATTGAGTCTTTGATCTATATTCCTGATTGTAATTGACATAAGTTTGTAACGTGCTCTAAAACTATTCGTGCTCTTTAACCATAATCTTGGACTTAAGTTGTTGAGGACTTCTGTTTAGAAACGAACAGTTTGTGAACGTGATTAATTAACTGTCTGCACAATAGAACGCGTTTCATTCGATTTGATAGAGGCAGGACTACTGTTCTGGAATTATTAACACTACACACCCCAACACAAGTAATAATGGTTACTTTCTAATGTCTGTTGACAACCAGAATAACGCCCGAAGCCACTTCACTTGAAATAAATCATAAATTGTACCAAATACATAACTTTCTAACACTGGCCTATGTGGGTTCGACATTATTTACTAAAAAAATCTATATTAACCTTGTTGGTATAGTACAACAATCTTTCCAATACATGGTTATGCCTATCAATTTCAAACAAGACAATAGTGATATAAATCACGTTTGAACTTATAGTAACTAGCTTTAAAATCGCCAGTACTATAGTGATTACGTAGCCAAACAATTAAGCATCGAAAATTATCAGACAAATAATTAGTCATGAATTGTTCACGACTTAGTCACAAAGAAATATAGAAAACGCATACATTCTGAGATGAAAACTAAACGCAATGAAGGATAGTATTGATTCAAAACGAAGCAGAAGTAAATGAGTACAATAAGTTGCGGATCAAAGCCGCATACTCAATGTTATCTCTGAGCGGCTAAAATGAAAGTCTGAATTAATGTGCAATGCTAATAAGCAGTAGCGCAATAGCAATCTCTAAAACAACTCTAAGAAGTGAGCTAGAATGCTCAGGAGTGTTCAAGCTCACAAGCTTGAGAGAGAGAGAGAGAGAGAGAGAGAGAGAGAGAGAGAGAGAGAGAGAGAGAGAGAGAGAGAGAGAGAGCTAACTATTCAAGAGCTTCTGATAATTCTAATTTTCAATGAACTAAACTGTATGAATATGAACAACTATTTATACTAAGAAATTAGGTCGTCAATTGCATTCGCCAGTTGGCTGGTGATCAACTGGCATCCATCCGGTCCTTGTCATTGATTGCTGATAAGCGGTGAAATTGGCCGTAAACATTCAGTCTGCATAAATGAACTTGATTAATCTTGTAATTATATACTCAAAATAGCTTATAAATCATGAATATGTGGGCATTACATATGAGATTTGAGATTTGAGATTTAGATCTTGGTTTGGCTTTCCACATTTCAACTTTACAAGGGAACACTAACCAATTACTGAGTGAAATTGCAGCTTGTAGATTCTTCGGCTACTGTTTTGGATTGGAAGACATTCTCATTTAAGTTGCAGCTTGCAAATAACTTACAGCTTGTTGATTCTTCAACCTACTGTTGTGGACTGGAAGAGACATCCTAATTCCTTGAAGCCAAGGAACTTGAATAAAGGTAAAAGATATGTGAATTGTATATGTTACACAAGAGAGCTTTATTTTTTCTATCTTGGAGATTTCTCCACATATATTCAAGTATGTTTGGGATGACTATGTGAGATTGACTTCTAATCATAAAGTATCTTTATGGTTACTAGCAGAGTCCATAAATCTTACAAGTCACATTTTTAGATTACCTATGCACAAGATTGTGAACACCTAATAAGTATTTGCAGTTCTTTTCTATTTGGTATTATGTAAAACTCTCTCTCTCTCTCTCTCTCTCTCTCTCTCTCTCTCTCTCTCTCTCTCTCTCTCTCTCTCACACACACACACACACACACACACACACATATGCCTATTAGCCATGATGCATAGTTAAAGGTTGCCATGTGCATCTTTCTATGTAGCTACTTGCAAGAATGTATATCATAAACTATTTTTTTGTGGGTAAAACTCAATCTAATATTCATCAAAGTGTATTTGTTCATATTATTGGTTTATGTCAACAATCAATTATAGGTCAAATGCTAGTCTAGACTCTCAATGTGATGATGCTTGGAGACATAGTGTTAGTGTACTATATGTTTCTCCTTTTGGCATTTTGAAATTGAGTGATACAAGCTCTTTAATAAAACTAGAGCTTTTACCAAATTCTTAGATTATGAAGTAATGTTTGAGGCTCAATACAAGTTTTCACACTCATGAAAAACTGAAACGTAAGTTGGTGAAATCATTCTACACCAAATTTGGTGTGTTTTAAAAGTACATCCTTGAATTAATCAAAACTACTTATACAATGTGTCTATCAGAGTTGTTGCTTGGAATTATAGCTAATATTTATAAATTACGCTGTCTTACATTGGAGAATTAACCTAAGCAAATTTGAGAGGTGACTTTGTAGGAGTACTGAATGTGAATATTATTTTGGCAGCCATGGAATCAAATTCATTATCTTCAAAGAACATGAGTGTTGGAAGTGGAATGGGTAGGCCAAGAAAAGATCCAAAACAACGAAAGTTAGATGCAGTCTTTAGTAAGAGTGCAATTCCTATAGTTGAATTTGCCACTGGAGAAAGCCATGTTAGCATTGATTTGATGTACCAGTTGAAGTTGAAGTAGCTACTATGGTGAACGAAGAAAAAACCCTATGTGTGAAAAAACGAATGTATAAATACACATGGAAATCTATCCATCCATGGGCAATTCATGTAAGGAAGGAGGATGGAACTACAACATTAAAAGGCAAATATTGTATTTTCGCAAAGCAAGAGAATGTGTTCTCAAAAGGAGGATGTAATATGTTACAATTAGGAGCATTAAAAACACACGAAGGGATTTTGTGGAGCTGAGGTACGCCGATAAATTTTTCAACGAGGTACTCATGGGTTGGAAAATCAAGCAAGCGCAATAAGGAGATGCAAGAAATGTTAGAGTTATTTGACATTGAATCTAGTAGAACATTACAAATTCACAAAGTCACTTGGTTGTCTCGAGGACAAGTTATGGAAAGAATGGTTAAGTTGATGCGAGCTATTCTAGAAATATGGAGAGGTATCAACTATTCATGGTATGCTAAAGCCACAATATTTCAAGTGCAATTTTGCGTGCACTCACTTGCAGATATTTTATCAAAGCTGAATATTTTAAACAAAAAGTTCCAAGAGGACCATGTCGATATCACCAACATTGGTGCTTATATCAACACAACTATAACATTGTTAAAGCGAAGGTTTTTGTCCAAAGCACCTTTTGAGCACGGGACCAAACATATAATGAAATTCTTAGAGAACGTGAACGATGGTGTTTTAAAGTATGTCAATGGTGATGGAACTATACACACTCATAGACTGAAGACATAAGCGTCAAAGGATCGCAAAGAGGTGGGATTCTGGAGGATTGCATAGTTTGGGCAAAGGATATGTTCAAAAAATCATAGATTGCTTATATGAAAGATTTCGTATATTGAACAATTGGAGGGATTTATTGGATTGATGTGGACGAGCTTTTCCAACAACAAGGGAATGCATTGTGCATGGGACATATGTGGGTGGCTGCAAAATGTTACTCATGTTATGCAGTTATGGCAAATCGTTGAGATTCTTCTTGTGAGTACAACATGTTGTGAAAGAGGATTTTCGAAACAAAACGATATCAAAGCACAAAACCGTTTAGTTTGAAACTACGAACCCTTGATGCTCTTATGCAGATATCCCTAAACGGTCCTCCCATGCACGAAGCTGATTGAATCGCAGTTCTAGATATATGGAATGTTGCTAAAAATCAGTGTGCTCGCATGTTAGAAGGATGCTTATAGCGTTATCATGTTAAAAAGATGCTACTAGCAATGCAACAAGTTTTGAAATGTTTCTAAAATTTTAAAGATGTTGCATATATTGTTAAGAAGTATTTTTTTTTGTGATGTTGTTAGTAAAATAGGTGATAGTAATCTTACTATCTATTCATATGCTTTATGTTTTTAGCAAAAAAATGAGTTTTGAAATGTTCACTTATTATTTAATACCATTCTTTTTCTTGCGGACTATTAGAGGCTTTCAAATCTTGCAAGAATGCTACAAATTTTCCACATGAAAGTTAGTTTTCCAATCAAAGATGTCCTTAAGGGTTTTTTTTGTTCCTTTCCCCAAAAAAGTATACATGTGCCCTTCAAAACTCAGCCTGGGTGGGGGGTGGGTCGCATCTCAAAGGCACGGTGATCGTTTGACCTCGGTGCGCCCTCAGCGACATTTTTTTTTTAAATTGGCTGCCTTGGCGCCACGAGTTTGGGCAGCCAAAAGATTATCCCATAAGCACATCTTTGGGATTCCTGGAGGCAGATCTATAAGCAAACATGCCCATGTACTTGAATGTGTGTGTGCCAGGGTGTGCAGGTGCCCGGTGTGGCTCCCGCTGCCCGGCGTCACCCAAGACAGCTGCCTGGCGCCGCCACTCCCCAGCGCCCACTCAAGCGCTCCCGGTTGCCCGTGCCCAAGATCGATGGCGTAAGGATTTTTGGGAGTCCCCCCGCTCACACCGGCATTGGGGCCACGTGACGCCCAGCCACTGGGCCGGGGCCAAACGTTTTGGCCACGTGCAAGTAAAAAGCCCCAAGGGGCGCGTATTAGGAAAGCTATTTGCAAGGCCAAAAAAGGGCCAAAAGCACTAACCTCACGAGAGAGAGAGAGAGAGAGAGAGAGAGAGAGAAAAGAGAAGAGAAGAGAAGAGAAGATCGAGCGAGCGAGCTTTGGCGATGGCGAGGGACGATCCGCGCAGGCATGGATACGGATCAGGCAGCGGGGGCGATAGCAGATGGTGTGAGCGCAGCAGCAGGAGGAGGAGATCTGAGGATGAAGCGCCCCATCGGGCAAGGAATAATACCAACAGCTCATTTGGCAGCAGAGAACGAAGCAGCCGCCATCATGGAGGCCGGACAGACAGCGACGAAGATGAGCGCCTTCGTATTATTCTTCACTCTGATCGGGAAAGGGATCATGCTTCAAGAGATGTTAGAACACGCGGCTATGATCACAGACGTAGAAGTCCAGATTCTCGAAGGGAAAGCAGACATTCTCACCATTCTAGGGTTAGGGATTACAGTCCTGAAAGGGAAGAAAAGCACTATTCTAGAAGGACGGGGAGGGATTATTCAGCAGAGAGAGGGAATGTAGATATGGCTTTTGCTGGGAAAGATGGATTTGCAAAAGATAGGGTTTATGAAAGAGAGAGAAGGTTGAGCCCGAGGAATGGAGATATGGTTTTTGCTGGGATTGATGGATCTAGAAAAAATAGGTATAGTGACAGAGATAGAAGAGCAAGCCCTAGTTATCAGCCTTACGAATTGCCTGTGGCACGGCCATTCCCAACCAGGGTTGCGGAGGCAAATGCAGATGCAGAGCTGGATTCAGATAGTGAAGACGAATTGAAGGGGTTGGAGTTGTCAGACTACAGGAGGCTGAAAAGGGAAAAAATGAGAAGGAAGCTTGATAATTGCATTTGGAGGGTAACACCGAGCCCGCCGAGGGGTTTGGCCGTTGTGAATGACATCAAAAGGGGTGGGAATGAGCTAGAAGTCCACGGTGATGCTGTAAAAAATGGCGGCATTAGGTCATCTTTTGATGAACAGGCATCTGATAGTCTTTCTGACGAGCAAGCAAACGTTTATGGTGATGCAAACTCCAACAAAATGCTGAATGCTGAAAAGAAGATTCACAAAGATAAAGCTGTCAGTGATAGCGATGATGAGATTAGTTTCAAGACCTCCGATAGTGATGATGGCCCTGTTATTTGCCGAAAAGATAAGAAAAAGTTCCACAACCGAAGTAAGGGGAAGAGGAAGAATGATGGACACAAGCACACCAGTGATAGCAGCTGTCCAACTGAGAGTGATGAAAGCTCAGAGGCGAGGAGTAGCAGTGAAGATACAGATACTAAAGAAGAGTCAAGAAAGAGAAGGGCTGGTAGAACCACCAGCAAGGACAAGAAAAGGAAAAGATCTAGGGTAGAGAGAACAAGGCGAGATGAGCACAACGCCCTTCATAGTGGCAAAATAAAGCCAAAGCAAAATATGGTTTTGAAGGAGAATGAGAAAGGTGAGTCTACAGTGGCCGAGGTGGATGATGATCAGACGATAAAGGCCAAACAGAGGAAAAAACAACAGGACTCCTTGATATCTTCATCTTCAAACTCAGAAGACGAAGCAAAAAGTGGCAATGACTCTCAGTCGGATGAGGAAGAAAAGAATGTAGAGGTTGATGAGGAAGCAATGAAGTTTAAGGAGATACTAGAGGCGCAGAAAAAAACAGCAATAGGATTAGAAAGTGAGCCAATGGTAGGGCCTGCCCCAGCGCCAAAAGCTGAGAGGCATATCAGCTATGGAGGTGCCTTGAGACCTGGAGAGGGAGATGCTATTGCGCAGTACGTGCAACAAGGTAAGCGTATTCCTCGAAGAGGGGAGGTGGGTCTGTCAGCTGATGAAATTTCCAAGTTTGAAACACTTGGTTATGTGATGAGTGGAAGTAGGCATCAGAGGATGAATGCCATTCGTATCCGAAAAGAAAATCAAGTTTACAGTGCAGAAGACAAGCGAGCACTGGCAATGTTCAATTATGAAGAGAAAGCAAAGAGAGAGCATAAGGTGATGTCAGACTTGCAGCGTTTAGTTCAGCGCCACATTGGCCAGGAGGTGGCACCGACTCATGATCCGTTTTCTACAAAGAACACAGAGATGGCAGAGGCCTAAGAAGTGTCTGCATACAGCCTCATTTTCACTTTCCTCCAAACATTGAATTTAGTGTTATGTCTTTCTGTTGCTTTGGAGTTCCTGCTTGTCTAGTGAAGATATTAAAGCACTTCTGTAAATATAGGGCTAAAATATGGCTTCCCAAAAGCTAGCTAGAGTTTATTTCATTCTTACCTCTATTCTGCTCTAAACGTAGGAAGTCTGCTCTCTAAAAGGTTGCCTATCAAAGGACTTAAAAACTCTGAAATAACGCTAGATATCTTCAGATACTTGAAGAAACTTTTGGTTGTTGTTAGTTAAGTTTGACAAATATAGGTACTTATACGAGTTGTGTATACTCTAATTCTCCAATGTTGACTGCAACCCTCCCTAGTTGTCCAATCATATTTAGTTTCCATAGATGGTTGTATGGTCATTGGAGATTGGCTTCAAGAACAGGATTGTCAGTAATTTTAACAATAAGTTTCATTTACAAGGGAAGTAAAAGAAGTGTTGCAAGGCTGAATACAAGGCTAGCTTAATAATCTCCCTTTATCTTTTACTTGTAGAGACTGTAGCCTGTTTGCATGTTTGTGTATCAACTATTAGTTTTGTTTCAAGGGTAAGGTAGCAGTAGAACCTGTTGTTCATGTAAAATATTAATTGAAATGTGGTTCTAGCACAAATGTCATGGGGTTTTGCTATTAAGATTGAGAACTTAGAAGATTTGTTGGTTGAGTAGCCCATATGCACACTAGTTTTCATGATTGTGCACGCTCTTTCAAGTTTCTGGGCTATTAGTAGATGGTTATACGCACTGAGTTTCTGTGTACAATCTTACTTCAAAGCAAGGTATCAGTAGATATGACATGGCTGTATAAATTCTACGTTGATTTAGTAACAATAATCTAAACAATCTTCTTCTCAAGGTTATGCTCTTTTCTTGCTGTAGGAAAATGCTGTGGTTAAAACAAGCTGCTGGGCTGTTGAGAGTAAAAAATTATGTTGGATGAGTTACATAAATGACTTATAAATTTGTAAAAATGTCAATTTTCTTAGAAAAGTGTAACTGTAACAAGCTTTTGGAATATCGATCATCTATTGAAGTGATGCCTACACTTTACTCTTGAAATTACCATCGGAAACTTAATATTGTATTGCCACATATTCCATCACTTTATTGTATTTTGTATGGAGTAGGATTACCACACAACCCGATCCATCTTTGAGTAGGAGCAGAGATGTGATTGGAGATAAATTACGTTGATTTGTAAAATTTGAATAAGACTGCCTAAGACCACACAACAGATGTCACGTGGGGACACTAGATGCTTCATGTTATGGGCTAATAGAAGCCCGACTTTAGTCATCATGAATATTGAAGGCCAAATAGAAGCTAGTTTTTTTACATGATATGTCTCAAATTATTGTGCTTCTCAAAGCCCTGAGAGTAAGATCATATACTATAATTATCTGACACGTATTCAAGGGCCAACCAATGACTCCCTTCAAGTAGAAAACTTGACTATGTAAATGTATCTGACAAGAGTGAGCTGCAATATCTTCAGATAAGTCAGGTACATCTTCAACAACCTCTTGGCTTCTTAGGATGGACGAAAAGGGAACATCAAACCATATGCATGCATTACGATCACAATAACTAGCTCTCATTAACTGACTTATTAGTTACGGATAATAGTCTTATTCCAGGTCTAGGAATTGCATGAGAAATTTGGCCACCAGTCTATGATCAACGATGGAATCCCATCCTTCCAAGGCGTCATGCAACGCTTCTTATAGATATGATTTAGAGCTAGCATCAGCAGTGGCCCAGCCTATTTCCTTGGAGATGTCTTTTGCCAAGCGCCCTTTTTTTTGATGTGCTACCTTCTTCTTGGACGGTCTCTTTTTCAATAAATTGGTAACCTCAATAATAGACCAACAGATGAAAGCTTGAAGGAAATCAATTATGGAAGCATCAACATCACAAGGAAAGCTTAAGTACCACAAGAAACCAAAGTTACCAACTCCAAATGTTTGATCGATTAGAAAGAGGGTGTGGGCCTCCCTTACATAATTAGAAAGTATGGAGGTGTGATCACCAACTTGAGTCTTATGCGACATGGCATGCACACGGCCACTTGGACCCAATTTGCATGCACTTATTTCAACTTGAAAAAAGGGGTAAAATGTATTCTCAATCAAATTGATCCCAAGACAAATGCATAACATAAAACCATGTAAGTGCATAGAGCCACCAGGGGTGAAATAGCCATTATATTTTAACACCCTCCCTTAATGGCTATTTTGTTTAATGTAACACCTAAAGATTGTCTAAACTTTTCAAATTTCTCTTTTCTAAGCGGCTTAGTAAAGATGTATGTAGTCTGATCTTCGGTGCCACAGAACTTAGGCTGAATTACCCCATTGTGCACTTTTTCCCATATGAAGTATTGGTTGACCTCAATGTGTTTTGTCCTGGCATTGTATACGAGAGTCCTTGCAAGCCGAATGCAACTCTGGCTATCGCAATACACCACTGGACTCACTTGAGCAATCTGTATATCACCCAGCAATAGCCTCAACCATACAGGCTCGCAAGGGGCCCTTGTAGTCACCTTGTATTCAGCTTCTATTGAAGACAATGTTATTGTAGGTTGTTTCTTGCTGCACCAAGAAACTACGCCAGATCCGAGGTGAAATGAATAACCTGCTGTTGATCTACCATCATCCTTGTCTCTTGCCTAATCCACGTCAGAATAACCTTCCAATTGAAGGTTTCCATCATCCGTGTAACCAATGCAATATGTAGAAGTTTTCCTTTAACATACCTCAAGTTTCGTTTGGTTGATTTCCAGTGGGCCTCTATAGGTTTACTCAGAAACAGACTTGCAACGTGAATTGCATGTGCAATATTTGGTCTGCTATTTGAAAGATATATGAAGCTGCCCACCAGTTAACATATAACTTTGCCTACAAATGGTGTTCTGTCGGCCATGGAGGCTTATTACTTGTATCACTAGGAGTGGCTATAGGCTTGCAAACCTATATATCAAATCTTTGAAGAAGCTTATTTGCATACTGTGCCTGGGATTAAAAAAAAATTGTTTTATCCAAACTTCTAATCCCAGGCAATAATGTATGAAAGCCAAATCTTTCATGTGAAATTCACGAGAAAGATTTTTTTGAAGCTTAGCAATAAGCAACTTATGGCTGCCTATGACGATTAGATCATCAACATGGAGAACAATACTCACCATGTATTTTTCTCTCTCAAAACATACAAGTTATGCTTTCTGAAGTAATCATCAATATGATTGTAACATGACCTAGGCACTTGCTTAAATCTATACAAAGCTTTTGTAAGCTTATATACCAGATGCTCTTTGCTTTCAACCTAAAAATTTTGTGGTTGCTCCATGTAGGCCTCTTCTTGTATATTCTCCATTAAGTAAGGCACTTTTAACATCCTTTTGTTAAATGTCCCAACGAAAATAGGTTGCTACTACCAACACGGTTCTTATTGAGGTAATTTTAGCAATTGGTGCGAATGTCTCATCATAGTCAAGCGAGGTTGATTCCCATCAAGTAAGTCCACAAGCTCCCATGTGTCATTTTGCATGATGGAGTGGTATTCTTCTCACATGGCATTTTGCATACATTTATCTTCTCAGCTTCATAGAACGATTATGGCTCATGTGACTATAAGATAGATGTCATAAGCACAAAGTTGGTCTATTGACTCTCGCGTTGCACGAGTTTCCTATAAGATATCTTCGCGCCTTCCCTGTTACATTCACCTTCTTCCATCATTCCTCCATCTTTGACTATTTGCCAACACCACCTGGGTAGACTCTTCGAAGGGGGAAGTGATGCAGATGGTGACCATGTGGTCCAATGTGTCTCTCTACCTTTCTCTGGGCTTTCCACTTGCGTCTCATAAATATGCTCCTCTTATTCTTGCTCTTGAGGGTAAAAGGTCTCTTGATTGTGCATCTGCTCACTAGAATCAATAACTGGAAGATATTCACTCTTACCATTGTTCTCATGCTCCTCCACTTGAGGTGCATGGCTTTCATTAAAGACAACATGTCTACTGAGATTTTTTTTTTTTTTTTTCTGTTCTCAAGATTATACAATACGTACGCTTTTGCTTCATCACTGACAGATGTACATTCCAAGAATATACATCTGACAGATTTTGTGTCTAGCTTCTTCCTATCATCCTTGGGTTTTGCTTCATCACTGACAGATGTATATTCCAAGAATATACATCTGACAGATTTTGTGTCTAGCTTCTTCCTATCATCCTTGGGTCTGTGTGCATAGGCGATATATCCAAATTCTTGAAGTAGTCCCACCTTTGGGTTATTGCCACTGTATGCCTCTTCAAATGTGATTCCCTCCACTACTTTCGTAGGGCTCTTGTTTAACAAGAATACAACAACATACAACTTTAGCTCAAAAAGATTTTGGCAATGCCTTAGCCTTCACCATGCTATGTGCTCACTCAACTATGGACCAACAACACCAATTTGTTGAGGAGTATCTCGAGTAGCACTGATGCTTGATTCCACTAAGTTGCACAAATCATTGAACTTTCTTGATATGTACTCACCACCCTTGTCATATCCAAGTACTGTTATTTGCATGCCATTCTGAGTTTCAACCAAAGCCTTGAATATCTTGAAGTACTTGATTGCCTCAAATTTTTGCTTCAAAAAATAAACCCATACCTTTCGTGAAAAATCATCAATGAAGGTCATGAAAAAAGCCCCCTTGTAGATCTAGTTCGCACAAATTTGTACAAACAAGTTCAAGTACTTGCTTTGCTTTGACAGCCTTTGTTTTGAGAAATCTTTTCCTTTGTTGCTTGCCAAGTGCACTGCCAAGTGCACACCCTTCACAAAGGTCATCGCTTGACTTGACAAGAGGGTAATCAACTTAGCATATCATGCTTCTTTAGCACCTATGGGCTTTGATAACTCAAGTGGCAATATCTCTCTTGCCATAACTTATCTTGATCATGTCTTTGCAACATGGGCTTCCTGAGTCGAGATAATAGCATGCAAACTATGAAGCCCACCTTTTTGCGATCATTTTGCAATGATCCTATCATCATGCTCATTGTCCTTCACTAACATCAAACAACACTATCATGTTTTGCTTTGTAGTGGCCCCAATCGAAAGCAGATTGTTGGGGCCAATCGTGGTACAAATAGAACATTCTTTATGGTCTTTATTTCCCTTGAAGGAAGTTTCACATGTACCGTTCCCTTGCCTTTGACCTAATGTGTTTGTGTTGTCTCCAAGGCATACACAATGTGCACAATTAATTTCTTTAAAGGAATGAAACCAATCTCGATGTGGAGTCGTGTGTTTAGAGGCACCAAAATCTATGTACCAACCAACACTCATGGCAATGCTTCTTGGTTTCCAATGGAAGGCTCGAACTTGAGACCAAAGAAACTTTGGATGTCAAGCGTTAACCAATTGAGCCAACTCCCTTGGGTTACTCATGGCAATGGGGTAGTGGAGAGTTCAAACTATTCAATGTCTTTATTATTGTTATTTGCAACCTTCTTAGCAAAGTGATATGTTTGCTTCTTGCCTTTCTTTTGCGCATGAGTAAATCACACATGTAATCTTTCAACTCAGGTTCCACGCAACATAATTGGTTCCATCCAATCTACTTGACTCATTGAGTAGACTCTCTTTCAAGCTAGCCATGATTAATTCTTCAATCAAATAGAGGAAATACTTGAAAAATACTCAAGAATTGAGGTGCTTCAAAAAACTAGGGTTTCACCCAAACTAGGGTACTAGGCCACTTGTTTGATACCCAACTGCTTTTGTTTTTGTCTTTGCTACACAATATGACCCTGCTATGCCTTGCACAAGATCCACTTCGCACCCTGATCGGATCTCCCTACATAAAGTGCGCCCTACTCCTCCACAAGATGCTCTTCTCAACTTTTGGAAAAAGTTGCTCGAAATCAAAAGACTTTGGTATGGCCATGCTCCTCTTATCACCAGCTGTCTAATTATGCTTCTTGTTCTAAAAATGGATTGTCCTACAAAAAATGCGGCCACTTTCAAGTTCAGGTTCTCAATTTGAAATATGAAAAGTGATCTAGAAATTTTCAGGCTTTCACAAATCACAGGCTAAACAACTGGCCCTGATACCATATGAACATACAAGTCTATCTATGAAGTATCTTAACCTCAATAACAAACACAACAGATGAAAGCTTGAAGGGTAATAGCTATGGAAGCATCAACAATTCAAGGAAATCTTAAGCACCGCAAGAAACCAAAGTTAGGAACTCTAAATTCTTGATTGATTAAGAGAAGAGGGGGTCTCCTTGATGTGAATCCTCCCTTACATAACTAGAAACTATTGAGGTCTCCTTTGTGAAAGTAAATGAAAGTTAGATAATTAATTTGCATGTCGAATGTCATCATGAGGTTGGGCATTATTCTCCACCATTTGCATGCCATCATAATGTTGGACCTTATTCTCCACCATCACTTGTACATATCATGAGACCTAACCTTGAGCTCCAAGGAGAGTGCACACGTCCTATTTTGTAGGGATGTAAAATGGAAGTGAGATGTCGGGATGTAAATATGGAAGTGGTGCATCTCACCTATCACTCTCATCACATTTTGAGGTTCATAATGAAGGGTCCAATCACTTTGTAAGGTCCAACATGTGCTAATTAGGGTAGAAACTCAAACTTCACAAATGCTTGATGAAGAATTCATTGCACTCACTTTTGAAAGAATAATTTTTTTAGTCACTCAACTTTCTTGTAGTAGAAACCCAAGAGCAAAGATTCTCTCTCTCTAGAAACCTTTGTATTCTCATATTTGGTTGAGGCTAATGCAAACACTTAGTTTTTTCACTTGTGTACTTGATAGTTCTTGATTTTGATGAATGCTCTCTATTTGTGTACACGAGCTCCTGCCAAGATGAAAACTAGTTAGATTGCCATCTAAAATCCAAGTTTGATCATCATAGCTTTGACAATGTGCAATCTCGCATGCATCTAAGTCTTTGTAGATCTTTTCAAGGTCCTAAAATGCAAGTTTTCACATCCTTGAGGGTCATCACCAGGTTGAGTCTTATGCCACATGGCATACAAACTTGGCCACTTGGACCCAACATGCATGCACTTATTTGAACTTACAAAGAGGGGTACAATGTATTTACAATTGGTTTCTAAATGGATGCACTATGAAAAATAGTTTTTGAGTTAGGGTCAGTCTCGCTATTGTGTATAATGGCAGCTTGTGGATTGGGCATACAATTATTAAAAGCCAATTATTAAGTTTTCTCTCTTGTATTTTCCTCTTCATGGTAGAGTGGAGTCAAACTTTGGGGAGAGGAAGTGTGATCTTCATCAACAGACCACGTACTGGGGACTCAAGGTCTTGACTTGATAATTGCTTGTTTATGCTTTTGATCTAAGTATCATAAATTTCATCTTTATCATACTCAAAGAAGAAAGTAAACATTTTAATTAAAGAGTGTGCTTGAAACATTTATTCATATTCAAATTGACTAGGAGTTTGGAGTATTCTTATTAAGGAAATCCAAAGTTTTTTTCACCAAGAAACACCTTAAATTAGGACTCATGCGTTAGGTAAAAGTTAGGGTTTTCTTTTTAAGTTAGATTAGTGTACCATACATAAATACAAGGCCGTGCTTAAATAGTATGATTTAAAATCTTACTGTGGGAATTGATCTATTTCACTTCAATCAACCAAGGAAAGCAAACTTGTATGGTTTTGAGGAAGTTGATTTAACATAAGTTTTTTATTTCGATATGTGATAACGTGAAACCTCTTTACAGTATGTTAGTGGTCAAATTACTTTAATCAACTTAACTTTGTCCAACTTATGAGCAATCTACGGGTAAAATGAATGACATGCACAAAGATTAACAATGATAATATTATCATTACAAGTGATAATCAACTATTGGATAAATGAGAATAGTACTTGACTTTCATACGAAAATATGACCGATGTCATGACAAGCAATGACAAAAGAGACCATTCATCACAAACACAATATTTCAATTCAGATCAAATAGTTATCTAGGTTCACATGTGAATGAGCTCCTTTCATAGTAAGTTAAGGCATTAAATCCAAGATCAGAACTGTCCTCCTTTTGGAAAAGCAATTGAAGGAAATGAAAGCAACAGATGTACTCACCTCTCCAAGGTTAGTTGAAAGATTTTTGCAATTGTCTTATTCGAGGGATTTTTTCCATTAAAACTGAAGCATTGTATACATGAAAAGAAAAACAACTATATTTGTCTTACTTGTGTAGCATCTCATTAACCATACCTGAAAATCCATGAATGTGACGAAAATAATTCAAGTTTTAAAAGCCTTGGTGAAACTCTGTTTTTCTTTGCAAATATTGGTAATGCATGCCATGATTTCTTTGGATATTTAGGTCAAAATATATTCATTGCATAAAACTTAATGATTAAACCTTTTCTACGATGCTATATACTTAGAATTATAATGTCTAAATTGGTGCGTAGTAGTGAATGCCTAAACTTATTCTATATTGCTGTTTGCAGAAAAAATTAATGTCTTTACAACATCATTTTCCTCCGGTTCAGGTAACATTCACACCTGCAACACATCATGACACTGTGTTATCAATTTAGATATGCAAAATTTTAAACATGGGCAAATGACCATAACAAAAATCAAGTTGTAGCACATACCTTTGACTCACCCTAAAAATCAATAATTCACTAGCCATTTGTATAGATTAGTCTGATTTTCCAATCTGACGATAGACCTCCCAAGCCTAGTGGCCTTGTGCAACAAAGTGCCCATTCCAACAGTGAGATCAACTATGACATCACCATGATTGCTAAATAGTTGTACAATGTAATTCATGAGATTTTTTTTCCTCTTTGCGCTCCACCTATGTAAATATTACAACAATGGTGTCAACTCAATCCATCATATGCAAACCTGTGATGACAAAAAAATGTGGTCTCACCTCGTCCAACATTTACTTCTCAGTCCTCAGAAGTGCTCTATATTATATCGGCCTCCTACCAGTTAAAATAGCAATGATCGATTTATACAGTGCTTTCTTATTTCGACGGCACCACGTGTGCTCAGTTCTAGAATTATAGGGCCGTCTTTCTTTTACGAGCCCTTTGAGTGCTTTTAAGCAACTTTATCTTTGTACTTACTTATCAGTTGAATATACAGTTCGTGGAGTGCAATTTTGTTGTCTTGTCTTGTTGCACTTGACGTTGTGCTGCGGTGATTGATTTGGTCGGGTGTTTAATCTATTTTCTTAACTTGGTATCAAAGCCCTTGGTGGCGAGAATCACCAGACAAGAACAGAGAGCTGCGAATTCACGACGGTTTGTTGGCTAGGACGCACAAAACCGAGTCTGTGGAGTTTCGTGGAACAACTCAAAACTGTAAAAAGGATTCAGAGACAGGGAATTGTTGGCTGATTGGTTGCTTGGCGTTTGTGATTGGTTTGAATCCAATCGAACACTGTTTAAAGAGCGGTTTGGTGCAGAAGATGGCTTGTAGGTGAGCGACCTCAGAGGGATAGGTAGCTGATCAAAGAAATTCTCAAATAAAGCCCAAGATACCTTCTTCCTGGACAACTAGGGTTACAAGTCAGAAAATCGCATTTCTCTCTCAATACAAATCCGTTTTTTAAGTTGTAAAGAGCTAGAGGTGGGCACCCTAGCAGCGCGACCCTGCCTGTAAGTAGTCGTGGGCGGCCGTGAGCTCTGGAAGATGCTGGAGCAGTCTGAATCTGCATCAATAGCATAACCCCAATAGGAACTCGTGATAGAGAGGGTGAATAGAGCCATGGAGAGCTAGGGACAGTCGCGCGCATTGAGTGAGACCAAAGACTCCGTGCTTTGAAGTGTATAACGGTTGGAGGAAAAACCTTCAATGCACACAAATGCGCAAGATCATTGGATGGAGAGCCATCGCGATCAACAAACATGATTGAAAGTCTGAAAGACTATACCAGCCATCGGATTGAGACTAGTGGTGGAGATGGGCTTTAAAAGGGCCCTAAAGAACTGAAAGGCAAAATGGGCCTTCTTTTCATAAAAAATTTTCAAACTGAAAAAATTGTTGGGTCCCAAGTTTTTTGAAAGGTGAAGTTTCTACACACTGAAAAAATAGTTCAAAAACCCAAATTGCCCTTATTTTCACCTCCTTTAGCCTATTTTGGCCAAACGAAAGACGATAGCCTCCAAACGAAGGGCACCCTGACTGTACCTGCAAGTACGGTATGCCAAAACAGAGTGATTGCTGTGGAGAAAGTGTTCGGAGTGCGCCAAAAGTGATTTCACCATTCCATTGGGCAAGTAGCTGGGAGTTGGTGACGAGAAGCATTTCGGAAAGCGACGCCAGTTTGGCTTTCAATTTGGCGAAAGAGCGGCGGGTGGCCTGGTAGGATGATGACGACGAGGGAGAGTTGTCATCAAAGGCAAAAAAGAAGAAGAAAGACAAATGTTACTATTGCCACAAACTAAGTCATTGGGCACACGAGTGTTACAAGAAGAAAGCGGACATAAGGGCGGGAAAAGTGAAACAACAAGGCAACATTGTCGAAGATGACGAGACAAGTGTCTTCTCATCGGCATTGGCATCCTAGGTTGATGATGGTGCCAAATGGTTCATAGATTCAGGTGCCACAAGGGATATGACCGGGAAACTTGATTGGTTTCGGAAATTCTCACCAATCCATGATGAGGATAAGGTCACTCAAGCCAATGGGGAGGAATGCCAAATATAGGGTGTGGGCAATGTACTTATGCAGTTTTCTGATGGTAAAATCAAGAATATCCATAATGTGCTTTATGTTCCTAGACTCAAAAAGAGTTTGCTTTCTGTTGGAGTAATGGCAAACCAACATCTTAAGGTTGAATTTGTCAAGGATGGATGTCTTATGAGGGATATGAACCACAACCATAAAGTGGTGGCGAAAGGTTATAGAGATAGTAATTGTGGCCTTTATAAATTGGATGCTGCAAAACCAGGAGAATATGGTTTGGCTATCTCAACAACATCTCAATCTGAGTTGTGGCACAGAGAAGATTTGGTCACTTGAACTATGGGAACTTAAGATTGATGGCGAAGCTAAAGATGGTAATAGGATTACCATCATTGCAGGATGATCATCATGCAATATGTGAAGGATGCGTCATGGGAAAGCATCACATAGAGACATTCAAGAAAGGTGGAGCTGCAAGAGCTAAGAAACCGATGGAACTTATTCACAGCGACCTGTGTGGCCCAATGAAGACCATGTCATTGGGGAAAGCATATTATTTTATGACTTTCATAGATGATTACTCTAGGAGGACATGGATTTATTTCTTGAAGAAGAAATCTGATGTTTTTTCTCGTTTCAAGGAGTTCAAGACTTTAGTAGAGAACCAACTGAATGCACGCATCAAAGTGCTAAGATCTAATAGAGGGGGCGAATACAAATCTGATGATTTGAGGACTTTTGCAAGGAACACGACATCAAAAAACAATTCACACAATCACATATGCTGCATAGTAATGGTGTAGCTGAAAGGAAAAATAGGACTATTATGGAGAGTGCATGCTCCATGATGAAGCAAATGGGCTTGACCGATTCACTTTGGTCGGAAGCGTGCAGTGCGGCAACGTTCTTGCAAAATAGGAGCCCTACAGTTGCGGTTCCAAATGTGACTCCCAAAGAAGCATTTACAGGAGTAAAGCCAAAAATCAACAAGTTTCGTGTCATTGGATGTAGGGCCTATGTACATGTGCCAAAGGAGGAGCGAAAGAAACTTGATGCAAAAGCAATCAAGTGTGTCTTTGTCGGTTATGATGAGAGGACGAAGGCATACATGTATTTTGATCCTGTAATGAACAAGATTCACATAAGCAAAGATGTGATCTTTGATGAGATGCATAGGTATGAAGATGAAGACCATGCAAGTGGTGAAAGCATCAAAAGACTTCCCACAATTTTGGAAGAAGAAAATGAAGAAGATGCTCCACATGATGATGCACATGAAGATGAGAGTCAAGAGGGCGAGTATGAGAGGACACCACCTATTCAAGAGCCTAGGGGAAGGTACTTGCCAATAGGAGCAGTAAAGGAGAAACTGGTTGGAAGTAAGAGACATTACTTGGACACTCCTTGGGATACATACTCTCCATGTAGTGTATCACCTAAATCTAAAATATCAAAATGGTATGAGAAGATCATGAATGACGCAAAGCTAAAGCAACTAGGATCTAGCACACAAGGAGAAGTGAGAAGATCAATGTGGGAAAGGAAGTCTCCCGATCGTTATCATGTGAACTATGCCCTAATGAGTGACATTTTGAAGTGTTGAGAGCCATCAACCTTTGATGAAACAAAAGATCACAAAGAGTGGCAATGATTAATGGAGGATGAGATGGAATCCATCCACAGGCATGATACATGGGAGTTGGTTGATCTACCATTTGGAAAAAAAACCCATTGACAACAAATGGGTGTTTAGAACAAAGTTTTATGCGGATGGCACGATAGCAAAGCATAAGGCATGCCTAGTAGCGAAGGGTTATGAGCAAAATAAAGGAATTGATTATGAAGAGACATTTGATATAGTGGCTAAGTGGACTACACTATGCCTTATCATTGCCCTAGCATCTCATTTTGGGTGGAAGATCCATCAAATGGATGTGAAGTCCGCATTTTTGAATGGTGACTTAGAGGAAGAAGTTTACATGGTCCAACCACAGGGCTTCCTGGCAAAAGGACAAGAACAGAAGGTATGTAAATTGCGCAAAGCACTTTATGGCCTTAAACAAGTGCCACACACATGGTATGGACGCATTGACAATTACTTTATTTCTCATGGGTTTGTAAAAACAAATTTAGATCCAAATCTTTATGTTCTTATAAACGAAGATAGCATTGCCTTGATTGTACTTTATGTTGATGATATCATTATCACGGGCAATGATGAGAACCTCACTTGTTCCATCAAAGACAACTTATGCAAGCAGTTTGAGATGACAGATCTAGATCTTATACACTACTGCTTGGGTGTCAAAGTATGGCAAACTGGCAGTGATATCAGGTTATGTCAAAACAAGTATGTGCACGAGGTATTGGAGAGATTTCGCATGACAGAGTGCAAACCTTCCATCACCCCTTGCGAAGCTGGTAAAAAATTATCTCGTATTGATGACAATGCACATGTTGGCGCTACTCTATTTTGTCAGCTAGTTGGGAGTTTGATATGTCTTACAACTACACGTCCTGATATCTACTATGTTGTAAGTTTGATTAGCCAATTCATGTCATCACTCACTATGAACCATTGGAAAGCTGCGAAAAGGATTTTGAGGTATGTGAAAGGTACACCTAACCTTAGCTTAATCTACAAAAGACAAAGTATTTTACCTAAGTTGTAGGGTTATGTTGACGCTGATTGGGCAGGAAATGTAGATGATAGAAAGTCAACCACAGGTTATGCCTTCAATTTTGGTAGCAGTTGTTTTTCATGGTCTTGCAAGAAGCAAGATACTATTTCTCCCTCTTCTATAGAAGCCAAATATAAAGCGTTAAGTTCTACTACCCAGGAAGCTGTTTGGCTACCTAAGTTGTTATGTGAGATTGGCATGAAGCAGGTAAATCCTACTATTATTTTCTGTGACAGTCAAAGTGGAATACAATTGGCTAAGAATCCTGTCTTTCACGCAAGGACAAAACATATTGAGATAAAATATCACTTTGTGCGTGAGAAGCTACAATTTGAAGATATAGGTATTGTATACTGTTCTACGTTGTTACAAGTTGCTGATATATTTACGAAAGCTTTAAGTAAAGAAAAGTTTGAGACTTTTAGAGCCAAACTTGGCTTAGATCTAGTTATGTAAAAAGCCTTTACTTGTAATATTATCATGGAGGTATGTTCCATGAATAGAGTAAACTTTAAAATAAAGAGAGACGTTGATCATTGAGGGAGAGAGTTAAAATAGCAATGATCGACTTATACAATGCTTTCTTATTTCGACGGCACCACGTGTACTCAGTTCTAGAATTATCGGGCCGTCTTTCTTTTATCAGCCCTTTGAATGCTTTTAAACAACTTTATCTTTGTACTTACTTATTAGTTGAATATACAGTTTGTGGAGTGCAATTCTGTTGTCTTGTCTTGTTGCACTTGACGTTGTGCTGTGGTGATTGATCCGGTCGGGTGTTTAAACTATTTTCTTAACTCTACCTTCATGTCTCTTTTAAATCTAGACATATGAAATATATGCACCTGTGTGACACCATTTGAGATTAATGTCATCATAATAAAATGGGCAAAACTTAATAAAACAAGTGAAAGAAGTCAAATTTGCAAACACATGACCTCACCTCCTCGTTCATGTCATAGAAGGTTGCAGTAGAGCATATGATTACTTGAGAATTGATATATGCGAGTTGTTCATACTTAGCATATTCTTGAAGGCCGAGCATCTCACTTCGGGTATGTATGACTACAAAATGTCCCTCATCAGCAAGTACTCTCTTTGTTAGTGCGAACATACTTTGCATCATTTCTGAATTGAATTCATTCCATGAAGGAATATTGGTGTCCATGCCAAAAACCAACAAACCATTAGGAAGCATTGCAATAACCAATGGTGATGCATGATTCACCTCCTCGTCATTGATGTGGAGAGTAGTAGATCTTTGCCATGCCAATCTTATGCATTTTCTCTCCATGGAGAACATCATTTTTTATCAGTCTACTACCTAGTATAAAACATGACTCATTGATCAAGCTTACCATATTTTCTTGTGGATTAGATGAGGCATGGCTCTTACCCACATCAACATTCTCTTGCTCGTAATCATCAAGCGAAGATGGCTCTTCATCACTATGAGATTCCGATGATGAAACATGATTGAATTTATCACCTGTTACAAAAAAGTTGCAAAAATAAAGTGATGATAATTTGAATGCATTCTAGATGTGTGGTACATTTTTATTAAATGCAAAAATTATTGTGAATATATGCATGTAAAGAAACTGTTATATACTCACGAGAACTAAAGGGAAAGGTCTTCGTTGTATTGACGTCTCGTGTAGCAACAAATAAAACAAAATTAGAAAATGATCAACATAAACGAAAAAAAGTTATGATCCACACGTAATTTACTAAACATATCATACTTATGCCTTTATTAATAATTTGCTTTTGCGTAAAAATCTTCTCTCTCAAATGGTGGATGCTCTCCTATGGGAAAATCCAACCACCATGGACAATGCTTGAAAACCCATGTGCTCCATTTGCTATTTTTCATGGAGGATGCATACATGCAATTGTTATTTGCTAAATCACTCCACTCCAAGGCCATGGGAGGCATGTACTCCAAGTTTTTGGTATTTACTTGAATGCTCTGCTATCTACATTGATTTATACAAAAACATGAAATAAGAATCGAAGTTACTAGAGGTTAAATAACATCAACATGCAAGGGAAAAAATCCCTATATGCAATACCTTACTTGAACACAACTCTTCGTACTGCCAAAGCCAACTCAGCCTGCCTATTAGGATCATACGATGATCTAGCTTTTTTTGGAAAGTTATTTCTCTTGTACTCTAGAACGTGCAAAGAAAATCTTGTGGCTGGTAATCTCAAGTCGTAGCTAGCCTCCATATTTCGAAGTATGACAATACCAACATCAATAGTCTGATCCCACAAGACCTCCTTCACAAGATATACTCGAAAGGTCTTGTTATCTACAATCACCAAAACAATTATAAAAATGTAAAATGAAGGTAATGAGTGCAATTACATATAGAAGATGACATTTTGTTACAACTTACCAGTTGGTATGTGGAGTTGTTTTCTAAAAGCATCTTCCTCAGTTAATGCCCGTGCAATGTTTGCCTTGCGATCTTGGGACAACTTCGTGCAAGCTATATTGTATAATCTCTCCTCTGTAATAGACTTCGGCTTGCTATCTCAATCAACATGTAACACAACACTTGTCAGAAATGGTGAACTACTGCAACTTTGTGGTAGCACAAACAAGACATGAAGGTCGAACGAGAACAATTCGTGACAGTCAACGTGTCTTTGACTCGAAGCACGAACGATTCACAAATCAATTGCGAATCGTAAACACACCTCCAGGACCGCAAAGTGCAAAGTGGACGCAAAACGAAAACAACGAAAAGAACGAAAACACACGAAGAGAAATCTTTCGCGCTGCCAGCTGGCAGCTCAACAGGCTTCATGCCCAGCTGAAACGAATAGCAACGACGGAGACTAACTAACTAGTTGATTAGCGTTAACTAGTCTTGTGATTCTATGTTTAGCTATCTTGTAAACTCCACGCAGTGGAGGTATAAACGATCCTCTCTGGACCATAACCAAAGAGAGAGAAAAAGTGATGAGAATTTTACAGAGATCTGTAAGAAATAGACAGAGACGTAGCGAATAGAGTAAGAAAGCAAAAATACCATAGCTATGCATAAAATTCTGCCAACGAGCATAACACAGCAAAAGACCAGAGAGTCAATCCGCCAACGAGCGAGACACTGACGATCTTGGTCTAAAACCAAACTGACAATATAGTCGCTCTATTTCATGTATCTCTTGGCCTTGTGCTGTGTCTCTTGATTGCTAGAATAAAATATGTTCTGCGATGTGTAGTCGAGTGTCTGGGATACCATAAGAGCTTCCGCACGAAAAGAAAATTCAAAGATAGAAAATTGTTTGCGAATCAGAAGAGAGAGGATGAACACGAAACGAAAAAGCTTCCGCAACATGGTATCAGAGCCTACAGGTTATCACTACTGATATCCCAGTAGTGATTCTTCCAAACAACACAATATGGCTACGACAATCCAGACCAGAGTAGCAATCAGTCTTGATGGTGCAAATTACAGAATCTGGAAATTCAAAATCAAAACACTCCTGAAGGGCAAAGGCATCTGGTCGGTGACCGAGCTCTCAGAGGTGCAGCCTCCAGAGAGAGACCCAAGGAGAGCTGAATGGATAAAAAGAATGAGCGCGCAATGGCGATCATCGTCTCGTCCATAAATGAAGATCTACTCATGCAGATTGAAGACTACGAAAGCAGCCATGCAGCGTGGGAAAGATTAAAGCAGAAGTATGAAGTGAGGACTGCAGCTTCAGTCATGCACATTCACAATCAACTGCAATCTATACGGTGGGATGACAACCAGTTAGATCAACACGTTGAGAAGATCAGAACGATCTTCGCTCAACTCGCCGCATCAGGACAGGAGCACCAGGTCCCAACACCACAACAACTGATGTACTTCATGGAATCTCTACCGACGTCCTATCAGCCGCTGAGAATGCTCATACTGACTCTACCAGATATGACATTCGACAAAGCAGTCAGTCTTGTCGCTGATGAGAGACTGATGAGAGACGAAGGAGAGGGAAGCAGTGATCAAGAGAAGGCTCTCTTCACGAAAGGAAAAAAAAAGAACAAAAACAAGCAAATCTTAATTGCTTTATTAAAAAGTACAATTTTAGTAAAGTAGTATTATTCTTTTGGCAAGAGAATAGAAATGGTATTATTCAGTTGTTACTGAATTAAGAACGACTATGCTTTATTACTAAAAAATTGTTTTAGCATAATAGCCTAGATTGAGGATTATAAATTTTTGTACGAGACATTTCCACTTGAAAATAGTTTAGATCATTTTCTACATGGTCATCTAAGTGTAGAGGTGGTTGTCCAAAGTAATGAGATTAAGCAATATGTAGTAGATTATTTAACTTGGACTTTTATGTATCATTGTTTGACACATAATCCAAACTAGCATAGGTGAAGATACATACATGTTTGTACCCATACCCAAAAGTTGACCAGTCTCTTTGGCAATGGCTAGCTAATTTTAATCTCAATAGAACAAGAAATCTTTTCACATTGCAGTAGATTTTTTTTTTGCCATTAACACTTTATGATTCAAGTTGAAGAATCACAAATTAGGCACATCTGTTCATTTAGATTGCAAATTCATTGGAGAGTATTTTTTGATGGAAGGTGCTATTTTGAAGTTTGTAGAAGCTGTCTTAGTAACCAAGACATAAAACCTAGCTAGATCCATAAACTCATATCTGAATGAAATCGTTTTGATATTTGTCTTGTGTGTAGTATGGTGTTGACACGATCTATGGCGCATAAAGTTGGGATGGAAGAAAGTGCAAGTTGTACAATTATTGATCATATAGAGGTTTGTTCTTCTTTTTAAAATTTAAAAGTATTAAGATGATAATTGTAACCATTGCCATCATCTCCTCTTATTGTTTGTGTTCTGTGTTCATGTCATAGTTACAATCACAAGTCAAAGATCCTACTGAGGTGAACAAAGTAGCTATTGAATATTTTGATCATGTAGAGGTCATGGACATTGAACAGTTAATAGAAGACCAATTATAAATAGAGCATGTGAATAACAAGGACATACAAGCACATGATTCAAAAGAGCAGCATAGCCACGATAGGTAAAAAAAGAAAGGAATCAAAAGAAACACCTGAAGAATATGGGATTGTGCTTATTTCATTCCATGTGGATATGCTATTAGTTACCATGAGTAATTTAATATTGATAAGATCTACACCACCACCCCTCATTCCTTTATGTAAAATTGCTCAAATTCTGTGATTAAGAATGTGGAAAACCAACATTTGAAATTAAAGCATGCCTTCAGAGATGAGAGGTATGTCATGGAGAAGGGAGATTTTATACTTTCACTTTGTACCATTGATGAAGGAGGGGTGATTTTGGTTAAGGACTATGTGAAGTTGCTATGGGATGAGACATGGGAACAAATGAGTATAGAATTCGATGAGAAGATGAAGAATGATCCAGTCTAGTCAGATATGCATGCTTGCATGTTGATATGTTGGGATGAAAATCACATACTATGAGGTTTGATGGAGGCCATCCACGAAACATTTTCAGAGGACATTAGCAAGCATGTGTTGATAAGAGTTTCGTTCATCCACCCAACAAAGGAAAATGCAATGCATATACTCGCATCCATGAACAGAATAAATCAATAAGCAATCTCATAAGGTGTTACTACAATGCATGCATTTTTTAACATATAAAACAATGTAGATTATGATAAGTATTGTACTTGTTAAACTTAGACAAATGTATTTTGCAATTTTGAATGAGATAGGGGTCAAGATAGACCTAAATGATTAACTATGTAGTGTTAGGCGAGCAGAGAAGTGCAATACATATATTTTAAAAAACGTCTTACTAAAGAAGGGTTGCAAGAAATTGAAAAGATTTAGGCAGGAGAGAAAAGGAAAAGAAAAAGAGAGATGCACTTTGGTATCCACTAACGTGTTACATGTCGGCAAGGGTTTTATTTGAGGTATTTGTTTTATTTTATTATTGCATTTTGATTTGTTTCAACATCAGATCTGACATGCCATATACTTATGGAATCGTTTGCAAGTCTTTTTTTTTTGAATAATTTTCAATCACTAATTGCAATTAATTGTTGTGTCGCAGCACAACTTTCTTGATGTCTATACTTTGTCCATAGTGGGAATGGCAAGCAAACCTCCTATCGGACAGCATTGACACGTCATTGTTTAGGAATGGCATCAACAATGCCTTATAGAGCAGGGGGGAGAAGAGCCCCAACTTTATGCATTTTGCAATTGAGTATCTTTGTAAGAGTCACGGGGTAGTGTTTAACACATTCATGGATTGTGAGCCACTATTAGTGGGTGCATGGCTTCCAAATGACAGACGACACGCAATGGTCATGCCACTGTATCATGTGAATCATTCACAGCCATTCAATTTTCTCATGTAAATGAATTATATAGTCTATGCAATAATGAGTGTATAAAATTGTGTAGTCTATGTGACAATTCAGGTATAAAATCATCATCGTCATGAATAGTATCTACTTTTAAGGTATTACATCATTTTATTTTGGATACATTACATGTTTGGTAGGTTGAAAATTTTCAATTATAAAATAGAAAAAGATATTTTGACACATTTGAGAATCAAATTTTAAGTAAAAACACTATTTTAGAATTTTTATTGTAGACTCCAAACATAGCAAGGTGGTGTGCTAAGTAAATCAACTAGAAAAAAAAAACTTCACAACCTTCAAAGATAGCACGCCGGTGTGCTAAATGAAATAGGCAAAGTTATTCTATAGCCTCCAAAGGTAGCACATTGGCGTGCCAAGGGATTTTGCTACAAAAAAAAAAAAAAACGGCAGAATCCCTTGGCACGCCGCCGTGCTATCTTTGGAGTCTAAAAAATAATTTTAAATTGAAGATTTTTCTTGTCAATAAAAGATTACTTTGGCACTATAGGCTTGGGCACCTAAATCATGCCTTTGTTTCGAATATGTTTAGACAATATTTTGTACTTGATCTCAACTATCCAAATAAGAAAGTCGACTTCCCAATCTGTTAGAGTTGTATAATGGGAAAGCAAACTAGGATTTCATTTAAATCAAGTCATCAACAAAGATTAAGTAGTATGGTTGAAAAATCTGTTATCCAACGTTTTTTTAAAACAATATGCTCTAACAATTGTCTTATATGATAATTAGAGCCAAGAGCTTCAAAGACTTTTGTGAGCAAAATGGCATCAAGAAGGAGTATTCATGCCCCTATACACCTCAACAAAATGGGATGGTCGAGATGAAAAGCCACACTCTATGTGAATGTGTAAAGGCCTTAAGGATGAATGCTCGTCTTCTAGGCAGTACCCTTAACTATTACATATCAAGCCCCTAGTCCTAGAAGGCATGATACTAATCAATTAAAGGCCATCCTAGATGTCATTTGGACTAAGAAGAAAACCTCGTTCATAGATGGAGGCCCTGATCTAATCTAGAAACCAGAGATCTTGATCTGAAGATATGGATTACGACCCTAGATGGATGTCGATCCAAGATGCTGGAATCCCCTTCTTGCAATTGTACTTTTGAGAACCTAGAAAACTCTCATCGACCGGGGAGCAGCACGAGGTAACAAAGAAGGCCCTCAGAGTAGGATGTGGCGGTTACTCTGTTACTCTCCTAGGGCCTAACAACCATCAGAAGTGGTGCCCTTTGACCCTTATAGGACTTTTTAGTTGGACCAATCCCCTGCCGAAAAGGACCTAATAGTTGCTCTCGAGATTCTACACATGGAAAACACTGATTGGGATCAAAGGTTTTTACAAGAATTCTTCTTCTTTCATTATATATCTGAAAAGAAACTTATTTCACACTCTAAATGCCAAATAATTGATGATTAATGAGAACTAATTCCTTGCATGCATGACATCAGATTATTGTCGAAACTATTGTGTGCATCAAGTATTGTAGGTTGTTTATACAGAACATGACTAATAAGTGCTTTGTATAACTAAGAGATTCATATACACATTATGAGGCCTTTTGTCATGGCACACGACATGTATAATGCTCATGTAGGGAGCTCCACCGTTAATCTTGAAATAAATCAAAATAGATTAAAAGCACCATTCTGGATAGCCAGGCTAGAATTCATCGTGAAAATGTTTGTTCTTAGAGTGGATTCAAACTGCATGACCTGGCAAGTCCCAAATTCAAAATGAACTCTCCCATTGATCTAGGAAAGAAATATGGGCCTCCGCCCTTTTCAGAGTTGCCTAGAGTTGCTACCATGTGGTAGATGAGGTGGCATGGGACCCTTGCCATGTAGGGAAAACTCAAGCCCATTTTTTGGAGATGGGGACATTGTCTAGCATGTTGAGTTGCTAAGGACAAATTAAAAAAAATGGACCAATGGTATGGCATCAAATTAGCCAATTAGATTGTGGCCCTTCATTTAGCATTGGCTAGCCAAGTTTGAAAGGGTGGTGGTCCATCAACTCACTTGCCAAAGTTAAAAATGGGCATCAAGTGAAAGGGCCACGCAAAGGGACTTGTTGCTAGTCTAAATCGGCCCTTGGATATGGCAAGTAGCAACCATGTCCAACATATGACTTCCATTCTTGATGACCAATTGTTGCAAGCAAATGTAATTCATGATATAGCTTCATCTTGTAAGTTTACACATACAAATAGTGAGGTATTAGTTGAAGAAAAAGGCCAAAGGTTATGGATACATATAGAAATGCTGGAATGTCTTGCTCCTTCAAAAGAGTGTGCAATGTGCATCTATGTACCTAAGTCAAATACATACAAGGTTTCCATATGTTGAAAACAAATGGTAGATTGAATAATTTGAATCTTTTTGTATGAATCCTCAAATCAACTCTCCATAGATGATCAGTACACCCAGAAATCCACTGATCATCAAACGGTTTATTTTCTGTGCACAAGTAAATTGTGACACTTATTGAACTCATTCCAATGTGACTCATTGTAGAAAAGGATCAAACCCTTCAATGTTAGAAAGCTACACAGAAGTCAGATAATATTTCTGTTGATCAGCATTCTTGTACGTCGGGATCTCTTTTGTTTTAGCTGAAGTGCTCAAAATGTGACCTCTGATCAAGAGCAATGGCTGACGTGTTGGATACAGCACGTCCCTTCATAAGGCTGAGATGCATCTTCTGCCATTAATGTCATTGATTGAGGTAACTGTCACTTCTGATCGATGCGAAGGGGTAAATCTTGTTTGCCTTAATCTTTCTAAAGATCAGCTATTTATCTAAAATCCAGTCAGCATTATCAGCCCAACTGAAAAGGCAGCCAGTACAAAGGTGTGAGGCTGCATTCTTGCTCCAAAACTTGATATCCCTGTGGTGGGAGGGGTCCCTGGTTTCGAAGTAGTGGGTGAAATCTGATCTGGAGCACCAGAGCTTTGAATTGGACTGCTGGCAATTGGAGAACTGGAGCTTGGACTTGCACTTGGGGAATGAGAAAACGAAGGAGCTGAACTTGGAGGCTGAAGACTTGAGGGAGGAACGACTGAAGAGGGAGATGTTGCTGGAGAAATAGCAACGGGGCCTAAGGAAGGTGCTGGAGAAGTTTCCGGTCCACTTGCACCGACCGCATTATAGCCTGCAATCACATTCACAACAGGGAAGTACAGTTCAGAGTCATAAACTACATAGATTACTGATAATGCAGCAACTACTAATTTCACGGTTCATAATTACTTCATACATGCGCTTTGATCAGATAGCAAAATGCACAAATGCTATAGAAGTGCCTAACAGAGTACCAACATCTCAAAGCTGAGTAGTTCTAACAATAGATTTTAGAGGATGAAGAATTCAAGTTCTAAGATTAAGGGTACTCTGGATACTATAATCGTCAGCCAAATAAAGTAAACCTAGTTCTTAAGGACCCCTATCTTTTTTTGTGATGTTGGCATTCCTTATATTGCATAAGCTCCTAAACCCTAGAAAGCCTACTCTTATATCGTCTTCCAGATATACGATCTGCAAAAGAAATCCCACACTACACAAGGGACCATGAATGCAAAGAAGCATTGGCAAGAACAGGCTCTAATGCATCCCAAGATATAAGCAAGCTCTACAATCCCCGAAAATTACTTACATGTACTTACGGGGTAGGACACCTAACAATTTCTTTAAGGTACTGAAACCTATCTTGGCTTAAAGCCTTGGTCAACATATCTGCAATCATTTCTTTACTAGGGCAGTATTGCAGTACCAGCTAATTAAATTCAGCTAAATCCTTAACAAAATGAACCTGTAAGCTGATGTGTTTGCTTCTATTATGAAAACCCTAACCAGTCTGAATATGCAAACCTGCTGATCTGCATGGCACCCCTTATGTACAGTAAATACTTGGACTACCAACAGCAGCGGCTATGTCCGACCTCGTGCATACCAGTGAACAAATTACTGATCCCACCAAGCAACAATAAGGACCCAAGTCCATTCGAGTGCTGACTGGCCACGGATCCTCTATGCCGAACCTACTTAGCAATTCATCTACATAGCTTTCTTGACTCATCTAAGTCATTTAGTTTGGTTTAGCTCCAACTATCTGGATGCCCAAACAATAATGAAGATCACCCAAGTCTTTTAAATCAAATTCCTCTTACGACTTCCTCTTGTGCCATCTAGCTCAGATTTGTCATCTACTGTCATTATGTGCCACTCAGTACTTTCTAACACTTCTTCATAGGAGCTTGGTTCCTTGGGTTTGATATCTGCCATGAATGTCATTTCATCATATCTAATGGTGTCTTTTTCAGCCTGCTCAATCTTTTGGGTTCCACATGGCGAATTTGTCTCTCTTCCCTTACGATCAACCCTTGTTCCTGTTGCTCTCCTGGAACAGTGATTGGTGGCAATCCTGGTTGTATTTTCTTGGCGCACACCAGGCTCCCCTTTGTTAGCATCATTTGCTGTTCAATAGAGTTGTAGCATAAGCTCTTTTGAGTTTATATTGACTTCTTTTAGTAATGTCTTTCATTTGAATAGCACATTGTATCTTTTGTACATTGATGTTCCCTCTACATAGCAAGCATTCTAGCCTTCAAACTTGTTGTAAAAGATGTTTTCTTGATTCTCTTGAGTAATCTTCATCTCAAGAAATGCTTTTATGCTTTGCTTATGCTCTTTGCTGCAATTTCTGCCAAGCAGATGGAACATATCCTCTCATTTTGCTAGCAACTCATGTGTTTTCAACATTTATCACAGCATTGCAGCGGATTGCAATCGCTGCAAAAATGATCCGGATTGCAATCCGCTGCATCATGCTATCTGAATCGCCAGCGATCCAGGACCAGAAACGATGTCCTGGATCGCAAAAAAATTTGCAAATTTTTTTCCCATCAGGCAGGGTCCAGATCCGCCGCTGGTTGCGATTGAAATGAATAGCAGATTATTGCTGCAGATTTACTAAAGCTGATACAAGCCAATGAATGCAGATATACTGAAGCTTGCAACCAAAAAGGAAAGAAATAGAGCAACCTAAACCGTGATTCTAACAACCAGCAAGTTTTTGAAGACTTTTCTAATTTGTGGGTTAACCATCTGAAACCAACAACAGAACTGCATAAGAACTGCTCGTTTGAAATCGTTTCACATGATACCCAAATTGGCAGCTTTTGAAAATAATAAACAGATTTTTTTTGTGATCGTGGAAATTCTAACAAGAATTTCCAGAAATATCTTGATTGCTCTTGATGGAGGCTATTACTATGAGGGCCATCGACTCTTCCCTCTCTTCAACTTCCACCACATTTGCTTGTGCTAAGCCTTTCTCCTAAGGTCCTCTACTTTCTTAGCACAATCTCTCACAATATGCCCAGTTTCCTCACAACATACTTGACTTCACTTCGTCTCTTACCATTGTCCTTCCAAGGCTGCTTCCTTGGATCTTATGAGCTTTAAGGTTAGATTTAGAAGATTGTCATTCATAAATCCATGAGAATTCATCTTTTGTGCTATTCCCCAGCCACAACAGCTCTCCCAAGGTGAAGGCCCATGGACCAGGGCCTTCCTACCCACTTAAAAAGTTTACAATTACTTGCACACAATAAGAACTCTTGTAAAAATTTTCTTTCAATACCTAATTTTGACGTTGACAATCTAGAGTTGGTTGCATAAGTTGAGCACTTCAAGTTGTTATAGGCTTGATCGCCAATAATAAGCATGCCATGCAGCATTTGGAGGATGGTCTCAAATATGGTGGTCTTGGAAGGTTAGGAGGGCGAGGGGAGACCCTATATAAGGACCAAAAATCTTTTTGTTCCATTCATTCTATCTTCTGCTAGTGTATGGTGGATACTAGTTGGCCAGCTCTAGTCCTTGTGCTACTCGAGTTAGACTTATTGTCCTAAGTGGTTGTGGTAGTATGAGATGCCATAGCTAGAAGCCTAATAGTCGTCAGCAATCTCATTTCCATAGCTTGGGGGTGAGTTTTATTGACCATATCTACATCTCTAATTGGTTGGGTCGGATTGTCCCAAGTCTGAGTTCCTTTGTGTTATTGATATCTAGCTCGTCCTTGGGAGTCTTTATGGTAGTATCAAAGCAGGAATTAGATTGTGACTTCAAAAATGAGCTAAGCAAATCGTTTGGCAAGCTTGAAAGGATTCTAATTTAGTAAGGACCATGGTTCAACATTACGTCTCCAAATGAAACACAAATCACTAGTATGCTGCAGATTTTTGTTCTATGTCGCATGCATGGTGAGCTAGTGGGTTTCCAACGTTGGTTTAGGCTAAACTATCTATATGATCAAGTTAAATGGCATATGCACACCATACTGATATTATACTACAATATTATCATTTTGGAAGATTAAAACTTGGAACGGATCACATAGCGATTGCATGTAGGGTTAAGGGTGCTTTTTGTATGAGACTTGTCATTTGTCGAAAGGCTTATAATGGTGTTTGGATGTAAGCATGTCATGTTTTGAGCTATTTCAAACGAAATTTCAGACTCTTAGCAGTTGTAGAGTCAAATTTTTTTACTTTTGTGATTCATTTATGTAAAATGGAGACATGAGAGTCTCATGCAAGTTAATATAGGGATTGTTGACTTTGTTGGGATGTGAACGAAAATGTGTAACTTCATTTCAAAGCTTTAGAATGTGATATATTAGAGAAAACTGAAATTGTCAAAACATCTCAATCTTGAGAAAAGTGGTTGTTCAAGTGTGATTCTTCATCGTTTTATCTCAAAAATTTCTCTACTAAGAGCTAATTGTAGGGCGACCTCAACCATGATGGAGTCCTGATGGCATACAATACGCATTTTTGACAATACAAACATCTTCAGCAAGTATGAAGATCATGGGGCATGAAATTACGAATTTTTAGACTTTGATGATTGCAACCTCTTTTCAGACTTTGTGGGCATCAAATTGTTGCCAAGGTCAGCAATTTGGGGGTGTATAGATGGTTGATGGGTGACTTTAAGGTTTCATCTAGTTTCTTACACTTTTGAATGTTTTCAATCCTTCTATAGTACGAAAGTTTTGTTTTTCCCCTATAAATGGAGCTCTGATTATTTTGAAATCGAAGGTACATGGATATAAGTAGATTGCGATGGGTTTACCATTCTTGAAGGGCAAAGTTAGTGGTGGTATTTCCCAACAAACAAACCAAGTACATGGATTGAATTCTAGAGGACTTTTGTAAAGCTTTTGGAAGCTTGTTCCTTGCCAAATGGGTAACCATAATTTGGACAATTATATTTAAGAATTTATTTATTTACTAACCAAGGTTCCAACTATCAACTCCACTCTTGCAAGGTTGTAGTTTGTCCTCGAGTTACGTGCAAACTATTAGAACAAGTGCCATCACTTGAGGATGCAATTCAGATTGCCAAAGTCTAGTATGGTAGCCTCAAGGAAGTAGCAATTGAAGCAGTATCCCTCTTGGGATGAAATCCAAGGAAAGAGGATTTGACAATACAGAATATTTTGATGAGTTGGATGAAGCTGCGTCAAAGACAAGTGAACCATTCTCTCGATCAACAATTCTCTTGGTGAAAAGCGTGGAAAGAAAACTTGTATTTTCTTTGCTAGAACCCAAGACATATGATGAAGCAATGCCTTGAAAGGAAAAAGAAATTGGCACCACATGCTAAGATGGTGCAACTTCCTAGTGGGGGGAAAACCTTCTTTTCTTTTTATTCTTTTTCTTTTTTAGTAGTGGTAGTTGTAGTTGTGACTGCTGCTTTAGCTCTGTTTTATTTGGGCCTGATGATCTGTTTCACCTTAAGAGTAAGATATTAGGAGATGGAGTTAATGTGTTATTAGACTCATGATTGAACCATAATTTCGTTAATTCTTGTTTGGTGTAGAAACTCCAGGTTCCCACACAAGTAAGTGACCATTGATATAAGGTGCACTTGGCTTCAGGAACTGATACTAAAATTTGGGATGTCTAGGTATTAAATACGGAATTACAGGGCCATATGCAGTTAGTTGATCTCTCCATATTGTGCTAAGTATTCGTAGGTATAAAAAGTTGTTGCCAAAGAGTCCACATGTGAAGTTTTGAAGAATCAATTACTATATTTTGGCCATGAAATCACTTCAATAGGTTTTAAGATATGTCATAACAAGATCAAGACAATACTTCAATAGTCGATTCTTAGAACAGTCAGAAAGTTAAAAAAATTCTTAGGCTGTTTTCTTTCAGACGTTCATTAAGGTTTATGCTAAGATAGCACCACTCCTCAAGGCTCATTTGAAGGGAGTGAGAAGTAAGAAAAGGAAGTCCTAGTCTACGTATTGCATGGAATGATCAGTAAGATAAAAGCTTTTGAGCTATAAAGGATCTAATTGATTTGGTTCCCATTTTTTTATTTGCGGATCCAGATAAACCTTATGTTTTGAAGATTGATGCAAGTAATTTTGCGATTGGAGCAATTCTCTTACAAGAAGGTAAATAGGTGGCTTTTGAAAGTAGAAAAATAATTGATCCTTAGACAAGATATCCAGAGTACCTTTGGAGCTCGAGAAAGTGTTGAATACAGAGTCAAGGATTCGACAAATCATATTGTTTCTGAGCATTTAATCCAATGGATAGATTGATCAGAAGATGATGATTTCCAAGAGCGAGCTGGTAGCTTAAAGAGGAATTTTCCAACCTTTATTTTTGAGGAAAAAATGTTCTAAAGGGAGAAGAGTGTTATTTCCTTGATTAATCCAATTAACCAGGCCTCAATCCAATAACAGCCGATATTATTAGCGCCAGGGTTAGGAGGGCTTGAGAGGAGCCTATATAAGGACCAAAAATCTCTCAATTCCATTCATTCTATCTTGTGCTAGCGTGTATGTTGGATACCTGTTGACTAACTATAGTCCTTGTGCTACTCGTAGTTAGGCACTACTCTTTTGAGTGGTGGTCGTAGTATCGGATGCGTAGCTAGGAGCCTAATAGTAGTTGGTATTGCGATTTCCATAGGTTGGGAGTGAGTTCTATTGATCGTGTCTACATCTCTAATTGGTTGGGTTTAATTATCCTAATGTCTGAACTCCTTTGTGTTGTTGATATCTAGTTTGTCCTTGCGAGTCTTTATAGTTTGGGCATTTTCTTCTTCGTTTTGTAAAAATAGGGTGCATTGTGAATTAAAGGAAGTGATCCACTCAAGAGTGGGGGCAAATATAGATACCCTTATTTTGAAGAGATTGAGAAACTCTCTGTAGTGCTTAACCAATCCTAAGTCACTTGTCCAGAAGAGGTAAGAAAATTAGGTAGCTCATTGCAAAAAGTTTTAAAAGTGTCTTGAGAACCGTTTAGATAGAACAATGGCCTCGTTCTTCTTTATACATGCTATTTCTATAATCTCACTTTCACATAACCCCCCTGATGTTCTAATTTCTTGATATAAGGTGCTATCTGATCAAGCAATAATGATGATTCTGTTTTGCGAGTGAATAGCATTGTGCTACTATAAAGCTTTTCCTGACAAAAGATACAAGCAATTTTCTAAGTTAGCAAAGGATGTACTGAAAGTAGAGCTGAGATATGTGACCAGATTTGAGCACTTACAGTCAGATGGAAGCCAGCCCAACTTCAAAGCTTGGCGATCGAATACAATCCTATATCCTATCATAAAATTAACTGCACAGCGAAAAATTGCAAGTTTTAGTGATGCCTTAAAATAGTATGTTACAACCAGCAGTGTTATTCCAGACTGTCGTACCAGTTAATATTGGCATGGTAGAGTAAAATTGTGTTGATTTGGCAGTTGGCATAACAGCAAAAACATATTGGAAATATTTATAGCACAATGACTTTCATCAAGTTGCATCACATTCTACTGTTTCTAAAATTTGCAAAACGTCAGCACAAGCGATCTCTTTATCTATATATATTTTGTACTCCCTTTCAAAGCTGTCACCTAACATACACTGTGTACTCCATTTTAAATTCACCACCCTAAAGTACACTCTTTCCCTCATCAAAGTCTGCAACCAAAACTCTGCCTTGATATCATACTTGTCCCTGTCTTCAATGGCTTTATCGCACTCCACAAGAGACCTATACCTTGACCTGATATGTGGTGCTCAGGGCAACAGAACTACTCCCTTGGAGAAAAAACAAACTCAAGAGTATTTAAACAGTTATTTCAGGTAGGGTTTGCAGAGAACTTACCCCCGATAATTGCAGGAGAACCGGATAGAAAAGCCAAACAAAGAGCAGCAGGCTTGTTCTGTCCACACATACAGAAAACCAAAATGAATGTCATCAGTGAATCTTGGAAAGAAGCAATTAAAAGCAATCCTAAAAAGCTATAGAACAAAAACTCTTCTCTGCCCTTGATGGTTGCAAGCAAGGTGATTCATATAAGCATTGGAATATTGAAAAGGCAGGTACTGAAAGAGAAGTAGCATGGAGAACAAACAAAGGCGTCTAGTAAACCTCTATACAAGCTAGAATGAATCACCACTTCAATCCAGCTAATAAAACACAAAATTATAAACTATACTATCTAATGCTTATTGTAGTCATGCATGTATAAATGTATATATTATTGCACATTATTTCATTTTGAATGAGAGATTTCTAAAATCTTTGACATCCAGAAAAGTTCCAATATCATAGCCTTGCAATTTTGAAGTTACTGCGAATGTTTGGTACAGAAGTGTTCACTCCCACTTACCATACACAAACTTCTAAATGATTGAAAAAAGATCCCTTGAGCTGTGCTTTTAGCTAACGCTCTCAATGAAATAGGTGTGTGCACATTGGTTTCCAAATTTTTATACAAACCGATGCACAGCACCTATCACAGTTGTATAAACAAAGGGAAGATTGGTCATTAAGAATGCCAGAATTGAAGAACAAAGTCAATCACCTAAAGCCCCTACATTATAAAAATGGAGAAGCTGTAACTGTCATCGCCATCACTTAATTTTGGTCTAGGTAAAGTCCAAGAAAAGTTCTTTGAGAGGGCAGGCAGTGAGATGTATGGTTACTGACTACATGCAAATAGATGAAGAGATTTTTTTCATAGTAGTGCTGTATGCTAGAGAAACTATTACATAATATAAGTCTGTAGCAAGCATTTGAGAATTCTGCAGAGAAAGTATTACATGATATAAGTCTGTAACAAGCATTTGAGAATTCTACAGAAATTTCTGTCAACGATAAAACCTCGGAGCATAGAATCGATCTCCGGAAAACAATTAGACCGTGAAAGGCGCGTTCTTGACTTCAAAAGGCACACTTTAGTTTCTTGTTAAATACTACCTAGGCTGTCTAGACTACACTCTTCCCAGAATGTCAGTGAATATGATCACGTTTAAAAAAGTATATGACCATAACATATCTTGTATCGTTGATATACTAGCAAAAGGTATAGAGGCAGCTTTATGCTAAGTCTCAAAAGTAGATCATTTTTATTATTGTGCTGCGTTGACAATCAACAACCACCCACAATGCTTACTGAAAGGTTTCTTATGATGTCAGTAGCTTGAAATAGATTCTAGAAGCCACTCAAATGGCCTGACGGAACAACTTATCAAGCAGAACCTCGAGAAACCAAAAGAGGTTAATCATCACCAAATTAGTCTCCCCAAACGTTCTTTCATGGGCTTCTCTCAAAGTTTTATCTAAGTGAAGCCATTTAATAAGGACTGCAGAATCCTTGAGGATTCTTGTGGTTGACAAACCGCACTCAAATTTTGAATCTCCCTGAATATTCATCTTGTGCATGAATCAGACCTGCTTTGGAATTGCAAGTAATTTGATGTAATAATAGTCTTAAGGTGTCTACCTGTCTTGATGGTAATATTTTGTTTTTTGCTCTCATGTAGCATGTCATCAAACGGATTAGAGCAAATTGGCCATAATTTGTCTCAAGCTTGAAACTTGGGAAATAGGTGGAAATTTTAAAAATAGGGGCTCATATTCTTTTTACACAGCAAGCAAACCCATCTCCACAGTTTGTTTAGTCTGATGCAAACATGAAAGAGAATGAAATGAGACATTTTGTGGAGAGATACGAGTACCGTATTTTGGTCAACGAGAACAACGTACGGGTTCAATACAGAAAACTTGGCCCCACCATTGAGAATCAAAGAAACATTGAAATCGGGGATCAAAAGCTTGCCAGATGCACTGTTCAGGCCAAAAACAGCTTGCTTTAGATGAAACAAATGCTAAACCTATCAAAGAAAGAACAGGTACAACTTTCTTTATTCTCAAGCATGAAAAATTCTCTTGAGCTAGACTTAGCTCAAAAATTTACACAAATGCATCCACCAGAATTTCTAAAGTAAGAACCTTGTTGAATAACAAAATTCAAATGGAAGTCCAAGGCTAGCAGCTGCCATCCTTTTTAGTTGTATCTGCGAATCAAACTGCCATAAAAACACATGCTTGTCATCCTTAATGCCAAAAATCTTCAAAAGAGAAACGTTGACATCTGATAGGAAAAGCCCATCAAAGAAAACAAATGCAGTGCAAAATTAACATACAGCTTTTGTAACAGCTTGATAAACTGTAGGAGGGAAATAAGTGAAACTGGTTCCAGAATCGAATATCATTGCCGAATTCCAAAGTATGCCCTGGTTGCCAACAAGTATCTGCTCCAGTCCAATAGAATAGTACGTGCTGAAAAGAAAACAATCTGTTCAATTTCCTATGAAATTGATATACTGAACAATCTTCGTTGCAATGATGCAGCAACAATGACCACCCAAAACAATGATCTGATTTGAGAAAACACAAATTTGTCTCAAAAAATGTATTATGTAACCACTTTGATTGCAGCTAACATGTAGCACCTACTTGGGATCAGTCAACTGCATAAAGGAAGTAGTTTGCTGAGCAGGATCTCCTTTATCTCCAAAAAATATTCTTCCAGAAGAGTCAGCACCGAAGCACATTGAGAAGGAATCCTGCACCAGTGCGGCCGTTGCCAGTAAGCCGGGCACAGAGATTCCACCGCGGCCAAGACCTAGAAGGCCATCTGGAGAGCTACCTTGAAGAAGTGCACCAGTTTGCACCTCTCCACACCTGTCCATAATTTAAAAGAAACATTACACATCATGTGAGAGAACATCTGCTGGATCCTATACCTTCCTAGACCACATTAGAGGTCACGTACATGCAAGCTTGCAAGTCAAATACTAAGTGTTCCTTGATAGCGCAAGAGTTTCAAAGTAAATTTCATCGTCTTTCACCATTCTGATATACTAGAAAAAACAAAAACATCATAATAGTCACACCCAAATCTTCTGACACACATTTTCTGTACAAACTCGAGAGATTATCCAGATAAAGTTATATACCCAAATATAATAGGCACACTTATAGGGGGTGCTTTGGAAAGATCTCCGCGACTGAAGTGCATTACGTCTTCCACAAGAGTCCCCGATGTTGAAGTGTTCGAAGAACCGTAGTGAATTGTGTAAGGGCACTGATCAATTCCACTTTTACAAGTGCTTCTTAAATCGCACAAGTTATTGGAGCAGTTGACTGGTTGACTTGTCACAGATGCCGCTGGAGAATAAGCATTCATTACTGATGCCTGCATGCAGAACTACTCTCAGATGCCCATTGCCCCTTTCCAAATTTAAGATTTTTCTATAATGTGGCAAAATGATTGCTACTAGAGAATTCTGTACATTTCCTTAGAAGCTCTACGTGGACAAGCCTTGCCAAATTGACTTCAAAGACAATATATTGCTCCATCTTTGACTGGAATTCAGTAGCACAACGAGTTGACAGGAACTATTCCTTCCAGGTACGAAGTAAAGTTTAGCATTTCACCAGATGTATGTGGAAATTGATACATTATTCGACTGGATAGTCATTCGTAACAGTTTACGGCATTGTTTCAAGTAAATAGATTGTGCAAGTGAATAGATTGTTTCAAGTAAGGATGATGCTTGCATCCCAAATCGATATTGTTTGTATGATTTCGATTTCAAGTGCAAAGGAGTAAAAGTTGAAAGCTAAACTTGAAATGTGTGCACGATAGTCATATTGCATTCGTATTGCTTTTGAGCTTAAGAAGCATGCTGGATGTAAGAAATAATTATCTCTATGCTTGAAAGCAATATTGAAAGCTGAAAGAACTAATTTTTTTGAGAAGAAAGTAGTTTGAAAATGTTGCTACTTAATTTTTTTTTCACATGTGAAGCCGTAAATGATCACGTGTCATCATATGATTGGTCCATTTGGCATTCATACTCCATCTTTAATGGGCATGTGGCAATTCACACGTGTGATGTGCCACATGCCCATCCGCAAGAATATTATCTACCACATGTACGAATCATGATCTTTCACGTGGATGTTCACACATGCGATATGCCACGTTGCATTAATGATGAGATACAAATGCTAGGTGGACCAATTAGATGATGACACGTGACAACCGCATGTGTAGCTTCACACAAGCATTTTTATTTGATGAATATCAACTTTTCCATGTTCATTTTTTTTTCTTTTAAATTTGCAGTTCTTTTAGCTTCCACTATTGCTAGAGCTTCTTATTTCCAAGCTCCAATATCCTCCTTGTGCTCAAAAGTGATACCAGTGCAATTTCGCTTCCATGCATACATTTTCACTTGAGATTTTCTTTATTTTTATTCTGTGGACAATATTGGATTGGGACATGAACCATTTGTTCTTTGTTCTTTGTTGTTAGATACCGATACTAGTTTTTTTTTGTTCCTTTGTATAATTTGTTTGTTGTACTTATAATGGCTTGTGTAAAGTCCACAACTAGACTTAACAACACAATGCAACTCTCTAAAATGTGTGTGCCTCTTGCTACCAATTTGGCTGAGTGAGATCAAGAAGTTGTAAAGATTGACATAAGTGTTGATCTCAACGTCTCATTTTAGTAGATATGTTAGAAATATAACAATGTCTTTAGGTCAACATGTTAGATTCACATCCACTTGTGAGTTCTTCAAGGCAAAATTATCCTACCCAATTTTTTGAAGATTCTTTTCTTTTGGTCATGCATAAAGAGAGGGTTACCATAATGCGAAGAGATTTCATTATTTGGAAGAGATTAAGAGTGCTACTCTTTTTTACATGGAAATCAAGCAACAACTTATGGAGAGCTCTCTACGGATAGAACAACTTCTATCCAACATAACACATAGAAGAAGAAGAAACAACCTGGTTTATTCATAAGAAAAAACTAATAGTAAATTGATGAGAAAGCTAATTACATCCCCAAGGGGAAGTTTGACAAAACGTAAGCTTAAACAAGAGCGAAGCATGCACTACAACTAAGATTAGTTCAAATCCTAGCATTAAAAAGAAAGGTGCAAACTATGATGATGTTAGCGGGACTGTGCCAACTGACTGTAGCAAATAAAAAAAGTGAAGAGGTGGTGAGTCGGCTAATGAAGGGAGATGATGAAGCAGACCCAGCCACCGTCGCCCATTGTAGGATTGACAAGACCTGAGCACGTTGCAAGACAATGGAAATACGTTGTTTGAAAGAAGCCACGAGAATAGAACTTGGAATACCCTTGACACTCTGTCGGCAGATGGGAACGCATGCGAAGAAATTCCTTAAAGTGTCGATGCAAAGTGCCATACGTCTCAATTGCCACGAGAATGAAAGCATCATTAGGGTGCTTAATGGAATAGTTTTTCTCCTTTAAATCTTGTGTTGCCACCCCTTCCACTTCTCTTGGTGTGAAGGCATAGAGTGGCAGTAGGTCACCATGCGTGGTATCAACAACAACGACAACATCTGCCAAAGTACGAAGCCCATCCTAAGAGAGGACAATGTCAACACGCTTGCATGAGAGTGAGACGCGGCAGAAGGAAGGACATGAGATTGCTCTCTGAGGACATGAAATCCTCCATCTTGGGCTACAGCGGTTGTTGCATCGCTGTGCGCTCACTTCTAGAAGGATAGCATAGAAGGTGGATAGAGAATTTTCAGTAGATCTTGTACTACATTTTCATTGTAATGCTGATTTGTAGTGTGCATGCCAAAGGTACGGTATGCTTGTAACATTGTCCTCTCTAAAATTCCAAGATGAGGCTAGGAAGGTCAGGATATCATAACATAAACAGGTTTCCTGCAGTTCTTTTAAGTAATATAGATTCAGAAGCTTATGATCTGAACAAGTTTCCTACAGTGCTTTAAGCACAAGAAGTTTGATAGTAACAAGATTGCCAGGTACCGATTGTTATGAGTTCTACAGTGGTAGGACAAGATTGTAGTTTGCATGTTGCTGGAATAAATGTCAGTGGTTGAGATTCAGACATGCATGTTTGTTCCCCGTTCTTACTATGTCGATTTTCGGAAGTGGCATATGTATGGATGCGATCCTAAAGTCATGCCTATCGTCCTAGATGTCATACATGCGACTGTAGAAGTTGTTGCATGGGACAAGGAAAGGCAGGTTCATGAAATCATTTTACACTTTTTCCTTCTTAGAAGACATCACGTGTGTTGTGGCTAATTTGTGCTGGGTTTTATACCATGAGGAAGATAGGCTATGAATCTCTGTGAATATCCCAAAGAGCAGTCACAATGTGCACAAAAACATAATAGCAAAGTGTAGTACATCAGGAATCTTAAAGTGAATAGGGCATGCTTCTGTATGAGGGGACCGGAGTAGTCAAACAACTTAAATTACTGTTGAGAAATCTTACCAAACCAGAATAGCCTGGAGCAGATAGAGGGGCACATTTTTTGCATTGGCATGGCACCCAAAAAAGGTCACTACCAGTGTCGAGTGCAACAACAAAAGTTTTAAAAGGTGTACCCAGATCCACCACTGTGTAATAGATCCTGCAGAAACAAACGTAAAACTGTATTATAATGTCTCCAACGAGCAGTGTTGTAATTCATTAAAACAAAAAAAAGTATAATTGATTTTTTGACCAAAATATGGGCTTACAAACCCATTAAACGCAAAAGGTTTCTGTAAGTTATTGTTTTCAAGGAAAAATTTATCCGAGTAGAAACTATGCCTAGTTACTGCACACAATGAGGTGTTTGAGGAAAATTACGTACTTGATGATCAATATGGTTAATCTTGATATACATTTTGGTACAACTATCCCTACTCGTGAACTGAAAGCCTTCGCCTATTCTATTATCGATGGTTCCCTAACCCTGCTAAAAGACCTCATCTCCAAGGTACTCTCCACCCCATTTGCAGCACATAAAAAGAAAATAATTGGCACCTCTTTTGCAATTGCAATTATGAGCCAGAGAAGCAAATCTGCTACTCCTTACAACAAAGGATTAATTTTCATATTCTTCCTACCGATGCCATACTTTTGGTGATGGATCTAACATCTTGGACAACTCACATTTTATCTAAAATATTTTTTTAGAATGACAACTCTCAAGCAAATCTAGATGGCCTAGAACCCAACCCATTCATAGAGAAGGAAGATAACGTGTAGATTCAACGTAGCCCAATACGTCAAGATCATTGTTAACTCAAGCTACTTTGTAAGTATTTATTTTTGAAGGCATACTTCCACAACGTTCAAGGAACCTCATGATATAACTTAAATGTGAGCTAATAACGCATTATCCTGCAACCTGCTAGGTTGATTTGTTGGCCAGTAAACATCTGAATTGGGCCAGTAAATGTTTACGGTGTTCCAACAGGCCTAAAATAAAATCAATTTCATGTCTGTAGAGTCATAATTGCCTCAACTCACATGAAAAATAACTGCTATCATGAGGAACATGATCACGAAAGTTAATTAAAGCAAGAATGATGCGTGACTCTTACGAGGGCTGTGCAAAGGGATTTTTAAGCACTTTTTCAGTTTTTGATGTCTTTTAAAGGCATAGAATTCAAAGACTTGCTATCACCCAACTTATTCTACTCAAACATCCAATTTGGACCCCAAAAAGTGCACTGGATGTCGAGAAAAACAAGGACGTCTTCCTCTCCAACATAGAAACGACGTCATGTTGACGGGTAAAAGCAGTATCGCATAGAAGAACTCTCATAATAGCAGCTGCAGCTCTCACTTTCTGAAAAAATATGGCAGTGTCGCAGTGCTAAGGAATGAAATAGAAAATAGCGATGCCAATCAAACATAAAATGCTCAAAGTTATCTAAAGGTGTTGAGCCAACATAGAGAAACGATTGCCAAGGAACTCTTAGCTTCTAGATTACCCGCCAAATTGGTCCTGTAGTTGGGCAGTTTCATTTCCCTCTGAGAAAATCAGGGTGTCGTAAGTGCTTAACTTCCTTCCATGGCGGGCTATGTCATGCTCATGCAGAATCTGATAAAAGCTACTGCTGCCCATAGATGGCCAGTGCTCGACATTACCACCATTCCTGTGTTTCATAAGCGTTTTTGCTTCATCTGAATATTTATGAATTAATTTCAAACCAAAAGACTCTCCGCTGCTGGCTTGAGCAGGAACTGTCACCAAAATTAGCCATATAGAGAGTAAGTAGAAGTGCAGGTGTTTGCAGCCCCCATGCTGCATTGCTGAGCAGGAGATTTGGTCCGAAGAAACAAGTCCAAGAAAAGTAAAATGCAGACAATGGTCCCTGATAAATCTTGCAAAAACTGTGCACTTTCTAGCCTTGAGGCACTTTTGAGCAGCAGAATTAGTTCCTAGAAACAAGTCCAAAAGCAAAGTGAAATCCGGCAGACTACAATCCCTCGTAAATCCTCTGTAGAATCCACAACAAAGACGATGAAAGCTAAAGCTAATATGAGCAAATTGTCAGGTAGAATCGGAGGCCATAGGCAGCTCCAAGAAGGAAGCTCTACACAAGCAAAAAATCACAACGGTATTCCAAGGGCATATTTTACAAGCCTCAACATGCAATGACTCATATGCCACAAGACTTGATAAAAGCATACAATTCGCAAATTTAATCATCTAATAATACCATTCCTTAGCTTCCTGAACGTGAAGCATCTCAATGGTCAAGTGGAGGTAAGCCGAGCTGCCGAAGTCTTCCAAGTTCTTGCACAAAGTCGCTCCTTGGCCCACTGATGCCGTGTGCAAAACAAGTCTACTGAATTTCAGCAAAGCAATCAAGAAATGTCAACACGTTTTCCAAATCGAGTCCGTAATCAAGTGTAATGGCCGGAAACTTCATTCCTGGAAAAAGATGACATACTCCAGCCTCAAGCCTCCATTTAGACCAGGAATTATGCGGCACATCGCTAGAGATGTGCCATGTCCTACATGTTTAATAATAGCAAATAATATACTGCAATTTGTGAAAAGTAACTAGTTAAAGCTCAGTTCATTCCGATCTTAACTTCTAAATGTAAATTATCTTGTTGCATTGAACAAAACAGAGTCAGAACACCTCTTCTTTCTTGGATATGGCGTAATCTCTCCATAATTCAGGGTTCAATTGTTACTCTACTCAATTTCCTCCGAAATTGGACAGAGGTGGGCTAGAGGATGTAGCACTCGGAGCCGCTGGAGCGGGGAGGGGGTTACACCACGTAGCCCATCGTTGGATGACGAATACCAGACATAGCAGTTGTAGATTTACGGTGAAGATTGAAAACGTTTCAAAACCTCCGCTACGGCTCAGAATCTGTCTCTTCCTAGCCAACCAGATGATGCCATGTGTACGATATCACTCTTCACAAATGTGTTCGATATCACTCCTCACAAATGCTATGGACTCATAAAAGGTCAACTCATTCCAGATCTTAACTTGTAAATGTATCAAACCACACGGAGTCGGAACGCGTCTTCGTTCTTGGGATCCATAATTCGGTATTATGAAAATTTTGTCCTATTTACATTTCTCATGTAGATTTCAAGTAAACCATAATGGAGGCTTCTAGGCTGAATCTAGATGGATCCTTCCCAATGACCTTCAAGAATCTCAATTCCAACATTAAGTTATAAATTTTGAAACTTGCAAAGAGTCAAATTTCAAGTTAAAAGAATGTGTCATATACTTATTATGAATTATACAAGCACCTTAACTTATGAATGACACTTAAAATAAATTATAGCCCATCAAAATGACGGTTTCAAACAGATTATGCACTTCAGTGTTGACGGCCTAAAATTACAGGTGCTTGTCAAATACATTTAAATTGGCCTTTGAAGGGCATGACGGGCATCAAATTTCAACACTGGATCAGATCATTCCAGATCTTTAACTTCTAAATGTATAATATCTTGTTACATTAAACCACACAGAGTGAGAACACGGTTTCTTTCTTGGATTTGGCATAATCTTTCCATAATTTTAGTATTATGGATTCAATTCTTACTCCAATTAAAATTTGTGAAAACTAGGAAAAGGTCAGCTCATTCCAGATCTTACCATCCATAGCTTTACTATCTTGCTGCATTAAACCACACAAAGAACTCATCTTCTTCCTTGGATTTTGCATAGATTCTCCATAATTCAGGATTACAGGTTCAATTTTCGATCTGCTGAAAGTTGTGAAAGTTGACTAACCTCATTCAGGATCTTACACATTTACACATGAGGGAGCAATGTTTTTAGTGACCTTTGCACTTGGCAAAACGACTGTAAAAATATGGTGATGTCGTTAGGTCGAGCCATAATTGAACGTATTTTTGAACTGACTGTAAAGGGCCTAGCTATAATTGAATGTCGTTGAACCGATTGTAAAGGTCACAAAAATAAACTTTTCCCACTGTAAAGGATTGTCTTGAGATTCTACACTAAGACTAAAAATCTTTTTGTGGCCCATAGATTTTGGCTTTTTATGACATGTAATGTGATGTTCCATATTCTTTGTGAACATTTTATGAGCCATAAATTGCTTTTAAATATGGATTTTGTTGGCCCATGGTAAGGATATAATGGTAGTGATAGATGAGGGGAAGAGGCATTATATCCATACCATGGGTTGCAAATGCCCATTATCGTAGATTATGTGAATGTCACAGAGATCTTAAAAGAAACAAAAAAAATTGCTTTTAAAATTTTGTTGATAACTCCATTGAGAGCGCTGAAAATTTCAACCAATCTAATTCGTACAATATGTCCTATTTTTATGTCCTAGGTAATGGTGGTCTTCAAACTCAATATGGATCGTTGATTCATGTAACATGGGCTAACATTTTATCTTACATCCTATTCCATAAAACAACTCACATACAAAGCTGAAACCATGATTTTCAGAAGAATGAAGTTTTTTGCATGATTGAATTCACTTCAAACATATGAAATAAAATGGCAACACCATCCCTTACATATTATGCTTCTTGGTTTTCAAGGGGAGGCTCGAACCTCATCCCTTACATATTATGGAAGGAGTCGAGGGCAAATGACATCCTGCTCGATAAGGAGTCATAGGCGAGGCCGAGAGAGGCAAAGGCTGTGATTCCTTACAAGGCAGAATGTCATTTGCTCAAGGCTCCTTCGATTGTGTAATGAATAATTGGGCTTTTTCACATAACCATTATGAAACAAAATCTACATTTCAAAGACATAATTCAATTAAGAAAAAAAACGGTAGGTTTAGAAGTGCTACCCGTTCCACTTTTTTAACAGTCTAAAAAGTGGGTAGGAAAAGCCCCAACTATCCATGAAGTCCTAGGTAATGGTCATTGGGAGGGCCATTACCACAAATGATTCGAGACCTAGGCAGCGAGTGGTGGAGATTGGATTATCTATGGTAATGGCCCGACCAATTGGCCATTACCGCACATAAGCGTGAGTGCCTAGTAGGTAGTAGAATATGGCTCTGAACACCAATCTCCAGAGCCTATGAGCATTTGCCATGTTGTAAAACAATGGCTTCTTTGACTAGCCCAATATTTTGATTGCACACCCCCATTTTAAGCTTGCCACCGTCAGATGTTTCTTGGGAGCATTTAGATTTCGCCTTGATCTAGATAAAAACCATTGAAAACTCTACAATTGTCGTAAATGAATCTTGGTTAGCATTTAAGTGATGATTGGGAATAAAGTAGTTGGTGCCATTAAGAGTCATGGGCTCTCTCTATGTCTCTCTCAAAATCGCAAATCTTGTTGGCACTCCATCTTGATTGTACAGGCGCAATTGTGTTCTTGCATGAACAAATGAAGAACTTGCTAAGCGTCATGTTTTACTTTTGAGAAAGCAAATTTGCCTCTATTTATATTGTCTGTAAATCTTTTCAAGGGAGTAATTTTGAGATCATAATGTCATTTTCTACTTTTTAATGAAGAAAATGGTGATGACTCCCATAGTAGAATTTGTGAGAGAAAAAATTTTATGGCAATGTTTTTTTACATGCACCTTTTAGTTGCCAAAAGGTGCATGGAAAAAAATTTACCTTTTTTTACACGCACCTTATGCACAGAAGGTGTGTGTTAAAAAAGAAGAAAAAAAAAATTATGTCGTGGAAGGATTCTTACTTGGGTAGTTTCGCTTGGGAAAGGGCGTGCACCTTGGGGCCCCTCAGACGGATGCCCTTCCTAGTCGGAACCTCCCAAAAAAAATAAAATAAAACCCAGGAAAGTCTACAAGTCTGAAGATTTAGAAATTGTGTTTCTTATGTCCCCAGATTCACCTCCTCTCTATGTAAAGCGGCCTTTTGAAATCCTTGTTGACAATAACTATCTAGATGAATGAAGGTTGATAGTGGTGTCACTTGTAAGCTCTCGAAGCTCTCAAATTCTAGTCCGTCTTCAAACATGCCAGAGTGGAATCCAAGCAATGTTTTGGTTTATCTTGATCGTGAAGTTGAAAGCAATTCTCCAATTTAAAACTCTTCTTTAAGAGCTTCATCCCCAAAATCACCCGGTATTTAATGTCTCCCATAAGAACTGTGCACCTATTTAATATTAGGAAAGACATCTACTTCAAGAATATTGATGAGAATGTGTTCTACTTTAGAAGTGGAACAAAAGCTTTTATCATCACCAAGATTGATAAGCAAACCACCCTCACCACCTATTGGAAAGTAAGCAAACTTAGCAAAATGGACACGGTAGTTGCATTAACCATTGCAAGCTCCTCGTACACTACTCGAAACTCTAATTTCAATGAAACCCTAGATTTTCAAACTTTTCGTTTTGAAGGTCACATTAACTCATTTCAAGCTTTTCAGACTTTGAACAACAATGATATATATAAGTTTTCGATCAAAACTGCATGTTGGGTATGGGATTAAGAGAAACACACGTGTCAATCAAAGAAAACTTGTTGACATGCATTCGTCAAAACACTAAAAACACATGGACCAATCAAAACATAGGAATCATGTTTACTCCAGCACTGTTGACATTCACAGGTGGTCCAATCTATTATTCAAGCTCAACAAGAATGAAGATCTCATAAATTTCATTTTTATGTATGACACAAGCAAGGTAGATGATTATTTTTTGACATAGGAGCAATACGTTTAGCTGAGTATTCTTAGTGGGCTTTTTGTATTATGCAGCTAGGGTTGTTGGTAGTCTGAAAAATATTTGCTTGGCTATTTTTGACAGAGCAAGATGTTTCTTGTCTTGCAGCGCATGAAACTGACGATTTTAAAGTTAGTTGCTAAAAGATTGAACGTGACTCTTGTCATTATGTTTTTTTCAAAATTGATAGGCGTAGTCATACGAAGACCTTGCTAATCACCAATGAGTTGTGGGATGTTGTCATAGGTACAGAAGAGAAGCCTGAAGACGACACAATCGACTCAAATTGGAAGTCGAAGGATGGTAAAGCTTTTGCACTTATTATTCTCAATATAGTAGACACTTAGATTGGCCACATATCTAAAGCTCAAACTTCAAAACAAGTAGATGTCAAATGGTGATTGGATTCAGAATCACGTTAACCAGTTTAAGAATCTCTTGCATCAGATGGCCGCTGTCGGATCAGTCATGAACGATCAAGACACAATTATGACATCGCTTTCAAGCTTGCCCTCTACCTATGAGAACTGGGTGATGATCATATCGACACACTCAGATTTAACTCTTACTATAGTTATCACTATGTTGCTACAAGAAGATAATCAAAGAAGTACTTTTTAGCCACCTCTCCACCAGCTGCCATTTTGCTGATGTATGACATAGACAGAGAGGGTCGCATAATTGAGAATACTCGTGGCAATTAGTTGGTCATCACTCACATGAGGGAGCTCATGTATATCTTCTTTTTCTGGGACATATTTCATGAAGGTGTGAAGTCAACAATTCTCACAAGAATCGTGTCGTTGATCAGTTGTGTAGAGAGTTCCCAGTCCCCTCCCCATGAAATGGAATTTGAACGAAATGGATGGTGAAACGCATGGGAGCCGTGATGAGCCACAACAAATCGGAGATTCGAGATGTGGTGAGAGCTGGCAGACATAGACCTTACCACGTGGAGAATTTAGACTGGAAATATGCAAAGAAGTAGTTGCAAGATAATTTAGATCTATTCAAACAACAATGAGAGGTAGCAAAAGTTCACCTGGAGACTACGGGGCCTTCTCACTTGGGCAGTGGTGACGAGGGATATCTTCATGCCCATTTCGTAAGTCTATCTCATACCCATAAGTTGAATTTGATTGTCATTTTATTTTTGGATTTTTTTCACACTGTAGATTATTTGCTGGTTTAGTACAAATTTGAATGTTTATATTAGAAATTCATTTATGCAGATAATGGTTGTAAAGAAAATGCAAATTATGTGACCCTTAGGATAGTCCTATAATTTGATGTTAACTTTAGTCACATAGTTTGACAAGTCAGAAATACCAAAGAAAATTTGACTTACAAAAAACACCAATTTTTTTTTTACCTTCATCTAGAATATTGGGATTTGTGGTAGCCACAAAAACTCAACAAATTTGACTTTGTCAGCTTTTGTCTTCAACTTAAAACAACCACATAACTAGTCCCTTAAATCTAAGATAGTCGCATAATCTGACCGCTTGGATATGTGATAGAGCACGATTAGAAGAGTCTTTAGTGAAGAGGGCGAACTAAGATGGCATCTCTGGGAGTGTAGGGAAATTTCCAAAGTTATGCACAAAACTGGCAAGAAATTGTCACAGATAGTAACTCTGAAAGTTAGTTTAAGTGCCAGTATTCAAAATGCAATAACTTTTTGATTTGTTATGCTCTAGGTTTGCCCCTTGGATATGTGATAGAGCAAGATCAGAAGAATCTTTAGTGAAGAGGGCGAACTAAGATGGCATCTCTGGAAGTGTAGGCAAATTTTCAAATCTATGCACAAAAACTGGCAAGAAATTCTCAAACAGTAACTCTGCAAATTAGTTTAAGTGCCAGTTTTCAAAATACAATAACTTTTTGATCGGTTATGATCTAGGTTCACCCCTTGGATATGTGATAGAGGAAGATTAGAAGAGTCTTCATTGAAGAGGGCAAACTAAGATGGCATCTCTGGGAGTCTAGGAAAATTTTCAAAGCTATGCACAAAAACTGGCAAGAAATTGTCACAAACAGTAACTCTGCAAATTAGTTTAAGTGCCAATTTTCAAAATGCAAGAACTTTTCGATCTGATATGATCTAGGTTTGCTCCTTGGATAGAGTCTTCAGTGAAGAGGGCGAACTAAGATGGTATCTCTGGGAGTGTAAGGAAAATTTTAAAGCTATGCACAAAAACTGGCAAGAAATTGTCACAGACAGTAACTCTGCAAATTAGTTTAAGTGCCAGTTTTCAAAATGCAATAACGTTTTGATCGGTTATGGATATGTGATAGAGAAAGATTAGTCTTCAGTGAAGAGGACAAACTAAGATGGCATCTATGGGAGTGTAGAAATCTTTTAAAATCTATGCACAAAAACTGGCAAGAAATTGTCACAGACAGTGACTCAAATTAGTTTAAGTGCCAGTTTTCAAAATGCAATAACATTTCTAGTTCTTATGATCTAGGTTCGCCCCTTGGATATGTGATAGAGCAAGATTAGGAGAGTCTTCAGTGAAGAGGGCGAACTACGATGGCATTTCTGAAAGTGTATGGAAATTTCCAAATCTATGCACAGAGACAGACTGGTGGACAGAAAAAAAAAATGAACAATGGTAAGCAGAAAATGGAGAGTAGAGAAATGCCCAAAAAGCTAGAATAGTGAGAGGAAAAGCTATTTGGCTCCCCGGCACCGGAGCCAATGTTAAGCCTAGTTCCTCCGAAAGGCTTTCTGCATTAAACTAGCATTATAGAAAATTGTACAAAGCTTGGAAAAAACACCAAGAAATCTTAAACACAACCTACTCATGCACAAGGAGGGAGTTGGAAGAGAAGAGGAAGAAGAGAGGAGAATGGAGGGAGAGAGGGGAGAGAGAGGGAGTGGAGGAAGAAGAGTAGAAGGAGATGGGAAGAGATGGGGAAGAGAGAAAGAGGAGAAGGATATGGGGAAAGGAGAGAAAGGAGAAAGAGAGAGAGATGGAGAGAGAGAGAGAGAGAGAGAGAGAGAGAGAGAGGGAGAGAGAGAACACAAATGGACAGAGTTTTATTACTAATTCGAATGATGAAAATACAAAAAAAAATAGTCTCTTTCTATAAGAGTGAGAGGAACCTCCTCATCACCCATTGGCTACTAAGTTCCATCAAGATCACAATCTTGACCATCCGAATCACTTTGTGTTTCTTGGGTACAAGTTGTGTTTCCTAACTTAGGAACTTGCAAAAGTTAAGTTTAAAATATCTTATTTAAATATTAGTGCACATGGCACTTTCTAGCCTAAAAGCCCAATGTTGTACTTATATGCACAGAATTCCAACTGCTTGCCCGATCCTAATACTTCCGACACTCTACCACATTCATGTAGCGTTTGGGTTTACTATAGGAGCCTTTTGCTGACTTTTAGAATAATCCATGTCATTCCTAGAATTGGTAGATCCATTTATGGTCCTAAAGTACAGTGATTTCACATGGTATCAGAGCCAGGTTGTGGGTGTGGTCTAGGCGGGCGGTAGCTAAAAAGGGCTATGCCTTGAGAGGGAGTGTTAGAAAGTGTCAAGGCTATAGCCTTGCACAACACTCTAGGAACACAAATGGATGGGTAGCTCAGTGGTAGAGCACCCCATCGGAATGGGGGAGGTCCTAGGTGCCTGACCACACACACGAAGTGCATACAATTTTTTAGCAAACTAGTAGGCTATTTCTGTTTTCAAGAAGTTCTTTAGTCCTCATGCGCATAATCTTGAAAAATCATCCACTGTGTTCACCTTCAATGAAAAGCTCTGGCAAAGAAAACATTATTGATAAAGAGCTTTCGACGACTATTATTCCATTTATTTGAGCCTCCCCTTGGAAACCAAGAAGCATTTATTTGAGCTGATATGCCTTTTTCCAAGCCAGGCCACCTGCAAAACCCCAGCAGAACATAGAAAAGAGGTGAGAAATTAAGAATGAGAGCTTAAGCAAATATCTTCGACGACAAAGCTTTTCGTCAGGTTTGAAAATTAGTTTGACAAATGATTGAAGCCAAGACAACGATTCAAGTGCACATCATGTGCATCAATCCAAAGAACAGATGATTAACCTTCTGCATAGATTGAGACCAGATAATTCTCCAATATATAAATCTGTCATGTAGATTTTGATGCCATGCATAAGACATCTTTTCAAAAAACTTAACAATTTAATAGAAGCTTATTTAAGTTCTGACACAATTTGTAAAAAACAAAGAAAGACACGCAGGTGCAGAGTTTGAAACTGATTGATTTGCAACCCAAAAAAAGAAAATTCAATAAATAAATCATGATGCTTGATAAAGCTGAAGTCATAGCATACAATTTGTAGCTCCAGAGACAATAAACTCTAGATTGCTATAGCCAAAAGCAACAGCTACAATGATGAAAAAGCTTCAATTGCCAATTTTTCATAGATGTTGACAGTTTTTGCCAATTTATTTTCAATAATTCTGTTAAAATTGCGACCACAACAAAGAAATCGGCTTATGTTTTCACAGTTCGCTACAAACTAAAGTGATTGCAATAGATTTGTGAAGTCCTTCACAAATCTTAGGAGCAGGTAGCAGCAGGAAATAGGAGTTCCATTTATCAGTCACTAGGTCTCACATGCCTTAATCAGGTCCCCCCTGCCCCCAAGTATGTTACTTTTTGTTAGAAGTCAATGATAAACTTCATTGTTACACTTCTTAGTTACTGTTCACAATGTACTTTATTATTGACAGCTATTACCAGTTGTAACTAGCTGTAGGCTAGTCTAGTAGTCTACTCCTAGGTTTTGTTTCTCTCTATCAGGGTCCAGGGTTTATTTGTACATTTTACATTCAATATGATTGATGGTGATAGAGTGATAGTGAGTGTTCTTCTTCTGCCTCCTTACTTGGTGAATGCTTGATGTTGCTTATATGATTATTGACATGGTATCAGAGCTACGATAGTCTTGCATGCCTGATCAATGCATACAGCTTGTCACAGGCTCCACAATGAAGTGAGAAAGTCCTTCACAGGAGGTGAAAGCTTAGAGAGACAAGACAGCTAGAAGAAATCCTTCTTGGTGTATTTTGTAGGTTTTGGAGCTCACAGTTATTAATCAGGAACAAAGACACAATGCCAGAGGCATTGGAAAGGCCAGGACAACATCAGACAGATTTTTCCACTCTCATATTTTTCCTCCCTTTGAACCCACTGCCCGAGATTGCATTTATACTTCCTACTCTCCATGGGGTTAGGTCGGTCCCTATTACCAGGCCACTCCACCCATTTGGTCTCCCCTCTAGACACATGTTGACTATCCTCCCATCATGATCATGCCTCCTCCCCCAGTACTCTCTCATCCCAACAACTCCCCGTTACTCTCCCACCTAGTGCTCTCTCGACCTGACACATCTCCAGTACTCTCCCATTTGTGACACCTTTCCTTTGCTTGAGGGCACTCCCAGACGCTTCGTCGACTTCATCATCTCATTCTCTGTATGTAGCAGAAAAGCTTTAAGCAGTCCACATCAAATCAGAAATTGTCTCAAAGTAATTATCAAATCCACAATCGAAGAAGAAGATGTTTTGTAAGTATTGCAAGTGCACTAATCATGAGATCCAAGATTGCATGGTTCTCAAAGCTAAGAATGCCAGTAAGGAACCAGATCAACAGGCAAATGCAGTCACAGCACCTCCCGACATCGACATGGATGAAGGAGCATTTATGGTCAAAGACAAAAGGGCACTATTGGATAATTCTTGGTTTCTGGATTCTGGAGCTACTCAACATATGACCAATCATCGTGAGCATTTTCAGACTTATACGTCTTATAGTACAATAAGATAAGTTCATCTTGGTAACGATAACACTCACACTATAGAAGGTGAAGGTACTGTGAGATTGAAATTTTAGCATGATCAATTCAAACTACTATCAAATGTTTTGTATGTCCCTAAACTTTCTACAAATCTGCTATTAGCAAGTAGAATCACTGATTTAGGTCATAAGGTAGAGTTCGAGCCTGATCAATGTCGAATTATTGAAAAAAAAAATGCTTGTTTCTACATAGTTTGTAGAAGTACACGAAAATCGCTCACAGGTGGATTCCATAAGTGAATTTCCAGGATGTACTAAGTGGACGGATGCCAGCTCACTGCGGCCAACTAGCCATTATGATCTACGACTTAATCAGTTGTCCTATTGGACATCCGTTTTTGCTTAGTATAAATAACTAATCATACGTCTATTATTTATTTATTCATCTAATGCATTGAAGTACAACTTTGTAGCCCTCTCATGCTTTCAAGCTTGAACACTCTTGAGCATTCTAGCTCAGTTCTTTAGAGTTATTTTAGAGTGATAAGTCATTCACAAGCTTCTACTTGTCATTGCCATTATTGCATTATCACCTCTTTCCAACATAAAGCACAATAGAGAGAGAGAGAGAGAGAGAGAGAGAGAGAGAGAGAGAGAGAGAGAGAGAGAGAGAGAGAGAGAGAGAGAGAGAGAGAGAGAGAGAGAGTAGGTCTACAAGACACTTGCCACATCACCCTACCACCTAGGCTTTACATGTGCGAGTTGTAACTAATCCGGAGGAGGGCACACTTCTACAAGGTGATATCTTCAAAAATCCATCTCCAACCCAAAACATCCAAGAGGTTACAAGCACCATTCTAAGATTCATTAGAGAGGCATAAAGGCTTATATCAGGTCCAACAAGCAATCATAGGCACAGATCATACAAAAAAATTTATTTTTGGACTCCTTCAACAAGCAAAACTTCAACATAATGGTGCCTAAGCCTCACACAACCAAATTGGATGCATGATGTATTTAAGCTTGTCTTGAGATCCAACAGGTTCAGACCACCGTTTGATAGGTATTCATGCTCAAAAGTCCCCAAAAATACAATATGTTTTTACTTTTTGAGACCCTTAATGGTGTCCAATCCTAAACAAACTTCATGACAACCTTAGGACATCTTCATTACACCTCTAAATACATGCATGCAATGTATTGGCCATGAATTTTATGAAGAACCAAAAGTCGACCTCCTATATCTTCTCTATGAGAAATTTTAGTAATAACAAAGATGGAGCTGAAAAATGTTGCTTGCTATCTCAACCTAGGATCTAACATAGATGATGTTGATGCAACCTATGAAATCTATCAACAGAATGTGAGATCAAACTCTCAACACAAAAAATCAATCTAGCTTGAATTTGGATCTTGCTTCAATCACAGAAATGAAGCACATGCAAGTAAGAAGTCTATCTCTCCTACGAGTTTCAAAGAACTGAAAAACTCTCTAGGAACTTACTTTCAACTCAGACACAATAATTTGTGTAAAATGAAAAGTCTAAGACCTCAGAATACTCACTTCTATCCAATTCTACTTGATTGACAGTGAAAATTGATGAAATTGGTGAAAAGAACTGATGTGTGCTCACTTTGGCATATCCCACAAGATGAGTACTCTCTCAAACTCTCTGACTTCCTAAAACTCAGGCTTCTAAAAAAAATGAAATTAATTTAGAAACTCGAGCAACACATTCTGCTCTTCAATACCTATCCAAGAAGCTATAGAACATCAAATCTGGATCATTCCTTGAGAAGTAGCACTCAAATAAAGAGGGCTGATTTCACACGTGTGAGCTCTCTAGCCATATAGGGCTCAGCTGAAGTAGATCAAACTCGTTTTGGTCCACTTATGATCCACAGATATCTTGTTTCTCAACGAGTTTGGATTCCTCTCCCAAATCCGAGTTCCTACAAGCAAAACCATTGTTGTTTTGATGTATACACCCTCACCTCTTCAAATCATGAAGCTCTGATACCATGTGAAGTTTTTAGCACGTGTGAACTTCACCACACACCTTACAGGATCTTACTGAGGTGTTTTAATTGCACAAGAGTGATCAGAGAACAAAATACTTGAAAAAATCTATAACAAGAGCACAATGGCATACATCTGACTGAAAAATCTAACTTCTTACTATGAGGAATGAATGTCAGAAATAATTCTAAGTGTTCAGTATGGAAAAATAGGCTGCTCTCAAGTAGAGAGAGAAAATTAATGCTAGAACACTCGGGTAGAGAGAGAATGAGTCCAAAACACCAAAATCTCATTATTCACAATATGGCAAAACATGCCAAAATTTTCCTAATTCCTACAATGGAGTTGCATGGAAAGTCCACTTAACTCAGTTAACTCAACTACCAAGGATCCACATGTGTAATTGCATGCATGGATAATGCATGTACTGCATGTCAACTCATAAAACTGCCTAGACATGTGTAGATCCCAGAAACCACTTTGCATGTTGCGTGCACTGATTGCATGTGGCTTGCATGCATACAGAATGACATTGCATGCTATCTAAACTTCTGCATGACATCAAATTTGAATCTACCTAACTCAAACTTGACCTATTCTAGAAGGTTATGTGCTGAATTCACATACCTTTATGTACAACATAGACTACAATGGAAATAATTATGGACATGGCCCCAAACTTGAGATAGGAAGATAATACATTACGAATCTTCACATCATTTCCTCTGTAGGTATGAAGACTATCTTCAGTATCTTCTTCTCGACTAAGTCCCGAATAACATGATACTTGATAGCTATGTGCTTCGTTTTCGAGTAAAAGACAAGATCTTTTGTAAGATAGATTGCTGAAGTGTTATCCATTAACAAGACATAAGGTTCAGAAATAGATTTATCAAATCCTTCTAACATATGTTTAATCCAAATCAGTTCATTTTCCATCTTAGCTGTTGCTACATGTTAGGCCTCACGGGAAGATTGAGCTACTGCTATTTGTTTCTTGCTTATCCAGAGTATGGCTTTGCCAGATGCTAGTGTACAACCTCCTGAAATGCTTTTGCTATCATCCTTCATGGATGCCCAGCTTGCGTCACTGTAAGATTCGATGTTAAATCCAGCTTTCTTCGAATAACATAGTCCATAGTCTTTTGTTTCCTAGAGATATTGCACTACTCTTTTTGCTAACTTCCAATGTAATGATCCTAGGTTCTGATTAAATTGGCTCAACCTGTATACTGTGAATGCTATATCAGGTCTGGTGCTGTCTGCAAGATATAATAATGATCCAGTCAGCCTACGATAGGGTGTCTTGGCCATTCGCTTCTCTTCTTCGAGAGTCCGCGGACAATCTACCTTGCTTATTATTGTTCCAGGTATCATGGGAGTATGTACGCCTTTGCATTCGAGCATGTTGAAATCTTCAATTATTTTCAGAGTATACTTTCGTTGGTGAAGATATAACTTACCACCTTCAAAGTCTCTTTTGATCTGCAAACCTAGATAGATTCTTGATTCTCCTTGGTCAGCGATCTCGAATATCTCAAAAATGCTTTTTTTGGCATATGAAATTAACTCATCTTTTCTTGAGAAAATTAGAGTATCGTCAACATAAACAGCTAGATTAATAATTTCATCTTTGACATATTTGATATAGACATTCGATTCAGCGAATAAAGGTTTGAAGCCTAAATAACGTAGTGCTTTGTCCTTCTTTCTATACCATTGTCTTGCTGCCTATTTCAGACCATAGATACTTTTATTCATGTGACATCTGTATTCTGGATATTCTTGGCTTACAAAGCCAAGTGGATCCATGAATAAGTCCTCCTCTAATTCTGCATGCAAGAAAGCAGTTTTCTCATCCACCATATGGATTTTGAGATCATGAGCCACTACATAAGCGAATAACAAACGAATTGATGTGTGTTTGACTACTGGTGAGAATGTATCAGTGTAGTCAATCCCATATTTCTGTGAAAAATCTTTCGCCACCAGCCTGGCTTTGTATCTAATGTTTTCTCCATCAGGACCTGTTTTGATCTTGTAGATCCACTTGTATTTGACTGGTTTCCTTCCATCAGGTACAGGTGCAATGTCCATACATTGTTCTTATACATGGATGACATTTTGTCCTCCATTGTTTGAATCCAACAATCTTTATTTGGTCCATCAATAGCTTCTTCGAATGTTTGAGGTTTGTTAGTGAAACCACATAATTCATCATGACCAAACCCTATTGCTAGTTTGCGTTACCTTTCAGATCTTCTCATAGTTTGTATAGGCCTCGACTTCAAGGATGCATCTTCAGGTTCGGACTAATTCACTTGAATTCGATCCGGTATTTCGAGTCTTTCAAGTTTTCCTCTAGATCACTATTGTGTTCGGATGGTAATTATTCTTTATCATCTGCTTGCTTTACTTCTATAGATGGTAACTCATAATAACTCTTGAGAATTTCATAGTCGACTAAGTCAATGTCTGCTATGTACTTTGACTCATCAAATTTTACATCTCGTACAACTTTTACTTCTCCAGTTTCGGGTATGTAAACTCGATAATATGAAGAATGCAACTCGAATCCTACCAGAAAACCTTGCTCTGCTTTTTCATCAAGTTTCTTCCTCAATTTGTCTGGTATGTGCATATAAACTGCACATCCAAATGTCAGAACATGAGACAAATTTGGCTTTGACTTCCACCATACTTCATGAGGAGTTTTATTCGGCTTTCTTGATTTTTGAAGATTTTGAAGATAGTTTGACGTAGCTACTTCTTCCGCCCATAACTCCTTTGGTGCTTTTGTATGAGCCATCATACATCTTGTAGCTTGCATAACTGTATGATTTTTTCGTTCAGCTATTCCATTGTGCTGAGGTATGTGTGATGTTGTTTTTGTATGCATAACACCTCGATCAATATAGAAAGACCTAGGGGATTCCGCGGCTCCGCCCGAGGGCGGAATGCCCCGAGAAGGCATCCTTAAGGCCCTACTATAAAGTAAGCTTTTACTTTTTTTGTAGTGATTTTTTTGCCATAATTTTTTTTACATGCACATTCCATGCAAAAGGTGTGTCAATTTTTTTTACATGCACGTTCCGCGCAGAAGGTGCATGTAAAAACAATTTCACAAAAAAAAAAAGGAGGCGACGATGCGAACGGACTTCATTCTGTGAGGCACCTCCTTTTTCTTCATTAAAAAGCAAGAACTGATTTTACGATCAAGGAAGGCCCCACTTCCCAATAGGGCGGTGTCTTTCTATGCATATTCTCCTGTACAAAATGCAAAAAAGAAGTCCTTGTGCCAAAGCATACATATAATTAGGATTTTGGAAAAGGACTGTAAGATAAGGCTACTGTAGGTTGCTTCTTCCTGCTCCAAGGAATAGCAATTGTACCATAGCTAAATATATGACCGATGGTAGATCGTCCATCATCAATATTTCCTGCCCAATCAGCATCTGTAACCTACCAACATTAGGACTTCAGACTAATCATACTTCAAGCCAAAATTTAACGTGCCTCAAACATATCTCAAAATATGTTTAGCAGCTTTCCAGTGAGTCTGACTAGGTTCTTGCATAAATTGACCTACCACACCAACAACATAAGCAATATCAGGACGTGTGTTTGCAATGACGAAGCTTGGCTAGAGAAAGTAGACAATGATGAAGATAATCATAGCTCTTATATTCATAAGTATACATTGGAAAATTTATGATTGCACTTATAATTTTAAAATGTAGAGATAGACGTACTAATTAAAATTCCCGAACCTTGCGATTATGTCCTATTTCAAAATGTCACCTTTATTCTCTCCCAATAGCGTATAGATCTTCCCTCTCAAGGAAAAATCAAAACTTCACCTTTAATGGGAGAAAAGTGAGGGCTACACGCCTTCCTAGGATTGAGAACTCCATACTTGGGCAAATTGGAACTACCAAAGGTAGTGCCCCTTGAAATGTTTAGGGTTTTTAATTCAACCAGTCCCTTTCCAAATATGTTTCTAACAATATTTAGTTCATGCAAAAAGCTTTTGGTAATGAACATAGCTCTAGAACTAAAAAATATTGATGATTTAGATAAGCACATCATTGTATTTAAAAACATGTAAGATTTTCTATAGGAATTTGCTCTCACAGATGTGCATGTTTTACTTACTAAAAGTGTAGTGTAGCTGGAATATCACCTACTTACATACCAATCATAACAATCAAAATACTATATCTATCAAACTATCTACGTCGCTCATGTTTCTCAACAAGCTTAAAGCCATTCATGTTTTATATAGCACTATACAAGTTTGTTTGGTAGAAACGTTGATATTTCTAACTAGCCCATTAAGACGCTATTGGATTAGATATCAATGTGTTTCAACCAAGTGATATTAATACTCCTAAACAAAATATTTTAGAAATAACGAGTAAACACACAAATTGTAAAAGCAAATTACAATTGAAGGATAGAATGAACGATTTTCAAATTCATTCCAAGTCCATATCTAGCACAAAATAGTATTCTAAATATAGGCCTTCGAGACATATCCTTGACCTCAGATGCTTGACAAAAAAAGCACTGTGAGAAGGTCGAAACAGACGTTGGAATAAGTGTTGGTATACTATTGTTAACAGACCCGGAAATTCCAACATTTGTTCTGACCTCCCCAAAAGCATCCATACTTTTAGGCTTTGTAAGAATAGAATCCAAACTAAGGGGTCTATATATACCTACAGGAACTCGCCCTCCTACACTTTTAGATTCAAATATTCAATTGCCAGAAACCTTCCTCCCCTGTATTCAGTCACTATGGCTCGGGGGTGAAGCTGATTGAGTTGGTCTTGACAAGTAATAATATTGACAAAAAAAACTCTCGCAAAACTCACACTCTATTTACTTGCAAAATGTTCGAACTTGTATTATTGATGGGTAGAAACTAAGCACAAAATAAGATAGTCATAGATTCTATGAAAAAATTATTCCACTTGTGATTAGATATATATTAGGATAAAAACCTTTTGCTAGATAGTCGAATTTTATGATAAATAAATCATAATTGAAATATATTTCCTTGCAGACATTGAGTGGAGGTAAACAATTCATTCATTTTGCATAGTTTATAAAATACAACTCTTTTTCCATGCTTTCTTCTCTGATAAAAGTTCTAGAAAACATCCCTATGTGATGGTAGAACTCATTTTGCATAGTTTATAAATGGTAAACAAGAAAATCAATTTGCTAGTGTTCCATGCTCTCTTCTCTGCTTAAAGTTCTAAAAAAATAGATATATGTGATGGTAGAAGTTGGTGGCTTGTTTATCTCAACAATGACTATATTTCTAAAGCATTATTTTGCTTTGGTATTTCAAATATAATATCAATACCTTTTAGAAACCAAAACTATATTTAACGTTCCTTGACACATTTTAGAGATGATTTGAATTAACTTTTGCTTGTGAAGTTTGTGATTGTACACTTAAAAATTTCAATCTCTGAGAACGTCAAGTTATGGTCTTGTTCATGTCAACAAGATGCTACTCAATGCTAGTTAAGGATTTGAAGGGTACAGGAGTGCATCAAATAGATGCAATGTCTCAGGAAAACCATTCCTCAAAGTTAGTGCAAGGTTTAATGTTGGAAGGAAACCTTTCACACAGCTCACACTATCTCATTGTTTTAAATTTTCAAGAAGGAAACGTATCCACCTTAGGAGGCACAATTTGTGCACATTTTCTTTTTCATTTGTAACTTCCAATTTCAAAAGGTGCACAGAAAGTTTTTACAAATTTTGCATGCACCATCTGCCCAAAAGGTCGTGAAAAATCAATTTACACTACTGCCCACAATAGTTGATTGTGGTTGATGCTTAATTTGTCAAGATCTTCATGCTTTCTATCACTAAAGAATGGCACACAGTGCTTGCAGATTCTCATCCTTGCCCACAGCGAATGATCTACACCGCTTTCTGTCTGTTCATGCTACTTTATGATCGCTGCACACACAAAGCTTCCTAAATGTCAACGCTGCCCAATATTCATGCAAGCATATCCTTACCACGCTTTTCTGAAATCCTCAGCGTTGTGTAACATTCAATGTTGCTTACAACGCACTCCTATTGTTGCTCTTGCACCTTCCAAATGCTGTTATGAACATATGTTTTGAACGTGGGCTGTCCGCTAAATTGTCGGCTGCCACCACAAGAGTTTTTACATTGAAATGTGCTGCCTATGTCATCTACTAATCACTATCCACAGTGAGTCTTTCAAAGCTATCCAAGAAGCATGCCTACTGCCATGACATGGCCACTCATACGTTATCGCCTTCTAGCTGCCATCTCATTGCAAGCACCACCGGATGAAGTATATGCTGGTGTTGAGTCGGGTCATTGAGTATGCACAAGTTGCATTGCACAGACGGGACTAGGGAGGCCGAAGCTGCGTGGAGGGCATTGCTGACTGAAACAGTTCATTGAACGTGTGAAATTCTCTAGTTACAGTTTTTATCTAAAGCACTCACTCGTTGCTGTCTTGTTTCTACTCGTTGGCTGAGCTGCTGACTTTGCTCTTGTCACTTGGACTCTCAAGGACCCATCAAATAAAAGTACTAGAAGCTCCCTCCCAGAACCCAATGAGAAATTCTGCTCCCCTGACCATGATAGGGACACAATGCTTCAATGCATACTACAAAGACGAACAAGGACTTTTATCCCTCCTTGACTAGTACAAGTCCTTAGTCCAACCTTGGAAGAGTCAAAAGCCAAATATTTTGAGCATATTTTGCTCTCCTCTAGCCCAAAAGACTCAGCTACTCCTCCTATTTGTAGCAAATAAGTATGATACCAAGGAACCAAAACGGCAAGGGGCACACAAAGAACATTTTTGAGGAAAATAAGAACTTAGAGAATGTTCAAATAATGGTTCCATTTCAACCTCCAAAATTTGGAGTACCTTTATTTTTATGATTTACTCGTCATCTTCCATGATTGTGATTAGAAGTTCACTCAAATTAGCCCTAAAGAAGAGACACGATGGTGCAATCTAGAGGGGTAACCTCTCTCTCTCTCTCTCTCTCTCTCTCTCTCTCTCTCTCTCTCTCTCTCTCTCTCTCTCTCTCTCTCTCTCTCTCTCTCTCTCTCTCCTCCAACACCTCAAATTATATTGCTATTTCTCATCCAAAAACTACAAAACCCTGAAAATTGAAAAATATGCACCCTCTCTCTCTCGATGGCGCTCCTCTCTTTCTCTCCTTCCGGGACTTTGCTCCTTTTGCTTATCAATATCAGACTGATTTAGAACAATATCAAACTTTTAAGAATCACGCAAAACATTTACAAAACTGGGATTTTTGAAATCTTTTCGATATGGACCAAACTGTGAAACAATTAAAAACGTTGATCTATCAGTTTCACAGATGTCATCCTATTTCGAACTAATTTCAAAACATCCTGCATGCATCTGACTTGACATGCACTAATTTTTTCAACAAATCAAATTTTTTTTTCCGTAAATAGCATAGTAACTGGGAAATCAGCTTTTTGACTAGAATTACCAAAACTAGCTTTATGCATGAAATTCCTCTGATCAATCTATTGAACACCCATGTACCATGCATCTGATCATGCATACAGTTATCCAAATATTTTTAACATCAGAAAAGCACAAAACTAACTTACAAACATGCATGCATAAGAACATTTCAAAAATGTTTCAAATTTTAGTCAAATACTTGCCAAACTTTCGACGGCCATAGCTTTTGCTAAAGGACACTGATTTGGTCGTTGTAAAGCACAGTACGGAGGGAGAGTATGTCTAAAAGACACCTGCCATGTCACCCTACCACCTACGCTTCACACATGTGAGCTGTAAATGACAAAAAAAAACCAGTAGGAAGGCACACTTTTTCAAAAAGGTTTCATAAAAAATCCATACCCAGACCATCTAGCATCCAATCAGAGGTTACAAGAACTCTTATGAGGTTCATTTGAGAGGCATAGAGGCTTCTATCAGGTCCAGCAAGCAATCATAAGCTCAGATCATGCAAAAATTGCATTTATGGACTCCTTCAAAAAGCAAAACTTCAAGATAATGGTGCCTAAGCCCCCCAACACCAAATTGGGTGCATGATGGCTCAAATAAGAGGCAATCCATCATATCTTTCAGCTTGTAGAAAAATCCAGACCACCTATTAAGAGTTAATCATGCTCAAAAACCTCAAAAATACACTATTTTTGGACTTTTTGAGACCCTTAATGGTGTCCAATCCTAATAAAACTTCACGAAAGCCATAGGAAAGCATCATTACACTTCTGAAAATGTGCATGCAAAGCATTGGCCAAGAATTTTATAAAAATCCCCAAAAATAGTGAAAAAACCATTTTAAAAAACCACGTTTTTTGACTATTTTATTCAAATCTTGTGGATCAGACCCACAATCAAGTGCAAAAAGTTCATATCTACTATAAATCATTACATGAAAGCACTAAAAGTTCTGATTTTAGTCAATCATAGTTCATATAGCCCATTTCTAGCCCAAAAACACCAATTTTTGGCCAAAAATCACTATCTAGGCACCCTTTTGACTTGTCAGCCAACATGCAATCATTAGAATCAATCATAATGACTGTAAAACACGAAGTACAATTCTGGAAAACGTACTAGATCAATATATTTGACAAATTCCAAGCAAATTTTTTGAATTCTAGGTGAAAAATCACATAAAATCGTAAAAAATCCATTGATTTCCATCATTTTTTATGGAGAAAGTCCATAATTATGATCAATAGGCTGAAAGTACATCAAGATCTGAGAAACCACCTACTTGGAGGTCTATTCCACCACCTAGAAACAAAAAAAAAAAAAAGATCCACCAAAAAGGTGCAAAAAGCAAAAATCCCGACTCCACCTTCTGATTGACCTAATCCAAGCTCTGATACCACTTTAACGATCGCCAAGTGAAGAACTTCTCAAATCCTATTACATGCAACCAAAAGGACACATGTGAAGCAAAACCACCCAACCAACAGAAAATGGCTAGTCAATACCCAATTAATGAATACAAGAGAGGAGGGAATCTTGGCTTCAAGAATCAGAAACTCCAATGGGGAGATGGGCGAGTTTCCACTAATATATATAATCTCCTTTGGGGAGAGAATATTCCTCTTAAGATCCCACACAACCCAAGTATAAGCAATTTACCTCCTATTCTTGCATTATAGCAGTCGAACACCATGCAAGTGCTCCATAGTCCAATTATAGGTCTAGGCCCTCATAAAATTATTAATTACATTATCGGCCAAGTCCGAAATGATGAGGCATAATTTTTAACCTTACACATTGGAGTAACCGGCTATCCATGTCAGGACTTATTCTGAATCCCACATACTGGACATGGACGGAATAGAAACAATAGGAAATTTGGGTATGGTGCTTTTACCAGCTGCCTATTGCTATTGTTTGTGGAGGCCAATAGATTTTGCTCTCTTTGAGAGTCTTTTGCTTTATGTACTTGTAAAAAATTCATAGCAATGGTTACTTGTTTTTCAAGAGAAATATATATTTTTAAATCTTACAATGTTATTTGGTGGCATTGATAAAAGGTGTGCTCAAAGAAGTTAGATGCATTTCATGTGAAAATAGATGTACCCTTAATATATGGCAATTTTCTCAAGATATGTCATTTGCAATAACGTATGTTTTGGCAACTTCTAATTCTTTGAAAATGATTGACAAAATTCAAATGTAAACAGTTAGTTTAAACTTTCATTATGCTCTCACACATGTGAATAAAACTATTTTCTATTTATGGAGATAAACTTTTGATGTATTTTACCTTTATAAAGATATTCAATGAAACTGAATGATAAAATCATTTGAAGGAGACAAGCATGTTCTCATGGAGTATATGTGTGTTAGCATATTGAGTAATCTCATAACTATCAACAATGATGAAATGTAAATCACTATGCTAAATCTTAATCATTATGTGATTCAAGGGCATACACTACCATATCAAACCCAAGAACTACACATAAGCACATGCAAATAATGTATATTCTTGTTATGAGCTTAGTTCATGTCTCACTTAAGTCTAATGAATGTCACTTGATCATATCTAACATGGAATTGGTTATTTATCTCAGAACTACTTCAGCTAATGAGCATCTATATCACCAAGCCATTACTAGTATGTACCAACATGGAATTGGTTATTTATCTCTATGTCACCAAGCCATTAATAGTATGTACAACATCGAGTATCACATCATTCAATATACCTACTATTCAAAATTTTGAGTCTCTATCCAAGTTTTAAAATTTCCTAGGTTCAAATCATCCATTTTGGATGTGATAGTGTAAAAGAACAACGGTGTCCCATGGTGTGGACTTATATTATCTAGATAAATACATGTTTGTGTGATATAAACTCATTATCTCAATGATGCACAAGTCTCAAAATGACCATTTATATACCTCGACTTGTGGAGCCATATACCTCGACTAGTGGGGTTATAGTCAGGTGAAAACATCATACATTTTTCTTAAAGTGAAACATAAGATATTTGAAAAGAAACACATGAAATAAAGGGGACACACCCAAGTGGATAATTTCTTTGTCAAATATCTCATATATGTAATGTACGGTGTTTAGCTATTGGTCAAGTTCATATTACAAAATAAGAAAAAGACTATCCCAACAATTGTCGATATTGAGCTCCTCATTGGATTTAGACTACAAACACCCTGAAATCTTCTTGACACCTTGTGGAGTATTTGAAACAAACAAAGCTTAGTTGGATAAATTCAATTTTAGTGAAATTGTTGAGCCAATCTAAAATTTCATTTTGATAATTTTCTATACAAAAACCTAAGGACACTTATGTATTGAAAACTGCAAGTTTTATGAAAGAAATATTCATCTAGCATTCTAAAAAAACTTTTGAAACTCTAAAACCCCTTAGACATTTTGATAAATGAAAGTATTAGTTACAAGAAACTTAGGATAAAGTCGATATTTGTTGCAAAATACAATTTCGCCCATACAATTACACACCTATTGAATATGCTTCACTTTGCTCACACCCACTACTTGCAAGAAAAGCCTTTTCTGAAGCTATCAAGCTACTTAGCATAGTTAAACATGTTGCTTGGTTGAATTATTCCAGCGTTAAAGGAAACTACAAAGACTTCAACGTGTAGTAATAAAGTATTATAGAGTTCCATGGACACAAGAAATTTATCATTCTTTTGAATGTAGCAAGTGTGAGAATTTGCAAACATTGAGCTTTATAAACACATAGTTTAGTGTACATATTGTAATCCACACATGTGAGAGCACGTTCACACATGTCATAATTGGCCTAGGGTAATTAGGACCTATTAATAGGAATTAGATAGGATGTTTGGTCAGGTTTCCTCAAATCTAGGAGCAAACTCCACGATCATGGTGTACGGTCATAGATATAGCGGTCGAGCTGCCCTCTGCCGGTCAAAAGGGTTAGTTCCACTAGGATAGATCTCTAACTATATTTAGTTGTGATTTAGTAGCTTTCCTAATCTACCTTAAAACTATCCCTCAAACCTAACACCTAACCACATAACAATCCATAGAAAATAACAAGAGAGCAAAGAAAAAGAGAGTTAGAGGGAGGTTCTCATATGCTATTGCCATTAAGCTAATGTAGAAGGTAGAAAAATCATAAACAATTAGCAACATTCACAAAGCATTAGACAAAATAACATAACATGTGAGGATGCAGGTTGGCCTCCTCCTCTCTATTAAGCATGAAAATGGAGTACAAGAGTTGTCTTTTTATTCTTGGGGAGGCCCTTGCCCCTGTGCTTCTATTGGCTACTTCGTTGAGGCAAAGATTGAAATCCTAGCCCTTCAAAGAATGCACAACTAAATCTGTGGTGCACAAAGAAGCACACTCTACCTACTACCAATTTGACTTTGACTAACAACTTGAACTTAACAACTTAGACATTGGGCCTTCAATATTATTTTTTGTAACCGCTTTTAGTGCCTTCAAATTTACACAGATTCTCATTTTTCCATTTTTCTTGGGTACTATGACTTCCGTATGCTTGATTTCATAGATGAAGTCGGGGTCGAGAAACTTCTACAACTCTTACTTAATTAGCTCTATTTAATTAGGATTGCAGCGGTAGTATCAACTCACCTTGGGGACTACTCCATCACCAAGGATATGGTATGCTAGACTACGGTTGAAGGTATATCCTTTAAATCCTTGTATGTCCAAGCAAAATATCTCGACATTTAGTAGATTATGTAGATGTCTAAATTGAGTGGGTGTCAGTTGCAAGCCCACATGAACAATCTTGTCTTCTTCACCTGGCTTAGCTAGATTCATCGATTGTGTTTGATTTGGTCATTCGAAGACTTGTTTCTTATGAACCTGATCCTTGTCAAGCTCTCGTTGTAGCTCTCATTGTGCTTTTGGTTACATGATTACCACATCATCTAATCTAAGGTATAGTTTTTGAAAGTTTCCAGCATCTCGTGAACTAGCGCTCAATAAGATTCCTCCTTCAACATGTTGATCTTAGCATGACTAGTTAATTGCAGACTTCCAGTCATCTAGGATGATAATGCAGAATCTTGTTCCAAACAGATGGATTTCAAGGAGTCTAGCACTTTCTTTTTGCCCTTTTTGTGTTCACGAATGGTTGTATCCTTGTTATCGCTTTGGGAAATTGGCTTGATATTTGTCTCGTGATTGCGAATATCCTCATCTATCGTAGCTAGTGCCTCTTCTAGTAAATCACTCCAAAGGATCACCTGATTGTAGCATTGTTTCATTTGGTTTTTCTTTGAGGCAGGTGCGCTGAGTGGTACTTTTCTCATGCCATATGGATCAGGATCCATGTGTTGTAGGATCTGTTCGTTAGTCAATTCGGCTTCTTCATTGTATGAGAGTGCATGTTGTCAGGGTATCAGATCATCTTCCACTACTTTGGAAATGGGTGCCACATTGATCATATTCACCCCGTAAGTAATTGGCGTGTCTAGGGTGTATCCTTTTGGTGAGAAAGTGTTAGGTTCTGGATTTGAATCTGGTTGAATCTCAACCAAGGTCTTTTCAATAAGACTCTATAGGCAGAAGGAGATTCTAGAATTTCCATCACCACAAAGGTGATGACAAATTGCACTTTTGCTATATTTACTAGTATATCTTCAACTACACCTTTTGGTTGTACAAGATTGATCATCTAATTTGATAGAGAATTTTGCCAGCTTTAGCTCTTGTAGACCCCATTTTTGATATAAGGTAGTGGAGATTAGATTGACCCCTGATCCTCTGTCTACCACTATCGCTTCATCCCTGTATCGCATGTGCTTGACTGGTAGGGTGATATTGTGTTGTTGACTCTCCCATGCTGCTCCAATATTGAGGACGTTGTTGGTATTCTCATACCTAGCACATTACAAGGTTTCTCATGCTGCTATTTCAGGTTTCGACTTTATACGATTGTGAAAAGTGCCAGATCTATGCTAGCTGAGATGAAACTACCAAAAGATTTTTGGTCAAAAGCATGCAATACGGCAGTCTATCTTCAAAATAGAAGTCCTACCTTTGCCATACCAAAGATAACACCTGAGGAAGCATTCACGAAGAAGAAGCCAAAGGTGAATCACTTGAGAATCTTTGGATGTAAGGCCTTTGTACACATTCCTAAGGAAGAGAGACATAAAATTGATGTGAAAGCTATCAAGTGTATATTCCTAGGATATGATGAACGTGTGAAGGGCTATAGATGTTTTGATCCAGTGGAAAATAAAATTCATGTAAGCCGTGATGTTATCTTTGATGAATCCAAGATGTATGAAGACGAGGATGTTGAGAAGATAGACACATCCAGTGGAAAAGATGGTATAGTGAGGATACCTCCTGATGATGATCCATTCATTGACCTTCCAAATGATGAACATGAGGATACATCTCAAGATACTACTATTCAACCCCAAGAAACAGGTTGGAGAGGTAGAGACAAACCTTTTGGTGCAAGAAGGACTGAAGTTGCAGGTGACAAACGCAAGGAGAAGGATGTACCGTCGGATACATTTTCACCAGGAAGCCAATCACCTGACAAGAAGCTCCCCAAGTGGTTTGAGAGATTGTTGGAGAGCCGCGACACAGATGACTTTCCAGGATCATCTAGCCAGGGAGAGCTACGAAGATCAACAAGAGAGAAGACACAACCTGAAAGGTATGAAGCAAATTATGCTCTCTTATCTAGCATTATTCAAAGCAAAGAACCTTCAACTTATGGTGAAGCAAAGGATGATGACATCTGGGTCAAGGCCATGGGAGAGGAGATGGAGTCAATTGCTAAGCATAGCACATGGGACTTAGTAGAACCACCAGTTGGTAAGAAACCCATTGGTTCCAAATGGGTATATAGGACTAAGTACCATGCAAATGGAAGTATAGCAAAGCAAAAGGCAAGATTGGTGATCAAAGGGTATGCAAAAAGTAAAGGCATTGACTATGAGGAGACCTTTGCGCCAGTATGTAAGTGGAATAATCTAAGTCTACTTGTTGCTTTAGCTTCACATTTTGGTTGGCCTTTGCATTAGATGGATGTGAAATCTGCTTTTCTAAATGGTGAGTTAGAAGAAGAGGTGTTCATGGACCAACCTGAAGGCCTTGTAGCGAAGGGACAAGAAAATAAAGTATGTCGCTTGTAGAAAGTGTTTTATGGTCTTAAACAGACACTACATGCGTGGTATAGCAGGAGTGATGCCTACTTTCATTCAAAGGGGATGGTGAGAACACATTCTGATCCAAATCTATATGTCTTATGCTTTGATGGTATGGTTTCTTTGATAGCTCTTTATGTTGATGACTTGATTATTACAAGAAATAATCAAGAGATGATAGACATGATCAAGAAAGACCTCATGGAACAATTCGAGATGACAGATCTCAGCTTGATGCATTATTGCCTTGGAGTAGAGGTGTGGCAAAGAGGACACGAAGTGGCTTTAACACAAGTGAAGTATGTCAAAGAGTTGTTGCATAGGTTTAGGTTGCAGGATTGCAAACCAGTGAATACTCCTATCGAACCAGCTAAAAAGCTTTCTAAGCTTGATGAGTCACAGTCATTTGATGCTACGTTGTATAGGCAATTAGTAGGGAGCTTGATTTACCTTACCACGACTAGACCAGATATATGTTATGTTGTTGGTATTGTAAGTCAGTTTATGGCAGCACCTACGAAAATGCATTGGAAGGCCACTAAGCGCATTTGGCGTTATGTAAAAGGCACTTCAGATTATGGCTTGATTTACAGGAAGCATGAGGGTTTACCTGAGTTGTGTGGCTATGTGGATGCGGATAGGGTGACTATGATGATCGTAGATCCACCACAGAGTATGTATTCCAGCTTTGTGGCAGTTGCTTTTCTTGGTCTAGTAAGAAGCAAAGTACAATTGCTCTATCCACCACAGAAGCAGAGTATAAGGCAATGTGTAGTGCAGCACAAGAAGCTATATGGTTGAGACAAATATTGGAAGAAGTTGGCATGAAGCAAAAAAATCCCACAACGTTACATAGCGACACTCAAAGTGGCATTCAGCTAGCAAACGTGAGAGGCTGTTGAGTCGTGAAATTCATGTTGTTCACTGTAGTACGGAAGAACAACTAGCTGATATTTTCACTAAGCCACTTGTTGGAGAAAAGTTTGATAAGTTTAGATTAAAGCTTTCTGTACTTAAAGTTTGTTGACTTTAAAGCTATGTATATGACTATATAAAAAGTAGACTTTACTTAAGGGAGAGAGTTAGAATTAAAGTAGAATCACTTTGTTACTATACTGTGGGTCCTATCAGTTGATAAGGATCAATTGGCCTCACCACGAGGCAAGTCGACGGGACACGCATCCCGTCAACGACAACCTGGGTCATGCAAATCATTGGGTTACTGTACTGTGGGTCCTATCAGTTGGCCTCGCCATGAGGCAAGTCAACGGGACACGCGTCCCATCAACGACAACCTGGGTCATGCATGGGTTGCCTGAGTGAACAACTATATGTACAGTGTAATTTCAATTTGAGAAATACAGTTGCTATGTGAGCTTGCTGTGGAGAGTGTTTTCTGTCTTTGTTACTGTGTAGCATGAATAGTGTTCCTGTTTGAAGCAAATTCTAAGTGAATTGGCCAAAGATCCATTCAGAGCACGATTGGGACAGGGGAGGTTGACACCAAAAGGACTCTATTCCAATTTTTCAAGCAATATGTCAAGTGCCCAGATCCCACAGATCACTCGGCCACTGAATGTTATTTGAAGTTTTTGTTGTGGGTCCTCACAAATCTCCTTCATTCTTTCATCCTAAAAAAGCATTGGCATCCGACAAGCTCGAAGATCAGCTACTAGTGGAAAGACTATATTATCAAGAGAAAATGCAAGGCCCTCCCTGGCCCAATAAGTTCTAGACATGGATTGCCCAATTTTGGTTGGGGAGAAGGGAGAGATGGGGCAGGGATAGTGCTACAATCAATTGACTTGGCCCAAGAGCTATTATTAGAAATTTAGAATCTATCTAATTTGGTAGAGGTAAAGGAAGAGAAAGAGTAACATGATGACATTTGTTTTGGGAGTTTGACCTAAAAAAGAGTAACCTTTTATGGTATTTTTTAATGGTCCTAGTTCTAGGCCAAAATCATGGTTTTTTTGAAGGATTCCTTAATTTGTAATAAAATAAAATGTCCAAAAGTGTCTATTTTAAATAAAGCACTACAAGTTGTTTTTGCAGATTTCATAAAACCATCATAATTACATACCACACAACATTTCAAGACAACACATGATTTTTTAAAGTCCAAACATCATTAAAATACAAAAGGGCTTAAACTATATTATGCTTAGCATAAAACGTGGGCGAGAGGAAGAGAATATCCTATGCTAAGCATAACACAACCTCGTGGAGACTTAAGAGACGCTATGCTCAACATAGATTGCGGGCGAGAGGAGGAGAGGTTACTATATTGAGCATAGCAAAATGTGTGTTTGCTAATGTCCTCCCTATGGTCTCTACTTCTGATAATGTAGCAGACTCCAATCATCTTACAACCAACAGGGTCTGCTCCTCTTCTCACTCTACCGATTGTAGTGCAATGATGGTGCAATGGTGATGTACCCCGCCTATTAGTTGGCACATCAATGACCTGATTTCGATCCTACTGATAATGGATGCTCAACTCCAATCTGGATCTATCAGAATTCGAGTTCCTACATTCTACAATCTGTTTCGGTTCTTTCTTTAATGCTTACAGATTGTAGATTATTACTAATCTAATCTAAGTAGTACAAGGAATGAGACTGAAACTTGATCCTACTGATAACAACAAAGTCAACAACACAACAACTACACATAAACAATGTGAATCCTACAAAAGTGATTGCTACAACTGTCACTCAACACTTGTAACAAAAACTCCTTAGGGAGTCAAGCACCAAGCAGCAACAGATCAGAATGAAATTGATCTACCACAAGGCCTTGCACATGAAGTTGATCTTAATCACAAACCAAACTTAAAGGAAGAAGAATCAACAACAATTAGATTACATCAGTACTCGAACTTAATGCATGAAAATGGAGAATAGATGGAAATGCAAATAGAATGATCTTCAATTAACAATGCAACAACATTTCAGTATAGTATCACATGCTTGAAAACTCGTGGAAGAGGCCTCTATGTATACCCACGAGTTGGTGAATCCAATTTTACAATACTTTGGATTCCACCTCTTACAACTGAGTGAACCCCATTCTATAAAGATCTGGGTTCCACCTCTTACATGATAATAGGAGGCCTCTTTATTAAAAACATAACTTAAGTTGAGAGAGTCTAAGTTACTAGCTCCCACATGGTTTTCATCTTTTGGGAATTATCATGGGGCTCACAATTTATACATCTCAATCTAGCACTAATAATTCGCATGCTCTCAAGCTCGGATCTCAACTTCTTCTCTGTTGGAAGCCCTTTTGAGTGGAGAGATTTTGCATCGACACCTCGGGGCATGACATCAGCTAACACTATGCAAAATCTATTTACTATCTTCTTGACTCTGTACCTTCTTGTAGTATGGCGATAATGTGCCACGCCTGTCAGTTCAGCACATCTGTGGCCTGATCTCGATCCTAGACTGGCAATGGAAGCTCATCTTGAATACGTGATCTATCAGGACTTGTATATCTACGTTCTATAGTTTTATTTCAGATCTTTCTTGATTTCTTACAGTCTGCAAATTATTCCTATTCCTATTTCTGATATTCTTGGAAAAGAATCTAATCTCTTGATCACAAGGAAACTAATCTATCCTACTATTAATCCACAAAACAAAAAACCAATAACTACAGCACATGTGAATCCTACTATTAGAAATTGTGAACTCCTGCAACTTTGTCGCGAAGGTGATGGAGCGAAATGAAACGAAATGAAGCGAAGGGTGAACAAACCCCGAAGATCGAAAGAAAAGTGTTCGAGATTAGCCCCGATGACCAGATGATGAAAAGACATGAAACGAAAGAGAACAATTCACAATGCCAACGGGTAGCTCGACGAGCGTGGTGTATTGTACTTTGTGCTCAATTGAAGGAGACATCAATTACAGAGAATAACTAACTAGTTGATTAGCATTAACTTGTCTTGTAATTCTCTGATAAACTATTTTGTAAACTCCACACAGTGGAGATAAATACACATTTTGATTAGCATGAAAGATAGAATGGTGAGGACGAGTAGAGACGATAGAGAGTAGAGTTGTGCATGAAAGTCTGCCAATGAGCAGAACACAACGACTGAGGTGAGCGTCAGGCCACCAATGAGCGAGACATTGAACGACTCACCCGAAAACAAAAAACAGAAAATACAATTCTTCTCTTCTCTACCTCGTTGTTCGCGTTGTCTTCTCAATTGATTCTGTCATAATCTATGATCTGTAGTCGCTTGCTTAGAATCCTTAAAACAAATAAAACAGAAACAACAAAGTGAAATTCCACTATATGGTATCAGAGTGCTAGATTATCGCTACATGATATCCGAGCAATGATTTTCTAAGACAACACAATATGGCTACAACGATCCAGATGAGAATAGCAATCAGTCTTGATGGCAAAAACTACAGAGTATGGAAATTCAAAATCAAAACACTTTTGAAAGGTGAAGGCATCTGGTCGGTGACCGAACTCACAGAGGTGCAGCCTCCAGAGGGAGATTCAAGGAGAGCTGAGTGGATCAGAAAAGATGAACGTTCAATGGCGATCATCGTTTTGTCCATTAATGAAGAAATACTCATGCAGATTGAAGACTGCGAGAGCAGCCATGAAACATGGGAAAGACTAAAGTAGAAGTACGAAGTGAGGACTGTCGCTTCGGTGATGCATCTTCGCAATCAGCTACAATCTACGCGATGGGATGGCAACCAGTTGGATCAGCATGTTGAGAAGATCATAATGATCTTCGCTCAACTCGTTGCATCAGGGCAGGAACGCCATGTCCCAACACCACAACATCTGATGTACTTCATGAAATTCCTACCTGCATCCTATCAGCCATTGAGAATGTTCATACAAAGCCTACCAGATATGACATTCGAGAGAGCAATCAGTCTTGTCACTGATGAGAGACTGATGAGGGACAAAGGAGAAGAAAGCAGTGACCAGGAGGCCCTTTTCACGAAGGAAAAGAAGAAGAACACACCCAGACCTAGATTTGACAAGGCAAATACAAAGTCTTTGAGCAAAGGCAACGACAACCAACAAACATCCTCCTATGATCATTGTCACAAGCCGGGACATGCGGCCAACAAGTGCTGGTTTGACCCAACAATACCTTGCTGCAAGAAGAAGGGACACTCTGCATACGATTGCAGATTCAACCAAAAACGCAAAAGCAAAGTTGACAAGGCGAATGTTGTAGAGTCATCAAAGGATGCAGACAAAAGCGATGAGGCCTTCATGATATTTGATGAAGCCTCAACAAGCTACACTGAACAAGACTGCGATGTAGTCATTGATTCAGGAGCAATCTCACACATTACTTGCAACAAAAGAATCTTGATCGACTACGAGAATTCGAAAACAACAAACATTGTCGGGACAAGCAGAGCTGCCAGGAGCACTCTGTGTATTCTCATTAAGAAAAGACCTATTATCAGTCTCCAAGATGGCAGATCTTGGAATTTGAGTTCTATTCAATGGCAATGTATGCCGGATGATCGAAAAAACAACAAACAAGCTGTTGATAGTTGGATGTAGAGAAGGCAATCTCTACCAAGCCAAGATAATCAACAATTCTGATAGCATACTAAATGCATCAGAATACGAAGATCAAGTTTGGCATAGACTCAATGTATCATCTGAACATGAGGAGCCTCTACAACATGAGCAAGAAGGACATAGTCACAGATAATGGTGTCACATAAAGAAGAAACATGACACTAGTCGAAGGAGCCAGATGCATAATGGCACAGGCTCGATTGTCGAGTCAATTTTGGGCTAAGGCAATAGCTACAGCGGTACACCTATAGAACAGAACAACAACGACAGCCCTGGAAAACAAAACATCGTACAAAATGTGGACAAGTAGAAAGCCTAATCTGTCATACGTGCGTGTATTCGGATGTGCATCATACAAGCACATACCAAAGGAACAAAGAAACAAGCTCGACAAAAAGTCGGAGCAGACAATCATGGTTGGATACTCGAATGGATCGCAAGTCTACAGACTCTACAACTCAACCATGAAGAAAATTGTGTCAAGTAGAGATGTGAAGTTCGACGAGTCCACATTCTCTGGACTAAAGGAAGAAAAGGAGCATGAGATTTTCACACTACTGCCGATTCAAGAGGGAGATCAAGGGCAAAAATCAAATCAAATGTTGAATCCCATACCCCAGAGCAGCAGGAAGCCAAAGATCAACCCGACGAAGAAGAAACATTTGAGCAGCAACGAATTGAATCCAGAAGGTCGACAAGACAAAGAAGACCTCCAGAACGATACACTAACAACCTTCAATGGAGCAAGGAAACAGAGTTTGAATATTGCAGCCTCACTGAAGAGCCATCAACATACCAAGAAGCTATCTAGAGTCCAGAAGGTGAATTCTGGAAGTAGGCGATGTCAGAAAAAATCGAATCAATGAGGCAAAACAAGGCATGGACACTTGAGCCACTGCTCGAAAATAAAAAGATCGTCAACTGCAAATGGGTCTACAAAAAAAAAATCAAATCAGATGGCACTGTTAGACGATACAAAGCAAGGCTTGTTGTGAAAGGCTACACACAAAGGTACGACATCGATTACTTCGATACGTATTCACCAATGGTAAAAATGACAAGCATTCGACTACTCCTTGCATACGCAACTCAATACAATCTAAAAATTCACCAAATTGATGTAAAGACAGCCTTTTCACAGAGATCTAGAAGAAGAAATCTTCATGAAGTAGCCTGAAGGATTCAAAGAGCACGACTATTGACAATGTGTTTGTCAGTTACAACGATGCATTTATGGTCTAAAGCAGACATCACGATCTTGGTATAAGAAGATCAATAGTCTTTTGAAGTCTCTAGATTACATTTCTACACAACCAGACTGTAATGTCTATATAAAGGAAGTAGGAAGAAATTTTGTGATTATGACTGTATTTGTAGATGACTCCCTAATGATAGGAAATTTCTTGATGCTAGTCAAGGAAACAAAGAGTCAAATTTCTAAAAGTTATGAAATCACAGATCTAGGAGAAGCAAGAAAATGCCTTGGGCTGAAAATCAGAAGAAATCGAATCAGAAGAGAAATGCATCTGAGCCAGTCAGAGTCCGCCCAGAAAGTGCTGAAGCTGTATCGAATGATGGACTGCAAAGAAAAAGCCACATCAATGATAGCTGGAGCCAGACTAACAAAACATGATTGCCCAAACGCAGATGAGGAGAGACAAAAAATGGAAGGTATATCCTACCAAAATCTGGTCGATAGTCTGATGTACCTCACAATCTATATCAGACCCGATTTGGCCTTCTATGTCTATGCTTTAAGCCAATTCTCTTCGAATCCTGGCATGGCACATTGGCAAATGGCGACGAATTCTGCAATATCTGAAGAGTACCCAAAACATGGGATTAACATACAAAGCAGACGAAGACAAAGGATTTGAGCTACAACACTACAGTGATGCAAGCTAGATGAGCTGCAAAGATGACAGCAAGTCCGTGACAGGAGGATGTTTGATTGTGTGTGGAACAACAATTAGCTGGACATGCAAGAAACAAACCTTGGTGGCTCAATTCTCATGCGAAGCTGAGTATGTCGCAGTTTCAAAGATGGCGAACGAGGTAGTATGGTTGCAGATGATGTTGGAAGCAGTTGGCATACCACAAAGAGAACCATACACGATGATGATGGATTCTCAAAGTGCCATATATCTGTCCCAAGATCCTATTTTCCATTCAAAGACAAAACACATACCTCTAAAGTACCATCACATTTGAGACTTAATCTAGAAAGGAGAGCTCAAGGTTCAGCACATAAAATCTGAAGACATGATTGTAGATTTGCTCATGAAGCTGCTTGACAAACCACTCTTCGCAAGACAAAGAAAAACAATTGGGTTAAATATACAAAGTTGCAAGCTTCAAGAGGGAGTGTCAGAAATTGTGAACTCCTGCAATTTTGTCACGAAGGTGACGAAGCGAAATGAAACGAAGGGTGAACATACCCTGAAGATCAAAAGAAAAGTGTTTGAGATTCGCCCCGACGACCAAATGACGAAAAGACATGAAACGAAAGAGAACAGTTCGCGCTGCCAACTGGCAGCTCGACGAGTGTGGTGTATTGTACTTTACGCTCAACTGAAGGTGAATAACTAACTAGTTGATTAGCATTAACTTGTCTTGTAATTCTCTGATAAACTATCTTGTAAACTCCACACAGTGGAGATAAATACACATTTTGATTAACACGAAAGATAGAATGGTGAGGACAAGTAGAGACGATAGAGAGTAGAACTATGCATGAAAGTTTGCCAACAAGCTAAACACAATGACTGAGGTGCAACAAGCGAGACGCTGAACAAGTCACCCAAAAACGAAAAACAGAAAATACAATTTTTCTCTTCTCCACCTCGTTGTTCGCATCATCTGGTAGTCACTTGCTTAGGATCCTGAAAACAAACAAAACATAAACAACAAAGTGAAATTTTGCTATACCTACAAAGTGTTTTTTACAATTATCACTCAGCAATTGTAAGACACACTCCTCAGGGAGCCAAGCACAAAGCAGCATCAGATCTGAGTGCTTGTGATCTACCACTAAGCCTTGCACATCTACCTAATACTAATCAATCCACCACAACATTAAAGAGGAAGATATCAACAACACATTCATACCAATGTACCCAAACAAGAGCATGAATGGAAAGCATAGAAGAGAATGCAGGCTGAAGGATCTTCAATTAAAAGTGCAGTAGCATTTCAATACAATGCATGCTCTCTAAAACTTGTGGAGGAGGCTCCTACAAATAGCTACAAGTGGGTGAACCCCATTTATCAGCTAACATTATCACTCTCTATAGTGTTGCAGGTCCCACTGCACTGCCATAGCTTTGACGTTTGGTTCTTGGAAAGGCATGGATCAACGTTTGCCTGCGTAAAACCAAGAACTTATTTGACTATCGTCATGCTTCTCGGCAAAAACTTCAACACCTGCAATGGCTTGTCAAGATAGCCCTGCGTAAGGAGTGTCTTTGCACAGCTGACCCACAAGGCGCAAAAAGTATCTGTGTATCAGGAGGCTATTGTTACTCGGTCAATTGATATGGTCTTGGAACTCTTTGGCATTTCTCAAAAGAAGAGTTTCTTGAAATCAGAAAGCTGTTGTTGCCTAATTAATTGTAATAATATTAAAGTTCTTTGCATCTTTTCAAGGGATGATTGGACTTAGTTTTGATTATTTCATACCAAAAATAAATTCTCTTAAGATTTTGTTGCCTTTCTATGTAAAGGATTTTATTCTATCTTAAATTGTTGCATAGCTAGTTACAAGATGAGACATAGTATTAATTCACCTATGATATGTATGCCAACCTCTCCATCTTGTGCATATAGTGAGTTACAATGCTGCCATTCTTGAAATACTCTAGATGAAATTACTTGCTCAGAGCCTCAACTTCATTATATCTTGTAAAAATTGGTCCTCATGCTTTAGCTTTGACTCAAGAATGATGAAAAGTGGGGTCAAGATACTTCAATATCCAAAAATTGAATGTTAGGGGCCAAGATCAAGCATTATTGGCTCCCGATTGGAATTGCCAAATATTCATGCATCATCTTTATGAAAGAGGAGATTATTTAAAATGAAGAAATGAATACTGATCCATCATGAAATATAAGAATATGTAATGTATCATGTTCTCTCAAAATGGATTTAAGAGAATATCAGAGGATTTTGAGTTGAGTATGCCAAGATCTTGGTACTACCTTCGTGATCTTCATGATCTCTCAATGATTATGCCAATCCATTGCCTTCAAGAAACTTTGCACACATAAAGTGATATCAAATGGATTGATAAATGCATGAGTAATGTCACTCTCCTCACCTTTCCTTCCTTTGTCAATGAAGAGAGCAGGAGTATGAGCTTGCGTAGATTGTCTTTTAATCCCACATTGATCACAAAGATCATTGAAGTCATTAGACTTGTACTCACCTCCACTATTTGATCTTAGGACTTTGATTTTCCTACCTGTCTAATTTTCGACCAATGCTTTGAAGCTCTTGAAATTGTCAAATGCATCTGATTTCTTCTTCAAGAAGTAGATCCACGTCTTACGTGACATATCATCAATAAAGGTCATGAAATAGAAGACTTTACCTAAGGACATGGTCCTCATAGGCCCGCATAAATATGTGTAGATTAAATCCAGGATGTTATTTGCTTTGCAACACCACCTTTATTGAATTCCTCTCGATGCTGCTTCCCATATACACATGATTCGCACATCGATTTCAAGTGGTCTTCTATGGTAGGCAATCCTGTTACCATCTCCAATTTTCTCATCAAACTGAGGCTTCCCAAGTTCAAGTGACCAAGCCTCTTATGCCACAACTCAGTTTGCAATGGAATGGACGATATGAGTCCCTATTGCCCCTTGATTGTAGCATTCAACCTGTACAATTTTGTATTGGGCTCTCTTACTTCATCCGCAATAACTTTGAACTTTTGGTTCACATCCTTCACAAAGCAACAATCATGGGCGAATTCTACTTTCACCTTCTGATCAGTAATGACTCCAACAAAAAGTAGATTTTTTTTCAAACCTGGTACGTAAAGTACCCCCCTGATCATCTTGCTTTTGCCATCAGGTAGTTGGATTGAAACGGTGCCTATCCCCTTGATCTTGCACACATCGCCATTTGCTTGTGAAACAGACGTTCCATTATCAAACACTTTCAAGCTACTAATCCAATTCTTGTTACCCGTCATGTGTCTTGTGGCTCTCGAGTCAATATACCACGCTTGATCATCTTGATTAGATGACAATGCAGATATGAATATGCTAGAGTCTTCAATCTCACCCTCATCGACAAGGTTACCTACTTGTTTTGGTTTCCCCTTGCCTTGTTCCGCTGGGAATTTGCGACATTCACTCTTCCAATGGCCCTTTTTACCACAATGGAAGCACTTGCCTTGGTCTTACTGGAAGATCCCTCATCTTCTTGAGACTTGGCAAATTGCTGTTTAAACTTCTTCTTGCCCTTGCCCTTTCCTTGTTTTTGGTGTGTCGCAAGTGCCTGATCGTCAGTATTCTAACGTCTAGCTTTCACCATTTCTCGCCGTTGCTCTTCCTGCATCAAAATTCTTGTGAGCTCGTAAAAGGTTGGCAATCTTTCTCTTGATGCTATTCCTCTCACAAACATCTGATAGGGTTCTGCAATGCCGCACAATGCATTGTGCACCAGCTCCACATCAAGTATGCACTCACCAATAGAATGCAGTTCATCCCTCATTGTTTTGATTCTGGTCATATACGTCTGAATGTGCTCTCCTTGCTCCATTCGAGCACTATTAAGCTTTGACTTCAGAAACATGATTCTTGATGGATTTGACGTCTCAAACTGCTCCTTTAGCACATCATATGCCTGCCTGGGTGTAACAGCATCACAAATGTGGATAATGATGTGATCCTTCACTGACAAGTTAATGAAGGTCAAAGCTTTCCTCATCTTTTTGTCGAATACTTTGATATCCGCTTCATTTGGCGGTCTTCTCTCATCACCTGTGACGACTTCCCACACATCTTTCTCCATCAGTATGTTTTCCATTTTGAATTTCCACACTGCATAGTTGGAAATCCCGTCCAATTTGCTACTTTCACTCAAAATGGACTTTCCCATGTTTGCCATCGCAAAACTGCTTGAAACTTCTACCGTAGGCTGAAAGCAGTATGTCGAGGCCGACTGTGATGTCAGAAGTTGAAAATAATGACCTGCACTTTTTCCCTTACCAGGCCACTCGCCGCTTTTCCCCCAATTTGAAAGCCAAATCGACGTCGCCTTCTGAATTGCACTCAGTCGTCAACTCCCAACTACGTGCCCAATGGAATGGTGAAATCACTTTTGGCGCACTCCGAACACTTTCTCCTCTGCAATCACTCTGTTTTGCTGTACCGTACTTGTAGGTACAGTCCGGGTGCCCTTCGCTTGGAGGTTATAGCCTTTCGTTTGGGTCAAAACGGCTAAAGGAGGTGGATTTAAGGGGTTTTTTGCTTTTTGAACTATTTCTCTAGTTTGAAAAGACTTCAAACTTCAGTGAATTTGGACCCAACTCAACTTTCAATATGAAATTTTTTATTGAAGTTGAAGCCTGATTTGTCTTTCAACGCCCTTCAGGCCCCTTCAAGGCTCTTTTAAAAAAATCCACTGGTTCTCTTGGATCCGATGGTCCAAATTCAATGCTAGAGGCGATCTCTATTGTTGATCATGATGGACACTAATCTGACGATCCGCGTACTGTCTTCACTCCTTGTAACCACTGGCCCACCTTAGAACACTAAGAGGGGACTCCTCTTCCGCGCGCGAACAGACCCGCGAGATCTCCTCTTCTTTCCATCTCCTTGCAAGCTATAGCTGCAGGTTATAAACTGGTCCAATCCCTTAGCTGATCCATGGCACTCCACGGACTCTGAGGATTTGCTACTTTGCACTAGGGTGCCTTTCTGCAGGCTTTTACAACTTAAAAAACGGATCAGTATAGAGAGAAAACTTCGCTTTTATGCTTCCAAACCCTAGGCCAAGGTTTTTCTCACAACTTTGATCTTGGCTTGCTTTTCACAGCTCTCTGGCTGGCCAAATCAACTGCTCTGAGGTTGCCCTACTACTGGAAAGCTGATGCTTCAATCCATTTGTCAAACGGTGTCCGTTCGAATGCATACCGATTGCAAACACCGAGTCGACACTTCTTGGTTGCATTTCAGCTAATTCACAAGTGCTTCAACATCAAGAGGTTGATTTAAGGAGGTTTTAATGCATCCATACTCTTCTTGTTATCTTTTAATTTGTATTTTGATCTTGTCCTTGCAAGACGAGGAATTTTCATTTTGTGGTTTAGCGTCTACATCACCATTTTTGGAGACATTTCTTCTTGCTATGGAGTTGATTTTTCTGCTTTGAGCAATTTTACATTCATTTTGGTGGATTTCCAAAGTAAAACCCTTACCACACTTTTAGTGGTCTAGTGTCTATATCTACATTTTTGGAGACATTTCTTCTAGCTATGGAGTTGATTTTTCTTGGTGGCTTTCCAAAGTACAACCTTAGGACACTTTTAGTGTTACATTCAAAACACTTATCATCAAGTTTATTGTATATTTTGAAAACTAACTTAATCAAACAATTTTGAGCTACTTTTGTCTTTTCACGTCTCAAAAGTGCTTAAAATAGCTTAAAGAGAAAAACAGACAATCAATCAAAGAAATGATTCTCAAAGAATTGGTGAAGAATCTTATAAGTTTGACATTGATTCCAATCAACAAAAATAATATCATTCACGTCATGGACCAAATGTTGCAAAAGTTCTACTCACTTATCAATGACCTAGAGTTGGTGCAAGTCACATGCACAACCATACTCCCAAATTAGCTTTCCAGCATTTCTGTGAAGATCAATGTATTGAGTTTCTGTCACTTCTCCAGAGGTGATGGGTAGACTGAATCATCATCAATCACAGGACTAAAGAGCAAATGATGCCCTTCTTCCTCATAAGTAAATAGGAAATTAACATTTCATTACTTCAACTTGCTCCAAACTAACTAAAGGAAATAGTTAGGTTAAAATGCACAAACTAACTAAAGGAAATAGTTAGGTTAAAATGCACACTATAGGTAGAAAGAACTGGCACGAACTAAGTGGGGTATGACTTGGGGGGGATCATGTGCATATCCTTGAGACTTTTATTACAAGCAAGTCAAAGTTGCACGTAAATCATTGTACGCAATACAGCAAGATACCTTGAAGCAAATGGTATAGATTCATCTACATATAAAGCAAAATCTACATATAGCACATAGTCATGAATATTGAATTTTGTACGCTAAAACATGAAGCACCTTCAATGTAACATTCATCCCAGCAAAGAACAAAGTTTCTTGTAGCACCTAGCAAATGCATCTATATTGTTTTAAGTCAGATCATGAGGCATCTTCAAACTGAGAACTGGAGCAAACTTAAAAAGTGAGACACGTTCCAAGGACAGAAGAGGGGTTCTTTTAGTGTGTACAACTCTAAAAAATGACTTCAGACTAAAATACATGTCAATTCTGACAAAATCATCCAAGATTAAAGAGCAATACAGATATGCATTGAATATCCAAAAATCTGACAAATTCCAGAGCCACAACTACAGTGGGATTTCAGATAACTACATGCTCAATATGATAATCCTAGTATCGAAGCATAGTTCACTTTCAAACTTGTGATAAGTACGAATCAACAAGATAGGCAGCCTATTACTACCAATGAGGCAACACTGTGACATGGAATTGACATGCTCGATTTGCAAAAGGGGAACCAAGATAATGCTTGGACCAGTGACCAGTCTCAGAGGAATCAGGACCAGGTAACGTTCACCGGAAAGAGCAGTACCAAGAAAAAAAAAAGTCCCCTCTGACAGACGAAACAAAAGTGCTAGCAAACAGTGTAGATGGAAGATATCACCTAATCTCATCATATATATTAGAGATATTTTAGTGAGAGAGTGTACCCATACCTCTGTCACACTACTTACTTACTCATGTACAAAACAAAAAGCATAAAAAAAGTCTCTCTCTCTCTCTCTCTCAGGAGGGGGCGCGGGGAGGGCACAGGGAGGGCATGCGCGGATAGGGAGGGCGCAAGGAGGGCACAGCGGAGGGGGGGCAGGGAGGGCACACAGGAGGGGGCCAGGGGAGAGCGCGCAAGGAGGGCAACGAGCGGGGAGGGCGCTCAGGAGGGAAGGCGAGAGGGGAGGGAGGAGCCATGGGGAGGGCGCAGGGAGGGCATGCACGCGGAGGGATGGCCGTTGCTGTTGTAGCTGCATGCACCCCGGCCTTTAGGCCCCCGACCACTGAGGCCCTTCGCACACACACATTAGGGTAGCATTCGACCGTGTTGATACACAGTTGCAGCAGCTTGGGTCAGGCTAGCAGGTTTTTGGTTGCTCGATCATGATAGATGGAGAGGAGGGCACACAGGAGGGGCACATGGAGGCGCACGCATAGGGAGGGGGCGCAGGGGAGGGCGAGTGGGGAGGGGCCGCAGGGTGCGCTGGGAGAGGGCGCGCGGGAGGGTGCAAGGGAGGCCGCGCAGGGAGGCACGCAATGGAGGGGTCATAGGGAGGGCGCGCAGGAAGGGAGGGCTCTCTCTCTCTCTCTCTCTCCGCGTCGCGCACACACACACCCGTGCGCGCCCACCATCGCCATCGACATCGACGGGCACACTTGACTAGTTTTACTTAATTCAAAATACAAGTATCAACAAGAAGTGAAGCAAAACAACTGAACGTATCTGGTTCAGCAAATCAAAAAAGGAAAACAGTAGATTCAAGTCATCATTCGAACAAACCATTAGCAATTCTGCTGATAGTAAAAATTGTTTCTTTGTTGCTATACAAATATATTCCTCAATCTCCAGATTGGCCGTTGTTGAAAAACTCACAACAAATCAACTTTGCCCCTCTACTTGAAAGGAGCACGAAAACCTCAAGAATGTGTACAAACCTCAAGGTTTTCAGATCGTAAACTGAACAAATCTGCTATCAGCAACTCCTTGACGAGAGTCTAGATGCAAGTTCCTTATGAATTGAGCGTAACCCCGAACATATGGAAATCATGCAGACATCACAGCACAGTTAAATACAAATGTTCCTTGTGGAACTAGTGCTGCTATAAGACTCCACTCTGGGGGTTCTTCATCTGAACTTGGTTTCCAGCCGTAAATGGCATCACCGTCCCTATTTCCAGGAGGGCAACGGCCGCCTATCAGAACAAGCTGCCCATCGAGAGCCTTGAATGCCAACCCCCAACCGTTATTAAAATCTGCTCTCACAGGCACATCTCCTAAGGGTTTCCATGTATTACTTCTTTTGCAGTACAACTTCAGCTGATTAACGAAAACATCCAATGCATATAACTGGTTCTCAACAACTGCCACCAATGGTGGAGCCTTCCGAGAAGTATCGCCAGAGCTAGGGAACATATCTGGGACATGTGTCCATGTTTCGGATTTCAGATCATAATGCTCCCCACAAGTCAGAAGAGTATCCTTCTCATCAACACCTCCAATGACCCAAAACTTTCCATCCATGTAAAACCCTGAGCATAGCTTGCGTTGTTTTATCATCGGAGGAAGGGATTCCCAATTTCCTGTCAATGAGTTGTACCGCTCTGCACAGTTAGTCACCCTAAATCCAGAGTCAACTCCACCAGCAACAAATCCATATTCTCCCCAACTGGCAGATGCATATAAGCAACGGGGAGTGATCATTTGAGGCCCATGGAACCATGAGTCTGAAATCAAATCATATCTCCATACAACCAGGCCTTGGATCTCACGCCCTATAACAAGCAGTTGCGTCCCCGCACATAAAGATTCCTTGTCACACATGACAAAGCATTCATCTGAAGGAGTGGGGGGAAGAGGGCGCCAGCGACCCCCGTCCTTGGGATTGAAGGCACGCCACGCAGATTGTCCACTGTTCAGCAAGTATACCCACTGCTCTGAAATGCCAAGATCACGGCGAAGTTTGTATAGCTCACCACTTCTAAAAAGTTCACAAAACCTTTTGCTTACCGCGTGATACGAACCATATAGTGACCTTGACAGCCGAACTAAACACAGCTGCACCACGTCGTCCTCAAGGCCAGGTATCAAGGAATTATGAGTCTCTGTAGCTTTAATCTGTGCATCTTCGGTGGTTGGCTTCTCTGCAAACTCTGGGGACTTATGTTGTAAGCTGCTAGCTTCACCATTTTCGACAGCCATGCCCAGATTTGTAAACCTATTTTCAATAGTTGAATTCGGAAAGGGTAAAACTGAATTGTTTCGAACTTTCTTCTTGGACCGAGAAAGAGCTGAACCTTTTGCTCTATTCCTAGGGTTGGCATTCGCTGGTTCTTTGGCACGGCCACCACCATGAACAAACCCTCGGAAGCGTCCTGCGTCAAACTCCATGCCACGGGCAACAATGTCCAATCTAGAGTGCTGTGAAGCACCATTGCGGCCAGCTTCCGATCCATTGGCAATGATATTCCTGCCATTTGCTCCTGCTGAGTGCTGAGATTGTACCCAGTTATGACACTGCCGCAAACAGCTAGTGTAGCCACTGGCATCCCCGTTACTGAGGCTGCCACTGTCATTCTCCATGGAAGCCTTGCCGTTCTCAGATCTGAAACAGCAACAATCTTCCAGATTGGATTCTAGCGGTCCTAGACCACCTCCGCCGTCCCTTACAACCATGAATCCTTCACGGCCCCTCACCAACTAGATCTCCCTTCTGCGTACAAAAATGAGAAAGGATAAGCCTCAGTACTATAAAGCAGGAAAACCGTGCAAATCAAACCAACACACTCGGCAATGATGAGGCAAGCTTGATATTAGGAAAAACCTCCAAAGCATTTCAGCAAAAGACAAGGCATTCGATTGAGAAGATATAGACTAAACTAAGCCAAGAAAAAACTTAAAAACTAGCAAAAATGAAAGAAAACTATGAGCTAGCACTAGCCAAGGCAGCCGCTATATAAGGCCAATGCTACTGTAACAACAGTGAAAAACCGGGGGTTAGGAGCACAGAAACTCCGCAGAAGGCGAGGCATGTTGTGTAGGAAACGGAAATCGTAGTCCGGAAGAAGGATAATAAAGCAGCAGAAGAAAAGTATGGGCAAAAGCGAGGCGGAAAAAGCAGCAGAAGACGCAGACGAAAGTGTGAAAGGCTAGCAGGATCAAAGGAATATATGTGTTTTAGTAAAAGTCTTCACGTGGAACAAAAGGAGATGGAAGAAGCAGAGAAAGTATGGATCGGAAAGGGAAAGGAGAGAGCATCAAAGGCAAAGGCAAAGGCAAAGGCAAAGGCAAAGGCGAGAGAGAGACAGAAAGAGAGAGACGAAGAAGAAATGGAAGCCAAAAGAGAGAGAGAGAGAGAGAGAGAGAGAGACGTAAATAGGAGAAAGATAGATCTATGGGAAGACCGAAGCTACTGGCCGCCCCGTTGGATCTTTGCCACGCGTCATATTGCCACGTGGCGAGCTTCGATTGCTCACGCGTACACGTGGCAGAGCTCGAACGCCTTTGAAATATTCAACCCCGGCGGGCTAGAATTTTGTCCTGGGCTCTCGATGGCTTAACGGGCACGAGACTTAGTGCACGAGACCACTAGGATATAGCCACGTGCGTGTCAGTTTACCACGTGGAGCTTTGTAAACGGCTACTAGATACATGTGGCATTACTTAAACGTTTAGGATAAGATCTAACGGTGAGTGCATAGGGGAGACCAGCTGATACCTCAAAGCGCTTGGATGCTCGCCACGCGTCAAATCTGCCACTTGGAGGTCTATGAGCAGCTAAGAAGGACTACACGTGGCAAAATCTAAACTGGTTTTGAATATCCAACGGTGGCGACACTAAAACTACCAGAGTGCCATGTTCTGAGATACCCGGGGTGGGGGGGGGGGGGGGGGAAGAATTCAGGAAGGGAATAGGGAGAAGAGAATAGATGATAGACGGAAGCATACCACCAGCCACGTGGGCCGCTTATTCGGTGTCCTACATGTGACTTTCCTCCCCGTGGGGACGGGCGCGTTTGGCGGTGGGCAAGCGGGCGGAGATATTACCGTGGCTGCTGTCAGCGGGCAGCGGTGGCCCCACCAACAGCACAACTAGGTCCGAGCTGCCTGTGACCGGAGCCGTCACCATGTGACTCACCAGCGTGTCTCACCCTGCCTCCTGGGATTCCACCGCCCGCCGCGGTTGCGACCAATCATCCCGCGGCACAGAGTCACAGCCTGGGTCACATGCCCGCTATGTTGGTCTTCTTCTGCCTAAATGACTGGGTCTCGTGGTCTGGTCTGGCGTCCTGCTACATGGTCCAACTTCGAATTAGGCTCCAATGACCACGACCCCTGATCCATAAAAGTCATAGCCTGACCCTTCAGGCCTGACAAGAAGGGGGAAAGGGGGGGGGGGGGGGGGGGGGTGTGAGGCCTGCATATTATCTTTTATTTTAAGACTTGGGTGGATTCATGCATCATAAGAACCTCCTTGCTCTTGGATCAATTCTTGTGGCTTGTTGTTGACCGACCCTTTCCTCACTCCAACTTCCAAGTGTTCAAGTTTAGTTTGAGTAAAACTCCCCACTACCCCAAACTTCCCTCTCTTATATGACACTTCAATTGGATTTCCATGGAGCTTGAGAAGTTTGAATATATGCTCGACAAAATATTTTGGCTTCCTAAACTCTCATGTCGAGTCACAAGACCTCGACAAAAGATCCTATGATTTTTCTTATCCAAGAATGAAAAGCCACTTGACTTTATTATCATTTAACTGGCCATAAAGCTTTTGTAAGCTCAATTGAAATTTGCAAGTTCCATTGTCCTTCAAGGGGGAGGCAAATTAATTCACCAAACATTATGTTGTTCTTTATATCTACCTTTCAAATTAAAGAGTTGAGTTAATAGGTCAAACTTCATGTGAAAAGTCAAAGTTATTGCAATTTTCTATTAAAAGGAGGAGCTTATTTTCCTAAAGAGGTTGACAGTAGGGCGTCACCTTCATCCAACGGTCTAGAAGTCGATGTGAAGGGCCTATAAGGCTCTCGTTAACAAGTGCACCACATGCACTCCATGCACCATGTCTCTTTTTCTTTTTCTTTTTTAATTGCATATGTACTCTTTGACATGGTGAAGGCAGTGCATGTGATGCACTTGTTAACCCCCATGATAGTCGACTAGCAGTGCTCGCAAAAAACTTACAAAGCCTTACAAGCTCATTTATGAACATCTAGATTCATATATTAAATTTAAGGCTGTAGGTTCTTAAAGGCTAGTATAAAAAAATGTTATTCCTTTTGTCACCTATAAAAAACAGTTATAAATTCTTAACATGTTGAAATTTTATTTATAATTTTTTTATATTTTGGGGACTTAGGTGTGAAAAAATCAGAACCAAAACATACTTAATGGATCTCTAAGATCTTGACCAAATTTGGATGCACATCTAGATTTAGCTACAAGATAGAAATCATCAAAAATTGCATGAATCACTAAATCTGATCATAAGCACTCAAATACAGTAAGGTACTATCCCTGATCCTACAACAGTAGCAGCCTATTGTCCTTCACACACGTGTGGATGCAAGATCAACAATAAAAATGACATTGTACACACTAGAAATCAAGATAACTTGAGAAATATGAAAGAGATGGAGATAGAAACGAAAGAGATGAGTTCTCCACAAAGAAAGAAACTTTGGTCATTATTTCTCCACACTTATAGCTTCCAAAATGTCATTTGGCCAATTGCCCTAAACTTGCCCTAAATGGTAACTTCTTGGTACTTCATCAAAAAACCTAGAAATTCTAGTCTAGATACAATGTATGAAATCTAGCCAATTAGAATGGGTCCAAATATGACCTCATCCATTTATCTACTTGCCAAAAATAGTACAAACACTATTTAGGCCTTTATTGACAAATATAAATCTATCTCTAAGTTGAAATTTCATGTTAGCCTCAAAATTGCCAAATTAGATCAACTAAACTAGTTGAATTTTTCACATTAGATTGGCAACAAGGCCTATAGCTATGAATTACACTTCATGAAAAGGATTCAGCCCACAATGTTATGTGTCTCGACCCTCAACCAAGAGCCTATAGGCTACACCATGGCAATCTTCCGTAGTTCGTCTTCATGATTAGTGTAGTTAACATGAAGGTAACAATGAATCTATTTGTTAGGGTGGCATACTTAGTTCTATAGCAAATTTAGTGCATGTAAACAATTGTAGGCAATCGTAGTTGTGGGTATGAGTCAAGTCCACCTTTGAGTCTAGTCTAAACCCAATGAGGGGCTCAATATCGATTCTTTTTCTTATTTTGTAATATGAACTTGACCAATAGCTAAACACCCTACATTACATATAAGAGATATTTGACAAAGAAACTATCCACTTGGGTGCATCCCCTTTACTTCGTGTGTTTCTCTTCAAATATCTTGTGTTACACTTCAAGAAAAAAGTATGATGTTTTCACTTGGCTATAACCCCACTAGTCAAGGTATATAAATGGGCATTTTGAGACTTGTGCATCATTGAGATAATGAGTTTACATCACACAAATATGTACGTATCTAGATAATGTAAGTCATGTGACACCTTTGTTCTTTTAAACTATCACATCAAAAAATGGATGACTTCAAAAACTTGGATAGAGACTCAAAATTTTGAATAGTAGGTATATTGAATGATGTGATACTCGATGTTGTACATACTAATATTGGTGACATAGTTGCTCATTAGTTGAAGTAGTTTTGAGGTGAATAACCAATTCCATATTAGTACATACTAATAATGGCTTGGTGACATAGTTGCTTAGTTGAAGTAGTTTTGAGATATATAGCCAATTCCATGTTAGATATGATCAAGTGACATTCAATAGACTTAAGTGAGACGTGAACTAAGCTCATAATAATATACATTATTTGCATGTGTTATGTGTAGTTCTTGGGTTTGATATGGTAGTGTATGCTCTTGAATCACAAAATGATTAAGATTAAGCAGATTGATTTACATTTCATCATTGTTGATAGCTATGAGATTACTCTATATGCTAACACACATATACTCCATGAGAACATGCTTGTCTCCTTCTTCAAATGATGTTATCATTCAGTTTCATTGAATATCTTTATAAAGGTAAAATAAATCAAAAGTCTATCTCCATAAATAGAAAACAGTATTATTCACATGTGTGAGAGCGTAGTGAAAGTTTAAACTAGCTTTTTTACATTGGAATTTTGTCAATCTTTTTCAAAGAATTAGAGGTTGCAATATGAAATCTGAAAGGCTCGCCAAAATAAAAGGTACGTTATTGCAAATGACATATCTTGAGAAAATTCCCATATATAAAGGGTACATCTATTTTCACATGAAATCCATCTAATTTCTTTGAACATTGTAAGCATTATAAAAAAAATCCCTTGAAAAACAATGAACCATTGTTATGAAATTTTTACAAGTACTTGAAACCAAGACTCTCAAAGAGAGCAAAATCTATTAGCCTTCAAAAACAATAGCAAGGGGGTAAAATCACCATACCCAAATTTCCTATTGTTTCTATCTAGCCAAATGTTCCATAAAGTAGGACATTTCTAGAATATGCTAGGTTCATCAAACACAATCTCAATAATTAGAATATTAAAATAGAAAAATCTTTTATACCTAACAAAATATTTAGCTATGATCAAATCACAAATAGATCTCCAAAGAGAAATATGATAGAAGAACAAAGGTGCTTCACATCTTCACTTGATGCTTAAATATTAGTGCAGATGTGGGATAAGTTTTGCTTTTGTACTTGGTTCTATCAACAAGGGCTTGCTAGATAACTCTAAGGAAGGTCATCAATGTTCCATCTAGAGTTGAACCTTAAGCAAGTGAAATAATCTTCTTAAGTTGCTAAGAAGACATAGTAGAAAGATATTTTGTTAGAAAGATCACAATCCTTGAAGATCCATTCAGAACTAACTTTGTTAGAAGTAGTTGTAACAATTTTTCCCTTGTGGCAGTGCTAGAAGACATAAGAGGGTTAGTTGGCTTCTAGGATAGATAGGTTGTGGTCAATTCTAACTCAATTGAGGCTAGATGAGGAAATAATTACCATATTATGTTTCTAGGAAGTGAGACCTTTCCTTGAGAGATTATAACAAATCTTTTGTTCAATAAGTCAAGAGGAATGGAGGGAGAAAATCAAAGTGGTTTATAGGGTGAGATAGAAATGCCACTCATCCAATCCATAGCCTCTCTCGTAGTCAACAGGAGTACTTGATGAGTGAAAAAGAGGAGGAAGACAACCAAGATCATGAAAAGAGCCCAAGGTTAAAAAGATGAGAAGTTAGCATGGATGCTTCTAAATAAGAGAGGAGAGAGAGGGATCAAGAAGGCCCAAGCCACAATTGTCCCAGTTAAGAAAACTAGGGCGATTATTCTAGAAATGTTTTATAAAGATTTTAACAACCATGACTGGATAAGAGAGAGGGATAAATGATCATAAAAGCAAACAATGAGTAAAGCAGAGAAAATGATGTGCTTCAAGGCAATGAGTCAAGTAGGAAAAGAAAGATCAGCAAAGATCCAACTGTTGGGAAAGATGTCTGATGGCACAACGAAGAGTATGAACAGTTCTCCCAAAAAGAAAAAAAACAATAAATTTTAAGGATCGTTATTTTGAAATTCGAACAAATCGCTAGATAGTAATATCATTCATTTAACTTAGTAGAATATAATACGTAGATGTTGTAGACAACCATGAAGAGTTTGATGTAACAAAAAATAATAAAAGAGGCTATTCCATGCACGTTGAGTGTGCTCCACTAGTGTGCGCTCCTCACCTATAGATCCACCTCTCCTATCTTTCGCAAGTTCATCCATCTCTCTCTCTCTCTCTCTCTCTCTCTCTCTCTCTCTCTCTCTCTCTCTCTCTCTCTCTCTCTCTCTCTCTCTCTCTCTCTCTCTCTCTCTCTCTCTCTCTCTCTCTCTCTCAAATGTCCCCTAAGACCTCCAATCAGGATTGAGCACCAAGAACAACAATAAGGGAGTGCAATGGACGGAACCGTCCCAACCAAACCTAGATAGTCCGATCTAGCCCCCGAGCACTAGGGACTATGAAAAATCACTATGATAGTGTGAAGGATTTCAGATCATTCAAGATCCAAATCCATGTCCTTGATCTTTGGTTACAAAAAAGAGCAAACCAACAATCCTGCCAATGTAGAAAAATCAGCATCTACATGCAAAATGAGATGCAACCTCTAAGAGATACTGGTCAAACATGAACCAAACCATAAAATATAGGTTTCCTACATAAAATTATAGTACCCTACTATATTTCACACATGTGGAACCAAAAATAGCAATAAATGATCATTCTACACAGAGAATTGCAAGATAACATCATGAGAGTGCACCAATGAGCAGTAAAACCCAAAGAGAACCATGTATAATGATGAAATGAGAGACAGAAGAGAGAAGATCCCTTTCTCCATAAGTTACAACAATATATAACAGGTCCAAACCCTTCTTTGCCACCTGGCTTTCTCTCCAATATGAAAAACCCTACTATTTTGGGACTAGATTCAATGTACTCAAAGTTCAAATTTGAATTTCTCTCAAACTAGACTACCAACTTTCCCACACTTTCAAAAAGTGTTTATTGAATGTATTTTAAACTAATATAACTTCAAAAAGTTTATCTCTAATTCTAAAATGAGTTTTGGCCTCAATTGACAATTTACCAAAAATGATGACTAAACTTGTTGAAATATCTCACACTCCTTCTTCAACTAGTTTTGGCATAGTTTTAACCATACTACTTTGATCCAACTTTAGAATGATATCCATCCTAAGTATATGTTACGAGCTCGTGGCACTGCCGAACCCTAGAGAACACAGATAGGTCAGATACCACAGTCAGGGTCGTGTCCAGCATACATGACCAACAGGGCAAGACAATGTGAGTAGTGTGTCCCAGCACGGTCCATAGCCATGGCGGGCCTAACACATCCTAGGGACCCTGTCAGCAGGATAGGCCCTCCAGTTGGGTTTCGACGTGCAGTCGGCCACGACAGTGACACGTGGCCAACACTTGGCAGTTGCATGCTACCAGTCCTCACACTGGGCTAGGAGGGGCTTACTCTATATCGGGGAGTAGGCAAGGTTGGGTGGATCAGTTAGTGTTTGCCCTATTGTGGTGTTAGGATATATTACACTGGTATCAGAGCCATCTCCATTCAAGGGAGTTCAGGAGCAGTAGTAGAGAAAGCTATCAGAAGATAGGAAAGATCTTGGAGATTTTCAGAAAGGCTTAGAGGAGAGAAATCGTTGTAGAGACAACTATCTAAACTGGAAATTTCAGTGTAATTTCAAGCCATCTGAGAAAAAAATCAGAACTCTATTGTAGCATAGATCCATCGTTGTAGTATAGATGATCTAGTTTTGATTCACAGGAGGAAATTACTAAGATCTGAACGGAATCTGGAGAGGGAGAAATATACAGATCCAGCGTTGTGGGTTCTTGAAGAATCTGACCTTTTGCAAGAGAGGTGAGCCTCAAATCGTAGGGATTTTGAGCAGGGAGGCTACTTGTCTGGCAGCGAGGGAGGAGCACACTCCAAATCAGAATTTTCCAGGGAAGTTAGGCCCCAAATCCTGAGTTTTTGGAGCCACGGTTCTGGAAGACAGACAGCGAGGGTCCTCAAAGACCCAAATCGGATTATTTCCACCGTTTTCAGCTCTTCAAATTTGATTTTGAAGACAGATTGACAGCTACCCTGGCAGCGAGGAAGGTCTTTGGCAGAAACCACAAGTTTGCAGCTATTTTTGGGTTCTAAAACGGAAATTTTGGAGCAAAAAGTATACACCTCAGACAGCGAGGGAAGGGGTCAAGACAATCAGAAGTTTGTTTCTTTTTCTTGGTACCCTATTCTCTGATTTTTCTGGACAGCAGATCTGAAAGCAATTGAAGAAGAGCTAAAAGGGCTTTTCTTGATTCACTCTGTGGAAGTACAGTCCTCAAAAATAGCTAAAGTCATCTTTCCTTTCCCGTGTACAGTTACAAATTAGTCTTTTAGACTTTTTTTTTCTTTGGAAGTTAAGGTACCTCTCTTTCAGTTCCGAAGATGACCACTCCTCAGGGACCTGATCAACCCCCGGAGAGAGGCTTCAAAGAACTTGAAACAGAAGCCTTGGCTTACAGTAAAGGGAAGGAACCCATGGAAATGAAAGAACAGGAACAGTTCGCCCAAGAACTTGACGAGCTGGTTACCAAGGAGCAGTTTCTCCAGTTGGTAACAGAAGTGGATGAACTGAAGTTGGCATTAGCCAATTTCAAGTCCAGTGTGGATGACTCGTTCGCTGAACTCAAGAGCTTGATTTTGAGTTCCGCGAAAGGAAGCCTTCCCTCCACTTCTCAGTTGTCCCCTTGTCCACTTCCATCAGTTTCGGGAGAGACTTTACGGTCTCACCCAAGTGTTTTTAAAGATTTAAAGCCTCCTACTTTTAATGGGAAAGAGAAGGATAGAAATGCAGATATTCTACAAACCTTCCTCAGCAAATGGAAAACATTCATGCTCTTAAACAGACCCCTGACCACTTGCAAGCTATTGAGGCCAGTCTTTCCTTAGGGCCTATGGCCTATAAGTGGTGGTTAATCTCCAGGAGACTAGGCAGACTCCCCGGTCATGGAAAGCTTTTGAAGAAGCCTTCCTAAGAGAATTCCTACCTGAAAATGAACTTGATAGAGCCTGGGAAGTCTGGGAAAGAACAATAATGGACAAGTCTCTCATCCAATATATCTCGCAGTATCGAGAAGCAATTTTAAAGATTAAAAATATGGATGATTATCAAAAAATCAGGGGATTTGTCCGTGGCCTTAACGATGAATATAAAGTAGAGGTCCAAAGAAACTCGCCTACTACCCTTGAGCAAGCTCTCAGATATGCTCAAATCTATGATGATTCAGTGGGTAGGAAGAGGGCGAGACAACAACCACTTTCTGAGCAGCCTCCTCAGAAAGACTTTCAATTCAAAAGAAATTTTTAAAAAGAAAGAATCAAGATAAATTTAAAACTGAAGCTCCTCAGAAACGCCCTTCACTCATACAGCCCTTAAAACCAGACGATTTTGAGAAAGCCAAACAAGAACGTTTGTGCTTTGTGTGTATGGGCAAGGGACACACAGTCAGACAATGTTTCAAGGGGTGGATTTTATAGTAGGCTTGCCTAAAACCCAAAAGGGTAATGACATTATATGGGTCACAGTTTACCGTCTGACCAAAATGGCTCATTTCATTCCAACCAAGACAACCGTTAAAGCTCCAGAGTTAGCGAGGTTGTTTGTAGACGGGCTATTTAAATTGTACGGTCTACCTTCCGGCATAGTCAGCGACCGGGACAATAAGTTTACTGGAAATTTTTGGAGGGCAGTATTCCATCATCTCCATACTAAACTTAATATGAGTACCACCGACCATCCACAGACGGACGGTCAAACAGAGAGGGTAAATTAGGTGCTGGAGGATATGCTTCATGCATACGTCAACAAGAAGCAGACTAATTGGGAGGAGTATCTCTCGATATTAGAGTTTGCTTACAACAGTACCAAACATTCAGCTACGGGATACAGCCCATTTATGCTGATGTACGGTTTTCAGCCACGCTCACCCACAGCTATAGGGTTTAAACAAGAAAGTATCTAAAAAATTGTGACAATTCTTGATTCCTAGCTCTAGTTTTGTTAGTTGTCTTTCTTCAAAGTTTTAAGCCCTGTTCTGTGATCAAATCAACCTATTAAATCACCTGCAATTATTGATCTGATACTATAGGCTGATAGATCTTGTTGTTAGCTTTTCAGAGGTACTAAGTTTGTTTGATTTGGATCAATATTAAAGAAGTTATGATCAAATTAGTGGAGATGGGTTAGAATCGCCAGAATTTTGGAAATTTTTTGTGGATTTTTTTTCCAAGTAGAGAGAGGCATTTCAACACTTCAATTCTGAAGTTCTGATTCCCTTGTAAATTTTTTTTCAACTTTTTATTTTGAAGTCAATTACAAAAAACAACCCTACTTACACACCTACAGCCCTAATCTAGTCTAGATCTACCCTAACCCTAAGGCCCTAGCCTAAACCTAATCAACTCTCCACGCTACCCTCGCTCTCTCTCTACATTCGGTTGCTCCTCCTCTTCCACGCATTTCTTCGTCATCCTCATTACATTCAGGCCAGAAATAACACCTGAATCCTTCGTTGCCTGTCTTTGAGAGTCATTGAAGTAAGCAGGCACCGTCATCACCGCATTTTTTATGGTGGTTCCCAGATAAGCCTCTGCAAATTCTTTCATCTTTGTCAAAACCATGGAAGATATCTCCTCTGCAGAAAACTGCTTTTCCTCGCCCTTGTACTTCACAACGATCATTGGCTTGTCGCCACCCAGGACCAGCAATGACCTTGAAGGGCCAGAGTTTGATGTCACTCTGCACAGTTGGATCGGAGTACCTTCTACCAATTAATCGCTTCGCATCGAAGACAGTGTTGGTAGGATTCATGGCTACCTGATTGCCCTGATCATTGGCAATGATCTCCAGACGATCATGCTGCCAGACGCCCACACAAGAGTGAGTGGTTCCCAGGTCTATGCCAAGAGCAGGACCTTCATCTTTGCTCAAATTCCTTGGCAAATTTGGAAAACAAATCCGCTAATCGAAGCCCAAACGCTGGATCAATCCTGGTAGAATTACCGATCGAAGCTTGCTGTAAATATAGTTGAATAGATTCAGAAGACGAGACGAACGACGTTTCTCTAGCTGCTTCGCTTACCTTCCCTCTCTCTCTACTCGCGACGTCGGTTACCTCCTTTCTCTCTCTCTACCCCTCTCTGCTTCGGTTACCTCCTCCCTCTCGCTACCCCTCTCTCCTTCGGTCGACTTCTTTCTCTCTCTACCCTTACTCCCTGCAACAACAGCGCCCTCCTTTTTTCTCTCTCCCTCTCGGAACCTGCCTGCGCCATGCCCCTGCCCCTGCAAAATATTCTGTGGGAATATTCCTTGAGGATATTCTGTGGAATGTCCATTGCCCTTCAAAAAAAATAATAATTTTTTTGGTTTGTTCCAATTTTTTTTCCGGTTGTCATAATTATTTGACGAGCATCCAAATGCACCACAAGAGCAGCCGATAAATTTTTTTTGCCAACTTTACGGATTTTTCACGGTCTAAGTATTTTTCGTCGAGCACTCCACTGTTTCATGGAATCCAAAAAGTTATAGAATGCAATTTTAATTCTTTTTAGACCCCTTTTTACTCTCAGTCAAAATTCTATGTTTTATTACATATTTTCAAATCCTTATATCTTTTCCGTCTAAGCTCAGAATTGAATGCTGTAAAAAGCAAAAGTGCTCAGTTTTGTATGAACAATAACTTTTTGCCTTTTCAGTTTCACTCATTGTAGAACTCTGAGTTTTAAGTGGGTGGAGAGACTGTCAAGATCTTATCTCCCTTGATTTGTCAAAATGAATTCTGATTCTGATTATGAGGTGGAATTTGATAATCAATCTGAATGTGATGACCAATCATATTGTGATTATCAGTACGAGGAGAAAAATGACGGCATTTCAGATCAATATTATCAGTATAGAGAGCACAATGACAGTAATTCAGATCAATAAGACCAACACAACTCATATGGAGACTGTTTGAGTGATGATGAAAACTATTCTGACCAAAATAAAAACCATGAGCTACACCAATTAAATCAATCTAATATTGATGGTGGTTTTTATAGTGGTGACAATGATGATGAGCTATATTCATGACAATCAAAACATCGGTGATGAGCACGCAATTCACAAGGTGATGAGCACGCACTGCGATACATGAGGTCTATGTGCCAACTTGAACAATCGTCATCTCCTATGCAACATTGTATACAGAATAGCACTATCAATAATGCCACTCCTAATACCCATTGTGGTTCACCATTACTATTGTTCCATGGACAATCAAGCCCTACTAAAGAAGTGATGGAAGAACTGCAGGTTTTGAACCAACAAGAAAACGTACTAGATAAACTGCAGGCCACACAAGATCTGATAGTTGGAATGTTGCAAGAAATGAGATAAGATCGGCATGTAAGGAAACAGAATTGGCAAGATGATGAGGTGAAATGGACAAAATTGTTTGCTAGCCTAGCTTGGTGGGCAGGACAAAATTGCAGGAGCTGATCTAAGTTGTAAGGGGCCATCTACATCGTTCCAACTACCGTCTCCATCACAAAATGTAAAATCTTTTCAAGATGTCCGAAGAATTGACATGAACAAGAGAAAACATGTATTACAGAGTCATACTGGATATCCGGTTGGACTTGGAAATGACAGAGGAACATTGGAACAATGAGCACAACAATCTATATCAGCCAGAGGTGTGCCAACGAATGTTCATCAAAATGTCCATCAAAGAGGTGAAGCTTCAATGATCCAACATTCTGAGGATAAGGAAGACGACGCGCAGAATTATGAGGACAATATTTTCATTTTCAATATTGATTTTCAATTGAGCAGCACAAAGGCCAATTCAGGCAATTGTAGTGGGTTTCTTTCCTTGCCTAACTTGAATCCAAGATCTAGTCAATCTAGCATCAAAGAGACGGAGTTAGTTGTCACGCGGAGGTTCGTTCCCATTTGAGCGATAGTATAGTTCATATTTCAACATGAATGGAGGATCTAACACTAACATCCATTAACACATAGCATTAACACTACTTCCATTAACCCTAAATCCACAACAATGATAGAAACTTACTCTTCTCTCTCTCTCTTTCTCTCTCACAAAAAGCATAAAAAATAGCAATCCCAATAATGATCAGATCCAACAATTAGCAAAATCCAAAGAAAGCATGAGAAATGGAGGAGAAGAGAGGAAGAGCAAGGACATTCATCAATCCATTTCTAAAGAGAGCCAATCTGCTTTATTGAAATGAGGAAATGAACATCAGGAGCAACTCGAGTTGGTCTCTTTTTATAGTAGAGAGGAGGACCCTGGCCTCTGAATCCTATTGGTCCAGTCTTGCCTCTCTTTTTATTCAAATTTAAAAAAGTGTGGGAACCATCAAAATTGGAGGGAAATCCAACTTTATTCACTAACTTGACATTTAGGCCCTGCGACATTTAAAGTCCCACAAAAAGGCCTAAAGTCCTTTATTAACTTTTAACTAATCAATCAAATAACTATGTGATCATTGGGTTGGACTTACACAAGCAGGGTGCCAAATCCCTCTCACTTATTAACTAGGGTTAGGGTTGCCTTGGGATCCGCAAACCCTCCAATAGTATCCCCCATCAAAACTGGTGGCGGTCCCATGACACCTGCAATATGCAGTTATTGGGGACTTTTATTGGCTTCGCATCGAATCTTAATTAAATGATACTGCACCTTTTCCATAAAGTCAAGGCGTGCAGTATTGAAATCCAAATTATGTGGCAGGAAACAACGGTGGGCTCCGACAATCCACTTGGAAGTTGTCCATGAGGTGAAGCGGGATTCGCAAGAGCCTCCCATCATAGCCGCATGGAAATACAGTCAAGCAATCGGCATTTGATCTTTGAACGCTCTGAGGCCATTGGCTTATTTGGATTGAATGCCAAGGTAGGAAGACAATCGTCCCATTTGGTTGCCACTGACGCCAACAGAGTTAGATCTTTTGCAAACATTGTCGATTGTCGCACCGTTGGATCCGGAGAGTGGACATACTCTCTCTGATATGCTTGTAAGGCCCGATGGAAGTCCACTGAAATGTTCCAACTGTAAGACTGATGGATGATTGGCCAATTGGGCGTATGGATGGTGATTATGTCCATAGCCAATCCCAAATCTTTCCCTTTATGTTTCGCGGCATTGGCACGTAATAAGGATCTACCCGCAACTGGTGAGGGCTGGCGACGTAACTCCTAATTGATTCCGGAGTTTTCTCAAAAACCATGATTCTCCATGCCGGCTGCTCTCCCAGTGTAGGTATTTTGTCCAATTCTTTGTCGGCCTCGATCTCGGAGATCTTAAATTTGAGAACCCATCCACCACGCAAGGACTCATGTGGATGTTGCTTTAAGAAGGTCTGGATCTGGTCCTCAACGTTGATGGGCCTTCTGAATAAATGGCTTGTCCTTGATGAGGATGGACCCACTTGTACTGCCTGTGTGATTGGCGGTTGATCTGCTAGATCTAGAGCTCCCCCCTGGTCCATGCTCGAATCAACCCATGTATCCATTTGTACAGCTTCTTGGTGCGAAGGAGAGAATTGCGGCATGACCGAGACGGAGATTTGTGGTCCGGCTTCCAACACTTAAGCGGCGGCTTTTTCATAGGCGTTGATGGTCTCTTTTGCCTTTGTCAGCTCAGTTGAAGCTGCTCCTTTGAACCTATCAAAGCGGTCTTGGAATCCCTGAAGGGCCACTTTGTATGTTTCCACTTTCTTGAACAAATATACAATTTCGTCGGTGTGACCGGATGATCGGGTATTTGTGTTTGCAGATAGGCATCACACTCAAGGGTGGTCGCATCCTTGTGCGATCTTGTTCGGCCATCTGTAATTGCCCCTTTAGCAGCTGCACCTGTTGCTTGGCCTCTTGCACTGCCTTATCTACCTGATCCTGTGCGGTTGTCAGGGCGTTTTGCAAGGAGCTGATGTAGGTTTCCAAGCGATCAGCTTGTTACTGGGCCAATGTCTTTTCGCTTTCAGCATTTTCTTCATGTTGCTTGGCTATCTTCACCTCTCGATCCAGCTGGACAATTTTCTAGCTGATCAGAGTATTTTCGGATCCTAGATCAGAGATCCTCTGCTCCATTTCCTTCTTCTTATCCAGCATAGACTGGATCACTTTCCCAAGGCTGGAAACTAACCCTAGAGCATCACCAAAATCGACGGTCGTGGAGGTGGCAACAACAGGAGACCCTGATGGTACTATCCTTGGTAGGCATGGAATAGGTGCCAAGGTCTCTTCTTCTTCAAAAGTATCATCTTCTTCAAACCCTTCAGGCACCGTGGCGTCGAACTACTTTGGTGACTTTACAATTTTGTCGACCCGAAGTGTGGTTTTGCTACCCTGTGTGGGTGGTTGCTAACTGGCATCTTCGACACCAATAGTAGATTCATGGATATGCCCAAATCCTCTTCCAGGGGATTGGGGTTCAAAGGGCGCTAGGCTCTGGGGAATTTCAAAGATTTCGGTGGCCCCAAGGGGGTTGGAATCATCGAACATATCCATGAAGAACTGTGTGTTGGGTGAGGTTGCTTCAATATGTGGGGGTGAGGCGGCCTGGGCAGCTGTGATGGGAATGGTAGGCCCAATTGTCACAGACTGTCCTTGTATGAGAGAAGAGGAGAGGGGAATGGGAAGTTCAGTGCGAACAACAGCAGGGGGTGGAAGCGCAGCTGACGAGGTATGCCTAGTGAGACGTCGTGACGCAGAAGGCGAGTCAGGAATTACGATCTTGCTGCGTGGATGATGATGACTATGAGAACTTGAGGCCTATCTTTTTCTTGTTTTTTTTTTTAACTGTCTTTTTCCAAACAACAAATTAAATACTAAAAACAAAAAAATGAAAACAAATAAAATGAAAAAATATATTGAGATCGGACTTGCTGAACTGGCGGAGCAGGCTGCCAAAACTTGCGTAATCGACTGCCATTTACCGGAGTATCAAATCATTTTCCATCCAAGTGCTCAAGAATTACTGCGCCATAGTTCAGGATTTTTTTCACTTTATACGAGCCTTCACTAGTAAACTTCAACTTACCCTTGATCAGCTTGGTTTTGTACAACAATGCAAGATCTCCTGCTTCCAAATCTTTCTTGTGCAATCGATGATCGTGCCATGCCTTGCGGCGGGCTTCCTCTGTTGCTAAGACATGAACTGCCATCAATCGGGTTTCACATAATTTGTGCAACGCTTCATGACGAAGTTGTAAAAACTGATCATCATTTAATTGTTCCGTTGCTGCTATGCGTAAAGATGGGATTAAAAATTCAATTGGCATAACAACATCTTGACCATAAACCAATTGAAAAGGTGTTTGATTTGTACTATTTTTGTAAGCGGTTCTAAATGCCCATGATGCTGCATACAATTTATGTTCAATCAGACCAACTTGCTTCAACTGTCTTTGTCATAATGGTGCAGAGAATATTATTGGAAGATTCAGCTTGGCCATTCCCTCTGGGATAATAGGGAGTACTAAATCTGTGTATAACAAAAAAATCTTTCAGTAAACACTTTATTGTTTGATTAACAAAGTGTGTACCCCGATCACTGACAATTTCGATCGGACATCCAAATATGATTATAATATTTTCATATAGAAACTTGGCCGTAGATTTCGCATCAGCCACTTTGACAACTTTGGCTTCAACCCACTTGGTCATATAATCAGTTGCGACGATAATGTATGGGGCCTGAGATCCTTGCGCAGCGAGATGAATAGGACCAACATAATCCAGTCCCCATTTTTCAAACGGTGCTTGCGATAAAACCGGATGTAAGGGTTTATATTCTGTCGAGTAGGCCGTCATGCTCGCTGGCAGACATCACATGTCTGAATAAAATTTTTTGTGTCCTTATGAAGCATAGGCCACCAACAACCGGATTGCAAAAGTTTGCGAATAGTAATATCTGTAGAGAAGTGTCCTCCACCCATGCCATCATGTGAAAACATGATTAAATCTGGTACTTCATGCAGTAGAACACATCTTCGTAAAATATTATCCGATCCACGACAATAAAATTGTCCTGCAATTAATTGATAAGGTTGAGTCTTATGAATCAATTGTCTTTTCTATACTTTTGTCAAAGATTCATTCGGTTGTCCTAGCATCAGGTACTCAACAATATCTGCCACCCACTCAAGTACTGCTTTAACATAGAACAACGCAGCATCTGGTAGTTCATCATCCACTTCAGTATTAACTGGTGCGGATTCAATTCGTGAAACGTGATCGACTAGATAATGTTGCTTCCCCTTTCTAACCACAATTCGAAAGTCAAATTGAGTCAATAATAATAACCATCTTGCAATACGTCCAGTATTACACGTCTTATTTACCAAGTATAGTAACGGTTGATGATCCATATAAAATGCAAAGTGCTTTTCCATGAGGTAGCGACGAAATTTCTGAACAGAAAAAATCATGGCTAGCGCTTCATGTTCTGTTGTTGAAAATTCTTCTCTGGATCTGTAAGCTGTATGCTTGCAAATCGTATAGGATAATCTTTCTTATAGTCACCTGGCTGCGTTAAAATTGATCCAATGGCGTATTTTGAGGCATTTGTATGAACATGAAACTCTAATGTCCAATCTGGAGAACGCAGAATTGGTGTTGAAGATAATGCTTTTTTTAACTTTTCAAAGGCTTCTAACGCCTCTACTATCCAAATAGGAACAATAGTTAATTTGTATATAGGTCGTGCTAAATCCACAAAGAATATAATAAAAATTCGATAGTAGTTCGCATGACCCATAAACACATAAACTCCTCGAATTATTGCTGGCGATGGCAATTTCACAATAACTTTGATCTTAGAATAATCGGTGGCAATACCATGTCTTGATATCACATGTCCAAGCACCACTCTATGAGAAACCCATATCTGGCATTTTTCTGGATTTAGAGAAATATGATATTTGCGGCATCTTTCAAAGTCTTTCTCCAATCGATCCAAGTGGTCTGTATCTGTACTATGAACTCCCAAGTCGTCCAAGTAAATTTCAAGGAATTTCTGCAGATAATCTTTAAAGACAAATTGCATTATCCTTTGGATTGAACTTAGTGCATTACAGAGTCCAAACGACATTACTTTGTAAGCATAGGTGTCCCATTCTGTTGCAAAAGCAATTTTGTGACGATCGGCAAGTGCAATCTTAACCTGGTTTTAACCACTAAATCCATCCAGGAAACTATAAGCTTCCGCTCTAGCAAGGCGATCCAAAATGCTTTCAATAAAAGGTAATGGAAAGTGATCCTTCTGTGTCACTTTATTCAATGCTTTGAGATTCACACAGATTTGCAATTTCTCATTTTTCTTAGGAACAATGACAATCGGTGAAATCCATTCGGTATGCTCGATCTCATAAATGAAATTGGCGTCAAGCAATCTCTGAAGTTCTTTCTTTATTAGATCTGCCACATTAGGATTACAACGATAGAACTTTGTAACCTTTGGTACTGCATCAGGTACTAAAGGTATGGTATGTTCAATAACTGATGTCAGAATACCCTTCAAATCTTGATAAGTCCATGCAAAACAATCTTGATGCTTAATAAGTAACAAACGGAGTGCTTGATACTGTTCAGGAGTAAGTTGTGATTACACTTGTACAATCTTTTCCGGTTCTCCTGGTTCTGCAAGATTCATTGGCTGCGTCCTAGCTGGGCCATCGTAAACCTCTTTAGATTCCGGCATGTGTTCTTCAAGTTCACGATGTGCTTTAGGTAACATGATAACCACATCATCCAGTGTATAACGTTTAAAATGCTCTGGCATATCATGCTGAACTAAATTTGCTTGTTCTTTTTCGAAAGGACTTGTCTTGATCTTCGTTTAGTCTTCTTAGCAGGAATTGATCGTGGAGATGATGACTTTCGGGATGATAAATCTTTCTTCACAGGTGAAGACTTCCTAGACGATGATGTCTTGCTGGAATTCTGACTTGAAGAATCATTCTTGACTTTTGCTTTGCCTTTATCCAATAGAGGTGGCACTTCCTTTGAATCGATCTTTTGAGGGGGATTTTCCCATTTCAGGACCGTATTATAATGTTGCTTTGCTTGTTTCTTTGTCTATCTTTTGGGTCAAAGTCACCTATGGATTAACTTTAGCATAGTCATTTATTTCTAACACCCTCCTTTAATGACAATGCAAAAACTAAAATCTTCACTATGTAATAAAACCAACATGTGGTATTAAATTTAAAGCTTTGCATAAAGCTTCAAATCTGACTCTAGGCAATGCCTTAGTGAAGAGGTCCGCAATATTATCCTTTGTAGGACAATACTTAAGTAAAATGTTGTCATCATGAAGTCTCTCCTAAACAAAGTGATAATGGATCTTGATGTGCTTCATCCTTGCATGAAAAATAAGATTCTATGCAATGGTAATAGCACTCTGACTATCACTCAAGATAAGAGTGGTTGAGGGCTCGCCAAACTTCATGTTAACAAGTACTCTTCTCAGCCATAAACACTCTGTTGTGGCTGCAAATATCGCTCTATATTTCGCCTCACTAGAAGAAGTAGCAATAGTGGGCTGCTTTTTACTTGACGAAGAAATTGCAGAATAAGCAATGTCCACTTGTAGAACGTCTAGTGTCTTGATCTCCACCCCAATCCGAGTCACTAAAACAACCAAACATGCATCATCACAAGCAGAAAAAACTAGCCCATGACTTCTTGTCCCTTGAAGATATCGAAAGATCCTCTTCAATGATTTCCAATGTAATGTCATCAGAGCATGCATGAATTAACTCACGAGTGAGACACTATAAGAAATGTCCGGTCTTGAATTACATAGGTAAATGAGACAACCAATAGCTTGACAATATAAAGTACTATCAAATGGTTCACCATCACCTTGACTACTTAATTTCAGGCCTGTCTCCATAGGCGTAGCAACCAGCTTGCAATCTTCCATCTTGGACTGCTTCAAAATATGTCCAATGTAGCGTTCTTGAGAGATGAAAACTCTAGCCCCTTTTTGTACAAATTCAAGACTAAGATAAAAGTGCAATAGGCCTAAATCTAAGGTTTCGAAAACCATACCAAGATCAAGTATTACGACATCAATCTGCTACTCATTAGTTCCCGTAATAATAATATCATCAATATAAAACAAAATAATGATGATATAATCTGAAGTATGCTTGACATAAAGAATAGATTCACTAAGACTATTAGTAAACCCACGATCACAAAAGTAGGTACGTATCTTTTGATACCACATCCTAGTTTGTCGGAAGAGCCCTACCCTTGAATGTTGCAAAAGCCACTTTCAAAAAAAGAATCGGCAAAGAAAACATACTGTGAAAATTTTGCCACCAAAAAATATTATAACAGGGTCAAAATACAATGGAAATCCTAACGGCAAATTCAAGGTAATTTTGAGCACTAGACAGACCAACAGGCCAAGCAGTATGAACATATGGAGAAGCTGCCAACATAGACAACCGACAATCTCATTCCCAAGAAATACGCCATCTGTCGGTGCTAAATTTTTTTTTATCCAATATCAATGCTTCGGCATCTCTCTCAATCCTGAAAAATGCCAGATTTGGGTAACCCATGGTATTGTGTTAGGACATATTATCTCACAAAATGGCATTGCCACTGATCCTGAAAAGATCCTTATCATTCAAAATCTACTGGAACCGCGTACAATACGTGAAGGTTACTCCTTCCTTGGCCACGCCAACTACTATCGGTGCTTTATTTTCGATTTCGCTAACAAAGCCAGCTTAATCTACAAAGTAGTTGTAGTTCCCAAATGGACGGATGAACAACGCGTCGCATTCAATCAACTCAAAGAAGCCCTTACCAAAGCACCCATCCTCCGGGCTCCTGATTATTCTAAAGAATTCCATGTGCATACCGATGCATCCAAGTATGCCATTGGAGCAGTGCTCACCCAACCGGGAGAATTCAAAAAGGACTACCCAATTCGTTTTCTTAGTCGACAATTGATATCTGCTGAAGTCAATTATACCACAACCGAACGCGAAGCCTTGGCAATGGCATATGCGGTTCAGAAGTTTCGCCATTATCTTCTAGGAAAAGTCTTTGTATTCTTCACTTATCATCAAGCACTATTGTATCTCATCAACAAGACGTGCACCACAGGCCGTATTACTAGATGAATCCTATTATTGCGAGAATTCGAGTTTAGGATCATGGTTCGTAAGGGAGTTCAGCATTTTTTAGCAGACCATCTATCCCGAATCCCTAACCTTTCTACCCTTGATCAAGGCGTCAACGATGATTTACCAGATGCAATCCTTTTCCAAGTTGACTCTACACCTGTATGGGCTAATTAAATTACCAAATATTTAACTTCAGGGCAAATGGATCCTTCCTTCTCTAAACCCGAACAATGAGCGTTGGTCCTCAAAACTAAACCTTATACGTTAATCGCAGGACAACTCTACAAGCAAGGGTTAGATGGAATTATCCGACGATGTCTTACTGAAGGAGAAATACCCTATGTAATTTTCCTCACTCATGAAAGTGGTGCCGGCAATTTCTCTTCTGAAACAACTGCTAAGAAAATATTCTTAGCCAGTTTTTGGTGGCCAACACTCTTCAAGGATACGCACAATTACACTAAGGCTTGTAATGTCTGCCAATGCACCAAACGCTTTCAAAAAATAGACTACATGCCTCTACACCCCGTAACCATTGATCAAGCTTTCTAGAAATGGTGATTATGTCGAACCTATTAGTCCTGCTACTCGACACACACAATCTCGTTACATCATAGTAGCTATGGACTATTGCACCAAATGGGCTGAAGCAAGAGCTGTTCGCAATGCTAACGCTCGTTCTACCGCCAAATTTCTCTATGAACAAGTTATAGTTCGGTTCGGATGTCCTGTAGAGCTTATCAGTGATAGGGGTACAGATTTCCTTAACTCTGTCATACTAGATCTTCTTTTCAAAGTTTTTGTGGTACATCGCAAAAGTTTCCCATATTATCCACACTGCAATGGCCAGGTAGAATCTGTTGAAAATTGTCACTTCTCGCTTGACATTGGTTCATGTAAATATTGATCAAACATTAGAATATGTTGATGATATGATTTCACACGTGTGGAGCATGTTCCCATGTGTGAAAGGATGTACTTTTCATGTTTGTATATATCCAAATTGATTTTGTATCATTCTAGTTAGTGTGAACATGAAATGACTAGTTTTTAGTCAAGTTGACTAGTCACCTACAAATTAGCTTTTCCTTGCATGTGCATGAGTAAATGCTCCCACATGGCAAGTGGATGTTCACATGTGTGTATAGAGTACTAGAAGATAAGAGTTGACCATTTTTCTTAGATCCTATTTTGTAGGGAATATTCCTATATTCTAGGAGACTAGCTTTTTGGATTTTAGTCATATTCTAGAAGGTCAACTATTGGATAAGGATCAAGGATGGATCAAATGGATAGATATGAGTGATGTGGCACTCTTCACACGTGTGAAGGCCTGCTGGACTGTACCAGACTCATGGATGTACTTGATCCATAAAAGGATCATCATTTTGCTAAGAAAATTGATGAGACTTTTGCACTCTACACTTTTGTGAGATTTCTAGTCATTTGTCTTGTGATTTTTATGCATGATTGCTATCTAGTATCATTGTACTTGTTGTTTCAGGTGCAGGCCGTACAGTGGACAGTACTCCACACGTGTGAAGCCGCTCTCACTAAAAAATGATGTGTTGATCCATTGCTCTTGCTTAAATCCAAGTGTAGTGAATCTAGATCAAGATCTAATGTGTAGAACTTGATAGATTCATTGATTAAGCAACCAATAACTCTCTATGATTGTAAAGTACAATCATTATTGTCCTAAAAACTGTAAAATTTATCATGGTATCAGAGCTAAGTAAGAGAGTGATCATTGAATCATAAATCTTGTAAAGATCATTGGCAAAATTTGTTTTTTGGCCAATACTAGTGAGGGCGAGTTCTTCTAGAGTGATAGCTTGTAATCATTTGGATCAAAACGACTTGGAGGCTGTGTATGTACTTTTCACACGTGTGAAACCGTACAGCAACTTTCAATTCAAGTTACTTTGTGTTTTTTGGTCCCAAAATCACAATACTAGTTCATTTTTGGTGCTTTTTGAAGCATAGTATTGATCTAGATTCATTCTAACTAATGCCTATGACCAAATAGTGTTTTGGATCATTGAAGCATTTCTTTTTAGAGTCTAAGATCAGATCTAAGAGGCTGATTTGTTCAGATCCTTAGTTGAAGTGAAATCTCTAAGAAAAGTGTAAAGCAATTTTTTTTGTGAGAGTGAAAGCTAGAAATTTTTGGTAAGATCTTTGAGTATCATTCAAGCTTGTGTGTTAGTTTGATAGAGACAAGCCTATAGGCATTCTAGTAAGCTTTAGGCCACTTCATAGATCTTTTAAAATTCAAAAATCTTTGTGATTTTTAAAAGAGCATTCATTCTAAAATGTCATCCATGGGTGGATATTTGATGGAACCAAGTGAGAGACTCACTTCCACAAATTATTCCATTTGGAAAGTGAGAATGGAATCACTCCTAGTGATCCATGATCTATATGACATAGTTCAAGGAGTAGAGGAAGAGCCTCAAACTCCCCAAGAACAAGCCAAATACAAGAAGAGAGCAAGATTAGCTCTACATTGCATAAAGTTAAATGTATGCAATGACCTCTTGAAAGAGGTGTCTTCTTGTACCTCATCCAAAGAGGCTTGGGATTCATTAAAGAGCATTTATGAATCCAACAATACTTCAAGAATCCTCATGCTAAGAAATCAAGTTTTCCAAAGCATGAAAGGAAGTGGAGAGAGTGGACAAGAGTATGTTCTTAGGATCAAATCTCTTAACAAGGAGTTAAGTGCAATAGGAGAGAAGATCCAAGATCAAGAACTAGTACAAATCATTTTGAATGGTCTAAGTGATGAGTTTACCAACTTAGTCCAATCATTTGCCATTCAAGACTCTCTTCCATCCATTGAAAAGTTGCACAATGTTCTTGTGGCCGAGGAGAGTAGGCTTCTACACCTCAAGACAAGAATGGATAGTATGTCACTTAATGGAGGAGAGGAGAAAGCTAACTTTACATCTAAAGGCAAGAAAAAGCAAAATCCATTCAAGAAAAATCAAGGCAAGGAGGCCGAGATGAAGAATGGAGGATCTACCTCCAAAGGCAAAGTGAAGAACAAGGCAAAACTAAAGTGTTTCTTTTGTGGAAAGAAAGGACACTTTGCCTCAGAATGCTACTTGAAGAAGAATCAACAAGCCAAAGGAGATCAAGGGAACATTGCTCAAGAGGAAGAATATGAGGATGGATTCAACACATCCTTAATGGTTGCATCTACACCAACTTCAAGTCAAGACACATGGTGGATAGATAGTGGGGCTAGTTCCCACATGTCCTTTAACAAGCATTATTTTTCTACTCTTCTATCTTGTAATGACTCTAAGAAGTCAATATACACTGCTAGTGATCAAGCATGCAAGATAGATGGCATAGGATCTATACCTCTTTGTTTAGGTACATCTAAAAGGATAGATCTAGATAATGTTTTGTATGTTCCTACCATTTCAAGAAACTTGCTTAGTGTAGGACAATTAATGGACAATGGACTAGATGTACATTTCAAGAATGGAGTTTGTTCCATCTTGAAAAATGATAAGTGCATAGCTAGTGGCATTAAGCAAGGTAGACTTTTCAAGTTGGATGCTAATGTTGCAAGTGAAAGTGTGAACTTGGCTAGGGAGGAGCTAACTCAAGTGGAGCTTTGGCATAAGAGATTAGGCCATCCTAATCTTCAATCTATGGAGTCAATGGCAAGCAAGGAACTAGCTCTCGGCCTACCAAGAGCTTTCAAGAAGTGTGGAAAAATGTGTGAGGCATGTGGCCTTGCAAAGTCACACAAATCTTCTTACAAGAAATCTTCATCAAGATCTCTCTCTCCCTTGGATCTCATACATTCTGATGTACATAGTTTTTCACATGCAAGTAATGGAGGTGCCTTGATGTATGTAACTTTTATAGATGATTGTACTAGATTCACATGGATTGAGTTACTATCAAAGAAAAATCTTGTTTATGAAGCTTTCATTAAGTTCAAGTCTCTAGTAGAGAAACAACTTAGTACTTCTTTCAAAGCACTAAGATGTGATAATGGAGGAGAGTACACCTCCAATAAAATGAAAGACTTTTGTGAGATCAATGGTATTAAGTTACAATACACTTGTTCCTACACCCCTCAACAAAATGGGGTGGCCGAGAGGAAAAATAGGAGTCTATGTGAGTGTGCAAAGTCCTTGAGGCTTGATGCATCACTTCCCATCTCATTTTGGGGAGAAGCCATAACATGTGCTAATTATTTGTGTAATAGACTTCCTAGTAGTGCTATAGATGGGATCTCACCTTATCAAGCCTTGTTTGATAAGAAACCCAATGTAAAATATTTTAAGATCTTTGGATGTACTTGTTATGTACACATTCCTTTGGAGACTAGAAGGAAAGAAGATGCTACCTCCTTCAAAGGAATCTTTGTTGGCTATGGAGAAAATAGCAAGGGATATAGGATATATGATCCTACATCCAAGAAAGTAAAGGTAAGCAAGGATGTACTTTTTGATGAGTCACAATTTTCTAAGAGCTTGTCAAATGGATCTAACCCATTGTGCATTGAAGATCTTGACAAATCTGAGGAGGATCTTGACAAACCCGAGGAGGATCATGACAAACCCGAGGATGGAGATTTGGATCCAAGTCAAAAGGGGCCAAGAAGATCATCAAGGAGCAAGGCCGAGCCCTCAAGGCTTACCTATGTGGACAAGGGAAAGCAAAAGGAAGGCTCTACATCTTCTACCTCTTACTCTTTTTTAGCTACATTGATTGAAGAACCATCATCTTTTGAAGAAGCATGTAAATCTAAAGTTTGGAGAGATGCAATGCAAGTAGAGTATGATGCATTAGAAGAAAATCATACTTGGAATCTTGTAAATCTTCCAAGAGGAAAGAAACCACTTGCATGTAAGTGGATTTATAGAATTAAGTACAATCAAGATGGATCTATTAGTAAATACAAAGCTAGGCTTGTTGCTAAGGGATTTCTTCAAATAAAAGGATTGGATTATGAAGAAACATTTGCACCTGTAGCTAAGCTTGTAACTATTAGATTAATCATTTGCATTGCTACTTTGTTCAAATGGGATCTCTACCAAATGGATGTGACAAATGCCTTCTTGAATGGCTTCTTAGAAGAGGAAATCTACATGATGCAACCCGAGGGCTTCATCAAGATTGGTGAGGAGCAAAAGGTGTGCTACTTAAGGAAGAGCCTATATGGCTTGAAGCAAGCACCTAGAGCTTGGTACTCTAGGTTGCATGATTTTCTCTATTCCCTTGGCTTTGTACTAAGTGCTTATGAACCTTCTTTATATTTCAAATGTAATGAAGGAAAGATCATCATTTTGGTTCTTTATGTTGATGACATCATTATGACAGGAAATGATGATGATGGCATAGGCAAAGTAAAAGTTGACTTATCTAGTGAGTTCAAGATGGTAGATCTAGGCTTCCTAAAGTTTATACTTGGGATAGAAGTGTCTAGAAGTAGCAATTGTACTTTCATAAGTCAATCTAAGTATGCTACTTCCATTCTTGAAAGATTTGGTATGAAAGATTGTAAGGGGATTGACACCCCTATGGAGCATGTTGTGAAAGCAACTAATGAAGGTGATGAAGCATCCTTTGAGGACATCACTCTCTTTAGGAAGCTTATAGGCTCTCTAATCTATTTAACCATCACTAGACCTGACTTAAGTTTTTGTGTAAGCAAGTTGAGTCAAAGTATGCAAGCTCCTTTAATTCATCATTGGAAAAGTGCCAAGAGAGTACTTAGATATGTTTCTAGTACTAGATTTTTTGGTATACTTTATGAAGGATCTAACTTGCACTTGAGAGCCTACTCGGATTCAGATTTTGCAGGTGACAAGATGGATAGGAAGTCCATTAGTGCATTTGCAACATTTCTTTGTGGAGGAGTGATATCTTGGCTTTCTAAAAAGCAAGATACAATCTCACTATCTTCTTGTGAAGCCGAGTACAAGGCATTGACTTCAACAACCAAAGAGCTCTTATGGCTAAGAAGACTCTTGATGGAACTACATGTGCTAGAGGCCGAGGAGATCCCTTACATATTTTGTGACAATCAAGCTTCTCAACAAATTGCTTCAAATCCTATCTTCCATGCTAGAACAAAGCATATTGAGATAGCTCACCACTTTGTGAGGGAGAAGGTACAATCCAAGGAAGTGCAACTACATCATGTACCATCATCCGAATGCATAGCTGATATCTTAACCAAACCATTGTCCAAAGATCCATTTTTTAAGTTAAGATATGCTCTTGGAATTGTAGATAGATGTACACTAGATTTGCCAAGTTAGAAGTGAGGAGGAGTGTTGAAAATTGTCACTTCTCACTTGACATTGGTTCATGTAAATATTGATCAAACATTAGAATATGTTGATGATATGATTTCACACGTGTGGAGCATGTTCCCATGTGTGAAAGGATGTACTTTTCATGTTTGTATATATCCAAATTGATTTTGTATCATTCTAGTTAGTGTGAACATGAAATGACTAGTTTTTAGTCAAGTTGACTAGTCACCTACAAATTAGCTTTTCCTTGCATGTGCATGAGTAAATGCTCCCACATGGCAAGTGGATGTTCACATGTGTGTATAGAGTACTAGAAGATAAGAGTTGACCATTTTCCTTAGGTCCTATTTTGTAGGGAATATTCCTATATTCTAGGAGACTAGCTTTTTGGATTTTAGTCATATTCTAGAAGGTCAACTATTGGATAAGGATCAAGGATGGATCAAATGGATAGATATGAGTGATGTGGCACTCTTCACACGTGTGAAGGCCTGCTGGACTGTACCAGACTCATGGATGTACTTGATCCATAAAAGGATCATCATTTTGCTAAGAAAATTGATGAGACTTTTGCACTCTACACTTTTGTGAGATTTCTAGTCATTTGTCTTGTGATTTTTATGCATGATTGCTATCTAGTATCATTGTACTTGTTGTTTCAGGTGCAGGCCGTACAGTGGACAGTACTCCACACGTGTGAAGCCGCTCTCACTAAAAAATGATGTGTTGATCCATTGCTCTTGCTTAAATCCAAGTGTAGTGAATCTAGTTTAAGATCTAATGTGTAGAACTTGATAGATTCATTGATTAAGCAACCAATAACTCTCTATGATTGTAAAGTACAATCATTATTGTCCTAAAAACTGTAAAATTTATCAGAATCCACCAATAAAATCCTATGTAAAAATCTCACCAAAACTATCGAATCCAGCCGATCTGATTCGGAACTCAAACTCCATGCTACTTTTTGGGCTTATCGCACCACCCCGTAGTGAGCTACAGGCTTTACCCCTTTCCAGCTCACATATGGCCAAGAAGCCGCTATGCTTGTGGAATTCCATATCCCCTCCCTTCGAGTAGCCTATAACCTTGAGCTCGATACTCCTCAGAATCTAGCAAATAGGTTATTCCATCTAGAGCAACTTTGTGAAACACGAAGGATCAGCATCCATGCTCAACAAGTCCACAAATGATGACAAAAAGCATGGCATGATCGATTATTGAAACTTAGAGATATTCAGATTGGAGATAAGGTCTTGCTATACCAGGCCAAAGCCTTCAAAGGCAAACTGAAATTTTCTGGCCAAGGACCTTACGTCATTAAAATTTTTTTTGCCTCTAGATATGTCTAACTTCAAACCCTTCAAGGCGATATCCTCGACATTGTGGTGAATGGGAGTCGACTGAGAAAGTACAGTGAACCCTGTTTTTATCTTGATATGTATTAGCTGTTTTCTTTCCTACTGTTTTTCTTCCTTTTTATTGTCTGCATGCCATTTCGACAACATTTTTGCGGTGCTTTCTTGTTCCACCCATCAAGATACTATCAGATCAGGTATACCAACAAAAGTCATTTGTTTCAGAAGAAATTTTTTCACAACATCTCAGATAGAATTCACCTGACCTCTTTTTTACAGAGCACGATCGATTTTTGGCCTCCGCGAATTCTGTCTTAGGTAAAAAAAAAAATCTGTTGGAAGTATTTCTAGTGTGTGCGGTGGCTAGATCTACTTACGGGTGTAGTATAGGGATGTAGAGATTCGTCCACTTTCTAAGTTTCTATAAAAGCTTCAACAGAAATATGAAGGAATGAGAGCACTAAGGCTTACCCAACTAGTGCCCAAAACGGAAATAAACTAATTAGTAACAACAGTGAAAATCCTTGCTAAGGCTTACCCAACTAGCAAGGTGACTAGACTAATCCTAGATTAACACCCGAAGGGTAGTAAAATGAGATTGCGGCTAATACTAAACAAATAAGCAATAATGAACATGCCACAATAAAAACCGATTAAAAGGAGGCAAGAGGAGGCCCAAGCACCTTTCCTCAAGCTATGCACCTTTTCGAGGGGAACACAAATGAAATAGAATGATAAATCTCCAAAATAGAGAGCAAGATAGCTTAATCTCAAAAGCGTTATTTACAATGGAAATACCTCTCCTTTTATGGCAAGGAGGGTCCATAAGTGTCTACTAACTTATGGGACTAATCTGTTTCTAGCCTTTCTAGAACTTCTAACTTAGGATTTAGAACTTCAATTTTCTTAACTTAGGACAACTTAAGATAAAATATTTCTAATCTTAAGTTTCCTAAGTCTAAGTTCTAAATCTAAGTTTGAGCTATTTTATTATTATTTAAGCTTCTACTCATGGACTTACAAAACACATGCCATGGCTTGAAGTTTATTGACACATACTCATATGTGGTCTTACAAAACAGATGCCATGGAGTTTTATTATTTTTTTATTTTCTCTGTGTTAGCACAGTTGCTAACATTATCTTCCTCCTTATTGGATTGGTGGTCCCACACCAATCGACGCCTTTTAGTCCTGGATTTCTTGTGCTTCTTGGAGGGCGAGACTGTTGTTGTCAGGAGTGGTAGATAGTCATCCCGATGCCCTCCATCATTTGCCACCGTAATTTGTTCAGGAAGGGCATGGGTTTGTAATAATGGAACATACAATGGATAAAATTATGGGTTTTCCATAGCCCCACCATATCAACATGCAAGGCGGAAGTAAGTGCTGCGCGATAATAGAGCCTTGCAACGTTGATATGGTCGTCTTGCATGCGCAAGGGTTTATTGATGTCAAGGGCAATTAGGGGTAACCCTCGATCCCAAAAACCTCTGAGTTTTGCCAGAAATGCCACCAGGCCGAAATCATCCGCAAAATACCTGACATCGCGATCATGATTGCCATGGTGCTTCTAGTAGAAGACTCAGCAGTTGGTGACCATGTCTTTAGCCAAGTTGCCGGTATCGACTCCTGTGAGCTTAGGCCAAAAGATTCTATTCTTGACCTTGGTGGCAGGAAACGGTTCTCACCTCGCTACTGGATAGTTATAAAGATTGGTACGCATGTAGGAGGGAACTTCGAGATACCGTGCCATCGAGGTCTTACTTTGCAGGAAGAGCTAATGGCGCCAGAGAGGTTGTGGATCCAGGAGTTTAATTGCTGCTTTATGTGTTTGACACTGGTCCAAATCTGGCAGTATGTAGCCACCTCGCTCTTTCGTTGTTGGGTATTTCTTTGCAAACTCCTGAGAGTCGCAAAACTCCTTGCTTGGTTCTATAGGCGTGATTCTGTGCTGGATAGTGGGGGATTCAGAGGCAATCTCATATGCAGTTTGTGGATCGGGATCAGGAGATAGAGGAGGCGAGGAATGAAGGTGGGGTTAGTGGTGTCGAGGGGGTTAGAAGCGGTGGAAGGGAAAAGAAAATGTTGGGAGCTGGTACCCCCAGAGCCCGATGGATTGGTTGGTGTTTGAGCTCCTTCCCCCAAGGGTTGGCTTTGAAATGCGGAGCCTTGAGTTGCAGGAGGAGGCTGTTGAAATCTTGCACCATCTCCACCATCAGGTCCATCAAAGTGGTGCCCCGAATCATGAAATTGGGCGTGCTATGCATGAACCGACGGTGTCGACTGGGCAGCAGCCTTTAGGCATTCTTCCAGGGTAGCTATGTGCTAGTTTAGGGCCTCGATGGAAGCAATGTATGATTGTTGTAGTTTTGCGTGTTGCTCCGTCGTGGCTTTCAGCTTTCGGGCCAGCGTTTGATAGGCCACTATTGGAATGGCAGTTCCCTCAGGGATAGTTGGTGGTGCGAAGTCGTTGAAGTCCACCATTTCCAATTGTTCCTTCATAGTGAAACGTGCTGCTTGTGAATCTGCTACAACCTCATCCTTCTCGGCTTTGAGGGTATCGATGGTTTGCTGCATGTTGGATACCTGCAGTTGGAGCTGGTTCTGGAGATGGATTAGCATCTGCTGCTGTTGTTGATTGTAATTCGTGAGGTTTTGGATCTGTAGCTGTTGTTGTTTGGTTTCTTCCTCCAGCCTTGCTTTTTCTTTTTGAAGGCCCGCCATAGCACCATCGTCGAATTGCCGCATAGTGTGTTGTCTCCCTAGGGTGTCGAATATATTGTATTGGAGCTCATTCACCAACCATACCGCTTTTTGGGCTGTAAGGGGTAGCTGCTCCCAAGGACTAATGTCAGGTAGGTTTCGTGTGTAGTTAGGATACGGCATGGGGTTAAATGGTAGAGAATCAGGAGCAGGACTAGACAAAGGTGCAGGAAAGACAGGGAGGGGTGATTGTGGATTGAGGGGTGGGGAGAGACTATGTGGCGGAGATTGTGGGATTGGGTTAAGGGTGACAGTGGTTGATGGGAGTGCAGTTAGTAATTGTAAGGCAAAATTATCTACGTTGACTTTGGAGTCAAGTAGGGTGGAGATTTGTACAGTCGAGGACTTTTGTGGAAGTGTGGATGAGAAGCCTGTGTTGAGAGCTAGTGAGGGTGTGGAGGTGACAGTAAATGGTGGGGGTGGTGGTGGGATTGTGAGAGCAAGTGATGGAGAGGAGATTGCCTATGTGGATACGCCCATAGGATCAGAGCCAGAAGTGCTTGCCATTCTGGAGCTGTCTGCTATTGCTGTTACTACTTTTCAGCGTTGTTGGGCCTGGTGAAGTAAGGCCGCCTACTGCTCTAGGACCTCCTTTGGGACCTGAGATGGTTTAAGACTCCCTCCGAATTCAGCATATTCTACCCCGATGTCGCTGGAGAGAATGTCTTGTGGGACATCTGCTTCGGTATTGACTACCTTCCCTTTCTACTTCTTAGTAGGTGGGGCTAGTGAGACTGGTTCTGTTGTCGGTTGGGGGGTGGCTCACTTTTTTGTGCTTGGATAAACAGCATCCAGCTCCTTGATGGCAACAGCCGCCTTGGACCCCAATTGCTTGGTGGCCGACATGTGGAGGAGATACCCACATTTGGTAGTTGATTTGCGGGCTTTCAAGGCTCCGCACAGCTTCTCTGCTACCTTCTCAGCCCACTTATAATTTTGAGTGGGGTCGTCCATGGTGAGGTTGAGAGAGAAGAGATTGCTCGGTGGGATGTGATCCATCTTGGTGGTATGTACTGCAGCCATGGTGACGATGATCTCTGAGGTGGCCCGTAGATGGGGATCCGTGATGAGTCGGATAGCAATCTCGTCGTTGGTTTGGGCAATGGCTTTACCATCGTCTGTCAGAAACTTGGTGAAGTACTTGGCATCATAACTGGTGCCCTTGCCCTGGATTGTCTCTCCGAGATTAGGAAAGCCGACACTCTGAAGATCCGCCGGAGAGACGTTGATAATAGAATAACTGCCAGTCTTGGTTGTAAGCCGGAAAGTTTGGAACTCATCCGAATATGTCGAGTAAGCTGCTCGGATGAGGCTCTCGTTTTGCTGGTCCCGAAAAAGTGTTTGATCAAAACCAAGGTTGGTGAGGATATCCTTGGCCAGTGTGAGCTGCTCGGTGTAATTCTTAAGAGAGATCATGATTATATCCCCTGAATAAGGACAAAGGGGTTTACGGCGGTGCAAGCTCAGTGAGGAATCACGAGAAGCCATGGCAGCAGTGATTTTAGATTGCTCTGAGAATTTTGAAAATTTTGAAAAAATTTGGCATGAACTCGAGAGCAACAATCTAAAATGAACTTGTGGAGAAAGGGTGGAGGGCCCGCAAATTCTTGTAAGAGTTATGCCAAAAGAGAAAAAAAATGTCTGACAGTGCAAAAATGTGTCTGATCAAAATTTGCAGAGATAGTAGAGAAATCGTGAGGATCAATTTGAGCTCTAGCGATTTCTCTATGAATTTTGAGGATGGATATCTCATGAATAAAACTACATCTTTCAATTTTTAGAAATTGTTAGCAACTGTGCTAACACAGAGAAAATAAAAAGATAATAAGACTTCGTGGCATGTGTTTTGTAAGACCACATATGAGTATCTATCAATAAACTTCAAGCCATGGCATGTGTTTAGTAAGTCCATGAGTAGAAGCTTAAATAATAATAAAATAGCTTAAACTTAGATTTAGAACTTAGACTTAGGAAACTTAAGATTAGAAATATTTTATCTTAAGTTGTCCTAAGTTAAAAAAATTGAAGTTCTAAATCCTAAGTTAGAAGTTCTAGAAAGGCTAGAAACAGATTAGTCCCATAAGTTAGTAGACACTTATGGACCCTCCTTGCCATAAAAGGAGAGGTATTTCCATTGTAAATAACGCTTTTGAGATTAAGCTATCTTGCTCTCTATTTTGGAGATTTATCATTCTATTTCATTTGTGTTCCCCTCGAAAAGGTGCATAGCTTGAGGAAAGGTGCTTGGGCCTCCTCTTGCCTCCTTTTAATCGGTTTTTATTGTGGCATGTTCATTATTGCTTATTTGTTTAGTATTAGCCGCAATCTCATTTTACTACCCTTCGGGTGTTAATCTAGGATTAGTCTAGTCACCTTGCTAGTTGGGTAAGCCTTAGCAAGGATTTTCACTGTTGTTACTAATTAGTTTATTTCCGTTTTGGGCACTAGTTGGGTAAGCCTTAGTGCTCTCATTCCTTCATATTTCTGTTGAAGCTTTTATAGAAACTTAGAAAGTGGACGAATCTCTACATCCCTATACTACACCCGTAAGTAGATCTAGCCACCGCACACACTAGAAATACTTACAACATTGGTGTTGTTGCCGCTTTTTAAGTATTTTCCTACCTAGCTTCTTCTTCTTTTTTCTTTTATTTCTTGCTTCCGTGTCGTACGTTTGCTTGTGTTTTTATTTCTGTCTACCAAGAAACAACACGCGTCGTCTCTCCAGGACCTACACAAGCTACAGAGCCATTTCTCAAACTGGGGGAAAGCAACAAAAGAGTCAACTTGGGCATTTTCTTCAAAAGAAATGACCCAAGTGACCTTTTTCACAACCAAACAGGTATATCAGAATTCGCTAGTTTGTCTGCAGCCCTAACAGACCCTGTTCTTTCATTTTATCACCTCCACGAATTCTGACCACAGTCAGATTTTGAGAAACAGCCTGTTATACTATCAAAATCCCTTATTTCTCATCAAAATCTTTGTCTTTGAATTCGTTGACTTCACTGAGGCTAGATCTCATTAAGATCAGTCCTTCAGCAGCTCCGCAAATTCTCTCTCACAAATTTTACCCGTTTACTGATAGAACATCACATCTTTCTCTATATTCCCTATCTGCCAGTCAAACCTCTCTGTTAGAATTCGCCATCAAGCCTAAGAATTCGCCCTCACAGAGCACGATTTCCCTGCACTATCTGCAAATTTTGAATCGCCAATTTTTTTCAGAAAATTTCAAAAAATCACTATTCTGACATTCAGAATACTTGTTCAGAATTTGCGAGTATTACAGTTAGATTTATCTGCCTCTCCACGATTTTTGAGCCTGTCCGTGAATTCTATAACAATCCGAAAGACCAATTTTTATCCTACACTATCCATTTTTCAAGCAAATTGTCCTTTTTGTCAAGTACAGTCCTGCCCTGCCCCTCTGTATTCTGCATCATGTCTCGTGACTGTGCTGAATCTTCTAATACGACTCCTCCACGAATGGAACGAAGAATTCCACGTATCAATGCACCAAAGTACGATGGCGAATCTGACTCAGTTCGATTTCTCCAAGACTTTGATAATGCATGCCGTGATCAAAGTGTGGTCCGACTTACCGATTTCCTTCCGCACATGCTGATCAAACTAGGAGGTCTCAAATTTTCTGTTGACCTTGTAGTACTTGATATTCCCAATAATGCCTATTCTTATGAATTACTACTTGGTTGTCCGTGGCTCACCAATGCACAAGTCATTCATGACCGGAGCAAAGGCCGAGTCACTTTTGGTAATCGTGACAATTCTGTCACAATTGACTCAACGGGTAAACTCAAACCTACACGCATACATGACGAGGGATCCTCAACCACCAACTCAGTATTTGAGCCATACCAGTCCAGCCACGAAAAAGATCATTATGTTAAATCTACTGATATCATAAACTGGAGTCACAGTCTAGCTACCATTGATTGTGTGAATGCCGATTACTGTGCTCAACATCAGAATAACTGTACCTCTCCACATCCGATTGATCACGACCAATTATCTGATGTGGATACACCCATCATCAATATCAATTTTGTTGATATTCTTCACACCATGATGAGCTACTAAATGTTGCATGGTTACCTACTAATGAATCAGACGATTTATTCATTGAAGACGAGAACGTCTTACGAATTCAGAATTGCCCAGAAGATATGGACATCTCTGATATTCAGATCCTCAACTATATGGAAGCACTTTTCCCAAAGACCTATCCGCAACATGCTTCCAAGGTGAAATCAGTTGCCAAGGTTGTAAGTGAAAAACCTGAGACAAAATTCTACCGTCCCAAATGCCCACACTATCCATGGGATCTCTGTGAGGAGGAGACTATGTTTCAAATTGATGACGAGATCCTCCATGACATACCCACTGTCTCTCCACCACCAAAACCTCAACTATGTGGTCATACTATGAAAGAGAAAATGAAAAAACCACTTCAAATTCAACCGTTGGGTGACCTCACAACAATTCGGGAAGTTCCTGAGATTGCCTCTAGCCCTACACCCATCCCCGAAAAAGCACCATCTCGGCAAGATAAAGTCAAGGCCCCCCTCGGATCTCCAACCCATGATGTTTCTGCATACTTTAAATCGAGGATGTCACAATCAAATTACCCCAAGCTCAACGTGAGCCCACTGGTAATCACCATACGAAGGCCCTGCACAAACCATAACCCTTTCCCTGAGTGAGCCAAATGAAACCAACGAATATCTTGTCCACATCTGAGCTCATCTCAATCGCGAACCACGAAGACGGCTTCAAAAGTTCCTGCGAAAATATCGACATGAAAGGCGTCTCACCCCAAGTAGCTGTGCATCGTATCCCACTTAAACCGGGTGCGAGGCCCACTGCGAGTCGTCCATACAGATGCAATCCCATCTATAAGCCCAAGATCAAAGAAGAATTACAACGCCTTTTAGATGCGGGATTTATATATGAAATTGAACATACTGAGTGGGTCTCCCCAATTGTCATCGTCCCCAAGAAAAATGGAAAACTTCGGATCTGTGTCGATTTTAAGAAACTTAACATCGTCACTGAACGAGATCATTTTCCATTACCTTTCGGAAAATCCATCTTAGAAAATCTAGCAGGATGAGGCTTACTCTTTCTTAGATGGCTTTAGCGGATATAATATGATCCAAATCGCTGAAGAAGATCAACACAAAACCGCCTTTGCCACAGAATGGAGAACCTTATGTTGGAAAGTCATGCCTTTTGGACTCTACAATGCTCCTAGCACCTTCCAACGTGTTATGCAAGCAGCCTTTTCTCAACAGATGGGCGATACCTTGGAAGTTTACTTGGACGATTTAGGAGCACATTCTGAAGAAATCTGTCATCTGTCTGTGCTCAAATTTTTTTTTTATCCAATGTCAACGCTTCGGTATCCTGAAAAATGCCAGATTTGGGTAACCCATGCTATTGTGTTAGGACATATTATCTCACAAAATGGCATTGCCACTGATCCTGAAAAGATCCTTATCATTCAAAATCTACCGGAACCGCGTACAATACGTGAAGTTTACTCCTTCCTTGGCCACGCCAACTACTATCGGTGCTTTATTTTTGATTTCGCTAACAAAGCCAGCTTAATCTACAAAGTAGTTGTAGTTCCCAAATGGACGGATGAACAACGCGTCGCCTTCAATCAGCTCAAAAAAGCCCTTACTAAAGCACCCATCCTCCGGGCTCCTGATTATTCTAAAGAATTCCATGTGCATACCGAGGCATCCGAGTATGCCATTGGAGCAGTGCTCACCCAACCGGGAGAATTCAAAAAGGATTACCCAATTCGTTTTCTTAGTCGACAATTGATACCTGCTGAGGTCAATTATACCACCACCGAACGCGAAGCCTTGGCAATGATATATGCGGTTTAGAAGTTTCGCCATTATCTTCTAGAAAAAATCTTTGCGTTCTTCACTGATCATCAAGCACTGTTGTATCTCATCAACAAGACTTGCACCACAGGTCGATTTACTAGATGGATCCTATTATTGAGAGAATTTGAGTTTAGGATCGTGGTTCGTAAGGGAGTTCAGTATTTTTTAGTAGATCATCTATCTTGAATCCCTAACCTTCCTACCCCTGATCAAGGCATCAACGATGATTTACCAGATGCAATCCTTTTGCAAGTTGACCCTACATCTGTATGGGCTAAGGAGATTACCGAATATTTAACTTCAGGGCAGATGGATCCTTCCTTCTCTAAACCCGAACAATGAGCGTTGGTCCTCAAAACTGAACCTTATACGTTAATTGCAAGACAACTCTACAAGCAAGGGTTAGATGGAATTATCCGACGATGTCTTACTGAAGGAGAAATCCCTCTGTAATTTTCCTCACTCATGAAGGTATTGGTGCCGACCATTTCTCTTCTGAAACAACTGCTAAGAAAATCCTCTTGGCCGATTTCTGGTGGCCAACACTCTTCAAGGATACGCACAATTACACTAAGACTTGTGATGTCTGCCAACGCACAAAACGCTTTTAAAAAACAGACTACATGCCTTTACACCCTGTAACCACTGATCAAGCTTTCCAAAAATGGGGAATTGATTATGTTGGATCTATTAGTCCTACTGCTCGACACACACAATCTCGTTACATCATAGTAGCTACGGACTACTGCACCAAATGGGCTGAAGCAAGAGTTGTTCGCAATGTTGACACTCGTTCCACCGCCAAATTTCTCTATGAATAGGTTATAGTTCGGTTCGGATGTCCTCTAGAGCTTATCAGTGATAGGGGAACACATTTTCTTAACTCTGTCATAGCAGATCTTCTTTCCAAATTTTTTGTGGTACATCGCAAAAGTTCCCCATTCTATCCACGCTACAATGGCCAGACAGAATCCACCAATAAAATCCTATGTGGCATTCTCACCAAAATCGTCGAATCCAGCCGATCTGATTCGGAACTCAAACTCCATGCTACTATCTGGGCTTATCGCACTACCCTGAAACGAGCTACAAGCTTAATCCCCTTCCAGCTCGCATATGGTCAAGAAGCCTTTATGCTTGTGGAATTCCATATTCCCTCCCTTCGAGTAGCCTACAACCTTGAGCTCGATACTTCTTAGAATCTAGCAAATAGGTTATTCCATCTGGAGCAACTCTGTGAAACATGACGGATCAGCATCCATGCTCAACAAGTCCACAGACGATGACAGAAAGCATGGCATGATCGATCATTGAAACTTAGAGATTTTCAGGTGGGTGATAAGGTCCTGCTATACCAGGCCAAAGCCTTTAAAGGAAACTGTTGCCTTGAAATTTGCGACCATCCTTACCAAATCATGGACATTGAGGACGATTTCTGGGTGAAGTTGCGAATTCCTGCCAAAAAAGGGTCTATATATAGTCCCCCACCTTCTCTCCACGAGTTCATTTTAGATTGCTACTCTCAAGTTCATGCCAAATTTTTTTCAAAATTTTCAAAATTCTTAAAGCAATCTAAAATCACTGCTATCATGGCGTCCCGCAATTTCTCGCTTAGCTTGCATCGCCGTAAACCCCCTCGTCCTTATTCAGGGGATATAGTCATGATCTATCTTAAAAATTACGCCGAGTAGCTCACACTGGCCAAGGATATCCTCACCAACCTTGGCTTTGATCTGACACTTTTCCAGGACTAGCAGAGCAAGAGCCTCATTGGAGCAGCCTACTCTACCTATTTGGATGAGTTCCAAACGTTCCAGATTACATCCAATAGTGGCAGCTATTCTATTATCAATGTCTCTCCTGGGGATCTCTAGAGCATCAGCTTTCCTAATCTCAAAGAGACAATCCATGGAAAGGGCACCAGCTATGATGCCAAGTACTTCACAAAATTTCTGACAGACGACAGCAAAACCATTGCCCAAACCAACGACGGGATCGCTATTCGCCTCATCATGGATCCCCATCTACGGGCCGCCTTAGAGATCCTCATCGCCATGGTCGTAGTGCATACCACCAAGATGGATCGCATCCCACCGAGCGACCTCTTTTCTCTGACCCTCACCATGGACAATCCCACTCAAAATTACAAGTGGGCTGAGAAGGTATCAGAGAAGCTGTGCGGAGCTCTGAAAGCTCGCAAACCAACTACCAAATGTGGGTATCTCCTCCACATGTTGGTCACCAAACAATTGGGATCTAGGGCGGCTGCTGCCATCAAGGAGCTGGATGATGTTTATCCAAGCACAAAAAAGCGAGCCACCCCCCAACCGACAGCAGACCCGGTCTCACCAGGCCCATCTACTAAGAAGCAGAAAGGGAAGGCAATCGACACAGAAGCCAATATCCCACATGACATTCTATCCAGCGACATCGGGATGGAATATGCTGAATCTGGAAGGGGTCTTAAACCATCTCAGGTCCCAAAGGAGGTCCTAGAGCAGCAGACAGCCTTACTTCACCAGGCCCAACAACGCCGACAAGCAGTAGCAGGCAGCTCCGGAACGGCAGGCATTTTCGGGTCTAATCCTACGGGCGTGATTCCGTCCACACAGGCAATCTTTTCTCCATCACTTGCTCTCACACTCCCACCACCACCCCCACTATTTACTACCACCTCCACACCCTCACTACCTCTCAACATGGACTTCACTTCCACACTTCCACAAAAGCCCTCACCTGTACAAATCTCCACCCTACTTGACTCCACAGTCAACGTAGATGATTTTGCATTACAATTACTAACTGCACTTCCATCAACCACTGTCACCACTAACCCAATCCAACAATCTCTGTCACACAGTATCTCCCCACCCCTCAATCCACAATCACCCCCACCTGTCTTTCATACACCTCCGTCTAGCCCTGCTCCTGATTTTCTACCATTTTATCCAATGTCGTATCCTAACTACACACGCACCTTCCCTGACATTGGTCCTTAAGAGCAGCTACCCCTTGCAACCCAAAAAGTGGTATGGTTGGTGAATGAGCTCCAATACAACCTATTCGGCACCCTAGGGAGACAGTATAATATGCGGCAATTCGACGATGGTGCTATGGTGGACCTTCAGAAAGAAAAAGCAAGGTTTGAGGAGGAAAACAAACAACAACAGTTGCAGATCCAAAACCTAACCGGCAACTTAGCCAAAGACATGGTCACCAACTGCCGAGTATTCTACCAGAAGCACCATGGCAATCTTGATCGCGATGTCAGATATGTTGCGGATAATTGCGACCTGGTGGCATTTCTGACAGAATTCATAGGCTTTTGGGATCAAGGGTTACTCCCAATCGTCCTTGATATCAATAAACCCTTGCGCACGCAAGACGACCATATCAACGTTGCAAGGCTCTATTATTGCGCAACACTTACTTCCGCCTTGCATGTTGATATGGTGGAGCTATGGAAAACCCATAATTTTATCCATTGTATGCTCCATTATTACAAACCCATGCCCTTACTGAACAAATTACGGTGGCAAATGATGGAGGGCATCGGCACGACAATCTACCACTCCTGACAGCAACAGTCTCGCCTCCACGAAGCACAAAAGATCTAGGACGAAAAGGCGTCGATTGGTGTGGGATCACCAATCCAATAAGGAGGGGGATAGTTAGCAACTGTGCTAACACAGAGAAAAGAAAGAAAGAAAACTTTGTGGCATGTGTTTTGTAAGACCACGTATGAGTATCTGTCAATAAACTTCAAGCCATGGCATGTGTTTTGTAAGTCCATGAGTAGAAGCTTAAATAATAATAAAATAGCTTAAACTTAGATTTAGAACTTAGATTTAGAACTTAGACTTAGGAAACTGAAGATTAGGAATATTTTATCTTAAGTTTTCCTAAGTTAAGAGATTTGAAGTTCTAAATCCTAAGTGAGAAGTTTTTGAAAGGCTAGAAACAAATTAGTCCCATAAGTTAGTAGACACTTATGGAAGACCCTCCTTGCCATAAAAGGAGAGGTATTTGCAGATAAAGTTTGTCTTCTCAAGAAGGCACTTTATGGACTAAAGGTTTCTCTACAAATACACTAAGTAAACGTTTATTAGTACCACAACTCTTTACATAGCGAAATTTCAGCACGGCTATGCTGGCTATTTTTACAATTGGCCAAAAAGTCGCAACACATTTGTACAGGCCATTTCTAAGGCCACAAACTTTTCTCTAGCCTCATTAAGAGAGGGATGGGACCCATTTCTAAGTGGACCGACAGTTTTTGCTCTACTTGACATATATCAAATATTTTTTACGGTTCTTGAGACCGTCACAGAACTACTATAACATGTCTAGACACTTTAGAAGTAGGCTGGGACCCTTTTATAGAGACAACTACATGTCGATTTTTTTGCTACTGACCGGGTTTTACATGCCGGTTTTTTGTAGTTTTGAATAAAGAAAGCCCAATATTAGTCTGATTTTCCTTGCAAAAATATCGGCTAACATGGTATTCTGTAAAAAATCACAATAAGAGATATATTTAGATTGAAATACAAATCTCACAACTACAAAAATTAGAACAACAATTCAGGTATTAGGTCATAGAATAATATCTTACAAGATCATCATCATCAAAACCGACCATATTTTCTATTGTAATGCCAAGGTCACCGACACACTCTTCAATTCTCATGAGTTTATGATACCTTTTCTGGAACTCCAAAAATTCTTCTTCACTCGACAAGGTTTCTGAATAAGATTTGTAGTTTTTTCATTATGGCGTCCAATGCCTCCTTGCCAGATTTCCAGTTGCCATCTGTTACAATATCAATCTTGGGCTCAATATCATCAATATCATAATCAATAATATCAAAAAATTCTAACAATTCTTTCAAAAAAATTGAGAAGATCTCATCTTCTTTCAAAACATCTTCAATATCGTTGAACGATATATAATATAATAATCATTATTTATAATATATACAAGAAGATCCAGTAAATTTTTATCCCGAAAGACGTTTTTGAAGATTTAAAATCGGACAAAATTAATGAGCGAAAAGTAATCTGCCCATATTCAGATGTCCATTTTGATTCAACATCCGCACCTATATCAACGTGATCTTCATCTACCTCAACTAGAACAGTTGAAGGGATTGTCAGTAAAGCTAATGAAGATGAACCGATGGATTTTTTTTCTGGTACTTCAACAGAGATGAAAAAAATAAATGCCATGCCTTTTATAAGAAGACGACATTGTCTTTTGTGAATACTACAATGAATAATTTTTTTGAAGCTATCATGTAATTTCTTGTATTTTCTATTGTGTTTTTGTTTGGAAGATGGTTGGACATGTACAAGATCTGTGAAATGAACATAACCATAGTTGTCTATATCTATATGAGGGGCTATAATTACATGACCAAATTTATCAAGAAGATCAACAAGCTGAAAATGATTCTTATAAACAAATTTATCAATATCAAATGTAGAAAAGAAAAGAGAAATAGAGTAATTAATTTATTCAGTGGGAATTTCACTGATTGCCAAGAATTCCCTAAGTTTATTCTCCGAAGATTTAGAGGAAGCATGGTAATGTCAAAAAAAAAATGACGTATCATTTCAACGTGCGTAGACACAGTTGCTACTTAAATGTTGATACAAAGTGCACGTTTATTCGATATCGGTAGTAGACCAGCAGACTTGTGGCTGATATCGGTAGTAGACCAGCAGATCTGTGGTTGATATCAGTTCAACGCGTAGGAGAAGTGAAAGGGATCTATAGAAATGAAGCACGTGCGTTCAATCGATACTCCACCACAGAGAACAATGAACATAGATTATGCGAGCAAAAAGATGTAAGCAAGAAAAAAACAACCGACTTCAGGCCACTTTTGTATATATAGAAGTAGGGCCTAAATCGCAATCGTACACTTGTTTTGTATTCAATGGGTTGATTGTCTCAAAAAATGGCACCCCATAGATTGCCTATACGTGGGGCTGAAATGCATGCACATTTATGACAAAAGTTGGCACACAATTCCATAATTTATGGGCACAAATTTCTAGACATTCGCCCAACGACACATAGCAAAAAAAAAAAAATTATGGATATTTCGAATTTATGGGTGCCGTTTTTAAGGATAACACGACTTGAGGCATCCCCAATCATTACTAGAAATTTTTATGAAGGGCCACGTGTCCCATCAACCAAATCCTATATAAACGCTCATTTTGGGCTTACAAAATTTTATGACCTCCTCGTTTGCTCCACTACTAATGTAGATTTCGCTCCTAATATTGATTCAACGCGCAATCAAGTATCACCAGATCTATTGTCATATACTCTGCATGCTCAATCGATACTCCAAGGATTCAGATATCATTTCAGCGCACGCATATACCTCTCTCTCTCTTTCATATGTCCTTCTGCTCGTTCAATCAATACTCCACCTCCACTCACTCTGGATATCGATTCAACACGCATTACTTGCTTAATCTTATGTTGTGAAGGATTCTCGCGCATTCAATCAATACATGGCTAGAACAAAGCAGATTGCAAGGCTCAGCACAGGCGATGTGCCTTTACATGCTGTTGCTGGGGTGGATGAGGAGCACCACCACCTGGAGCAGGAGGAGCACTCCCCCCCCCCCTTTTCCCTCCCAACTGGAGGACAAGCACCACCACCATCTACACCTGCACCTTCATCTCAAAGACAACATGTTGCACCAAGGAGATTGGGTCGACCCAGAGACCCAACATGGCTGAAAGATATTAGGAAGCTTCAGAAAACCATGAATCTCCTGATCCCAAAGGCTCACATGAAAAGATGCATTAAGCATGTGACCATGGAGATTTCAACAGCTGTGAGGTGGGCTGTGACAGCAGTTGAAGCTCTGCACAATGCTTACGAGGATTTTCAAATAAAATTCTTTTCAGATTGTGTACTTGTTGTTGTACATGCTGAAAGAGTGACAATAATGTCCAAAGATTTTCAATTGATTTTTCGTATGAGGGATGCGTACGATACGTTTGCCTAGAAGTTCCGTCCAAGATCTGCTCCTACACCAACGACTTCTACTCCACTAGTTGCTGCCACCACTTCAAGAAGGAAGAGGAAGCAGGCACAACCAAGACACTAATTTTTGTAAAATTAGAATTATTGCCTATTTATTTTCTTAATAGTATTCATTATCCCCAATTTAAAAAAGATACGTGGCAAATGTGAGAACGACTGCACCCTTGATTATGGCTCCTTACATATACAAGTAAGTAAGCTTTTTGTTATTCAAAATTTAGCCTTTGCTATAATACTTGAGTTCATCTTGACTCACATGCTTATTTGTTATTGCAGTGGACATTGGAGTGTATATGTTTTGGCATTATATGTAAATAGCGACAGTATATGCAACCTAGTGTGCATAAAAATGAATTCAATCTCACACATGCACAAGGCTGCAAAAACACTTATACGGATGTTGATAGAATTCTTTCCAATGCCAGGTGCAACAACATACATGAAATTGGAGTGGATAGATGCAAAGGTGATTTATAATCTGACATATTGGTTCAGCGCATGTTTTATTTCTTGTGTATTACTAAAGCTCATGGCACGTAGTGAAACGATATTTTTTTTTAGTTTCTAATTTCTAATATCGATTGAATGCGCACTTGCAATCTTTTCTAATATTTCATTTATATTCTCGCATGTTGAAATGATATCCCAGCATATTCTAGTGCATTAGCACACTTTTTTGTTTTTTTTTAATTTTGCAGTCCTCCCAACAACAAGATAGTGTTAGTTGTGGATGGTATACAATCTTCAATGCAAGATCATTTTTTATGTGGCTCACTCAACATGATTCTATTCCAGATACACGAAAGGTCATATATATATTTAGAATTTTTTTGTGAATTGATTCTTGTCAGTCATCAAATAATCCTTGTATTATTCATGACATATGTTTTTAATACAAATTTTCTTATGATATTTGTTTTCTCTATTTTGCTGCATGCGACAAGGGATTTGGGATTTCTGGCATGAAGCATTAAGGATATTGGTGAAAAATTCCTACCTGTAGATATTCCCGACGCTAGTCCTGCAAAGCTTCTTCCATCTGGAGAAATAGATTTAGAGATCAGGGAGCCAAAGATAGATGATAAAGAACAATGAATGGCCTCCCTTCATGTGGATGAGACATTATGTATTTCACATGAGCAAAATTATTTTATACAAATATATTAAGATTTTATTATATTCAATCATTTTGAATTTCGATTGTTGTCAAGGTTGATTTGATGTCAATAGTTGTAAACTGTAGTTAACTAATCCTTGTAGTTTAGGAATTTCTCCTGAAAAGAAAAAGATCAGATAACATATATAGAAGCTCTTGGAAAGGCAGGATAATAGATTTCAAAGTATCACCTGCTGATCAATCAATCACGGAAGTTTTAGTTCAGTATGCTTATCTTGACAAAGAGCTCAACATTTAGGATTTGAATCCAAATGATAGAAGAAAATGCAATTGTAAGTATACAATTAGTATATGTTCGGCGAACGAAAAAAAATGTTTATTTGTAAGGACTTGAGTGATGAAATAATCGCCGAGTTGTTCGTTGGAATATAAAACAAAATCACCAAGCTGAGTGCAGGATATGTAAGTCATCAATGACATTTAGATATCACATCAAAAAACAAATGCTCACTTTGCTGTTGTATTATAGAAGATGGATAAAATGCAAAAATGAGTGGAAGCCACTTGATCAAGATTTTGGAATAAACCATCAAGAGCAACTTCAAATAACAATAAAAAAAATGGCAACATTCTTGCAATGGTTGAGGTAGAGGAAGATTGGTGTCTCAATAAAATTCGATCAGAACTAGACATGTTGCAATTCGATCAGAACTAGACATTCGATCAAAACTAGACATGTTGCAATTCGACCTACCTCAATACTATCAATTTTGATTGAATGGTGTAAAGGTACGTTATGCCATATGAAAATTTTCAGTTTTTGAATTTCTTAGTGAATCAGTTTTACAAGATAAATGAACTTAAACAATTTCTGTCATGCAGGTACGAGCAAGGTAGGAAGAGCATATAAAATGCATAGACATATGGACATCCATCAAAATTGAAGATCCATAGAATTTGAACAATGTAATTTTGTATTATGTTATATAATTTTTTGTATACATCATGTTTGATGATATATGAACCACTTTTTCTATGATCTGTTCTATGACCCACTTTCTCTATGAAGCTTAACCGAATAAGGACAATGAAGTGGCAACATTACCAAAATAACAAAGAAATTAGTTTATTGTCAACTTTTGAAAAATGAGTGGAAGCCACTTGATCAAGATTTTGGAATAAACCATCAAGAGCAACTTCAAATAACAGTAAAAAAAAATGGCAACATTCTTGCGATGGTTGAGGTAGAGGAAGATTGGTGTCTCAATAACATTCGATTAGAACTAGACATGTTGCAATTCGATCAGAACTAGACATTCGATCAAAACTAGACATGTTGCAATTCGACCTACCTCAGTACTATCAATTTTGATTGAATGGTATAAAGGTACGTTATGCCATATGAAAATTTTCAGTTTTTGAATTTCTTAGTGAATCAGTTTTACAAGATAAATGAACTTAAACAATTTCTGTTGTGCAGGTATGAGCAAGGCAGGAAGAGCATATAAAATGCATAGACATATGGACATCCATCGAAATTGAAGATCCATAGAATTTGAACAATGTAATTTTGTATTATGTTATATAATTTTTTGTATACATCATGTTTGATGATATATGAACCACTTTTTCTATGATCTGTTCTATGATCCACTTTCTCTATGAAGCTCTTTCTTTTCTATGATCTCCATTTCTATGGTCAAAGACAATGTAATTGCAACTGGATATGAATTTTGAATAACAAGCATAATTGTCTTCTGCCGAAAATGCATTATCTCCAATGGAGAGATTTTCGGACACTTCGACTCCAGTGACCACTACAATCAGATATCAATTTGACGTGTGCCCTTGATGAAGTGCCTCCCAGTGAACTCATCCTCGCATGTTGAACCGACATCGGTTGTATTTTTTGTCTTCATTGCCTTGGTCTGTATTGAGCTTGTCTTGGTATATTTGGAGATGTTCAGAAGATGATCTGACTAAAGCTTTGCAGCAACAAGTTTGAGTGAACTTATGTCACATGTTTAGATTGGTTGTAACAAAGGTTCACTCATATCATCTTCTGAACTTATCCAAAAAAAACCATGGTAAAGGCAAGGTAGACCAAGGCTATGAAAAACAAAGGTTTGATCATGAGGACGAGCTTTATCTCACTTATAACTTGACACAAGAACCTCAAATACAAACATGTTGAAAAAAATCGAAATTGAAGATGATTGAGGAAACACTATAATTGCAACTGGATATGAATTTTTGATAACAAGCTTAATTGTCTTTTGCCGGAAATGCATTATCTCCAATGGGGAGATCCTTGGGCACTTCGACTCTAGTGACCACTGCAATCAAATATCGATTTGACGTGCGCCCTTGTTGAAGTGCCTTCTAGTAAAGTCATCCTCACAGGCTGAACCGATATCGGCTGTATTTTTTGTCTTCATTACCTTGGTATGTATTGTCCTTGTCTTGGCATATTTGGATATGTTCAGAAGATGATCTGAGTGAACTTATGCCACAACAAATATGAGTGAACTTATGCCGCATGTTTGGATTGGTTGTGGCAAAGGTTCAATCATATCATCTTCTGAACTTATCCAAAAAAAATCATGGTAAAGACAAGGCAAATCAAGGCTATGAAAAACAAAGCTTTGATCATGAGAACGAGCTTTATCTCACTTAGAACCTGAAATAAGAACCTCAAATACAAACATGTAGGAACAACAATCGAAATTCAAAATGATTGAATATAGTAAAATCTCAATATATTTGTATAAGATAATTTTGCTCATGTGAAATACATAATGTCTCATCCACATGAAGGGAGGCCATTCATTGTTCTTTATCATCTATCTTTGGCTCTCTGATCTCTAAATCCATTTCTCCAAATGGAAGAAGCTTTGCAGGACTAGCGTTGGGAATATCTACAGATAGGAATTTTCCACCAATATCCTTAATGCTTCATGCCAAAAATCCCAAATCCCTTGTCGCATGCAGCAAAACAGAGAAAACAAATATCATAAGAAAATTTGTATTAGAAACATATGTCATGAATAATACAAGGATTATTTGATGATTGACAAGAATCAATTCACAAAAAATTTCTAAATAAATATATGACCTTCTGTGTATCTGGAATAGAATCATGTTGAGCGAGCCACATAAAAAATGATCTTGCACTGAAGATTGTATACCATCCAAATAAGATATCGTTTCAATGCGTGCCATGAGCTTTAGTAATAAACGAGAAATAAAATGCGCACTGAACCAATATGTCAGATTATAAATCACCTTTGCATCTATCCACTCTAGTTTCGTGTATGTCGTTGCACCTGGCATTGGAAAGAATTCTATCAACATCCGTATAAGTTTTTTTGCAGCCTTGTGCATGTGTGAGATTGAATTCATTTTTATGCACACTAGGTTGCATATACTGTCGCTATTTACGTATAATGCCAAAACATATACACTCCAATGTCCACTGCAATAACAAATAAGCATGTGAGTCAAGATGAACTCAAGTATTATAGCAAAGGCTAAATTTTGAATAACAAAAAGCTTACTTACTTGTATATGTAAGGAGCCATAATCAAGGGTGCATTCGTTCTCACATTTGCCACGTATCCATGGCCACATAAGATTTTTTGAATTGGGGATAATGAATACTATTAAGAAAATGAATAGGTAATAATTCTAAGTTTACAAAAATTGGTGTCTTGGTTGTGCCTGCTTCCTCTTCCTTCCTAAAGTGGTGGCAGCAACTGGTGGAGCAGAAGTTGTTGGTGTAGGAGCAGATCTTGGACGGAACTTCTGGGCAAACGTATCTTACGCATCCCTCATACGAAAAATCAATTGAAAATCTTTAGACATTATTCTCACTCTTTCAGCATGTACAACAACAACTACACAATCTGAAAAGCATTTTATTTGAAAATCCTCGTAAGCATTGTGTAGAGCTTCAACTGCTGTCACAGCCCACCTCACAGCTGTTGAAATCTCCATGGTCACATGCTTAATGCATCTTTTCATGTGAGCCTTTGGGATCAGGAGATTCATGGTTTTCTGAAGCTTCCTAATATCTTTCAGCCATGTTGGGTCTATGGGTCGACCCACTCTCCTTGGTGCAACATGATGTCTTTGAGATGAAGGTGCAGGTGCAGATGGTGGTAGTGCTTGTCCTCCAGTGGGGGCGGGGGGGGGGGGGGGGGGAGAGTGCTCCTCCTGCTCCGGGTGGTGGTGCTCCTCATCCACCCCAGCAACAACATGTAAAGGCACATCGCCTGTGCTGAGCCTTGCAATCTACTTTGTTCTAGCCATGTATTGACTGAATGCGCGAGAATCCTTCACAACATAAGTAATGCGCGTTGAATCGATATCAAAGTGAGTGGAGGTGGAGTATCGATTGAACACGCAGAAGGACATATGAAGGAGAGAGAGAGAGGTACATGCGTGCGCTGAAATGATACTTGAATCCTTGGAGTATCGATTAAGCGTGCAAAGTATATGACAATAGATCTGGTGATACTTGATTGCGCGCTGAATCAATATTAGGAGCAAAATCTACATTAGTAGTGGAGCAAACGAGGAGGTCATCTATGAGATTGATAACCTGTTGTCCTTAACTAGTTATGATGCTCATTCATCTTGGATACATTTTGAGGTACTAGATTTTGAGGATATCTCCTTCTTGTTTCATTGAACTTAAAGTTTAATTTTGGTCTTCACTAGGAGTATCTATAAGAGCATCTCGATTTCCTTCCAACCATGATTTATTTGTAAGAGCATGTTGATTTCCTTCCAACCAAAAGCCCATATGGTTATAAGCATCATCAGAGGGTGATTGATTGCCCACATCATCTTCAGGATATAAGAGAATAGGCTTACGTATCATGCTGAATTGTCAATTTCAGAACTTATTAAGTCAACTCACCCGATCTTTATTCTATCTTCTACTTACAATTCTGATACATATGCGAGTTCAGAACCATCCCAACGGTAGGGCGAAAAAGCATCAAACTATCTGGTAATGCTACGTTTCAAGTCAATCTAACTGACAGCTGAATTAGCCCAAGCATCTAGACATGCACTGGGTTTTGGTGATTAGTACAGGAATAGTTTCACCTTACATGAAGGTTTTTGCAACAAATTTAATGTCTTAAGGACCAAGCCATGCAAAGCAACTTTCTGATGATTCCATATCGGACTGAAAATATTCCTAGCTTGAAACCACGTAAACGTGCACTGTGTCGATACAACATATTCTATGCAAAAATGTATTGGAAAGAGCTTTATTTGTTTAAGCTTGAGCGTTGCTCAATAACCTCCTCTGCGAAAAAATGGAGAGGCGTTAAGGATTATGTTTTCCCGATCGTACTCGTATAGTTTCAATATTGTACAAATGGATTGAAGGCTTTGACAGCAAAATTAGCTGAGTTCTTCCATGCAATCATCATGAAGTTTGGGGTAAACTGGCGTAATGGCACACAAGATCACACATTACTCTGCTTCTGCATCTTTTCTCATCTCGTCTAGTACAATATTCATGGAGTCCGCCAGATCCAAGTCGCTTAATCCTAGTGGACCCACCTCAGTTCTCAATCTATTCACCGCACACTTTGCCGAAAAGTCATCTACCAACTCCATTCGCTTGACGAAGATCTGCCACCTTTCTACAAGCTTCTTCATCTCTTGGACGTAGGAGACCTTGCCCTCCCTATCAAACTTACCATATCTCCTTCCCAACTTAAGAATAGCACTGTAATCGGCTCGTAAGCTGTCAGACTCGGCTTGGACAACGCTAGACTCAAAGAAGGCTTGTTGGGCTGCTCTGATTCCTGACTTCAACCCCCCCTGTCGCTGTGTTCTCGGAACTGATCCTGTGTCATAGATTGTATGACCACGGAAAGCTATCATACAACAACTGTTGCCATTGTAGTGAGACGAGAGTGAGGATATAGATGAAGAGGCAGTAGGACGAGCCCGATCCACACAAAGGCGCATTGAAGAGATGGAGCTGCAGGCATAGAGATGGCCATGCTCAGTGGCAGCGAGTGTATCAGTGAAACAAAAACAGGTAGTGGAGTGAGGCTGTTAAAACCAATCAGTGCACAAAAACTCTTGAGAAGTTAGAGATGGGAAGTAGAATGTACTTCCAAGACAAAGCTGTGACAATGGAAAATTGGTCGCAAGTGAAAAAATTGTAGGCGAATGCAGCTTTGATTTGGGTGAAGAGAAGACAAGACTTAGCTGCTGGAGGAGGCAGCCTTTGTGTATATATAGTGTGCTGTCTTGAGACCTAAATTGAGTTTGAAGGAGTCTATGCCTGTGCATTGAGACCATGAATTTGGAACGTACCTGGAAGGCATGTTGTTGACAATGTGTAGATGGGGGCTCATTCAAGCCCTAATTGCCCACATGCATCATTTTGGGAGTTATGTATGTGTACAACGATGGCCTACCCTATGGCTTGACTTGAATGAGATGATGTAGCCTATCTCGAGGTTGGCTTTTTGGGTGTGCTCATCTCATGTGGATGAGCTTATTTCTTAACACGACGAGGGCCCCAGGACCCCACCCTCATGCAACAAGGTCGGAGCACCCAAAAAGTGACATGATTATTTATTCATTTTCATGATGTATTTACACTGTCGGATGAAGATGAGGCCCTACACCCTCAACCACGGTGAAGAATAATTTCCTCTTGTTTTGCGCGTGCCATGGGAAATGTTCATTATACATGTGCATGGAGAGAGAGAGAGATATATGTTTCCCAATCTCCTAGGTGTTGCCATGTTTTCAAAGTTTTGAATATTCACTAAAGTCAATGCCAAGAGGTCCATTTGGGTATGAGAAAAATTCCTCATTTAGACTCGGCCTACTACCACGTACGCTTGTGCATAAATTTTTTGATACCATTTATTTGCCATATCACTATGACAACAAAAAGCATGCTTTGAAATTCTCTTGAAGTTTTCTTGTTTGTAAATAAGATAATACCTTAAATGCTTACTTCGGGAGCTGGTATACAAGACAAAAACGCAAGAGAAAATTTTATTGTGCTCATAGCTTTCAATGCTAGTCAAACTACTAGCACAAGAGAGATTGACAATAAGTATATTTTTCTTATAGTTTCGCATGTTTTCTTTAAGCTTGTTATAAATTTGTGCCTGATTTAAAACGTGCTATATATTATGCGTAGAATAATACTAAGTTAGTGGTCCATGCCACCTACAACCCACATTACCTCAAAAGTCAAATTAAGTATAGCCCTTGGGAAAGATGTAACACATTAACTTACAACCACCATATTACAACAAAGTTCCAAATTTACACACTAGTCAAATGAGCTATCGAAAACATTATTGTGATTATCTCTCAACAAAATTATCTCCGTCAAGAAAGAAGGAAAAATAAAAACAAGAAATATAGAAACTTGGTCCAATTGCTTTTCCTACACATGGAAAAAGTCTATTTAATAGCAACATGATCAATGTTTTGAAAGACTTGGTAGGTGAAAATTCATAGGCCAACTAGCAAAAATTGCCACTTGGAACTTTATTTATAGTGGAGAATTCTCAAATCAATAGTCCAATGAGCCAAAAGCCATAAATTTTTATTTAGATAAAATAGTAGTGAATGGTTAGTAATTTCAACTAAATTATCTTGAAAAGAAATAATAGAAATCGTACTTAGAAGACCTTGAGACTTAACAATCCATGAACTTTGACTTGAACTTTGAAGTCCAAGATGATTGATCATTCAAAAGGGCAAATTGTGTTCATGTATTGCCTTGCAAATGTAGGAGGTCACCAACTTTGAATGAGGATTTTATGGAACCAAAGAATGCCAATTTTGAACTCGCATATAAAAAACTTTTGGTTATGGACTTGAAAAGAAGATGGGCCATGCTTCATTTGCATGAAAATGTCCATAAGGGCCATAAGAAGGCGCGATGTTGAGAAAAATAGAAACAAAAACATGGTGATATCTCACATAAAGGCCTTTTCATAATGATGTTTTGTCATCAAGAGATTGTAGTCTAGAGAACTAGAGATTGTTGTCAAGGTGGGGAGAGAAAATTGACTTAGTAGATGAGGAGCTGCCATGTTATGGGCAAGTCGGCTATGGGAGAGCCAATGGGACAATTGTTAAAATCCTGTTAGGATCTAGTGCAATATGTAGATCACATAATCAATCAACATAGACACTCCTCACAAGCTCTCAAAGATGGCACAACAAAAGCTATTAATTACAAAGAGAAAACTGTACATATAGTGAAAGTCCCAATTGCATGAAAGGACAGTGTCCTAAAATTGGCCTACCACCTGCCAAACTAAGGTCGGGCCTGATATGGCCAAATTCGACCGACAAACTCGAGACATGCCCTCGAGTATAGCATACACTACTGTATAAAACCCTGTACATACTAACTTTTCCACGTGTGGCTACCTGGCTAACCCAAGTAGCCGTCTACGGGATCAGTGCCCGATTGATATGAAAATAGTGGGTCACGTCCCGATAACAACCAAAAACTATAAATCCTAACTAACTAAAGATATGTATAGTTAATTACAATACTACATTTCGAGCTTACAATAAAAACATATCAGATCAAATCTGATTCTTAACACTCTCTCTTAAGCTCAAATGCAGTAGGAGTAAAGAAATATATTGCAGCAACATCTAGAGTGTCCAAAAGATGTTATATGCCCTGTACTTGACGCACACTCAAGCACACCATCAAACCACCAACAGGTTTGGCACACAAAGTATCATGTAAACACAATTCTCATATAGAGAGTCTACCACCGTACTCTTGACCAACTGACTCATCCCCAATCCGACTTGAACACAACATTAGGGCCCTTTTTGGACTCAAAAAGGGCCTCTTCCTTGCCTAAACATGTTTGCTAATTAGGATTAATTAACTCACTAGTCGTCCTACGTGGCAGCTCACCATGGGTTTATCATGAGTTAACTCATACTTCAATAGCCTTCACTTAGACCTAGCATAATAATATAGCAAGTACAAGTGATTTAAGATCTAAATGAAGAGATGGCCAGTATTTTTTTAAGGCCTTCAAAAAACCGTTTTACGACTTGAATTGAGATAAAAAGGGGGCCCAATATTTCATTGGGCCCCCAAATTGAAAAAAAATTCAAAAAAAAAAGTGTGGGAGGGGGCATGGGGTACACCCCTCCCCCTCCCCTTGTACAATAACCCAGCCCCGCCCCACCCCCCCCCCCCCCCCCCCCCCCCATGCTCTAAGCACAAGAGTCTACCAAGGACTCAATGAATGAATGTACACAAACCTCACCATAGGCTATATCTGAGTAGCTCGCCCATCTCCCAGAGATACTGATGATGATTTGCCTCTCCTACATCCCATGTTTGACATTGCCAACTCTGATTTGACCAGTACATAGGCCTCCTACCAAGGAGCCTATCTCACCAACACTGTATCCATCATAGCGTCCAAGCCAAAGCAAATACAAACTAGATCCACTATCGTGATAAACAACTCACCCACGATCCATAGCATATCAGATAGGATAGCTCCAGAACCATGTACCCTGTACCATCTGATCACCCAGTATCCATTACCCGCTGATAGCTCCCCAAGAATCTATCCACCAGTAGTGCAAACTAGACTCCAACTGGATCTAACCAAAAGCTACATCTTGCTTACCAAATAGTGATGGATAGAAACAACATGTGATGCCAACCTAGAGACTACCGTGCATATAACCATGCAGCTCACTTGATCACTCGCCAAAGTATCGACTGTCACTCCCTGAGCAACCATCTCCATCCCTGTTGGCTCACAACCATGGGCATGCTGGATCTACATCACCCTGTAATGCACTCCATGCCCTCAGGATATGTACCACACCGGGAACACTCCATGCCACCTACCTCCAAGTAGGCTTGACCCGTCCCTAGGTCACCACATGATGCACCAACTGAAGAACATCGTCCATACATCAATTGATATATCATACTTGAGCAACTATAGCATCTCCCTGAGTGCCACCCCAATTGACTCATCATCCACATACTATGCTCACCTGATGTCTCCGATCCTGGTCACCATCCTACTAGACAAGACGAACTCCCAAGCATCACCTAGCTCCTAGCATCCCTGGCTATGTGCCACCTGACACCATGCCAACACAAGCATATCCCTGAGTCGCCGCTCATGGGATCTCGAGACCATTGTCTCCCTAATCGTACTAAGGTATATGGCTCTGAGTGACTCCCTCTAGGCTTCTCCATGATCTCACCACTTGAGAAGTGTTAAGAGAGGAAAGATAAGTATTTGATAGATAGTGTTAAATGTTTGAATAATAGTGTTTAATGGTAAATGAATCCTAGATTTGTAATTTGAGAGAGAGAGAGAGAGAGAGAGAGAGAGAGAGAGAGAGAGAGAGAGAGAGAGAGAGAGAGAGAGAGAGAGAGAGAGAGAGAGAGTTTGAATTTTGCATTGATTTAGGTTAGTGTTCATAACAGATTGTTAGAATTATTTAGGATAGTGTATGTGTGTGTGTTTGTGTGTGTTTGAGAGGAGGTGTATATTTTGCATTGATTTATGATTTAGATTAATAGATAAATAAATATAGTGTGCATTATTTAGGATTAAGAATGATAGATGAATAGATGGTGTTGAGAGAGAGAGAGAGAGAGAGAGAGAGAGAGAGAGAGAGAGAGAGAGAGAGAGAGAGAGAGACTTTCTACATCAAGAAGGCTCTCAAAGAGAAGCTCCAAGATCTCTTAAAACTCAAAATTACAAAATGAACAATAGCCTCCAAATTTAACATGATCTCATCTATTTATAGTGGTCATTTGTGCCTCTTCTATGAGTTTGGGCCCTTATTTGGCTAATTTGGGCCTTACAACCATTATTACAAGTCCACTATTCACAAATATAGCGACGTTGTTCGAGCCACTTTATTAACTGTCCTAATGACTACTTAGGATGAGAAAAAAAGTCTAAATAAATAAAACAATATTGTTAATTTGTTTGCCCACAACACTCCCAATGTTTTAACCAGCTCATCTACAATTATGGTTAAGAAAAACAACTGTTGTTACGGTTGCGTATTGCTTATTATGATAACATAACCTCACCATTAGCAAAAATTTCATAAATATGATTTTGATTGTGTATTTTCTCATGAATTCAAAATATGAGCACCATCTTGTGGTAGAAATTAAAATATTAGCATCATATCCATATTTGAATATGGAAGGGGTCGCCATTGCAGAAGCTTTCATCAAAATTGGGTTATATTGCATCAGACTAGAATATATTTGCATTCAAATATTTCATAGTATATATATTCTAAGTACTTTGAAGCTTGCCATTGGTTTTGTACTTTTTAAAATGATGACTTTGTATCATCTTCATTTGGACATTCCTATTGACTTGGCACCCATACAGAAAAGAGGAGTCAAAGGATCATCAATATCTGCTGAGGACTGTCTATGATATAGGATTGAAGGAAAGAAAAATTTGGATCTGTGGACAGATGGGTCTTTGTATCCAGAAGATCCTAGTTCCCTAAAACATCATGTCTTCTCCTCAATAACTCAGCTAGTTTCTACAATGGGCATAATGGTTTATTGGGATATTGTGAAAGACTTAAAAATAATAAAAATACATTTTTAATGCAGAGGATTCCATTTGTAGAGAGTCACATCAGATCTACGTCCTCCTACAATCAAGAGAGAGCGAGGATTTTGCACAAAAGTTGTAGCAAGAAAATGTAGAACTTCGAAAAAAAATATGAGTCATTGGAAAAAGATATTTCAGACATTAGAATTGAATCTAAAGAAATGCATGTAATTAAGCATGCTATTTGTCCTGAGAATTTACAGTTACTGAAAGATGTGGAAATATTAAATAAAAAAGCTAAAGACATGAAACGAAAGCAACAATAAGGATATTCAGAATCTCTCGAGAAGAGGTTACCAAAACAAAAGAATTCGTGCATTCAAGTAGGTATTTTGTGATTTATCTCATATGCTTGATTGAATATTCTTATGCATGTTTGTTTTCTAATATGTTTTCTCTCAATGTAGATCTGCATTGGTTGCGAATCAAAATATCAGTACATAATGATTCAATCAGAAAGACATTGGGTTGTATATTAACAAGTAAATCAACTGAATCTATGTTGATGAATAATAAAAGTCCACATATAAAGTCTAACATTGCAGAGGGCTTGATGATGGACATAAAAAAATTCTTAGATAAAACTATAATGCAAGGTGCTTGTGATTTTGCCGGGATAAGCAGGGAAGCATATGATACAATTTTTAAACTTATTAGAGAAGCATTTAAGCAAGTTTGTATTAAAAAGGTTCCTCTTTCAAGGTCATATCATTTGAAGGATGAGAGAAGTAGCTTAAATATAGGAATGCATAAGATTATAGGCACTACATTTCATATCGAAGAGACATATCAAACTGAAGGAAGATCACTTTTCTACAATGCATCAAATAACATTTATGTTAACTTTAGTATCCATTCAGAAAACGATACCTGGTGGTTCGTAGCTTTTTAAGTATATTTGCTCATTCAATAATGAAATATGATAGAAGTTTTATATCAAACTAACTAGCTATGTTGATTTCTAAATCTAATGGCATATTTTGTTGATAGGTTTCGAAAGAGGATCATGATATTTTATCATGGATATTCTATAAAATGTTTTATCCTCGGATTATCAAAGAGCATATGGATGGTGTACAACTCAATGTACCTAGAAAAAGATATTTCAATGTGGAGTGGCATTTGACTTAGAATTTGCTTTGCACAGGAACACAGATCATGCTAAATAGTAACACACACAGAAAAGCACTCTCCACAGCAAGCTCACATAGCAACTGTATTTCTCAAAACGAAATTACACTATACATATAGTTGTTCACTCAGGCAACCCATGCATGACCCAGGTTGCCGTCGACGGGACGCGTGTCCCGTCGACTTGCCTCGTGGCGAGGCCAACTGATCCTTATCAACTGATAGGACCCATAGTACAGTAACACAGTGATTCTACTTTAATTCTAACTCTCTCCCTTAAAGTAGAGTCTACTTTTTATACAGTCATATACATATCTTTAAAGTCAACAAACTTTAAGTACAGAAAGCTTTGATCTAAACTTATCAAACTTTTCGCCAACAAGTGGCTTAGTGAAAATAACAGCTAGTTGTTCTTCTGTGCTACAATGAACAACATGAATTTCATGACTCAGCAGCCTTTCACGTATAAAGTGATACTGAATTTCAATGTGTTTAGTTCTTGCATGGTGGATTCTTTGCTAGTTGAATGCCACTCTGACTGTTGCTATGTAATGTCATGGGATTTTTCTATTTCATGCCAATTTCTTCCAAGATTTGTCTCAACCATATAGCTTCTTGTGCTGCACTACACAGTGCCTTATACTCTGCTTCTGTGGTGGAAAGAGCAATTGTACTTTGCTTCTTACTAGACCAGGAAAAGCAATTACCACAAAACTGGAATACATACCCTGTGGTGGATCTACGATCATCATAGTCACCTCCCCAATCCGCATCCACATAGCCACACAACTCAGGTAAACCATCATGCTTCCTATAAATCAAGCCACAATCTGAAGTGCCTTTCACATAACACAAAATGCGTTTAGCTGTCTTCCAATGCGTTTCCATAGGTGCTACCATAAACTGACTTACAATGCCAACAACATAGCATATATCTGGTCTAGTCGTGGTAAGGTAAATCAAGCTCCCTACTAACTGCCTATATAGTGTAGCATCAAATGACTGTGACTCATCAAGCTTAGAAAGCTTTTTATGTGGTTCAATAGGAGTATTTATTGGTTTGCAATCCTGCAACCTAAACCTGTGCAGCAACTCTTTGACATACTTCACCTGTGTTAAACCCACTTCGTGCCCTTTTTGTCACACCTCTACTCCAAGACAATAATGCATCAAGTTGAGATCTGTCATCTCGAATTGTTCCATGAGATCTTTCTTGATCATATCTATCATCTCTTGATTATTTTCCGTAATAATCAAGTCATCAACATAAAGAGCAATCAAAGCAACCATACCATCAAAGCATAAGACATATAGATTTGGATCAGAGTGTGTTCTCACCATTCCCTTTGAATGAAAGTAGGCATCAATCCTGCTATACCACGCACGTGGTGCCTGTTTAAGACCATAAAGCACTTTCTTCAAGTGACATACTTTATTTTCCTGTCCATACTAGCGCAAAGGTCTCCTCATAGTCAATGCCTTTACTTTGTGCATACCCTTTGATCACCAATCTTGCCTTGTGCTTTGATATACTTCCATCTGCATGATACTTAGTTCTTTATACTCATTTGCAACCAATGGGTTTCTTGCCAACTGGTGGTTCTACTAAGTCTCATGTGCTATGCTTATCAATTGACTCAATCTCCTCTCCCATGGCCTTGACCCAAATGTCATCATCCTTCACTTCACCATAAGTCGAAGGTTCTTTGCTTTGAATAATGCTAGATAGGAGAGCATAATTTGCTTCATACCTTTCAGGTTGTGTCTTCTCTCTTGTTGATCTTCGTAGCTCTCCCTGGCTAGATGATCCTGGAAAGTCATCCATGTCGCGGCTCTCCAACAATCTCTCAAACCACTTAGGGAGCTTCATGTTAGGTGATCGGCTTCCTGGTGAAAATGTATCCCATGGTACATCCTTCTCCTTGTGTTTGTCACCTACAACTTCAATCATTCTTGCACCAAAAGGTTTGTCCCTACCTCTCCAACCTGTCTCTTGAGGTTGAGTAGTATTATCTTGAGATGTATCCTCTTTTCCATCACTTGGAAGGTCAATGAATGGATCATCATCAGATGATATCCTCACTATACCATCTTTTCCACTGGATGTATCTATCTTCTCAGCATCCTCGTCTTCATACATCTTGGATTCATCAAAGATAACATTACAACTTACATGGATTTTGTTTTCCACTGGATCAAAACATCTATAGCCCTTCACAAGATCATCATATCCTAGGAATATGCACTTGATAGCTTTTACATCAAGTTTACGTCTCTCTTCCTTAGGAACGTGTACAAAGGCCTTACATCCAAAGATTCGCAAGTGGTTCACCTTTGGTTTCTTCTTTGTGAATGCTTCCTCAGGTGTTGTCTTTGGTATGGCAATGGTAGGACTTCTATTTTGAAGATAGATTACCGTACTGCATGCTCCTGACCAAAAATCTTTTGGTAGTTTCATCTCAGCTAGCATAGATCTGGCACTTTCCACAATTGTACGATTCTTGCGCTCAGCTACACCATTGAGAGCAGGAGTATGAGCTTGCGTAAATTGTCTTTTAATCCCACATTGATCACAAAGATCATTGAAGTTATTAGACTTATAGTCACCTCCACTATCTGATCTTAGAACTTTGATCTTCCTACCTGTCTGATTTTTGACCAATGCTTTGAAGCTCTTAAAGTTGTCAAATGCATTCGATTTCTTCTTCAAGAAGTAGATCCACGTCTTACGTGACATATCATCAATAAAGGTCATGAAATAGAAGGCTTTACCTAAGGACATGGTCCTCATAGGCCCACATAAATCTGTGCGGATTAAATCCAGGATGTTCTTTGCTCTTGCAACACCCCCTTTATTGAACTTCTCTCGATGTTGCTTTCCATATACACAAGATTCGCACATCGATTTCAAGTGATCTTCTATGGTAGGCAATCCTATTACCATCTCCAATTTTCTCATCAAACTGAGGCTTCTCAGGTTCAAGTGACCAAGCCTCTTATGCCACAACTCAGTTTGCGATGGAATGGATGATACGAGTCCATGTTGCCTCTTGATTGTGGCATTCAACCTGTACAACTTAGTATTGGGCTCCCTTACTCCATCCGCAATAACTTTGAACTTTTGGTTCACATCCTTCACAAAGCAAAGATCATGGGCGAATTCTACTTTCAACTTTTGATCAGTAATGGATCAGTAATGACTCCAACAGAAAGCAGATTTTTCTTCAAAACTGGTACATAAAGTACCTCCCTGATCATCCTGCTTTTGCCATCAGGTAGTTGGATTGAAACGGTGCCTATCCCCTTGATCTTGCACACATCACCATTTGCTTGTGAAACGGATGTTCCATTATCCAACACTTTCAAGCTATTGAACCAATTCTTGTTACCTATCATGTGTCTTGTGACTCCCGAGTCAATATACCACACTTGATCATCTTGATTAGATGACAATGCAGATATGAAGATGCTAGGGTCTTCAATCTCACCCTCATCGACAAAGTTACCTGCTTGTTTTGGTTTCCCCTTGCCTTGTTCCACCAGGAATTTGTGACATTCACTCTTCCAATGGCCCTTTTTACCACAATGGAAGCACTTGCCTTTCTTCTTGGTCCTCCTCATCCTCCTGAGTCTTGGCAAATTGCTACTTAGACTTCTTCTTGCCCTTGCCCTTGCCTTGTTTTTGGCGTGTCGCAAGTGCTCGATCGTCAGTATTTTGACGTCTAGCATTCACCATTTCTCGTTGTTGCTCTTCCTGCATCAAGATTCCTGTGAGCTCGTCAAAGGTTGGCAATCTTTCTCTTGATGCTATTCCGCTCACAAACATCTGATAGGGTTCTGCAATGTCACACAATGCATTGTGCACCAACTCCACATCACGTATGCGCTCACCAATAGAATGTAGTTCATCCCTCATTGTCTTGATTCTGGTCATGTACGTTTGAATGCGCTCTACTTGCTCCATGCGGGCACTATTTAGCTTTGACTTCAGAAACATGATTCTTGATGGATTTGACGTCTCAAACTGCTCCTTTAGCACATCCCATGCCTGTCTGGGTGTAACAACATCACAAATGTGGGTAATGATGTGATCCTTCACTGACAAGTTAATGAAGGTCAAGGCTTTTCTCACCTTTTTGTTGAACACTTTGATATCCGCTTCATTTGGCGGCCTTCTCTCATCACCTACGATGACTTCCCACACATCTTTCTCCATCAACATGTTTTTCATTTTGAATTTCCACACTGCATAGTTGGAAATCCCGTCCAATTTGCTACTTTCACTCAAAATGGACTCTCCCATGTTTGCCATCGCAAAACTGCTTGAAACTTCTGTCGTAGGCTAAAAGAAGTATGCCGAGGCCAACTGTGATGCTAGAAGTTGAAAATAATGACCTGCACTTTTTTCCTTACCAAGCCACTCGCCGCTTTCCCACCAATTTGAAAGCCAAATCGGTGTCGCCTTCCGAAATGCACTCAGTTGTCAACTCCCAACTACGTGCCCAGTGGAATGGTGAAATCACTTTTGACGCACTCTGATCACTTTCTCTGCTGCAATCACTCTGTTTTGCTGTACTGTACTTGCAGGTACAGTCCGGGTGCCCTTCGTTTGGAGGTTATAGCCTTTCGTTTGGGTCAAAACGGGCAAAAGACCCAAAAATAAGGATTTTTTTTGTTTTTGAATTGTTTCTTCACCTTGAAGAAACTTCACTCTTCACTTGTGAAGGGACCCAACTTTTTAATGAAGTTGAAGGCCAAAATACACTTCAATTCTTCAGGGCCCTCTTCAACAGCCCTTCAGACTCCATCCAATGGTTGATTCTGATCCAACTGTGGATATCCCTTCTGGGTAGCACAATCTGAGCCGTCGATCTTGTAAGTTTTCTATCCAACAATTTTGAGCACTTTTGTGCACCAATGGAGAGTCTTGTAGACACTGTCCACTCCAAAACACTATGGTTTCACCTTGGTTCCACGTGCAAACAGTCCCGTGACCTCCGTGTCTATGGCTGCGCCTCCCCAAGCTATTTGTTGCTTGATCAAACTTGCCTTCGGATTGATTTGAGTACGATCTGAGGCCTGGAGTAGGGTCACCCTACTAATACCAAGTCTGTAGAGTGTTCAATCATGAAATTTCGTGGAGAAACGGTCTGCTAGGTTAACTGTCTGGAGAGAAATCTCTGACATAAACCTCAAAATCTCTCCATGGCTGGTTGACAATGTAATTAGCTTCTTTCCGTTCCATACGACATCCAAAACGGTGCACAAACAGCGAAGAAATCACAAGTTATGTATAAAAAACCGTAACCCCAAACCTGGTTTCAATTTTCAACTGGCTTCAAAATTGTCACTTTTTCACCAAATTTTTTCCTGTCTGATGCTATGCATAGGCTAATAATCCCTTTGCTAAGCTTGGCAAGCCTCTATAAACTAGAAACCTTGCACCAGTGTTTCTCTTTCCATCTTCAACCCGCCATAAACCCCGAACTCTCAGAAGACAGTTCTCCCAAAGCTCTCTTCAACGGCGATGTTGTACTGTGTACACTCCTTGATACCATCTTAGAATTTGCTTTGCACAGGAACACAGATCATGCTACACAGTAACACAGACAAAAAAGCACTCTCCACAACAAGCTCACATAGCAACTGTATTTCACAAAACGAAATTACACTATACATATAGTTGTTCACTCAGGCAACCCATGCATGATCCAGTTTGTCGTCGACAGGACGCGTGTCCCATCGACTTGCCTCGTGGCGAGGCCAACTGATCCTTATCAACTGATAGGACCCACATTACATTAACACAGTGATTCTACTTTAATTCTAGCTATTTGTAGGTGATTTGAAAACTTTAAAATGCATGTATAATGTTTCTCATGTAGCCACATCTAAGCATCCATGAATATATTGCATGAAACTGGCGAAAGATGTTACAAGAAGTATAGGTATAACAAGAGAAAATTTGGATCCAAACATGAAACTTGTATTGCCTATTCCATTGAAAAATGTACACATTTGTACTCTTCAAGCAGAGGTGAGGATAATAGAATAACTTGTTTATCTTCACATATCATTTGCTTTGAATACCAAGCCAGCATCATCATAAAAAACAAGCCATCTCTAGATTAGAAGGTGTTTTATCGAAAGCAGGACTCCACAAGGGTCATGTGAAAATACAAAAGATAAAAAGCTTTCAGGAAAGACCAGAAATTTGCCATGTAAGCCAAGCATAGGAGGAGCAAAAGCACGAAGATTTTTGTCAAACCACACAAGTAAAGAATCAAGTATTGCACACTTTGTTTGGAAGGAGATCATTGCTGCAGCTCAGGATTTCGAAGTGACAAATACAACTAGACTATAGAAAGTTGATGTGTGGAAAAAATTAGACAGTATGATTAAAATCCTAACATTAGGAGATAATAGGACTCAAAATGGGTCCTTTGTCAAGATGCTTTTTTTGACTGCGCACGCTTTCAATGCTTATGTGTCCAATCAATGGTGTCCATCTAAGACGAACTGTAATAATGGTTGACAGACGGAAATTATTTTTAACTTTCCCGGCCAAATTTTTGTGATATTCAATAGTTGTAAACTGTAGTTAACTAATCCTTGTAGTTTAGGAATTTCTCCTGAAAAGAAAAAGATCAGATAACATATATAGAAGCTCTTGGAAAGGCAGGATAATAGATTTCAAAGTATCACCTGCTGATCAATCAATCACGGAAGTTTTAGTTCAATATGCTTATCTTCACAACGAGCTCAACATTTAGGATTTGAATCCAAATGATAGAAGACAATGCAATTGTAAGTATACAATTAGTATATGTATATTTACATTAAGTTTCATTAGTATTAGCATTTTTATTATATCCAATTTTCTCACAATATTTCTATTGGTTTTGTAGATTTGTATCCGTCAAATTTCATTGAATGGCAACTAGTTCAATTGATTGCAGGAATAATTGATGTCATACATTCTGCTATCGGTATTCTACAATATAAAGGTCGATCTCCAAAATCTCTTTTAGAGTCAGGAGTGTTTTTTTATGAACACACCTATATTCCAGATAAAAATAGTTTAGTGGGCATATCCTCTACCTGATGTTTTGAGTGAGGAATGGATTTCTCCAGATTCAGCAATTTCAGAAAGTTTTTGATCGAGACTTTATATGGATATTCAAAGTATATTAAAATCTAGCATTGGCTCAAAAAATAATAGATTAAGTTGGTATCTGTCAACAACAAGCCTCCAAAAATTGGACCAGAGCACCACACAGATGCTTTGCATGTGGAGAAAATCATAGAGTTGCAGAATGCCCAAATGAAGAAAAATTTGTACCATTCTATCATGACTGTGGTTACGGGCATTGTTATAAAGACTATCTAGCAAGACCGAAGCCACCACCAGCTACAACACCTGTAAATTTGATAACAATCAAGCAAAGACCAGTAGCTCAGAATAAACCAAGTGCACCCTTGATGGTGGTCACCAGAGCACAGAAGCAGAAAGGACCAGTAATGGATCCAGTACCTGCTGATTCTATACCACTGAAAGATATACCAACAACATCGGGAGTCTATCCAAATCTTAATATAGAAAAACGAAGATATCAAGATATGAGATAGTGGATCAAACATCTGCAAGAAGAAGAGAAGCTTGAAGCTGCTAAAGCAACAATTGAAGTTCAGTCTTCACCATTGCAGCCGCCAAGAAATTTATGTACGAATATGAATGATCAGTTACATCATCCTGATGAACCCTTCAAGATGACTGAACCAGAAGCACCACATTACATAACTACTCATGAATATTTTGTCTAGCAAGATCAATATTGGGAGAGTTCCTGAAGTTGGTGCTAAAAGCAAAAGAAGTCTTAGCGCAAAAGTTAGCTCAAGAAGAACCAGAAGTCCATCAAGAGCTGCTTTTTTGTGCTGGATTTGAAGAATCTAACAAAGTACTCCATGTTGGAGCCTCTTGGGAAAGTGAACAAAAGAATATCACTCTGTCGATACAACATAGACAATTTCCTAAAGAAGCAACCGTGATAGATGGAGCTTCAAGAGTTAACCTGATTTCTATAAAGATATGTGCAAAATGGGGCCCTACAAAGATTAAGCCTGCTACTTTTGCTATTAAGCTAGCTGATCAAACGACAGTTCTTCCACGAGGAATGGTGGAAGATATACTTGTCAGAATTGTGGGAGTACAGTTCATCATTACTTTCGTGGTGATGGACCTACCAGAAGCACCAAATGTCTACCAAATTTTATTAGGACGTCCATGGTGATGACTTGCGCAAGTAATTCATAACTAGGGTACTGGAAAAATCACTTTTGAAAATCGTAAACGTGCAGTTAAAATTGATCCTACAGCTTGGACTATAAAACCAGTGGTTCAAAAAGAGGATGACAATTCGTCAACAATAGATCATACTTGTGATCGACCAGAGAAAAATTTGGGAGTTCATTACAATTCTCAAACAGATACGGTCAATTGGAATGAAGCTCTTGCAACAATTGATTGTACAGTAGGATATATGTGTCAACAAGATAATCAATCAGATTTGAGCGAGATTTCCTTATTAGATCGAACTTTGGATACACCAATCACGTTTCCACTGAATGTGCTGAATGTATTCTGGATATCAACGGAATCTATACCAGATCGGATTGAGAATGAACTCATTCTTGTGAGTCATGCCTTGACTTATCATGACAATGCAGAACTTACAGATGAGCAGATTCTAAATCATATGTATCCGACCAGATCTGGAGTGCATATATTCTTGATGAATTCACAGTAAAATCGTCCAAAGCAGTTATATTAAAGGAAGACAGGATCACAAGATCGATGACGAAGAAACAAGCTAAGCAACATTATAATACGGTCCTGAAATGAGAAAATCCCCCTTGCAAGATTGATTCAGAGAAAGTGCCACCCTTATTTGATAAAGACAAAGGAAAAGTCGAGGATGATTCTTCAAGTCGGATTTCTAGTAAAACATCATCGTCTAGGAAGTCTTCACCTGTGACGAAAGATTTATCATCTCGAAAGTCATCACCTCCACGATCAATTCCTCCTAAGAAGGCTAAGCGAAGATCCAAGACAAGTCCTTTCACAAAAGAACAAACAGATGCAGTCCAACATGATATGCCTGAACATTTTGAACGTTATACACTAGATGATGTGGTTATCATATTACCTAAAGCACATCGTGAACCTGAAGAACATATGCCGGAATCTAAAGAGGTTTATGATGGCCCAGCTAGGATGCAGCCAATGAATCTTGTCGAACCAGGAGAACCAGAACAGATTGTACAAGTTGGATCACAACTTACTCCTGAATAGTATCAAGCACTCCGCTTGTTACTTATTAAGTATCAAGATTGCTTTGCATGGACTTATCAAGATTTGAAGGGTATTCCGACATCAGTGATTGAACATACCATACCTTTAGTACTTGATGCAGTTCCAAAGGTTACAAAGTTCTATCGCTGTAATCCTAATGTAGCAGACCTGATTAAAAAAGAACTTCAGAGACTGCTTGCCGCCGATTTTATTTATGAGATCGATCATACTGAATGGATTTCATCGATTGTCATTGTTCCTAAGAAAAATGGAAAATTGCGGATCTGTGTGAATCTCAAAGCGTTGAACAAAGTGACATGAAAGGATCACTTTCCGTTACCTTTTACTGAAAGCATTTTGGATCGCCTTGCTGGAGCGGAAGCTTATAGTTTACTGGATGGATTTAGTGGCTACAACCAGGTTAAGATTGCACCTGCCGATCGCCATAAAACTGCTTTGCAACAGAATGGGGCACCTATGCTTACAAAGTAATGCTGTTTGGACTCTGTAATGCACCAAGTTCATTCCAAAAAGTAATGCAATTTGCTTTTAAAGATTATCTGCAAAAATTCATTGAAATTTACTTGGACGACTTGGGGGTTCATAGTACAAATACAGACCACCTGGATCGATTGGAGAAAGTATTTGAAAGATGCTGCAAATATCAGATTTCTCTAAATCCGGAAAAATGTTAGATATGGATTTTCCACGGAGTTGTGCTTGGACATGTGATATCAAGACATGGTATTGCCACATATTATTCTAAGATCAAAGTTATTGTGGAATTGCCACCACCAGCAACAATTCGTGGAGTTTACGTGTTTATGGGTCATGCAAACTACTATCGAATCTTTATTATCTTCTTTGTGGATTTAGCACGACCTATATACAAACTGACTATTATTTCTATTTGAACAGTAGAAGCGTTAGAAGCCTTTGAAAAATTAAAAAAAGCATTAACTTCAGCACCAATACTACATTCTCCAGATTGGACGATAGAGTTTCATGTTCATACGGATGCCTCAAAATACGTCATTGGATCAGTTTTGACGTAGCCAGGTGACTATAAGAAAGATTATCCTATACGATTTGCAAACAGACAGCTTACAGATCCAGAAAAAAATTATTCAACAACAGAACGTGAGGCATTAGCCATGATTTTTTCTGTTCGGAAAATTTGTCACTACCTCATGGAAACGCATTTTGCATTTTATACGGATCATCACCCGTTACTTTACGTGGTAAACAAGACATGCAATACTGGACGTATTGCAAGATGGTTATTGTAATTGATTGAATTTGACTTTCAAATTGTGATTCGAAAGGGCAAGCAGCATTATCTAGCCGATCACGTTTCGCGAATTGGATCCGCACCAGTTAATACTGAAGTGGATGATGAACTGCCAGATGCTGCATTGTTCTATGTTGAAGTAGTACCTAAGTGGGCAGTATATATTGTTGAGTACCGGATGCTAGGACAACCGAATGACTCCCTGACATCAGGTTGTTGGTGGCCTATGCTTCACAAGGACACAAAAAATTTTATTCAAACATGTGATGTTTGCCAGCGAGCACACGACCTACTCAACATAACTATGAACTCTTGCATCCGGTTTTATCGCAAGCACCGTTTAAAAAATGGAGACTGGATTATGTTGGACCTATTCACCCTACCGCGCAAGGATCTCAGGCCCGATACATTATTGTCGCAACTGATTATATGACCAAGTGGGTTGAGGCCAAAGCTGTCAAAGTTGCTGATGCGAAATCTACGGCCAAGTTTCTATATGAAAATATTATAATCAGATTTGGATGTCCGATCGAGATTGTTAGTGACCGGGGTACACACTTTGTTAATCAAATAATAAAGTGTTTACTAGAAGATTTTTTTGTTATACACAGATTTAGTACTCCCTACTATCCCAAAGGGAATGGCCAACCTAAATCTTCCAATAAGATTCTCTGCACCATTATGACAAAGACAGTTGAAGCGAGTCGGTCCGATTGGGAACATAAACTGTATGCAGCATTATGGGCATTCAGAATCGCTTACAAAAATTGTACAAATCAAACACCTTTTCAACTAGTTTATTGTCAAGATGTTGTCATGCCAATTGAATTTTTGATTCCATCCTTACGCATAGCAGCAACGGAACAATTAAATGATGATAAGTCTTTACAACTTCGTCACGAAGCATTGCACAAATTATGTGAAACCCAATTGATGGCAGTTCATGCCTTAGCAGCAGAGAAAGCACGCCGCAAGACATGGCACGATCGTCGATTACACAAAAAAGATCTGAAAGCAGGAGATCTAGCATTGATGTACAAAACCAAGCTGATCAAGAGAAAGTTGAAGTTTACCGGTGAAGGCCCGTATAAAGTGAAAGAAATCTTGAACTATGGTGCAGTAATTCTTGAGCACTTGGATGGAAAACGATTTGATATTCTGGTGAATGGCAGTCGATTACGCAAGTTTTGGCAGCCTGCTCCGCCAGTTTAGCAAGCTTGATCTCAATACTTTTTTAGATTTTAATTCTTTTTAAATTTTTTGTTTTTAGCACTTAATTTGCTGAGATTTTTGGAAAAAGACAGTAAAAAAAAAAAAGAATGAAAAGTAAAGCAAAAAGTGAGAAAAGACTGATGAGCAAAAGTCAGAAAGTCATCAGCATAGAGAAAAGAAAGCACAGTCTATTTTGGTCGGATTTGGCCTATACAGTACCAGAAACCTTCGCTGAGCTCTCAGACTGTACATCCACTCTAGATTTATCTAGTTTGAGGTGGGCGAAGGTTCCTGTCAAGAGAAAACCCAGTTTTTGAGTTAGGCGAAGTATCACTGATATGCCATTTTGGGAACCTTTGTCGAGCATCTTAACCTCATTATGAACCTTCGCCGACTTGCTAGATGATCTTAAAATGTTAAAATTAGGTTGTCCATAGGTTCAGATTGTGAAAAAATGCATTTATGACAGTACCTGGGCGAAGGTTCATTCTTCGCTGGACCTGGAAAACATTCGCCTGATAGGTTCAGATCCCCAGAAACCTTCGCCGAGATTTTTATAGTGTATTTTCATAGTACTATACATGCCTGCAAATTTTTGTTCAGAACTCATCAGCCAAACTAGTATTCAGTGTAATGGACCCACCAAATTCAGCTATAAATTGACTGAATTCAATTCATTCCTCACTTGTGCTAGCGAAGCTCTTGCAAATTTTTCTTGCGACCAAAGCCTTCCAAAAGTCCTGCATTGCTTTCTGATACACTTTTACACGTTTTATATTTCCTTTCTGATCATCATGTCTTCTACCGATACTTCCCAGTCTCTGCATTATACTATCCATCATGATGTCCCATCTACAATGGACATCATGATTCTTCCTAGCACAAGCATGGTCACTCAGTGGATGACCCTTGCAGAGCCACTGCTCACTGCAATGGGTATTCATGAGAGAGCCTTTTTTGGTCACATCAATATGGATTTCATCACTCTTGGCTTCAGTACGTGAAAGCAAGAGAAATTCAAATTTTATATCACTTTCCAGGGAGCCACACATAAGGTGTGCGTCACTGAGGCCACCCTTGTAGCTATAGGTATAGCATTTGGCACGCAGGCCTCACCCAGATGGGGGACGGCCCGCTCTGGTGTTTCACAGAGGTCGGGTCCAATTAATACACTTCATAATGAAAAAAACGTAAGAAACACTTCAAAAACTTGACGATTCCATATAGCCGTTTAATAAATCTAACTCAACATATCATAATACCCAACCTACGGTTCTCTCCGTACAACACATTCTAAATCAGTATAAAAGAAAGTTTATTTACTTAACACTTTCCCTAAACAAGTTGGAAATAGGCAATCATCGTTCTAATTAGCCATGCCGCATCTGTTTATAAAATATTACGATTCCGGACTGAATTTGAATTTGTGCTAAAAATGATTCACTATAATGCACAATCGACCCATACTCTACGACAATCCATTCACTAGTTAGGTACTTGCAAACTCAAGCAAACAACATTCTCATTGCAAGCAAGTGATTATGAGTTCATACTACCGGTAAACCCACAAATACGCATCGACCTGATACTTCAATGTCTACTTGTTCAAGAAAAGGATCACAATCATCTAGGTCCCAATAGGGACATGGCAAATGCGGAATCCTTGAAATGATTAGGTCCTCATACAATTACACAATGAATTCTCAGTATCCTATCATTCATTCAATGAGCGAAAGCAAGTACGGACGTCAAACACCCACATTCCAATTGAAAGCAAGTAAACACGAGAATAAAAATCGATGTGAGGTAAACCCATACCTCAGTGTGAGAGAGAAACCGGAAATCGTAGAGGCACTAGTCATGAATGCCGCTTTTGGTTTGAGGTAGCCTTGCCTTCGTCCTTCAAAGAGCTGCTTGAGAACTTGTCGTTCAAGCCAACATGCAGATTAGATCAAAGAACAGGTAATCAACCAAACTTTGTCTCAGATTGTTGGAAGAATCGGCAACTCAATGAATAGAGGCAGCTTGCAAATAGGTTTGAGAGGGCTCCAACGAGGGCTGGTTGAAATCAGAATTGCAGGTTTGATTTTTTCTGATGCAGGGCCACAGACATGTCTCACTAGACAGCAGGCAAAGGTGGGCAGCACTAACTAACAAGCTAAACAACCCACACATAATGAGTAGCACACATGATGAGGGCTGCTTGCATCACTTACAAAGTGTAAGCATACCAATCGCCAGACATTCAAACAACAAGTACCCATCGTTTTACAAATTCCATACTCTTCAAAATATTATGAATTACAAGAATGACATCCAACCACAATAAGGAGTGAATATCCTCACTCCACTTTCAATCAAGCATTTGTTAAAACCCTAACAATCTCATCCACACCATGACAAAACTACAAACATCACTCCTTATTCAGTGAGGTGTTACTAACATCATACAACTAACTATGAATTGGAACTAACCTTAAGCAACCATTCAAACACTAGCATTGAGCAACAAGCATTCATAATAACAAAGGGGGAACTAACCAACATTGAATTCTCTCAAACAACCAAGCTCTCCACATTCAACTCCCAAATACACTGACTCTCAACACACATCCACAAATACAAAGAGTTGGCTCCTTTTTATAGGAAAACCCAAGTGCCCCCCTTCAAAATGAGGCTTTGCCAATTTTCATGCCCTTCAAGCCCTCTTTGCCATTTATCCTCAACCTATTTGATAGTACACCTAGTGGCCTCCATAAGAGAGTGGGGGAGGGGTGCATTCAAGGCTCTCTTCCAAAACTAGCCAAGATGCCATTTTTGTCAAAAGCTAGGGAGACCATTCAAGTTTTCCCTTTTGTACACCCTAGAAGCCCAAAATGTCAATGGCTAGTGGGTGTTACCTCCCAATTTTTATAGCCTCCAAGGTGTTTTGGCATTTATTATCCAAATTTTGGGTGAGGCCCTTTTTCAACCCCTATTTTTAGTAGGCGACCTTCATTTTTTCTTTGTGTACCTTCATTTTTGGCCCTTCTTCATTTTTTCAAGGGTCGTGCACCTACTGCTCATTTGTCTGGATTTTTGGCCTGTTCGGTAACCACTTGGCCCACACATTTCGTTAATTGCATGTAAATTGCCCAAACTTTGCCGTTAAGGTTTTTGTGACTCCTTGACACTGAATCCATATTTCTCGGTCCCGTTTTTTCCGAAAAAAATTTTTCTCGGTTTTTTCTTCTATGGTTGACTTTTTCAGCATTCATGACTAGGGCTCCCACAACAACACGGTTTCCCTGAAAAATACACTGAGTGATCATATATTAGTAAAAATGGACTCAGTACATGGTGAGATTTTAGCACGGTCATATCGGCTATTTTTTTACAACTGGCCATTTTTTTTAAAAGCCATAAAATGTTTACCGGCCATTTCTAAGGCCGCAAAATTTGCTCTAGCCTCATTTAGGACGGGCTGGGACCCAATTCTAGGTGGACCAGCACTTTTGTCTCGGTCTTACAAAACTTGACCACAAAATATTTTTGACGGTTTTTTCGAAAGTCAATTTCTTACTTTTAAACTGTGTCTAGCCACTTTAGGGCAGGCTGGGACCCAATTCTAAGGCAAATTTGTGCCGATTTTTCTCTAATAACCGGGTTTTACATGCCGGTTTTTTCAATTATTGCAAACTTAAACTTCAATAGTAGCCCAATTTTCCGTGCGAAAATATTGGCTAACACAAATTCCACGTCCTTTTTTCGATATGGCTTCCATTTCTATTTCCATAGCTGCATGCCACTCCTTGTGCTCCTTTGCTTCATCAAAAGTTTTTGGTTCTTGAGCCTTGAGCATAGAGCCCATCAGGGCTAGATTCATCTCTAATCTTGCAAGAGGTTTTCGATTTCTACTTGATCTTTTAAGCTCTCCCTACTCACTTGATTCGGGAGTATATCCCTTATTAGCATCACTTGTTACTGACAAGTACCACTTAGGCACTCTCCTAGGAGTCTCATTATTAACCCTTTATTTTTCCATTGGCTCTTCCATATCGACACTAATTTCTTCCTTCACTTGTACTTTAGCTTTATCATCAAAGGAATCAATTGTCAATTTTATATGGTCATTTTGACCCATCTCATCAAAAGTAGCACCTCTGGAAGCCACAATCTTTTGTGCATCTGTGTCATACATCCTGTATGCCTTGGCTCTTTCATCATATCCAAGGAAAATACATTTAACAGCTTTTGCATCCAGCTTCTTTCATTTTTCATCAGGCACATGAGCATAAGCATCAGAACCAAATACTCGTAAATGAGAAACATTAGGTTTCTTTCCAGTCAAAGCTTCGTAAAGTGTCTTACCCTCCACGGACTTCGTAGGACACCAATTCAAGATATGAGTAGCTGTGTTGCATGCTTCTACCCAAAAAGTATTTGGCAAACCCTTGCTCTTAAGCATTGCCCTAGCCATCTCCACAATGGATCTGGTTTTCCATTCTACAACTCAATTTTATTGTGGTGAATAGGGTGTAATAGTTTGTCTCTTGATCCCCTGATCTTTGAAAAAATTTATAAATTTTGTTGAAAAATACTCACCGTCACCATCTGATCTGAGGGTCTTAGTAGTATAACCTACTTGTTTTTCAATTGGAGCCTTGAACTCTCTAAACTTGGTAAGGATTTGCAAGCTTTGAGCACTAATATGACCAAACCTTTGATGCCAAAGATCACTTCGACTATCAACAGTGCTTACCATAGCTTGAGTAAAAGATCTCGTATTCAATTTGTAGAGTCGATTTTGTTGACTCTAGCTCCTGTAGAAATCACTTTGTAGTGATTCTTGATGTCTTTGACAAGACATTTGTCGTTGTCAAACTCAACCTTGAGTTGTTGATCAGCCATCGTCCCAATAAGTAGTAGATTGTTAGCTAAACCAGGTACGTAATGCACATTGCTAATCCGCTTTATCTTTCCACTGGCTAACTTCATTGGTACCACTCCAAATCCTTTAACAGATAGTAATTGGCCATCGGCTTGTCCAACTTCATCACCATTGTGAGTTTCCTTGAGTTCTGAAAACCACTCTTTCCTTGAAGTCATGTGCTTGGACACACCACTATCAATGTACCAAATATCCTTAGCTTCATCACTTGTCATTAATGCTGTGATGAATAAGTTTGAACTTTCACCTATATCATTTTCATGTTGATCATCATGGTATTCATGTTGATCAGCATAGTTGTCTTCATAATGATCATTGATGTTGATCAGCATAATTGCCCACTTGTCATTTGTCTTTTTTTGTTCTATCTCTTTCTGTTTCTTGAAGCATTCACGCTCCCAATGGCCAGGTTTGTTGTAGTACCTATAGTTCCCAGGTTTATTTTGTCTTGAATAGCTGCATCCTTGACCTCGACCTTGATTCCAATTGTCTCGATTCGGACTATCATTGACTTGCATGAAATTTTGAAATGATCCCCGGCTTGAGTTTCCTCCTCTTGATTGATACCTTCCATGGCCAGATCTTCCACCTCATCGTCTAACTGAAAGAGCTTGATCATAGCCCCTGTTACGATGATTTAAGTTCTCTTGACATTGCTCTTCCTGCAAAAGCAATCCACCTAGTTCTTCATAGGTTGGAAGATTTTCTCTTGCGGCTATACTCATGACAAACATCTGATGCGACTCACTCAGACTATTCAATGTCAATTGCACGATCTCATGATCTTGTACTTGCTCTTGAACTACTGCTAATTGGTCACGAAATTCTTTGATCTTCAGTATGTGATTGGCAATAGTTGCACCATCATCCATCCGCAATGTATACAACTTTGTCTTTAGAAATAGTATTCGAGATATATTTGTCATTTCAAACAATGCCTTCAATGTAGCCCATGCTTTTTTTGGTCCTTCTGAATCTAAAATATAGGGAATAATTGCATCTCCAACTGATAAGTTGATGACATTCTGGGCTTTCCGTTTTCTCCTATCAAATGTCCGCTATCTTCCTCAATCAGTGGCCTTGTCTCTTCACTTGTCACGATTTCCCATAGCTCCTTTTCCATCAAAATGTTCTTCAATTTGAATTTTTAAACTGCATAGTTGCCGACACCTTCTAATTTGCTTGACTCATTGAGGACACTCTTGCTTAGAGTTGCCATTACTGGATATATGAGTCCGGATCCTCAGTCTGAGTACACAACCTGTCTCCAAATTTTATCACACCACAGAATTGTATATATTTGGTTGTATACCTGATATCGGTACAACGCGCGGGTGCACGACTGCTCTGGATTCTCTTTAGCTCGCATGCGTGGATCCGATATTGGTACAAGTATGCGATATTGGTATGACGCGCGGATGTATGACTGCTCAATATTTTCTTTATCTTTGGCACGTGGATCCAATATTGGTACATATATGCTATATCTATACGACGCGCGGAAGTATGACTGTTCAAAATTTTTCTTACCTCTGGCACGTCGATCCGATATTGGTATGGAAAAGATGAAAAATAAAGAGAATATAAGAACTTTTAGAGGGAATATTCTAGATTTTCCACTTCGGCACAGCGGCTACGCCGCCTCCTCTTTGCAAAGATTTCAAAATGTGTGATTATTCAAAGACAGACATCAGTAATGTGAGCAGTATGAAGCCTCCTAACTCTGAATGGCATTACTAGACATTGTCTAGTGTGATTTGCGGTACCCCAAATAGACAAATGAGAAATTTCTTGGCAAACCTCTCACACAAATGACACTTTTCACAACAGCTAGAAAGTATTGTAAAAATCTCCTCCCACTCAATAGATTTTCAATATGTCTGATACTGCCCTGGCCTTTTTGATGCTTGCTTAATAACCTCCCAATTTGTATGCTCAGTTTCATCTTGATTATAGTACCAATCTTGTGCTGCGTCTGTTAAGGCCATAGGAAACAGCTTAAGTTTATCTTGAGGATAAATAACCCATAGACTTTACAAGATTCAGCATAGATGTGAAGAAATCTAACTGGATCTTTTAATCCATTATATTTGGGTAGATCCAATCGGGGTGCTCTTCTAACAATAATTAGATTGACTTCCTGTGGAGCACCTCCAGGAGCAGCTTTAGGGGCAGCCAGTTTTACAAATTTAGATCAAATTGATAATGAGATTGGATCTAGATTTTTCATAGAAGTATCTCAGATTAGATCTACTAGATCTATTCCACTTTTCAAGAATCTGATTCTATTCGATCAATCGATACTTCTCAAAAATGATAAATCTCTTATAATCCAAATTAGAATATATCAGATTTGATCTAAATTTTGACAGAGACTTGATATGGAAAATCAGAAACTAAAAATAGGACTGGCGAAGGTTCACTAGGCGAAGGTTGTCTCGGCGAAGGTTCAACAGTGCTATTTTGGGCAAAAAAAACTCTCTAAACACTTTTCTGGCAATTTCTAGGGAAATAACCTTCGCCAGCCTCTGAGGTGAAGGATCTGACATAGATACCACTATGGAAAATCGGACGAAGATTTCTAACACAAGAAATTATAGTTTTTGTAGTCTGGCGAGGGTAAAATTCAAGAATTTTTGTGATCTGATCAAGAAGAATCTTTGTCGAACTCAAAAATAGTATTTTACTATAAATAGAATGTTTTGAAAACTCGAAAAAGATTTTGGCGAAGGTTCAAGAGTGATACTGGTATTTTTGCAAAAAAAATGACTTTTTGGCAAAAAATATGGCAATATGACACTGATCCTCTGAAAATATTTCTATTTTTGGTATCATTCTTCGTCGACCTGGCAGTAGATAGATCCGAATCACACCTAAGCATAGTGAATCGAGCGAAGTTTCTTTTTCTGTCTTTTTAGGGTTTTGGAAATTTTTCGATGTTTTTTGACGATTTTTTTGATGTTTTTGAAAATTTGCTGGGAATTAATCTCCGCCCTTCAAATTGAAGGTTTTGTAAATAAAATCGCAGGTGTTTGCAACTCGACAAAGGTTTCTTGAAAGAGGGTAAAAAGTTATCAGCTCTGATGATGCTTTTTGCTTCTTTTTTGACCAAATCTGACAGATTTGACCGATTTTTGTTATTTTCTTTGATATCTCAGATTCAAATGGATCGTAAGATTGGTGATCTGAATAGCTTTCTCTGATTAGATTTCAAACAAGCCAATCCACTCAAATCAAGCAAAATCAATCCCGAACTAACCCTAAAATGCAGATCTAACACTATTCATGCCACAACAAGATGCCTAATGCAAGCTAACCATCCAACAATCATGCTACAACTGAAAAATTGGCGTAGCTCCCCGGCAACGGCACCAAAATTGTAGTGGGTTTCTTTCCTTGCCTAACCTAAATCCAAGATCTAGTCAATCTAGCATCAAAGAGACGGAGTTAGTTGTCACGCGTAGGTTCGTTCCCATGAGAGCGATAGTTTAGTTCAGATTTCAACATGAATGGAGAATTCACATCTATCTCTACATCCATTAACCCTAATCTTTAACACTACAATCCCTTAACACTACACATCCACAACAGAGATAGCTTACTCTTTCTCTCTCTCCCTTTCTCTCTCATAAAAAGTATAATAACATACAATCCCCATAACACTCAGATCCAACAATTAGAAAAATCCAAATAAGCATGAGAGATGGAGGAAAAGTGATAGAGCGCAAGGACATTCATCAATTCATTTTTTAAGAGAACCAATTTGCTTTATTGAAATGAGGAAATGAACATGAGGAGCAACTCGAGTTGGTCCTTTCTTATAGTAGAGAGGAGGACCCTGGCCTCTGAATCCTATTGGTCTAGTCTTGCCTCTCTTTTTATTAAAATTTAAAAAAGTGTGGGAACCATCAAAATTGGAGGGACATAGTATAGCCCTTCCACCTGTCAACAAAAGGTTAGATCACTGGATAGGTGCCTAACTATGCATAGATGCTACTTTTAGTTAATTTCCTACTTTCTCCCTTGACTCTACTCACCACTATACTACTCCTCTTTAGCTCTACTCCTCTACACTAACATTCATCATAGTTTGGTTGAAGGGAAGGAATGGAGAAGAAGAGATTGAGAAGAGAAGAGAAAGAGAGATAAAGAGAGTGAGGGTGGAGGTTAGCTCAAATTCTCCTTATGTTTACTAATGGAAAAACATTCACTATGGCAAACAATAAACATGGAAATAGAAAGCAATAGAAAACACAACCAAGAGCAATAGCAAGTAGTGAATAGCAAATGAGGATGCTTCTCTTCCAAAAATGGTAGAGTTTCCTCCTTCTCATTAAGCATGGAAATAGTGTACAAATGGTGTCTTTTTATAATATGGGGAAGGCCCTTGCCCCTCAATCTTATTGGCTAATATTCACAATGATCCTAGCCATTCATCTTGGACCCAACTTGATCCAAGGGTCCACAAAAAGTACATTAGAAATCACAAGATTCATGTGAGTCCCAATTTGGACCCAACTCTAAAAAGTGATCTCTAAGTTTAAAAATGACATTGGGCCTCTAGTTTTATTTTAATTACAAGGCCCAAGTCAAGTTTATTGTATTTACAACTTCAATTGCGTGCTCATTGGGCCATGGGCTTATACACGCAGGATGCGATGCCCTCGCAGCACATTTTATTGGAGGATTTTATCTATTTACACTTTGTTGGGAATACCCCCAACAGGACCCACGGCCTGAAGTAGTGCCGGTCCCTCGGCACTTTGCTGGTTTAGTAGAGCGTTCTCTTGGACCACCTCTGGTGGATGAGATATTCCGTAACGTCTTCCATGAAGTTGAGACGGTCCAGTTTCTTTGAGTCCTTTGGCGTGTGGAAGGACTTGTGGACTCTTGTCAGCCATTCCTGATCCACCCATGCTTGGAATTGTTTCGTCCAGGGATCTCCAAGGAATGCAGCTCGGTCATATATGCGAGCGATTGGCAGCTGGTCTTCGACTTTGTCGGAAGCGAGCACCTTATTTGGATCAAAAAATATGGAGGGCAGAAAATCATCCCATTTTGTTTCAATGCCCATTAAATATTCCAAGTCCTGCGTGTAAGTGGCTGTCACGCGGACTGTGAAATCGGGGCAATTGATGTAGTGACTGGCGAATGCGGAGAGAGCCCTTCTGGCATCTACATCCGTTGTCCACCCATATTCGGATTTGATGATTGGCCAGTTGAAATTGCTGAGTGTGATCTGGTCCAGAGGAGTGCCGCTTTCCGCCCATTTGGATCTTCTTGGACATGGCAGGAAATGCGCATTCACCCGTAACTGTTGCGGACTCGTCACGTAAGCCTTGATGGCCACATGGTCTCTTTCAAATAACTGTTGTCGCCACTCCGGTTGTGGTTAAAGGGTGGGTAAGGCTTGCAATTCTTTTCCCTTGATGGTTTGAGCTAAGAATGATATCTGTCAGCCGCCTCTTGATGACTCGTGGGGATATTTGGATAAAAATTTATTGATGTTCTCCTCCATGGATTTCGGTCTTCGAAAGGCCCGGCTGGCAGATATCGTTCGTGACCCTCTGGATGATGTTGCTTGGCCCTGGCTGGTGGTTGTGCCTTAGCTCTGGTCTCATGTCTCTGTCTGCCCTTGGTCTTGGCCTTCGGGCCCTTGATTTGGTTGAAATCCCCTTGTTGTCTGCTGGCTCTGATCTTGGCTGGCACTAGCCTGTGCAGCGTCAATATTAGGTGGCGATGGAATTACCACAGGGGTGGGCTGGGCCTTCATTTCCATGTATTTCTGGTATGCCTTGAGGGCTTGCTTGGCCTGGGCGAGCTCTTGCATTGCGCTTGTCCGATACTTATTGAACTCCGCCTGGTAGCTGTTGAGAGTTTGGCTATAAATATGCACCTGATGCAGTAGAAGATTCATCTCTGATTGGGAAAGCGGCCTTGTGTCCGGTGCAGATTGAGCTAACCAGACGACCTACATCACGACAATAACACAAGCCATAATCTCTCGTTAATTGAAGATATTGAAAAATTCGTTTTTCAATCTTCCAATGTGTCGAGCCTAGATTCGTGCAGAATTGGCTCATCTTGAACACTGCATAGGCAATGTCAGGACGTGTGTTGTCTGCAAGGTACATCAGTGATCCTATCAACTTCCTGTAAGGTGTGAGCTGCATTTGTTCTCTCTCTTCCTTAGTCTTTGGACAGTCATTGTTTGTAAGCACCGTCCTTGTGAGCATTGGAGTATTCGCTCCTTCTGACATACACATTAGAATCAGCCAACAATGGCTTGAATTTTAATGATTTCAGGACTTGATCCTTCTTCTTCTACCATTGTCAAGCTGACTGTTTCAGATTATAGATACTTCTATGCATTCTACATGCATAATCAGGAACTAAATTTGAGACATATCCTGAGGGTTGATCCATATAGACCTCTTCATCTAGCTCGCCATTCAAGAAGGCTGTCTTCTCGTCCACAATCTGGATCCTGAGGTCATAAGCTGCTGCATATGCAAATAATAGACGTAGGGACGAATGTTTGACAACAGGAGAGAAGGTTTCAATGTAGTCAATACTTGAGAAAATTCCTCACTACCAGTCTTGCCTTGTATTTCGTGACATTCCCACCTGGTCCTTATTTGAGCTTGAAAACCCATTTGCATTTGACAGTCTTGCGCTTTTGTGGTAATGATTGCAATGTCCATATCTGGTTTTTCCTCATGGACTCCATCTCTTCATTCATGGCTTGGATCCATCTGTCCTTCTCTGGACATTCAATCGCTTCCTCGAAAGTCTGCGGATCACCATTGAATCCACAGAGCTCTTCTGATGTTGAAGCGGAGCTGCCTAGCATGTATATTGTTGGCACTCTTTGTGGTCTTGTCGACCTTCTAGGAGATCCTCCTGGGACAACAATGCCTTTGCCTTTGCCTGCTCTGCTAGGTCCGGAACCATCTTGATTTACATGAACTGTAGGAGTAGGCTGTCTCTAGAATATTTCGTCTTCAGATTCGTCACTCGAATGCGAAACAACTCAAAAATATTTGTTTTTGTGTTTGTCCTCTGCTCCTTCTGTCACTGGCAGCAGGTCATAGTACTGTCTCTCCAGAACTTCATAGCTGACAGGGTCGTCATTGGCTATTGTCCTGCTCTCATCAAATTTGATATCTCTCACTATTTCACAGTGTTCGTGTCTGGCATGTAGACTCTATAGTATGACGAATTGCTGTCATAACCTACCAGAAATCCCTTCTCAACTTTCTCATCAAGCTTCTTCTGAAGCTTATCAGGAATATGTGCATAAGCTGCACAACCAAAGATTATGATGTGAGACAGGTTAGGCTTTCTACCCCACCATAACTCGTGTGGTGTCGTGTGAGGGACACCCGACTTGCTTGTCATGTTCTGGATGTATGTGGTTCTAGCTACTGCTTCAGTCCATAGTACCCTTGGAGCCTTCGAGTAGGCCATCATGCATCTGGCAGCTTCCATCAGGGTCCTATTCTTTCTTTCTGCAACACCATTGTGCTGTGGTGTGTAGGCTGCAGTCCTTCTGTGAATGCTGCCATGATCATTGTAGAAGTCAGTGAAGCGATTCGAGATGTATTCGCCACCTCAATCTGTCCATCTCTCAGTCCAATTCATGTATTTAGTGAATTTATCAAGTGCTTTAGATTTATTCTGAATAAAATACACTCTGGAAAATTTGCTATTATCATCAATGAAGGCTATATAATATTTTGAACCTCCTATTGAGATCACATTCAAAGGCCCACAGATGTCAGAATACACTAACTCCAGAATCTTGGTCGTTCTGTAGGAGTCTTTATTGATTGGAGTGCATGACATCTTACCCTTCAAACATGCATCGTAGGCGAGATGTTGACCCCTGTTATTGCTCCATGATGGCTTGCTTGGTAAAGTGCCATTGAGTTCATGTGGCAGAGTCTCTTGTGCCACAGAGTGTCTGGCGAGTCATCATGAGTCTGATGCACCTGATCTACAAGTAGGTGTACCTTCGGATGATATAGATTTTCTTTCCTTCTGCCTTGAGCGATCAGAGTACTGGTACTGGCATCAACCACGTTGCATGCTTCATCAAAAAAATGTCACACGCATTCCTGCATCTAGCTATTCTTGCTACAGAAAGCAAGTCTTGCTACAGTGTAGACATGAACAGAACGTCTTTGAGTCATCTGTCTCTACCATTGGTGTTGAGCCACATTGAACCAATATCATTCACTTGATGTTTAGATCCATCTCCAAGAACTATGAATCTTGAAGGATATACACTTCTAAAATCAGACATGATTCGTCTTGATGTCATGAAGTGTGAGGTGTTGCACACACGTCTTCACAGATATAGGCAATCGAACAGTTTCTGTTCGATCTCTCTTTGCCCATTTTCGAGCTCTCGGGCTCCTCGACATAGGATGAACTATTGTTGTTCTCCTGTTTGTTCTGCGCTGATTTGTTTCTCGGGTTCTACCGACAATCCACAGCTACATCACCCTTCTTGTGGTAGTGGATACACTCAATCCTTGGATTGAGTCAGCATGTATCAATCGTGTGTCCGTCTCATCTGCATCTTACCCAAGTCTTTTTTTCTTCACCTTACTGCTTCGACCTCCCTTTGCTCTTTTAGTTGTCTTTGCTGGTCCCCTCTGCTTGCTGATCACTATCTTGCCTTTGATATGACTCCCTCTTAGGCATAAATTTTTTCTTTTATTTTTCTTTATTGCCATAGAGGGCCTGATCAGAACCATCTTTGTGATCAGAATGTTCTCTCGCCTCGACTTCCTCTCGAATCTCGACAATCGCCTTTTCGAGGTAAGTGAGCTGCTTCTCAGCTGACACTGCATTCTCTGCTTCAGAGTTATGTAGTGATAGAAACATATCCTTCATCTTCCTTACAAAAAAAGTGAGGTCTTTTTCATCCCATTATAGATTCGTCAGCTGATCTTCCAACATCATGATTTGACTTCTTAATTTCGTTTGAAATCTCGTGAGCAGTGCATCCCACATCTCTTTAGCTCTGGAGAGTGTAGCTAGGTCAAGTGTGAAACTATCTTCGATGGAAGATGATAGCAAGGCTATTGCCTTGTCATTTTTCTCCCTCCACTTGCGTAGCTCCTTGCTTGATGTCGTAGGCATCTCTTTATGTGCCATCCACCCAAGGGAATAAACCTTCGCCCTTGAGTATCAGTGAAGTCTTAACTTTTAAGACTAGAAAGTTAGATCCTGAGGAATCAAGTATTGTACAGATCTTGTTGTATGCTGCTGATTAAAGCCATGGCTTCTGAAGTCTGTTCTCTTGTTGATGGTTGTTCGCCTGAATGCTTGGCCTCCTGGATCTGATAGCTTCTTTGCTATGTCAGAATATGACAAGACAGGCTCTGATACCACTAATGAGAATGTAATCGAATGAGTCGCAGTCGCGAAAGCGAAGCAAATGATTCAATGCGATTAGGATGAAATTCAGATGCGATCGTTGGTCACTGCCAGCTGAATCACTCCTACAGTCCTCCAGAGTGTAGTCAGGCACTGCTGATATACGTTTATAATTTAATTTAGTATTCAACAAAGTTTCAACCAAGGTGCGGAATTAAATGAATGAGAGAATCAAACATACGAATAACAGCAGACACATTTGCATTCAAGATCATACATCATAAAGTGACATGTGCACAATGGCTACAAGATCATCTATTGATTTTTCTCTGATTCTTCAAGCACTGCATGCAGATCCACGCAGTGCGCTGGCGTGAGAGGAATACAGTTCTCTCACGAGTAGATGTCTCGCTTACTAGCAGACTTGTAGATCTCTATGGATCCTGATCACAGGAACTTGTCTCGCACGCAAGCGGACTTTTGTTGTGTATTTTTTTTTGTCTTGATTGCTTACTAGCATCAGACTACTTCATACATCTCTGTATATGCCTATCTGCATATATATTTCTATCAAGTATCATCTAGTAAGTATATAGTCGCTCTATGCAACCTTTTAGATTAGAGTAATTAGATCTATAACTAATCAGAAAATTACAAGAGTGGCGGATTAGCCACGACCTAGAGTGTATCTGCTGATGTCATGCCATCAGATCAGATATCTGTACTTCTGGGTACTTGTATGACTTTGCTGGTCCTTCAAGACGCGTGAGGGCAGAAAAGGTTTCACGACGTGTTTCGTGTCACGTCGTTGGTTTCGTCTCTGTCATATGACTTTCTCGTGCTGGATCGCAAAAGATTCTCGTTTGTGAATCTTTCATGTTCGTGTATTCTCGTCAGGTGTTCACGAATCTTTCGTGTTCGTGTCTTCTTGACTTTCGTGTTCGCGAACATTTTCGACAGACAGAGGGCTAAAAGCTAGCAAAGCTTTGTAAATAGAAACATTTTGTTTCTTCATGCATGTATATATCTCTATAAGACTCCAAATTTTATTTTATTTATAAACACATTTCTATGGTCGTAAAGGATTTCTGATAGTAGACAGCCAAAGAAAGGGTTGTAAAAAGCACTTTTAAAAGAGATGGAACTTTCTAGCACCTTTCAATAATTTTCAATACTTTTCAACACTTGACATGGGTAACTTTAGATGCACATATCTATCTCTGCATAACTCCAAATTGGAAAAAATTGAGAGAGATATTTCTATGGTCATATAATACTTTTAAAGTAGACAAACCAAAAAATTATTGTTAAATCATGGTATTATACACTCATATATGATATTTCCAGTTTTGGTAATTTTTATTAGCATTTAAAAGGTTAACTTTCAATGCACGTATCTATCTCTATACATCTCCAAATTCAAGTTTTTGTTTTATAGAAATGTTTCTATAATCATATAGGATTTTTAAGAGTAGACAGGCTAAAAATTGAATGTAAAATTCACAACAATGTAGTCTCATAAATGAAAATATCGAAGTTTCATCAATACCCCCACACGTTTGACACATCATATCTTACATATAAGTTGCTCAAAATGAAGGTCTCAAAATTTTTAATTGAGATATGATTTTTTGAATAAAGGATTTAATGTGATTCATCATAGTTTATGAGATATGATTTTTTGAATGAGTGCTTGAAATGCACACTTTTATGTGCATCTCTATCGGACAAATTTAGCACATTCAGTGCAGGCAAAGAGAACCAATGGCCATGCCTCCATATTGCCCAACAACAAAATTAGAACATTCTAAAATGAACTTTGATTTTTTATTTATTTGAGCATTTTGTAAATTTCAAATATTGTGTTTTCATTGGACCGGATGATGGACGAGATCCAAAAAAAATCCCCAAAGGGTCATTTTAGAATTTTAACTCCTCTAATGTAGTGTAGGAATGATCAAACGTTTGCTTGTAGAGAAGGGATGGAGACTAAGTTTGAGATAGAACCCAAGTGAAAAAAAAAAAAAAAAAAAAGTAAGGTGGTGGTGGAGATTGGGTGGTGGAGAGAATATGGAAATCAAATATTGGTGAAATAGATGATGGTGACTCCATGAGATAGTCAACAACGTTGCGTTTGGCACTATGAGGGTGGCATGTATATATGCTTGAATCTAGCCAACAAGCTAGGCCAATATAAATGGCTAGCTCATTGGCTTCACCAAGCTACAACAAATACTCACCATAGGTAGTAATAGGCCCCAACATGTAAGTTAAGTCGTGGTAACTCCCATGTGTCATCAAACCAATGACATGTATGTGTAATCAATCAGTAGTGTCATGAGAATCGATCTCGATCCTAGCATTGAAATGGCTAATGGGAAGAACATACCCCTGATTCATGAACTTGACAATTTTTGTTGAAAGATCAACATAAGGAGAGACAATACTTCCACACACAAAAAAGACTCTAGAGAAAGATAGCAAGCTGCAACGAAGAGATATCTATCCAATTCATTCTCCCGTCCTAAGATGTGAACCCCTATTTATCGTGCATGTTCATCGTGGCTGACGAACACTATAATCAGATGTAGTGACTCTCTGCATAACCATGCGATCCCACTAGAACCTCTAGCACTTGTGGATCTCATATTCGTCCATATCTATATAGCAAACGTAGAATATGAAACAAATTATCAAAGTGACATTATCCTTATTTGTATGTCAAAGCCCTCACCATTATGATCTAGTATAGCTTCAAAAAAGGCGTTTTGCTTCCTCAATAGCAATTTGGGTATTCGCAATACTATGCACCCTAATATTGTGATCCTTATTTCCTCCAAATTTTTCCTCCAAAAGAGTTCGTGAAATAACAGAAGAGATAGGTGTAGTTGGCTTACCTCTTTTCTTTAGTGCAACTGCCCAAGATAGAGCTTCTTCTTTTTTATTGCTTTAGTCTTATTTCCAACTCTTGTATTTTCATTGATGTGGATGTTGGTGTTGTGTCCTTCAATATGCTCAATTCTTGCTCCAAAGAGGTAATCTTCGATTGCATCTGGTTTTTTCCTGTAAGATTGGTCACCGAAGACTTTACTTGAATCATTTCCTATTTCTTGGAGTGAAATGCTAAGCTGAATTGCTTTATTTGCCAAACAAGGTACTATTCATATGATTTTGTGGGAGTGTAAATGTCTTTTTTGGTTAGATTAGAGTTGGACAAAGAATAGATACTACCAAAGGAGTAGGTAGGTCAAATGAATGTGGCAACAAACAAGGGCACAAGATATGTGGTGGGGAACAAGTGATGCTAGCTTCCCCATTGGGGCCATGCTGAAAAGAGGGAGGGTGGAGCTAACAGATGGGGAGAAAGAGAGAGAGAGAGAGAGAGAGAGAGAGAGAGAGAGAGAATTGCACTCATGTCAAATACTAGAATTTTACTTGTATTACCATGCAATTTGGTATGGATATGGAAGCCACTACGGGTAGTGAATGTGAACATGTACTTCATGTGTATCTAATTGGCCACTTATCATAATTAGCTAAAAGGCTATTTTTTCATCCACAAGAGACCCTCAAAGCGACAAATGTAATTGTTGACCATTTTGATAAGAGCACATCATTAGGGCATCAATGTAGGATCTGCAATGAGCCTAAGTACAATGTATTTCATGAAATCACTCGAAGTTGGTCAATCAAATGAGTATGACAAAGACGATTTATGAAAACCCTCTATATGATTTTCAGGGAGAAGTACCAGTCATTTTAATTTTTCAAACACTTCATACATCACCTTTAGAAGCTTGTTGAAGTTTATTCCAAAAATATGGAGAAGACTTGCTGAGATTTGAAAAGCCAAATTGTGCAGCTCCTCACAACTCACTAGTAAAGTGGTGCCAACTTGAATCAAGGTCAATTCAATTCACATTGCAGTCAAAGGATGGCAGTCTGTTATCAAAAGAACAAGGATTTCAAAAATGTCAAAGAAGGAACCCCTGATCATCACGGTTACTACAATCTCAATAATGTGATCCCATGAGGCAATTCACATTAGACTCCATAATCAGCACAGAAATAGTACATGCATGTAATGAATAACCAGAAAAGACAAATTGTTGGAAAAGCCTATACGTTGTTTTGATGCCTTCATGGATTTACCAATACCAGTCCGTACGAATGTAAGAATCCTATTCCCCGGCCAACATTTGCTCTATTGTGTGGCAATGATAAAGATGGAGAGTGCCCTAAGTGAGCGCCAAATGAGAAATGAGGGCTATTGCCATGGATAGAAGGGGTACCTGAGGTAGCAGCATATATTTTCACAAAGGGGGTTGCGGAAGATGCTTGTCACACCACAAAAGTTCAAGAGTGTCTATTCACCTACAAAAAATTTGCACACAATGTATGTGCATGAGGAAAATTTTCCACAGTTTATTGTTCATTACAGTCACGACACTGAATTTGGATGCCATTGATAGGCAATGCATGAGTGCCAAAACTTGAAATACCAATCGCCTACTAACCCAGTCTCAGATTTTCTGCATTTCCTTCGACGTTGATTTTTTCAACTTCACAAGGCAAGGCCAAAAATGGCAATGTAAAGCACATAGAAAATGTTCAAAAGACAACAAGGCCAAAAAAGCCAATAAAAGGCACACACAAATCTTCAAAAGACAACAAAAACAGATAGCACACACTAATTCATACCTTTCCAAGGTGAACGAGAAGCCAATGACCATGACAGCAACACTGTAATCTACGTTACTTGTTCTCCTTCAATTTAACCACTACGAGACTAATGAAATGTTGTGAATCTTCTAGTACTCCAAGGATAGGTAGAGATCGTGTACAACACAAAAGAAACAAATCACCCCAATACTTGAAAACCTTTTCTGGCGGAAGTTCAAGCCCGAAAAGCTTTCTAAATATGAAAGTAGCAGGCTATAAAATTCGTCACATGAAGCAGAAATTCCCACTCCAAGTAGCAGATCGGTGTATGCAACCAATGCTTCACATTTGAATTGCAAAACTGTTTCTTGGGCAGCCATACAGAGGCACATGTCCAGAGCCATCTATCAGCATAGCAAAATGAAGAGTTTCTGAGTATCAAGCATCAAATCACCATGCTAAGTGTCGTTCAGATGAGCAGTAGCTAATTTTGCTCTCATACTACTGGATTAGCATGTAGAGTTCAAGAGTCAGACTCGCACTAGAGGTGAACCGCAAGTATTAAGCAAAGCTGGCCACAACCAGCAACACTTTGCTAACACATTCTTTCATAATAAATCATAACTGATGCCACTATCTAACAACACAGTAGGCAGCAAAAAGATGATAGCATCCTTAACAAAATGTAGACACATTCATCCAGTCAAAAGCCTTCAAGTGTGTGATGTATGTGTGACAGTCCCCAGTTTCATGAATTCATCTGAAAAGTTATCAAAGCAGAAAATCAAAATTGTTTTTGTTTTCTAAGTTTTATATCAAGATCTTTGCTCCTTGGTAGCACACAAACACTTCAATTACTTTCTTCTTTTAGTACAGATACACTGAATGACTCTAGGAATCAGCTTGGAGCTTGGAAATGTGCAACCCTTCAGTGTTTCGCTTCCAAGAGATTGATAGACTAGCTGCCGAGTCAAAGCCCAGGCTGCCCTTTCTTGCAACTCTTTTAGAGTTCTAGAAGCAGCAGTTCCTTGATAAATTTTTGTTTTAAAGAAGACAACTGCAACAGAAAAGACAAAAAATGGCCAAATAAATCTGCATTGCCTCTCAATGTCGGAGGGTAAGCTGTCAATAGTGTAACTTACAAACCCACGCCCCAAAAGGGTCAAAGCCTTGCACCCACAAAGGTATGTACAGCCCCAGAAACCTCCCTTACAAATGAAATGCCTTCTTAGCTTGCCCATTCATGCTTTGGAATGCCTAAAAACCAGATCACAATAACATATGGGGCAATGACCAAATCTTAGCATACATATTACATCTTGATCAAAAACCAATGTAGCTGCATGATAATCACCTACATCCTGAAACACAAGACCTTCCATGAAAATAAAAATTAAAAAAGGCCATTTAGAGAATCATCAAAATATATGCTTCAATAATGCAGCAGTGAGTATTTCACGCGTAAAGCAATCTTTCCTTTGTCTACATCCAGTTTTGCACCAGTGACCAACCAATGCCCAGGCATATCTTGGGCACCCTTTGTCATCTCCTTTATATCGACAAACTTCAAAAGCTTGGGACTTTGCATGGGAACAGGAGGACCACCAGGAAATACAGCTGAATTGAGTACAATGGGTGCAGGCTTTGCTTTCTGTGCTGCTGAAGTGAAGGTACTGCTCAGCCCTAACTGTGAAAATAAACCAGACTTTTGAGAAGTCTGTGGAGTGTGGTCCCAGACAGTTTTTTTTATTGAGCATCCTGGCACCATTGAAAATAAGAGCCTTAAAAATAGCACATTTTTCATTCCAAAATCCCATACTCGAAGCTGAGCACCAGTGACAATGTATGCAGCATTGGCGTCACCCACATATGACTCTAACAAATACTCCACAGGAGCAGTGCTTACGTGAGAAAAACTTTTCCATTGAACAGGTTCAAACCATTTGCTATCTTGCTCTTCAGGTTCTTTCCAGATAGGAGGCCCAATCGATACATGTCGATCCCAGTGAGGTTGTAGAATCTTAGGAAGGTTAGATAGATGTTGCAAGTGAATAGCAAGTCTGTTGCACTTTTTACCTTCTAAAAACAGACGCAGACCTGTCACGGGCCTTCTACCTACGGTAACCTGCAAATATCAGAAGCAAAGACCCTCAGCAGCTATTTGGCATTCTTTTGAGAAAATTTCAACATCTTTTATTATTTACCTCAGCTTTTGTGGAAGAACTGAAAATTGCAACTTCAGTGCATTCATACCTGAGTTGTACTAACGTAGAGTTTTGGCCCCATTAAGCTAAATTGCATTGCAGGACATACAGGTTCTTTTCGCTGAGGTCCAAGTGGTAAGTCAAAACCTGGAGACCACTGCCTGGGAATTTGGAATTCAAGGAAGAACTGCAGCTCTTCTATAGGAGGCTTATCTGCAAAAGTATAAATTGGATCCCAGCACTCACACATGTAGAAATTACTATAAATCATAAGACTCAAAATATCTCATTGGTCACCCATGCCAATTTGACCTCAGAATGGCTACAAACTTCTAAAACTAAGATAAAAGAACAAAAGTTAATGAAGCCACTTTAGTAAGGCAAGCTGAAAATTCTTCCAGGCACATTAAAAATAGATATCCAAAATTTGACAACATAACTTGCTCAAAAAAAAAAACACTCAGAAATAGGAGAGTATAGGTAAGGGACTAGTAAATCTGGTCTCAGAAGAATGATATGTTCGACAGTCAACAGCACTTACCCAAAAGAAAATCAAACTAGTCAGTGTAGAAACTTGAGGAGCAAGTTACAGAGAAAAGAACTTACATCGAAGATAAAGGTTTACAGCTTGAGACAAAAAGCCACTTCCAGGCACTCCATTCAAAAATGAAGTGATTGGTACAAACGACATTGATATGACATCAGGAGCCGAAGAAACAGTGGCTAGCCAGTCATTATGGTGCTTGACCAGGTTATCTCCCCCTCTCCGCCTGAAAATAACCTCCACTTCCTGGACATATATAGCTTGTTCAGCTTGTGGAATATTCAGTAAAAAGAACTGTTAAAATATAGCATTGAATTCTTCAATAAAACAGAATAGGATCACTTTATGGCTGCAAAGACGCTTCTAGGCATACCTCCTTTGCAGTGAAAGAAGATGAAGTGTATGTGCTCGCCAGTTGTAATCGATGAGCATGATTTGTAGATGTAGGTGGATCAGAAGACTGAAAGAAAACATAGATTAAGATAATTTGCTTGAACAATTTCATGCTACAAAACTGTAGCATCAGATTACCTTACTTGCTGATAACAGAGGCAGTTACAAGTTAAATAACACAACTGAAAGTAAACACGATAATATTGGAAAGAACAGCAAATGTACAGGTCAAAAGAATAACAGGATGACAACGATGATAGGAAAAATGTACGTAATGGTAGTCTGACTGAAACTTTAAGTCTAAGCTCTCAATAATTTATCTAACTAATGAGGCACCAGGCCTAATAATGGCTGCTGAAGCATCCAGAAGCTAAGACTAGTGGCTCAAAATCGAATGATCTGCCAATTGGAGTGCAAGGAGCCCAAATACCAATACATGGTCTAATTTCCAGAAATGCTACTAGGCCTTGGGCCCCAAAGGCTATGGTCTTATGGAAAACAATAGCATAGGCTCAAGGTATTGTCAAGGCCCATTAGATGTCTCTGATGTACGGGCTATGATGCAAGCATCACAGTAGCTTTCTTGTGAAGAGTATGACTCCAAGAACAATCACAAACGAAATTTAATCATGTACTTCAGCATTCCGTTATCAAGCTCAAAATTTTGAAAGGATCATAAAATAATCAGTTTGTAACAATCAAAGATAAAATCTTGCTTGTCTTTCTGAACTTTACGCTTGACTTTATCTGATAATGGAACAAGTTAATGAGTAACATTCAAATAACCTTTTCTAACACATTCTGTCCACTTCCTTCTCCAACGAATCTTTGATCTGCTATTTTTTTTAAATACTTCTGAATTTCTCCAGATGACAGTGTCGAAGATTGGTGTTGCTTGATGTAAACTACATCTTTTCCACCTATTTTGACACTCACTATAACGTGAGTACCATACCTCTCAATAAACCTGTCAAGATACCACAATCAAGCTCAGTTATAAAATGTGTTATATACATCGTCATACAACCACAAGACTATCCTATAACAGTAATCTCCAAAAAGAATGAGGAAAGTACAGAGAACAAAAGACTTGCATATAGATCAAGGGAACCAACTCCACCTAACCTGGCCATAGCAGCTGGTTCCCAAAAGGATGGCACAGCTTTTTTCACTTCCTCTTTTAGACTTAATGTAGTTTTCATAATCTGCATGTTATAGAGAGTTATGAACCACCCATCAAGAGCAAGAGCTTTTGTTGCTGATGCATCTGCTTGCCATGTCCCGTTGAAACTATACATACTGTTGAAAAGCCCCAGAGGCATTTTTCCAGTAATGGAGAGGCCTTGATTGAAACGTTCAGACATCTATGTAGGAAGAACAAAAATAACTCATTAGCAATCTTCACTTTGAGTGACTAAAAGCTAGTCAGAAAAAAACAGACTTTAACAGGAACCCAATAACAGCCCCACCAAGAGAATGCTAACACTACAATATATGTAGCAGTTAACTTTGCATTTCCTCATTGCATAAAACTTAAACTTGTTATCGACGTGCCAAAAGCCAAAACGGATGTAAATAGGAAAGCGAGAATGTGTCCAAACTATTAGTTGCACTAAGTGTTCCAGAATGAGATCCAGATTGTGTTCCGAAAAACGATCTAGAATTAGGGTTTCCAGATTATTGCAGATTTTTTTGTGGCTTTGTAATTAGTTTTAATGGTTTTTTTAAAGGGTTTTTTTGGTTTTCATGTTTTTTAGTGGTTCAATATTTGGATTTCTTTGTTTTTGGATGATATTTTATAGTTTTAGGTTTGAAAAATAATAATGAACAAAGCGTTCAGTGGACTTGCAGCAGAATATGCTCTGCTAAATCTATGGTTCAAACTAAATCTTAAAGAAGATGTAGCTCATGAATTCAGCCTTAGTTACACGTTGTAGAATAAGCCTTGAAAAAAAATTACATAACTTACTGCTGTTTTAACTTACAGATTTTGAAATTTAGAGAATTTCTTTTTAAGGGTTTATGGTATTCAAGGAGATGCCTTTCGGGATAAATAAGAACCATGAAATTCTAAGAACAAGCCACAAAAATCCACAAAAAGAGAACCTTGAATGTATTCGCCTATAGAACTGCTCAGATTTCAGATGCTCAAAAGAATTTGAATGTGGTCATCTACTTGAAAACTTTAAAGAAGTTACCAAAGCTTCATGAATCTTTCCACCTAAGGAAATTCAGGAATTCCGCATTAGAATTGGAGCTAGTAATCTAATTCAGATCTTGAGATTCGGTTGTTCTTCATATTAGGAAAATGGACAAGATCACACAATGGTAGAATGCCTCTGGATCTCCAACCACTATCCTATACCTGGCTCTACACCCACACGCCACCATATAGCTTGGAGGACCAACGCTAGACCTCCAGGAGATTATGCACACCTCGCACATACACAGTTACCACTCTGCATGTGGATGCCTCTCACATGCACACTACTATGCATGTGGAGCACTTAGGTCCTACTCAAGTCTAGGGACCCACCCTTAGTTACTAAGGGTGTCCTCCACTTAGTGGCACTCCCTATGGATATAAGTGTCTTGTCAAGGATCCTAAAAGATCAGTCTTGATTATTGTTTCGGGAACAATGCATGCTGGCTTATTCATTATGGATACCTATGAGCGACGAATTCCCTCTACATGTCTTGTTGCTTCTACATCACAATCATTGGAGTTGGCTGAATTGTGGCACGCAAGGTTTGGGCATCTCAACTTTGCAAGTTTGAAGAAGCTGAAGACATTTAATATGGTAGAAGACATTCCTACTATTGAGCAGCAAGAAGGGCATGTATGCGAGGGGTGCATACTTGGAAAGTTTCAAAGGAAACCTTTTCCAATTGATGGAACTATAAGGGTTCTTGATAAATTTGATTTGGTTCATAGTGATGTTTGTGGTCCAATGAGGACCGAATCCATTGGCAAGTGCATCTATTCTGTAACTTTTATTGATGACTTTTCCCGTTCTACATGGATCTATCCTATGAAGGCTAAATCGGAAGTTTTTCAATGTTTCAAAGATTTTCTAGCAATGGTGGAAAATCAGTTTGGGCATTCTTTGAAGACCCTACGCATCGATCGAGGAGGGGAATACATTAAGAATACGTTCGGTGCATTTCTTCGCGAAAGGGAATTCTACATAAATGACAACTCCCTATACGCCTCAACAAAATGGTGTTGCCGAGAGAAAGAATCGCACACTTATGGAGATGGCCCGTTGCTTGCTCAAAGCAAAGGGGCTGCCTCACAAGTTTTGGGCTGAAGCGGTTATAACGGCAGCATACATAAGCAATCGTTGTCCTACTAAAGCATTGAAAGTATTAACTCCTTATGAAGTTTGGTATGGAAAGAAGCCTACAATCTCTCACTTTCGCATTTTTGGTTGTACGGCTTATGCTTTTGTTCCAAATAAACTTCGTACAAAGCTTGAGAATAAAGGACTTAAATGCATTTTTGTTGGCTATAGTAGTGAAAGCAAAGGTTGTAGGCTGTTCAATTTGAGCACTAACAAGATTATTGTTAGTCGTGATGTGCAAAAGAATTCATTGGATGTGGGCCCAACTCATATCTTGAAGGGGGACAGCCCACATAGTGTGAATGTTGAAGTTTTTCCAGATTTGGTACCATCTTCTATTGCTGGAGATAAGGGGCAACAATCAACCAGTTTCGACCTGCCCAACACCTTATCAAGTTTAGAGCCTAATGTTCATCAAGAACCGCCCATTGTTGCTCATAATCAGCCTGCAGGAACTGTTGGACAGCAAGGACCAGTTTTGGAAGATCTTGGACAGCCAAGTGCGGTGTCGGAGGATCTTGGACAACAAATTGTAAGAAGAGACATGGTTGTTGGACAGCCCAAAACAGTCCCACGGTGGCTGTTGTCGACTTTGCGGGACAGCAGAGTAAGTTCATTTTATGATGGAAAGACACGTGCCTCTACAAAATCAGTGGACTATGCTGATTTTTCAGATTTTGCTCTTACATCTCATGGAGATGAACTATTAGGTCTAAGTTGGTTCTGATACCATGTTAGAAATCCATAAATCATAATATGGATGGACAGACTAGGATTCGAACTCAGGACCTCCCTCATACCGGATGGGATGCTCTACCACTGAGCTATCCGCCAGTTCTCTCTAGAGTCTAAATTGATATTCCAACAAGTTTTTCTTGAATACGTCCTGAAAACTATCCCAAGCCTTTGGTTTCGTACCACTTTCCCGTAGACTTATCCACCACCTAAAGGCTTTTCCTTTCAGGGAGATGCTAGAGACCGATCCTCATCGGGAGTCCCTTTTAATCGGAAAGCATCGTCATGCTTAACGAGAAAGGCAACAACCAAATCTCAGTTACAGTCTTTTTCTTCTCCATCAAAGGTGGGAAAGTGCAAATCCTTAGGTACTACCTTATGCGGTGATGGTGGGACAGGAGGACTACTACCGTGGATAGCAGGATTCACTCGATACTGCGCTAAACAGCTTGTTTCAAAGCACTAAGACTTTGCACACTATCACGTACTAGTCTTTCAAGTCTGGAAAGCCTCTCATTAGTTTCCTGCTGAGTGCTGGCTTGTTCCTCAACAGACTCTTCTAATTCCTTAAGATCATCATATGTTTCTACTACCTCATGCATGGATGTATCTTGGGAAGGTTCTTGAGTAGGCGGTAAAAGAGGAACTGACTGGCTCCGTTCTATAGGAGAACTTCTGTGAGGTAAGCTGGACATGACTATATCTTCAAGTTCATCTACGGGAGTAGGACTCATATCGACAAAATTAAGCATGCACGATGGACTAAACACAACAATTCTTTAAAGAAGCAAAAGACACTTCACAATTCACTTGCTAGAACATGCAAGAGGTTACTAGCAACATGCACTGACATGCATCAAGCATGCAACAACATGCACTTGATTTTTGACTTAAAAACTTGATATGCAAGATAATTTCTATGACATGCAAAGAAAGGAGTGAGAGAGAAAGCTTCTCTTAGTTGGAAATCAAGTGGCCGTCTCGAACACGTTCCGTATGCTTTGCTGGAAAAATCAGCAACATTGCATCAGCTTCAACTGCTCACCATTGGAGATTTCGGCAACTGATTGGGCTGGAATTGATCTCTCCCAACTCACTTAAGTCTATAGAAGGATTCCTGCTTTGAACCACTAAAAAAGCTTTAGTCGTTTGCAATTGTCGAGCCTTCAAATCCAAGTGGTCGAATCTGTCCAGGAATCAGAAAATTCGGCTTCAACCTGCCATAACTTTGGATTGAAGGATCCGATTTGAATGAAATCACCTCTATCGCTCAGCGACTAGTGCCTAAAGGATGCCTACTAATTTATAGATCGATCGGACGAGATCTAGGCCTCCAACGAGTGACTATGCCGGAGAGGGGATTGGTAAGACAATAATTTTCAGAATTGAAAATTGGTAATTTCCTCCAATTAAACCAGGGACAATCCTTGTTGATTGCTTAGGCAAGGGGCGCCTATCCTTGAGGATTCCAACGATCCGATCCACACAGAAAACGGACCTTGGACGAGAAAGAACGTAGAGACCTCCTCCTAGAAGTGGGGCGCCACCTGCAAGAAGCTATGGAGGAAAAACAAAACACCAGCAAGATGATGGTCCACGATCCACAATAGGATCCAAGGCTTTGATACCACTATTAGGAAAATGGACAAGATCATACAATGGTAGAATGACTCTGGATCTCCACCCACTATCCTGTACCTGGCTCTACACCCACAGGCCACCATATAGCTTGGAGGACCAGCGCTAGACCTCCAAGAGATCAGGCACACCTCTCACATGCACCTAAGGCCAAAAGCGACGGGCTGTGTTTCTCCTGCATGGAAAAGGGGCACCTTTCCAAGGACTGCCCGAAGAGACGAAAGAAGGGTGGCCGCTCCTTTTAGGCACCAGGTAATTCTTCTATTTCTTGCATTGATGTATCTTTCAAAGATGAAACAGTTTGTAGAAATTGTTGTTTTGATACTGCATTGTTTGGACCTCACGATCTCATTAGGCAACCAACCTGTGAGTGTTCTTTTTTACGACGGTTCTACGCATAATTTTATTAATGCTAAGTTGGTGCATAAGTTGCAGCTGGCAACCGCACCAAGTGACCACAAGTATGTGGTTAGGATGGGAGCAGCAGGTCTGGGACCATTTTGTTCCCCACGTGCCGTTGAAGATTCAAGACTATGTAGATAGCGTGTCTTTTCATGTCATGAATCTAGATAAGGTGGATGTAATCCTAGGTAAAGAGTGGTTTTATGCTAAGAATGAGTCCTTAAAGAAAGACTATGTATCTCAGTGTATTTCTTTCTTGCATAATGACTCATTGGTTTGTCTTAAAGGTGATGAGCCAAATCTACCTTGAAGCGAATCAATGTATTTTGAATTCTGAGTATTTTTCGTATTAATGTTATCTGAAAGATGAATCTTATATAGATGCTTTTAGTACTCATAATGTGAATGTTGATGTATCGTCTTTCCCTAAAGCATTGTCTTTTACTGATGATAATTTAGAATCTTCGCCTGAGGGCAAAATCTTTAAGAGACTTAGGGAGGAGTATAGCGATATATTCCCTGAGCAGTTGCCTGAGGGTCTTCCCCCCTCACGAGGAGTAGACCATCACATAGATCTTCTTCCCGATAGCTCTCCTGTATCTTTGTCTCCCTACAAGATGAGCCCGAAGGAAGAAGATGAAGTTGCTAGTCAACTTAAGGAGTTATTACGTAAAGGCCATATTCGGCCTAGTAAATCCCCTTGGGGAGCTCCAGTTTTGTTAACCGGCAAGAAAGACGGTGGTATTCGTCTTTGTGTCGATTACAAAAAGCTTAATAAAATTACAATTAAGAACCGTTATCCCCTACCTCGAATGGACGACTTAATGGACCGATTGAATGGTGCTAAATATTTCACCAAATTGGACCTTAGGTCGGGGTACCATCAAATTAGAATACACAAGGGGGATGTTTTCAAAACTGGTTTTCGTACTAGGTATGACCATTACGAATTTTTAGTTTTACCCTTTGGTCTAACTAATGCCCCGGCAACCTTCCAGCAGATGATGAACGATATTCTTCATCCATATCTAGGGAAGTTTCTCGTGGTATTTTTAGATGACATACTGATTTACAGTAAGACTCTTGAGGAGCACGAAGCGCATTTGCATACAGTCTTAGACAATCTAAGGCAGGCAAAGCTTTATGCTAAGGAGTCTAAGTGTGAGTTCGTTCAGAGAAGACTCAAGTATTTAGGACATATCGTTTCCGATCGAGGTCTTGAGATCGACTACAATAAGGTCCAGAAAGTTTGTGATTGGCCTATCCTGAAAACCATTAGGGGAGTAAAATCTTTATTGGGTTTCACGGGGTTTTCCCATAAATTCATTAAAGACTATGCCTTAGTTGCATTGCCTCTAACGAATCTTCTTAAGGGAGTGAAGAAAGCCAAACGGAAAACTAAAAAGGGTAATAAGAAGAAGGCCGGAAGGCGTTCAAAAATCAGTCCTCCTGTTGTTTGGACTGATGAACTTAATCAAAGCTTTGAAGATGTTAGTGTCTACAGCCCCTATCTTACACATAGTGGACCCTAGCGGATCTTTCCTGGTGGAAACGGATGCTAGTGACTATGCGGTGGGTGCAGTCCTTTACCAGGATGGTAGACCTGTGGCTTTCGATTGGACCCAGCTCAAAGTAGATATTCTACTTATGAGAAGGAGAAGGAACTTTTTGCTGTCATCCATGCGTTAAAGATCTAGAGACATTATCTGTATGGATCTAAATTCGTGGTTATGACAGATCATGAGTCCCTTAAGTATATCTGTGATGCCTCGGACCTTAGGGGTCGTAAGGCCCGTTGGTCGGAACTCATTCAAGAATTCGAATTCGACATTAAGTACCGTCGAGGTACGTCAAATTGTGTCGCTGATGCTTTGAGCCGGATTGGAGAAGTTAATCAGTTATGCTTTGCTGAGTTCAATCCGAGTTGTATCTTTCTCTGAGAGATCTTTGTCGGACCGATGAGTTTTTCGGTCGTATTTGGCAAGCAGTCCTGGCAGGAAGCTCTATTTTGAGAAATAATCTTGGAAAGCAGGATTCCAAGAAGTCTCGCGAAGAGAAGATACTTGAGGATTATTCCATTAGGAATGGTTTGCTTTTCCGTAGGGGAAAAGTTTGTGTGCCAGATATCGCGAACATAAGGGCCCAAATCCTGCACGAGTGCCACGATAGCCCCAGCGCGGGACACCCTAGTATACAGAGGACACTTGACCTTGTTAAGAGAGAATTTTATTGGCCAAAAATGAAAGGTCATGTCGAGGCATACGAAGTTATCTCCACGTTTTAGTGGTCCTTTTAAAGTCCTTAACAAGATTGGTAGGGCTGCTTATAGACTAGAACTCCCTGTTGGAACTAGTACACACCTCAGGTTGTGAAATAGTGATGAACTGCTCTAGATGAATATCATTGACTCATCAAATAAAGAAAATTGAAAACTTATTTTATCACCTTGTAAAAAGATTACCCATTGTACCAGTCTTTCAATCCTTCCTCGTTTGAAGACATTCTGTTAGAAGGGCATAGGGCACTTATAACAATAGCTACGATAAACATGATGACATACCAGCTCTTAAGTCTTTTCCATCAAATCAACAACTCTTTACCAATCTCTCTTTTTTGTCTGCAGATCAGAATATAAGTTACTGCCAAATAATGCAGAATGCTAATTGGAATTGAATTTTTTTTTGGGTTAAACGAACTTCTAACCCTCCAATCAAAACTTTTACCAAACACAAACTTCATCTTATATAAGTTGCACCGCTTGGCTCTTAGTATTCACAAAAGTGGTATAAGCTAGGGGTTGAGTATGCGACTCCTACATGAAATGGCATTTATGATATCCACCATGAACACAATGAAGCATTGCTTTCACTAAGTGTCTGTGAAAAAGTAAAGAGAGATATATAGATGAATAGTAAACCCCAACATCAACTTGGAAAAAAGTGAGTCATGAAATGCGGCTCATTTATCAAACATAAAGTCTGAGTTGAACAAGGGTGTAACAGGGGCAAAGCTTTACAGCAAGTTCTAGTAAACTTTCTCTACAATAAAAAAAAGGGATTACCCATTATTTTGTTTGTAAAATGTCAGAAATCTTCTGTTTGTTAAACCCCCAAAAAGAATTTCAAATAGAAAGGAGTAGCCAAATTGATAAAAATTGCTCACTTTCGTACATACACCAATTTGTGATTGGTTTTTATTGAGGGTCTCTTGTACGCCACTTAACGGGACTCTGTCTGTGGCTTTCAGTAAGACAAGCTGATATCACAGCCAAATGGCAGTCGCTCCCAGGTATGAAGGTCAGTGGACTAAAATCCTACAAGTTATAGGCCAAAAATTATAGACAGAGACAGCTACATGGAGCGTTTGATCTGCATTTCAATTAGGTGAAGTTCGGACCTGCAGCCCATCGATAAATATTTGGCACTTATTAGAAACATTGCTACTCTTATATGCTATGGTTGGTCTTTATAACTATCTTATTTAGCATTCATGGTCTATTGAACTAGCTTAGCATATAGTTTCTTGTTCATACCCATTTACTGCCGATACTTAATGCCATTCCAAGTCTATATGGCTAGCATGGGATCTATTTGCACGTTCAAGCCACTTAGTGGTATATGTTTCTTTGTTTGCTCATGTAATTAAAGGTCCATTTTGTAGTCATCACTTTCTGTAATGATCATTTCTACTGTTTGCAACAGTTTATGTACAAAGTTCTACTGAAAGCTTCCAATCCTTCCACACTTCTATTACTGCATTTTTCAGTACTCAAAGGTGTACTTCTCTTCTTGAACAGCATTCATGGTCTACACAGTTGCATTGCTTTGCAAATGCTGATCCATAAGATGCTTGGTCTAGCTGTTGGAAATTGTGAGTTCAATTTGATGTTATGCAACTTATGCCTAAGTTTGGCCAATACTTCCAGTGGAACATCTTCCGATGCAAAAACGTTCTGGAACACAATAATTTTTTTTTTAAAAAGCAATGATTCGGAAATTTTTATATTAGTATGCTGGAAATGTTTTTGTTAGCGAATTTGCCAGCCTTCAAGTTATTGATTGCCAATCGTAGAAGTGTAAATGTGGTATGATTCTCCTTAACGATCACGCAGCAAATTTAGCATTAGTCTATACTATGTAGCAAAGTTGCAGCCCACGTTCCGGATCGCATTCCAAATCGCGTTCCTGGATTTCCCATTAGAGTTTGCCGGAATGCTTTTTTTTTTTTTTGAAATTTTTTTAATGCCAATATGGGTATCAAATGGAAGGGTTTTTCAAGAGCAGTTCATTTATCAAGTTTGCCATCATTTTCAAGACCATTGTTGTCCATTTTCGAAGCATTGAGTGATTTTCTACCATTAAGTTATTTTCCACCATTAAATCATTTTCTACAGTATTTGTCTCTCTCTCTCTCTTTGAAGTTTGTAGAAATCAGAATTGTGATAAAATTACCTGCTGAAGTAGAGACCCTACATAAAATTTTTTGAAATTTCTAACGAATTACGGGGCAGCGTTTCTGGTCCTGGAACGCTCGCGATCCGGAAAGCACGATCCGGAACGAGATCCTTCCGGATCGCGATCCGCTGCAACTAAGCTATGTAGTAGCTTGTTCACATAGGTAGCTGCCACAAAGAGGCAATTTGTTGAAACCCTAACCCTAAAATCCGGAACACTGATTGCAATTATGGTTGGCCCCATTTCAAGTTTGATGGGTCCTTGAGGAAGTGCGCTTACCTACAAGTGAGAAAAGGTGAGTGTTTCACACGTCCCAAGACTTTTGCTTATCCACTTTATGCTTGAGTTCCACGATGGTTGACTGTCCAAATACTTGGCCATTGGCTTCAAAATTGTAACATCTCTTGTGCTCTACATTATAAAGCTTCCCCCAGATGGATTAAGCCATCTATTGTCATTGTACTATGATTCATTGATTAGTGATTAAACTTCAGCTTATATTCTCTTCCCTTTGTGCCCTGTTTTCTTTTTTCTGAAGTAGGTGAAGGTAGATCTTGAAATTTTGTGAATTTCAGCATGGTAACAGCCTAACAGAGCTTGACTTACCCTCTAGGAAGTAAGCCAATCTGATATTTAAATCTACATTTTGCACTTTCATGAGCGAAGTGCTGAAAAATGGATTCTAGAAAGAGAAAATAGGCACCTTCTTTCAGCCATATCTTGATGTAAAGAAGTCCTATTTGCGTGATGCTTGGATCTAGCCATCTACAGTCATTCTATCATTGATTGCTAGCAGTAGGGCGCCCATGCTCAAACCAATCGCATGTGATCTTGGCTCAATTACATGCTGAAAATTTCAGATTTACTTCTTAAATGAAGATACATGTGTTTTACACACATTTTTGTTGAAATTTCCCTGTTGGTGAGCTTGGAGTAGGGCGCTACCATCAGCTCTATAGGCACATAGTGTGCACTCTTTTTAGCCACAAATTTTTGGTTTTGGTTTAGGCTTCATTTGAAGTCTACCTATTTGTGAGCATTCTGTTTTTTGTGCAGAGATCAGCCACCTATTTCATTACTTGTTGAGCAAATTGCATGTGGAGTATTACAATCTATTGTGCTCATAATTTCAGCTTTGAGGTTACTGCCCTTAGAGTAGATTTTGACGTGGAAAGTCTATTTCCTATCTACTACAAGCTGATTTTTCTGTTATGGCTAAAGAATCGGAGTCTATTGGTTCTTTATTTAATGAAGATAGGCTGGATGGCACAAACTATTCCTTGTGGTGCTACATGATAAAGAACCTTCTAATTGCTAAAGGTTTGTGGGAAGTAGTTAATGGTGACAAAGAAAGGCCGCCTACCTTGGCACCTATTACACCATCTAGAACAACTACTTCTTAGGAGGTATCTTCCGATGAGCAAAAGAAGTGGGATCGACGAGATGCACAAGCACATTCCGTCATTGCATTATCAGTAAAGAGATCTATCCTTCCACATATTAGATCATGCAAGACTTCCAAAAGTGCTTGGGAGACTCTTGCAAAGATGTTTCAAGTAAAGAATGGGCAAAAGTGGTATATCTTCGAAATCAACTTTCTATCTTGGAGATGCAAGAAGGTGATTTGCTTACAAACCACTTGACGAAGATCAAGGATCTTCGAGAGGAGCTTCTTAGTATTGATAAGGTGATTGAGAACTCACAATTTGTATCTATTACTCTCAACTCTCTTCTTGATTCTTACCTTCCATTTGTCATCATTGAGCATTTCTCTTAGGGGACAGCAAATCTCCTTCGACAAACTTGTTGGCTTACTTCTTCAAGAAGAGCAAACAAGGATCAACTTTGGTGAACAAGAAGATCCGCAATCATTACTTTGGAACAACAATTTGGAAAGGAGGATAATCTTTTCAATAATGATTATGCTTTTGTCACTAAAAATCTCATCTCTCCTCAAGTGATTTCTGCCACTTCAAATCTTGCTGGTTTTTCAGCAAAAAACAGCTCATCTTCAGCTTTACAAGTTGCTATTTTTTCATCTATTGATTGGGTGATTGATAGTGGTGCCACACGCCATATGACTTATCACAAAGAAGTCTTCACAAAGCTTGTAAAAGTGCATGATGGAAGCAAAGTTCAAGGTGTTGATAACACCTCTATCCTATCAAAGGTATTGGAGTGATCCCCATTATCTTACCCAATGGTGAGGAGAAGTACATTCGTAATGTACTTTATGTTCCAAAAATAAAAAAGAATCTCATTTCGGTGTCTACAATTATAAACCAAAAATTGGTTGTGGAATTCAAAGATGACAAGTGTCTTATCAAAGACCCAAAGAGATCTCTTATGATCATTGCTTCGGGAACATAATATGGGGATATCTATGAGCGAAGAGCTTCATCATCTTTTTGTCTTGTTGCATCAAGTTCACATTCTTTGGAGTTGGCTGAATTATGGCATGCTAGGTTTGGACATCTCAACTTTGCTAGCTTGAAGATGTTGCAGAGATTCAATATGGTTGAAGACATTCCTAATATGGAGCATCCCGAAGGACATGTATGCGAAAGATGCATACTTGGAAAATTTCAAAGGCAAGCTTTTCCAATTGATGGAACTATTAGAGTTGATGGCAAATTTGATTTGGTTCATAGTGATGTATGTGGTCCAATGAGGACCGAATCCATTGGAAGGTGTAAGTACTTTGCTACTTTTATTGATGACCTTTCAAGATTTACATGGACTTATCATATGAAGGCAAAATTTGAAGTTTTTCAATGCTTTAAGGATTTTCTAGCAATGATAGAAAACCAGTTTGGGCACTCTTTGAAGATCTTATGTACCGACCGAGGAGGGGAATATATAAAGAATACGTTCGGTACTTATCTTCAAAGCAAAGGTATCCATCATCAAATGACAACCCCTTACACACCTCAACAAAATGATGTTGCCGAAAGAAAGGATCGCACTATCATGGAGATGGCTCGATGCATGCTCAAGGCAAAGGGCCTACCTCACAAGTTTTGGGCTGAAGTGGTTATAACGGCGGCTTACATTAGTAATCGGTGTCCTACTAAAGCCTTGAAGGTATTAACTCCTAATGAAGTTTGGTATGGTAAGAAGCCTATTGTTTCTCACTTACGCATCTTTGGTTGCACGGCTTATGCTTTCATTCCCGATAAGCTAAGAACCAAGCTTGATGATAAAGGAGTTAAATGCATATTTGTTGGCTATAGTAGCGAAAGCAAGGGTTATAGGTTGTTCAATGTGGATACTAATAAAATCATAGTGAGTCGTGATGTTCATTTTGATGAAAAGACCTCCTATGATGTTGCGCCCACTCATGTCATGAAAGGGGACTTCCCCCATGATGCATATCTTGAAATATTTCCAGATTTGATTTTGCCATCTAATCATAAAGATAAGGGACTGTCATCAACTTCTAGTGGACAGCCCACTACTACTTCAATTTTGCAGCCCATGGTTCATCAAGAAGAACCTATTTATGGTGAAGAGCAGCCTGTTGAAGACATTGGACAGCAAGGTCCAAGTTCGGAAAACATTGGACAGCAAGGTCCAAGTTTAGAATACTTTGGACAGCAAAGTGTTGACAAAGGTAAGGCTGTTGGACAGCCCAAACCAGTCCCTAAATGGTTGTTGCAGACTTTGCAGGACAGCAAAGTGGATCATTTCTATAGAGGGAAGACTCATGCCTCTACTAAATCGGTAGAATTTGCTGATTTTTCTGATTTTGCTCTTGCTTCTATTGAGGATGGTGCAGTAGAACCTGTTTTTTATGAGCAGGCCAAAGGAGTAAAATGTTGGGAGGATGCGATGCAAGAGAAGTATAACTCACTCATGAAGAACCACACTTGGGTTCTTGTTGATCTTCCACATGGGGCTAAAATCTTCATCTCTCAACAACGATAAATTGAGCAGATGTTGAAACAATCTTCTTTTTTCAAGTCAACGCAAGTTGATGCATATGATGTATGCACTAGTGAAAAGTTTCATGCGAAACCTTTTCAATTTGATGCTTTAGCAAAGGCTGAACAATTCAAGCACTCTTTGGAACCGTATTGTACTAATCGAAGAGGGAGTGAACATGTATCAATTAGTACTTTTGTTCAAAGTGTTAAGAGCGAGCATTTGTTTGGAGAGAATTTTTGTTACTTGAAGAATCTTCTATGTCATCCCATGCCTCTTCGAGGGACAGCTTTGATGACGCCATCATTGATGCATCTCTTGATAGTTTGCCAAATGTTTATGATGAAGATGTTGGACAGCAGGTTCATTCATCTTCTTTTGGTCATTTACAACCCATTTTACATCATGAGTAGTCCATTATGCTTCAGGAACAGCCTGTGGAAGATTATGGACAACATGGTCCATGTTGGGAACACTTTGGGCAGCAAAGTGTTGAACAGCCCATAACAGTTCCTTGTTGGCTATTGGAGACTTTGCAAGACAACAAAGAAATGTCTTACTACAAAGGGAAGGCACATGCCTCTTTAAAATTAGTACCTCTTACTGATTCTTTTGGTTCTACACTTACTCTTCATCATGATGTTGGTACATTGCCTATTCTATGTGAGCAAGTCATTGATGGTAAGGTTTGGGAGGATGTGATGTCAAAAGAGTTTGGTACTCTTTTTTATTGTCCTTATGGTAAGAAGTTTTTTCGATTGATGTGGGAGCCTATAATGGATTACAAGTTCATGTTTTGACTTATTGTCGAGTTTATGTTGGTTCCCTACTTCGGATGGAGCATGCAAATCCTCACCCTTCGACTTGATGCTTCATTATTACGCATTCTTTTCCTTTTATATGTTGGACATGATTGGGGATGAGATTTCAACTACTTCGGTGCGAAGTTTATTTGGCGACATGAAGTTCGGACAGGAAGTTGCATTTTCCTCTTTCGAGAAGTTACTTCATGTTATGTTATGCATTTCCATTTAAGGAGGGTGTTGGAATGTAAATGGAATTGCTTACATTACCAAAGGTTACTTTGACCCAAAAGATCGAGAGTTGTGTAACCATGGTCATATTAGGCCTACTAAACTTAGAGTTAGCTAAGTTAGTATGAAATTAACTTGGTAGGGACTCATGGGTCTACTAGGCCTAATTGTGACATTAAGTACCCCAACTTGACATATTGGAGGTACCTTATTCTTTCTATGTAACTTATAGAAAGTTGGATAGCCAATAGTCAAGTAGTTGGATAGCCAATATTCATGAAGTTAGATAGTCATCTTGGACTATATATATGTGTGCATCCCATTTGTATGAGACACTTTTGTAAGCAATACTGACTATTCTCCTTGGCTGTCCACGAGTTTCTACAAGAGGGTTTCTAGCCATCTCTCTCTTTCTTTTGAGAATGCTTTGTGTGATTGAATAGTTAAGATCCTGGATCCTAAGGCTTCTATTTCCTACAAGTTGTACATAACTCATGGGCATGGTATTAATTAAATACATGACATCCCCTTTTGAAAGTTAAGTAGATTAGTGCAAGTAACCCACTTGGCCAAGTAGCTCACTCATATGGTTGACACCTAAACATTCCATGGATGTATTTGAGGTGCTTGCCTCACAAGGGATTTTGAGGACCCACGGCCTCCTCTCTCTCTCTCTCTAGCAATTCATTTTATGTTCTAACTTTTGGTGTTGTGAGGTGCTTATGCAATTTTCCTTGTATGTGATGTTTTCCATAGCTAAGTTTCTCAAGCTTTTGGCTTATCAATATGTTCATGACCGACAAAAGGATCCCACATGTTATTACAGCTTCCACCAACTCAAGCTTGGAGTAATTTTGTAAAGTATATTGACTATAGTCTAATCAATGTCATCTGATTGACAAATGTTCTTGAAGCATAAGTTTCACACTATGAATAAGATGGATGGCAAGACCATGACAAGTTGTTTGACCTAGATAAAGAGGTACATGATCAACTACTTGTAGTTCAAGCGATCATCACATTGAATGACCTAAGTGTATCAAACCTTGGCGACTAGATTGATGGCAAGAGAAGTTTATAGAATTATACTTGAAGAAGAGCCAAGGAGAGATGTATATAATTCTATTACCAAATGTGCTCCATGAAGAATTAGCAATGATGTCAATGTCAAATAGGGCGACTTGTTTCCATTCTGGGAAACTTGGTAACTATGAATTTGAATGTAGATTCAAGAATAATCAAGGTCTTTTTGTAGCGGAAATTTAAAGAGGATGCACTAGATGATAAACCACCCATAAGTAATATCCAAAACTCACTTCTGAAGCCACAATCCACACTACTTTACGACAAGTACTTCAATGTAGACTACCTCCATCTAAATGTCCATTCTAGTCCTCAATAGATTTTAGCTTCAATTTTAGTTTCATTATAAAAGATGTTGAATTCCAAACCACAAATATTATCTAACTTCCTTGGGTTTTCTCTACGAATGATGCCTAGGAAACTCCATGACACATGTTAGACTTCTAAGGCTTTACCAAGAGTTCTCATCTTGTGAATGTCCTTCCACTTATCAAGTACTAAGAGTAAATACGATGTCTTGATTGCTTTCTCTTTGGTTCACTTCCATCTTAGGTTATAGAGGAACTTTGGATGAAATGTTCTCAACTTAGATAACCATCTTTAAAAGCTAGTGAATCATCAATTATAGACTTGCCTTAAGTCCTTTTACATGAAAGAATGAGATGCACACTTTGATCCTTTTGGATATTCCAGCTTGTCGGCCATATTACTAACTTCCGATATAACCTCAAATGGTCCACAATAATTTGCAAGCAATTTGCAAAATACAATGCTTTTCAATTGTGTTTCTTTTGTTTGATAAAAACCCGATCGCCTTCTTGACGACCGCATCAAATCTCACTTGGTCTTTAGGACTCTTAGCATTCTTCCTTGGAATGTATGACATTTCTTACATATCTTGCAAATAAGAATCTAACCTTTGGAATCGTTTTTATAGCAAGGAATGGTCTTCGTATTATATTGATAGGCCATAATGCTTATGATTTTCAAAACCAGACTTTATGAATGTAAAGTATTATCTTCAATCATATCAATCAAAGCACACATTCTCTAAGCCTTCTCCATGGAATGATTGTACTTTTTTGTGTGACCATAGTTTCTTCCAAGTTCAATGAGATTGTCATTTGATAGTGAACTAAAGCTTATCTAGATCACTCACAATATCACTACTTAAATCTTGAACAACGGCTTGAGCTAGCTTAGATGTCTTTAGATTGTATTTCACCAAGACAAATGTTTCCATTTTCGCCAAGCAACTCACTTCTACCTACATGCTTCTTGGTTTCCAAGGGGACACTACCAAAGAAACCTTAGATGCCAAAAACTACCCAACCAAGCCAGCCCCAATGGCTAAATGGCATCATTATCATCCACTAAACCTTGGAAAACTAGTAACAAAATGTTTGCGAATACTTTTCCATCTCTTATTTGGAATTTCCAGTGGATGGAACAATCTAAGTGCACCAAAACCTCAATATAGTGGTTACACTCCCTAACCGTAAGCTCATCAAAACATCAAAAACTGTAGTGTAGAATAAATCTCCTCCCATCCTTAGGTAACCCTTACAGCACCTACCTGCCATTCCAATTCCAAGGCATGTGGCATCCATGCACGGCTGGCCAGCCTCCCCTGGATCCATAAGCACGCAAACTGCTGAATAACACCCACTAGAGCTTAAGGGTTACCACCACCGTGCACCATTGTGCCACATCACGGATGATCAGTTTCATGTTATAATAATAACGAACTTTGTTTGGATCAAAAGCAAGAGCTTGATAATGTGATTTTGTTCTAACAAGAGGAATGTGATATGCTGGCCAAAAACTGTATCTGCATTCAAAATGCATCAAGGCTGCCATCCGGCTTGTAAACCCAAAGTTCAAACATGCAACAGACCTAATAAAATCTACTACCCACTGGAGTTCTCAGTTAGTTCCTGTAATAAATGACTTCAAACAGGCAAAAAAGTTCCATTCATTCAGAAGCAACCAGCCCCCTTGAGAGTAAAAAAGTTCAGACTAGCTTGGAGTTTCAAAGATAATCAAGATTTCTCTTTCTAGGTCGTGTTTCTAGGTGGCTTCCACCAGTACAGCCATTCCAAGAAACAATGAATTAGAATAAAAATTGGATTCCCTGGTCCTGATTGGCTTCCAGCAAAACAACCATCTCTAGAAAGAAACACTTTGATCCTTGGATTAAGAGCCTGTAGCACAACCTCAAGCTATGTGCAGGAATAAAATCTCAAGAAAGGAGCCTGATACAAATAAGAAGAATATAGTGGAAGGAAAAAAAAATTGTAAACTTGTCCCAAAAATGAGTGTCTTTGACAAGTTTATCAAAAAGTTAAGAACAGATACAAACATGTAGGTGGAACTTGGAAGGTTGGAAATTTTCATATAAAGGAGTTCTTCATTGCAAGGAGGGGATGCGACCCAATTTTAGGAGCCCATAAATGTTTGAAAAAATGCAGGTAGAAGGACAATCACATTACAGTTCACAATGCCTGCAATTCGTGGGGCTTTTATATAAGTAGTCATATATACCAAATGATTTCACTTGAGAAACTCAGCTAATAATGCTTTCAACACTATAAAACTTTCAAGATTTCCTTTAGTCCTTCAAAACAAGTCCCTCGAGAAATTATAGCTTAGAAATAGCATACCTGGTGGAATGGTAGTACTTCAGACCTGAAGTGTGTCCTCTCTCCTTTGTCGCATTTGATGTCCTTTGAGACATTGGGGATACGCACACCTCCTGGAATTACAATATCTGGATACGTCTCTTCAGTGAGTTCTACTAAACGTGAGCCTTGACCCTTACAATAAGCTAGACGAAGATCCAAAGTCACGTCGAAACCTCGCCCTAAAGCTTGCAGAGCTTCCATTGCAGTGCTTTGAGCAGCAGTTCTATCTGGTTCCTTCTGTGCCATTTTCAAATCACCGGCCCAAACCATGCCGGTATGAACAGACGCTACTGCATAACCTCCTTCATTTGCTCATCCTCCAGTTTTAGCATTTTCCTACACATACTAACAAGGCAACATCAACCTTCTAAGTTCCACAGGCGTTAAATTGTACGGCACATCAAGCATTAAGTCTTGCAGGTCTCCAGCCACACTCATCAGCCAGCTTCTTGCTAACACAATATTGTTCAGTCCAGTGAATTGAAACATCAATCAGGCAAAAGTTCTTAGCCCCGAAGAAATCTGAATCCACAAACTATACCTCCACTTTTCTTGTCTGCATTCATAAATCCCTCAAGTATACTTATACAATAAGGAAGGACCTGGCTCCAGTTCAGTCTTCCAAGTTTTCACCAAGTCCTGTCAGATGATTACAACACCAAGGAGCTGGTACGACAAATAAACCTGCAGAACACCACAATGCAAAAGATCAAGCTAATGTTAACCCAAAACCTTCAAAGGTTTTGGAAGTTCCCAGACTATGGATTATAATCACGGCCAGCGACTAGATCAAATTGACCAAATGCAAAACCCCCTGGTAATGTTGTGATCTAAGGGCACAAACTAAATGCAATTACCAACCCTGCACTGCCGTTCAATTCAATGCTAATCAAGAGAAAACCCCAGTGTTTACAGTAATTGAGCACCACGGACCATCGATCACGCATTTTTGCAACCGTAACCCTACCATTGACATGAACAAACACCACGGAGAATCGTCTGCGCAGTTTTTCTGTTGATAGCTATTGTTGACATCTTCTTCAGAGTTGCCAGAAAACATTACTAGGTTAGTTATGATCAAAAAGCTCAAGGACATACCAAGATAGCAGCAGCCGTTCTCACAGACCATGGCTGACTGTGTCTATGTTCATGACAAATCAGGGCTGCTCGCAAAAGAAGCTCCCAAAAATACTTTTTCTAGGCTTCCAAAACTTGACAAATAACCATCAGCAACATCTTATCAAGCTCGATAACCCTTGCCCTCGGCCCTATTCCTCAAAGCAGCCGCCAAAATAGCACTAGCTCTCACAACTGACACAAAAGTCTACTGCTATCCGCTTTTGATGTCTGTACAGGCACTGTTAAGAGGCAGCAAGCGCGCCCTAACCGGATTTGTGAAAAACAAATTGGATCCTGCTACGTTGACTGCAGGAAATGGCTTGAATTGCAAAAGCAGGTGGGGAATAGAGTCAACTGCTGCAGTGCAGAGGCAAAGTAATCCACGAAAGCTGCCGAGGGAAGAAGCATCGAAGCAGGAGGAGGAGGAAGGCGAGCGCGGCATAGCTCAAGAGCAGCAATCGACAGGAAGCGCCATGAACAAAAAAGGTAGAAGCAAAAAGAGTTGAAAGCGAGAAAAGGCGAAAGAGCAAGAAAGATGGGGATGCCACGTCAGTTATTTAGGTCACTCTTCAAGCCCTAATTGTCAGACGACCGACAGATGCCATTCAAACCAGTTCCTGGTTAGTACTCAACGTGGGCTACAGTAACAGTCTGTTGACTTTCGCTCCGGTAAATGAATTAGGGTTTTGAGAAACATTTGAACTAAGAAAAGGCCCTAGACTTGAGGGCAATAAATGACAGCAAAGTAGAGAGAAACTGAATTAGGGTTCTGAGAAATAATTACAGAAAATGTAGTTAACCCTAGAGGTGAGGAGGGTTAGCCAAAGAAGTAGTAGAGAGAGGGGAGGCGAATTAGGGTTTTAAGGAATAATTACACAAATCCCTAGAAATTGATTTAATACAGTAGTCAACTGAAAGGCAAACCTCAAAAGCTCCTTTCGAGTTGAAAGTCATGGAGTAAAAGTCAAACTTCATACAAAGTACGAATTTCAAATTTTCTTTTAAGTCTAGAAAGGCGGAAAGCTTTCAAACATTCCAAACTGAAAGGTGACCTTTCGAAACGCACCCGTCGTGTGAAATCGAAAAATAGAAAAGGCCTGCGATGGGAAAGGTAGGTAGGCATGCATGAATTGAAGTGGGGGATGCAGATGGGATTGCAATTGCAGCGGGTCGTAAATGCGCGACTGCAACTGCAAGTGCTGAGGTTTTTTCAAAACTTTGACTTAAATGCGGGTCACGGTTCAGCCTTGCAACTTGACCCGCCCACGTGGAAATCATTTTGACTTGTGTTGTTGGTTAGAACTTAAATACTGCTTTTCTTTTTGTTATTGTTGGCCTTGACTTATGAAGGCACTACTAATGTGTTAATGTGTTAAGGTTGGTCAATGGAGTTTAGTGAAAAGTCGAAGCTGAATGACATACTCTAAATTATTTAAATTTGGACAAAATTAAATTCTTCGTCTTTCTTTCTATTGTTATTTTTCCTGCAAAACCTAAAAAAATCTTAAAAGAACCTTAAAAGATTAAAAAACAGCGTCTCGCGTCTCTCTCTCTCTCTCTCTCTCTCTCTCTCTCTCTCTCTCTCTCTCTCTCTCTCTCCTATGCCGCCTCTCCTTCTCTCTCTTGCCCTTTTATACCTTTTTCTCTTTCTAGAAACTTCTTTCTATGAATTTCTAGTCACATGTTCTCTCTCTAAAAATCTCTAAAATCACATGTTCTCTCTCTAGAAATTTCTAAAGTCACATGTCATTTTCAAGCATTTCAAATGCACTTCAAATGCCCTTCAAATAAACTTTAGGGCAAACGTGGCCCAATCAAATGGCAAGAAACTTGTTTTCTCCATCACTGGTGACATTCTCTCTCTCTCTCTCTCTCTCTCTCTCTCTCTCTCTCTCTCTCTCTCTCTAACACCTCAATATATCGCTATTTCTCTCCCATACCAAAAAAAAACCCTAAAAAATGAAAAATTCTCACTCTTGCGTTCCTCTCTCCTGCCATCGCGATTTCTCTCTCTTGTTCAAAACCTCCGAAATGCCTTTTATTATTGCCTACACTCACTCACTCACTCACTCTCTCTCTCTCTCTCTCTCTCTCTCTCTCTCTCTCTCTCTCTCTCTCTCACATATGCAATATCCTTTTGTGGTTATGGATTTTGCATCTTGTTCTTTGCATGACCTTGTTGGTTGTTGAGAACATGTGCGATAGTGGAGTTTAATGCTAATTGTGATTTGGAAAAGGCAACCATGTGAATGGAAGTTTATAATAGTCTTAAAGTGTTAAAAGATGAAGCAAGTGGCATTGTAACTCATCAATAGGCCGATCAATGCCACCTCATTCTTGTCTTCATCAAGTGCTTCTACATAGACGTGAGAAACAAGAAGAACATAGTACAAATATAGGGCCTGAGTTCTTCATAAAGTTGTTCTAGTGGCTCATTAACTCTTGGGTATGCAATTAATTCCAATTCCAAAAACACGTGAACAAATTGTCAACCAATTTGAGGTGGTAAGCAAATCTTTTTACAATTTCTTTGTGCATGTAATCATTCTTTGTTGTTTCTACAATATGTCAAATAAGCTTTGTTGGTTGTTTCTACAATATGTGAGATTGATTTTAGAAAATATAAGCTTGCACGAAGGTGTTGCCATTATCGTTGAAAGCCTCTTGCTTCAATAGCCTGATTATCAATATTCACCAGTGCTTCGTCTGGCCAAACAACAGCCTCCACTGCAAATCCCATTATAGAAGGTTCCAATGTCAAAAGGGCCTTTTGTCAAGATTCATTTTTCAGTTTAAAGACAGTTCTTTAATTCACCTTCACAGAAACACAGCAAGCGACTGTAATGAAATATCGTACTGTCTGACCAAAGAATGATTCAAGTATCGCATACGAGATTGCTAGTAGATTCAAAATCACTCACACACAGCAATGCGGAGAATAGAAATTAAAGGAAATAACCTTGAACACTCTATTCACTTCTTCAATCCCAAACATACAGTAACTCTCTCTCTCTCTCTCTCTCTCTCTCTCTCTCTCTCTCTCTCTCTCTCTCTCTCTCTCTCTCTCTCTCTCTCTCTCTCTCTCTCTCTCTCTCTCTCTCTCTCTCTCTCTCTCGGTAACGTGAGAATGAAGAGTGTCTAGTTTTATAACCTACAGAGCAAATAAATACACAGATAGGAATTCATGGTGTATCACTCCATTTACAAATTCTAAGTATCATATAAGTTACAAGTACATGTAACTTGTACAATTGATGGCTCATTGTGACGATTCGAATTCAGTCGCTTCGTATCCAAGTGTCGTTTCATTTCAGGAGGTCATGACTTTAAGTAAAAGGTAGGTCCTTAACAATTATACTCAAAAAAATGGTGTAGGCCTCTTCAAAATATATAGTTGTCCAGCACATATCCTCATTCCTAAGTATAAATTGTCATTTTTGAATAAATATAGAAATATGTGGTATCATGTATCCCCCTCCTCAAATGTGAAACATCCTCGTGAACATATATTTTTTGGAATATTTTCGTGTCGAGGATCTTCGTTAGGTCACACATAAAGATATTTGTTCAATCGTTGGGTCACTTGATATTTCAGAACCAAATATTGATTCAAAATATTTTCGGCGTCATAAAATAAGCATCGTCACATACGAAACTCAGCATCACATAATCTGCAATGCAATATAGAATAAAAACTCTATGTATTAAGTAAGCTCTTCATGTAGTTGTTCTGCCATCTCTAAGTCCCTTTGACACTCGAGCAACAATACATCTTCTTTTGCTCTGCTGTAACTCCTGATAGGTACGTTGCCATAAGGTATTAACCTTACAGGGACTAGAGAACCATCAAAAAGTTCTTCAACTAATAGCTTTGAGTGTGGGTGGCGCTAGAATAGACACATGCTGTTTCCTGAGAAATTACATACCAGATGGATGGGACCTTACAAAGTCATAGAAGTTTTTAACAATGGATCACTTCAGTTAGCCGATCTTGAAGGACATTTACTTGATACTCGAGTAAATGGCTCAAGGGTGAAGCGCTACTATGACTAATTTCTGATGAATATGACAAGTTCAGAAATTTGCAAAAGCGAAAAAATATAATATTTCGCTAGCATTTGCATATTATTTTGTTACGTACCTTTGTTTTCATCATGTTTTCATGTCAAAAGCACATTGGAAATATGCAAAAAACCCAACACCTTCGCATTTTTCGCCGATACATTTTTCGCCCATATATTTTTTGCTCTCATACATTTTTCGCCATACATTTTAATGAAAAAAAACGACAGTCTTCGCTACCAATATTGTATACATTGTTTCATAGATTGTGTATATTATTTATTTTTGCAGTTCAATACTCACAAATACTGAGTTGAACTTTTGCAAACTGAGCGAAGCATTTGTGTATTTTATTAATTTTTCATTTATTTATTTATTTTTGTTTTTTAGGACTAAATACTTTATTATTTAGTCTGTACCTTCAGAACAAAGGACACGCTTTCATTAAATATTTGTCTAATCCGCCGATATATCATCAATATACCAAAAATCTCAAACACTTCTATTTTTTCGCCACCTCTTTTCCATCACTCTTGCTCTCTAATTTCGTGAATTTTTACGATCAAGCTCTCTTCCACCATCGCTAGTTTACCATTACGAGTGTCATGGCGATTGTGTTCAAAACGCACCCAAAAGCAGTCTTACCGGTTTTACAACCATTAGCTACACGAGCACGGATTGAAGGACTTCTTTATTCGATCCATCAGTAATCTTGACGGATGTGTGCCATGAGCTGATCCAAAATCTGAACGAGACAGAGCAGGGACATATTTCCACCATTGTTCGGAATCAAGAGATTATTATTACAGAAGGATTTTATTGTTGTGCCTTAGGTTTGCTTATGGACGCAGTATGCTTGTTACAAAGCCCGACTTCATCACAAGGAGCAGAGTTTTTCAGAAAGAAGCTTATCGCGAGAAAAGGGGATATAAACTCTCTTCCAATCTCAAAAGCTTTGTGTGATTTGCTCTTGCTCATATTCCTATCGAACAAGAATATACCATTTCCAATACGAATATGGGATACCTGCTGAGAGCCTTGAACGGAGAACCCATTGTCTTCGAACAAATTGCTTTTAAGAAAATCAGTAAATTAGTAAAGATTAATTAGTTTTCTAGGCTTGTTTGCAGTTTGGTATTCTATGTATGCATGCTAGTGTGTTAACTGTACAAGAAGATATCAAAATTGCACTGGTGCTGCCAGAGTTAGCCCCTTCAGTTGAGGCTAATTCATAAATGAGAGCATAAAAGGCAACCACCACAGAGATGGCATCATCATCATCAAGCCAACACCAAGGGAGCTAGGTGAGGATGTCCTCTCCGTCATCACAAAATAAGCTGCCTTCCAGTGCAGAAAGGAGCCGAGAGGCCGAAGAAGAAACAAAAATTGTTGCTGAGCAGGAGAAGAATCAAGAAGATATCCAGTAGGAGCCAACAAAAGAAGAAGAACAAATTTTTGATATTCAGCAAGAAAGTGAAAGTGATGCCGAGGCACCAATTCTTGATGAATAATTATATTTCAAGACCTTTGGTACATTGTTGTCAGACACACAGGCAGTCCTTCAACATTTTGTCAACCTAGAGAAAGTCTCAAGGAAAAGCTTGGATCAAAGTATGATTCCATTCGAACAGACCTAATCCAGAAGAATGTAGAGCTAGAAGAGATCAAGGCTAAGTTGACACACAAGAGTAAAGAGTTTGAAGCAGCTCAAGCAGAGTTGATCAAGAAAGATATAGCCCTCGAAGAAGCGAAAGGTAGATAGGATGTGCTTGAAGCAATTCAGGAGCAGTCCAATGCTTTTGAAAATGAAAATCTATTGCTTAAGCAGCAGATCTAGACCCTGCAGGCTTTCTTGTAGGAGCTAAGACATGTACGAGCTACTTTGCAGAGTAGTGATGAGGAGCTGAGCGACAAACTCAGCAATGCCATTACCGAAAAGGAGAGTACTGAAGCAAATCAAAGGCAGCTCCAGGACTCTATTGCCCAGCTGCAGAATTTTGCAGATATGCTGAGGAAAGGCAACCAAATTTATAAGAAACATGCCGAAGAGGCAGTTTTATGACGAATAAGTGCCGGAGTAACATTGGGAGCCTATGTATAACATGGGAGATACAGGATCGACCCAACAACTTGGAAGGGTGTACAAGAAAGAATTATCCAGACCTTCTAGTTGTAATATTTGCAACCCTAGATGGTTGCATATGATAAATTGAAAGAAAAACTAGAAGAGGATAAGTTTCAATCAAGCCAAATCCATAATTTTGAAGATGAAGAACCTGTTCAGCGCTAGGAATAGTCTACGCAGATGGATGAGCCAGCCAAAGATTTGGTCACTTATGATGGAGCCAAGAAAGCAATTCACATGACCAATTGCAGTAAGTGTGTGATTGAAGGTATTGGTTCAATTCCTATTTGTCTTTCTACTAATAGGAAAGCAAGACTTGATGGTGTTCTTTACATTTCTTCACTTTCAAAAAATCTGCTAAGTGTTGGTCAAATGATAGAGAAAGGATACATGATAAAGTTTGGTGCTGATGCTTGTTTCATTACAAAGAAAGAAATCCTGGTTGCTAGGGGCAATAGACAAAGTAGACTTTTCAAGTTTGATGCTTTTGTTACGGCTAACAAAAAGGATGGAATGGAAAAGGAGATTGGTCTCAACTTTCCAAAGTTCCCTTTTAGCATCAATAAGATTGGTGGATCTTATGCAAAGTCTAAAAGCTTCCTTATGCTAGATCTAGGTCAAGATCTAATACTTCTTGGAGATGTTCATCTTTGTGCTAACGTGGCTAGTCTTGAAGCTAATGATGGTGTTTTAATGGTTCTTCATGGCAAGTGCAAGCATGCAAAAGGTAAGGAAAGAGCTAACTTCATCAATGGAGATGGTGAAGGTTCTTTCTTGAAAAAGGTTGTTGCTAAGGATTTCTTTGATCATATGGAAAAAGATGTTGCTAAGTGCATGTATTAAGGAGGTGGTTCTTCTACATTCTTTTTTGATGAGTCCAAGAAAGTCATTTTTGCAGCAAGTGGAGTTCTATCAAGAGACTTGGTGAGGGAGATAGTCACAAGTCAAGAAGAAGAGAAGTATATGAAAAGTTCAAAGTAGGATGTACTTTGAATGATGTCAGTCTGAATGATAGTGAGGAAGAATCAGTATCATATGAGTCATTACCTAAAACATTGAGTAGAAGTTCTTGTTTGAAAAAAGAGAGTACTTCAATCATCCTTATGTTGAAGATACTAATCATTTTTTTCATGGCTTCTAATGTCTTTGAGGTTCCTACTTCTTATGATGCAATCATTAAGAGGAGTCTTATGAAGGGAAGAGTAATGGAATATTGGTTCTTGGGAAGATCCAAGGCATGGATCTCACATCTATTCATCAACTCAAAGGATTCTATGATTATAAATTGATCACTCATGATCAAGATGGCAAAAGGTTGGTTGGAGAAGACTACTACTCATTGGTGCACTCTCTTGATGATATGTTGCAATCTTGTGTGTAGAATGCTCATATTCTGTTATTTTTGGTTCCACACGTGTGAAAGATAGTAGGGTATGTAATTGTACGAACAAAAACTACATTTTATGTTTTGGTTCATGTTTGATCAGTATCTCTTAGAGTTTGCATCTCATTTTGTATGTAGATGCTGATTTTTCTACATTGGCAGGATTGTTGGTTTGCTCTTTTTGTAACCAAAGATCAGGGACATGGATTGGATCTTGAATGATCTGAAATCCTTCAAAAAAAACATATAGTACTTGAAAAGCACTATAAATCAAAACCTATTTCAAGACATCTAGCTGATACCTATCACCACACAAAACTGCACAAGTTAGCATAGTGAGGAAGACTTGGAACACTTGGAAACCCCTTAAAAGTGTCAAGATCCAACAATCATTTAAATATAAAAAATGTAGATGGAAAACTAGCAAACCAGCACTTAATAATGCATTATGATCTACTTCTATTTTTTCTAAATGTAGAAAAAATCCAATAAGATTGAAAACCTAATTTTAGTACATGATAAATTTCACATCCATGATTAAAGATACACCACTTTTACGTACTAAATCTTGCTAGAGAGAGAGAGAGAGAGAGAGATTAACGTTCCTCTTGCTTCAGCAAGACCAAACTTTTTGAAACCTTTATTCATAACCCAACAAGATAAAACATAGCTAAAAAGCATATAGTATTTAAGAAGCACTATAAAGCAAAACCTATTTCAAGGCATCATCCCATCACACAAAACTCCGCAAATTAGCACAGTGAGGAAGACAGGTGTCAATGATGAATGTTAGATGTTAATCATGTTCAAAATAAATTTAGCAACTTAATAGTTTACAATATTTAATGAAATGATATAGTCCAATCCTCCAACTCAAAGTGATTAATAGTGATAGGCCACACCATACCCTTACCGTATAAGGGCATTCCACCATTTTGATCAGTCTTATGGTATTGGTCCATATCCATCTATGAAATAAAAGCATATGTATTTGAAAACTAGCAGTATTAAATAGATTGCAACTTGCAAACTGAGGGATAGCGTGGATACTTGAACCTATCATTTAAAATGAAGGTAATGCACCATTTTCGTAACCCTTGAGCATATCCATGCTTTTCCAAGAGCCTGCCAGCTATCGCTCTATTTCATAAATTTTGAATACTAAACCGTGTCTTAAAAGTAAAGCAATACATGTGTGCGCTTAAAATTGGCCAAGCATTTTACCCTAGCACTTGTAATTAGGACAAAGCCATGCCGTTCCAATCCCTATGAGTGTGGCAATCTCTTGCACAAATCCATGCACAACTACAAATATAGGCCCATTGCCACGCACATAAGACAAGGACCAGATTTGACTCGACGGCCCTCGCGTGGCAATCGCGTGGCAAATTGCGTGGCAATGAACGCGTGACACTACCACGCTACCAAACTTTTCTGTCACTGGCGCTTCCTCGAAATTGATTTTTTTTTTGGGGGGGAGGGGGCTCAGAGCAATTCAAATTTTAGATCCGCGTGGCACTGCCATGCTTAAAATTCTGGAATTTTGCCATGCGTGGCATTTTTTTTCCAGAATACTAAATTTTGCCATGCGTGGCAAAATGCTTGACAAATTTTTTTGAAGTTTGCCATGTGTGGCAAATTTTTCCAACAAGCTCAAACTTGCCACCCCGTGGCAAGTTTTCTGGAATTTTTTTTAAGGCTGGCAATGCCACGCGTGGCAGTGCCACGCAAAAATATTTCAACAAGAAAAAAGACCCGCGAAATGGAAAAGGTGGGGGCCTCGACTGCATTTGCAAATTGATTTTGTGAAGAGAAGCTTTTGAAAGAGAAGCTTTGGGGGGGGGGAGAGAGAGAGAGAGAGAGAGAGAGAGAGAGAGAGAGAGAGAGAGAGAGAGAGGTGAGATAGTTTTGTTTATTTATTTTTCATCATTTATTGATTTGTTTATTGGTTGGTTAGTGAATGATTGTTCATTGTTGGCTTTTGTAGAAAAAGCTATGCAATTTTGAAGGAAATGAGACAATCCAAGCAAATGCATAAGGTATGTTAGGCATTCTAAATTTTGAAGAAAAGCTTTTGAGAGAGAGAGAGAGAGAGAGAGAGAGAGAGAGAGAGAGAGAGAGAGAGAGAGAGAGAGAGAGAGAGAGAGAGAGAGAGAGAGAGAGAGAGAGAGAGGTGAGATAGTTCTGTTTGTTAGTTTTTCATTGTTTATTAGTTGGTTAATGAATGATTGTTCATTGTTGGCTTTTGTAGAAGAAAGTAATGCAATTTTGAAGGAAAGGAGACAATCCAAGCATATTCATGAGTTGTATTATGCATTCTAAATTTCGCTAGATTACATTTGAGTCATAAAGTGCATTTTCATAGTATCTTCAACATGGTGAGATTGATGTAACAATGATTAATGATTTTTAATTTAACAATGATTCTTTGATTTTTATTCTAACAATTATCATTTTGTTGATTGATTTGTAATCTAACAATGATTTGGTTTTCATTGTTTGCTTTTATAGAGGAAAAAAGAGATGCATCTTAGAAGGAATTAAAGATCATCCAAGCAATAGATGAGGTATGTTTTTATCATCTTAAATTGATGTTTTTGTTTGTATATAATTGCAACAAATTTATACAAGATGAAATAGAAAAACATAAATAGTAAACAATCATTCCATACATAATGAGATAGAGATAATCAAATACAAAAGTTTATACTCATAATTCAAAAAAGTATACATATTCGCATCTAATTCATGAAAAGAGCATTGATACTAATACCCTTTTTTTTTCTATTTTTGCAAATACTAAAAATACATCAAATCTAAGAAGTAATAGTAGGCTTCTTAGTCTTCGCTATCTTCTCCCTCATTGTTGTCTGAAGCCAAATCTTGTCCTTCGTCTTCGCCTTCGTCCCCTTCATCTTCGTTCCCTTCTTCTCCTTGGTTTCCTCCCGTACTTTCTTCCACAAAGGAAGCTGATGCCCTCTACATACACATTCACAAAACAAATTAATAATTATTAGCCAAACACGTCATAAAAATGAAATGAAATACAAATTGTGTATCAAAAATATGAGAAATACAAATTATGTAACAAAAATTTACCCTTGGATGTACGCATTGTGCCGCAAGATGATCAACCAAGGCACTATAGCCTTGGCGATATCCAATATTGTACTCGACATTTGTATACTTACGTCCATAATCTTTAACCTACATCAACACAAATTGATGGTTAGAAAAAAACAAAAAATTATTGGTAAACAATAAACATATGAAATGCAATTAGCTAAAAAGAGAATTGCTTACAAATTGGGCATGCATATTGGCCTTGCCTCCTGATCCAAGGTGAGATTGGCCTAAAAGACTAAGCCTTGATTTTGTTGCCTCTCTTTGTTGTTTAAAGCGCTCGAGATTAGGATGCTTGGGTTCATAAACAACTTTTCCCCAATCTTTTTTAGATGCCCATCCCGGCCTCTTCTTGTCTTTACTACATAATCGTCTTAATGATTGGCACTTGTGGCGAATATGCGTACACATACTCGTCTTCACCCATTTGTCATTAAATCGATTTGGTGTGAAAACTCACGGTACAATATATCAAGTATCTTGTCTTTGTCCCCTTGGCCTTGTTGCTCCCAAGGATTAAACAAATCATGACCAAAGTATTTAAGAGTAAGGTCGTGCAATCTATTGATGACGACCTTACCCCTAATGTCCATGATGATGGAACCGTCCTCATCAAGGTCATAGAAAATATTCATGGATTCTTTCGACGACATCTCTGTCGAAAAGAATCCACGATCTTGTTGATCGGATTCTCCTTCGGAAAGACAAAGGGCATTTTAATACACTTTTCAGATTTCAAGTGTCGCATGGCTCTGCCACGCGTGGCAGTGCCACGCAAATTTTTTTTGCGTAAAAATACGTGATTACGGTTGGAAGGTGTCATATAGTGGGTGGTTTGTCAAAAAGACAAATTATGGAACTAAAAACGTGATTTGACTCTTATCTTATAAATTTTTTTGAGAACAAAAGCATGTGAGTGATATGACATATTTTTAAGCATGAATTTTTAAGGACAAAAGCATGTGATTGATATGACATATTTTGGGTACAAGAGGACCATGTTTTCTTTGAAGATTTTGATGGTTTTTTAAAAAGGACAAATGAGTATTAATTATATTTTGATTTGATATAAGACAAGTAGATAATTTGATATGGTTGGTACAAAATGACCATGTGTTTAAGAGAATTTTGTGATTTATAAAAAATGACAAATGTAAATATGTGGTTTGATGTCGTACATAAGTTATGGACATTATTTAGTTTATAAAGTATTAATTAATTTGTTATATATATGTCCCTTAGAAACCCATTCCGACCCTTTTGGGTCAGAACGTACTGGGTCGGAACGTTTTTTTAAAAATACAAAAACATGTGTTAAGTTGGGCGCAATCTTCCTTCTTCTTCTTTGTAATACCTTGAGGGATGCTAGATATAGTACTACTTTCATGAAGTATGGTACCAATGAGCTAATAGATTTCAAGGAACATGGTTGTGTGCTATGCGGTTAAAGCCAGTTGAAGGAAGATTAAGGATAGAAGAGATCTGAAATCTCTGTGGGTGGGATCCGAGGAGAAATTGGAAGTGGATTTTTTTTGTGAAGGGATTGTTGATGGATGGAGATAGGAGCAATTGACAAGAGCGCAGGGGAATGTGGTGGGTTGTTTTCGGACTTTGTGTTGAGTGGATGGAAAGGAAATAGCTACCAGCAGCTCGGCAGACGTTGTTAGATGATTGCTAGCATTGAGAAATAGATCAAACATCTTTGTTTGTGAAATCCTTGGCTATGGTCTTGTGTAGAGGTGCTATCGGCAATGCTAAGAGGATCGGCATAATTAATTGATTGTATCATAGTCGAATTTGATTTCAGAGGATCATTGAGAGCGTAAAATGGGTTTTTCTTGAGATGGTGATGGGGGACAAGAAAAAATTGAGCATTTGCATTGTCCATCTATTGAAGTGCTCATGCTCCTATATTAGATCTCTGTTGCTGTAATCTCTTCTTAAAATAAAACTATTGCTCTCTTGTCCTTCCAAGCAACAGACTAATCATCCTGCCCAAAGACTAGATTCAATCTATCAGGGGCCAAAATTGATTGTTCCAAATCATAGGTTGACCAAGTTTCAGTCACTCGATGTTCTATGTCAAGTGATAAGGACCAAGATCTTGTATTGGACATTAGATTTGAACTATCTCAAGTGATGGGAATCGACTTTGATCTATTTCATGAGCACACAATTTCTTGAATGTGGTCACTTTAAGAGAAACCTTTAGTGATATTCACCAAAAGTGAGCTATTCCAAAATACACACATCAAATTTTAGTTATCTCATGTGATATGAGTCAATTTCATTGACAATGGTCAAGCTTGAGCTATGTTAGTATACTAGACTTGGGATTGGTTGAGTCTGATCACTTGATGAGCCGTGTCGGGTGATAAGCAACAAAACCACGCATAGACATAAACTTTAAGTTATCACGTGTAATAGGGGTTTGACAAGGGGTTGAACTTGAGTTGTCTTAATATATTACTTGTTGAGTCTAGTCACTTGATAGAGCCATGCCAAGTAATAAGAAACAAAATCACATGTTAGGTAGCAAATTTTGACTTTCTCAAGTGATAGAGACACCAAAATGGGGCTATTTACATTGATAGACACCAAGATTGAGCTATATGATGTGATGTTGGTCAATTATGATCACTCAAAAAACAATGATGAGTAATTAGGACCAAAATCGAGTTGTCTCACATGTAAGCACAACATTCAAAGTTACATGAATGTCATAAACTCGAAATTACTCTAACTTGATCACTCAATGTCTTATCTCAAGTGATAGACAATAATTTTGAGCTATATCGCATGATAGATTTATTATAAGTATACACTTATTCAAAATAGAAAAGAAAATCTTATTTGCTTTTAAATTAATCATAAAGTTGTTGTTTATTAACATATTATTCATAATAGCTAAAAAAAAATTTACAACAAATTAATTTTGCCATGTGTGGCACTGCCACGCGTGGCAAATTTTCGAAGCAAAATTTTTCTAAGTATTGTGTTTTGATATTGCCATGCGTGGCAAATTTTTTGACAAATTTTGTCACGCATGGCAATAAAAAAAGCCATCGCTTTGGAATTTTCTTTGGAGATTTGCCACGCGTGGCAAATTCCAAAAGAATCATGTTAGATGACAATTGGTTAAATAACAATCGTACGTGGCACTTCCACACATGGCTGTGCCACGCCGACATATTTTGGCGCTCATATTCTAGGTTGAATTTAAAAAAAATTGCGTGGAACTGCCATGCGTGGCAGTGCCATGCAGAATTAATTTTTTTTCGCCGGATCCCACCTCCAGCCTAGATTTCACCGGCAGGGTCCTCAAAAAACTAAATTGGTATTTAGGAAGTGAGTTTCGGTTTTCTTGAGTCACTTATGTTGCCGGTTACTTCATTAGGAGCACTTTCCCATTTGCAACGGTTTCAATTAAAGGTTATGCTGATTTTGTGCGGCTTCTTGAGGATCACATAATGATAGTTTATGTGGTTGTTGTTGGGTTGTCTTTTGCTTTGTTGATTGAGCTAGATTTGGCTTAAAATGCAATAAAAGCATGGAAAGATACTCAATCGGTTACTCATTTCTTGCTTTGATTGTTGGGCACTGCCACGCATAAGAAAAATGTCAAAATTTTGGCTAAGTATCGGGTTTGCGTGGCAGCATCGCATGGCAAAATACACATATGTGAAGTTGTGATGTGCATTAAGAGCATCTAGGTTATCAATATTCATTAAATTGGTTTTTACCTATTTAGATGGGCAAAAATTGAATAACAATCTTACATGTCTTCTTTAGTGAGGTATGATTAAAAAATGAAAATTAGATTAAGCATTTACTATTTTCAGATGTAGGTAAGATAGAAACATTTTCCATCTCTATCATCGTGTTATCATGTCCTTTTGTTTAGATACCACCATTCGTATAGATACTACCATTCGTGTAGATACGACCATTTATTGTGCTTGTAAAGTAGTCACCTAAATAGCATTTTGCAACACTAACCTGAATAGCAGTCGTGAGAGATGATAGAATCAAAAGCAATGCCATACACACGTACTTAGATTTGGAACAAAACACTTTCTCGAACTAGTCTAAACAACATAGCATCGTATGTGTGCTACCATTACTTTTAAACATCACGATGTTTGCCATATACATACTTGTATTGAAGTGTCAACGAATCAAAAGGAATAGAAGTGCAAATTCTGCAATCTATGAGTTGATGTAAAAAAAGAGACATATTTCACTCAATGTGTAAGTCCACATTTGATTTATGAAAAAATGTAAGTGCTATATTGATTGTGAGCAAACAAATTATGATGTTAGTTTCTATCCACCAGCGGTGGAGCCATTGAATGATAAACTAACAAGTAGCTCCATCGTTGTCCTACCAGTGATGGAAGTCAAATTTTGGTCATAATATTTGTGAAATAGAGTATGCTTATGGTCTAGCATCCTGGAAACACCTGCATCGTTGTCCAACAAAAGGCTTATGCTACCATTCAAGCATTCAAATGAGTGTTTATGCTTGTTTCTGAGCAGAAACAGAAAAAAGCCTTGGCGTGTTGCTAGTGTTGTCCCAGCGCATTCATAACTCAAAGTCTTTTTTTGCAATTTTCATAACTCACATGCCATAAGTGCAAGCATATGTGCATTCATTAACTATCGTAGGTCATGTTTGACATCCATCAATCATCTGGAAAAAGTATGCTTTCCTTAATTATATCAAAAGGAACATAATCAAAGCCACATAAAGATCCAGCACCCTCTCTCAACCACATTTTGTGAGGGAAATTACTATCAATCAAGCTATAATTATGTATACGAACAAAATAACAAAGTGCATGCAGATTTGTAGTGAAGGATCACTTACCGTAGTGTATGGTTATGTTGAAAACCAGATCATAGATGGGTGCCACTGATCAAGCTTCTTTAGAAGCATAAGGAGAGTCTAAAAGAGAGGAAGAAGAGAAGGAGGAAGAGTGGTGGGAATGGGGACATATACCACTCTTATATAGAATTTATCCTCATCCTTCACGTGAGAGATGAGGTTAGGCAACCCCACATGCCTTGTGGAGGAGATAACCAATCTTGTTTGTAGGATGCAATAGGGGATATCTTGACCATCGAAACTGGAGGTAAAGTTTATTGGGGAGTTCTTAAATTTAAAAAACCTTTTTTGAGTGCAAGACTCCATGGTTTAAATGACTTAGATACCACCCATGAGAGCAAATATGATAGAAAGAGCTTACCAATCTGACAGCATAACGACCGCAGACTCTGAATGATCTTCATGGACACAGGTGAGGGTACGTATAGAGTGTAGGACTCACCCCGTCTGCCCAAGCATTGAATTCACATGTAAGTATACTATTAATCCCTGCCAAAGTCCCATGCATGTCCACTGCATATAGGTACCCCTAACCCACAATAGACAAGATCCATGCAAAAACACAATGCATGTACATCCTATCCCATACTAGGATGCAACACACATGCTAATACTACATGCAGGTGACCCCATGGTCCTACTCGACTACTATCTAGATTAGGCATGGTCCCTATGTCCAAGGCATCCCCTAATGGTCCAAACCCCCATTAGGGCCATTGCACAAAGATTCTTGTACAAGCCAACCTTCTACAATGCTAGCTTTTGGCCTTGCTTTTAGTCTCATAGAGCCCTTCAAAACTTTCATAAAACGCTCAAGGAATCGAATAAGTTCTTTTCAAGTCAGCCGCTTGTAGATCTTTATGAGCTGTTGAGTTGTCTTTTATGCCAATGATGTGGCTCCATAGTGATTCATAGATGTTTTTAAATATGTGCATAAGATCCAAGAGATGATTAATTAATAACGCTCCAATAGGATAATTTATGAAAAATAGACAATTGTTTCATACCATCAATTGATTCATTCCATGAAGAATTGACATCATGATGTTTAAGCCATTCATCATGTCATTCCGCTACTCCCATGCATGAGGGTGGTCGTGTAGTTAATGGATTATCTCTTCGCCCCCCAAAAAACACCTATTAAACTTTTGAGAAGGATAATCAAGCAAGTATTTGGGGTGATTTTCGCAGACCATTTTTTTCAACATATTTGTTCGATGTTGAACCTCCAAATGTGGCCCACAAATGTAACATGTGTTTATAACCCAATGTAGTTAAACTTAAGTATATTTACAAGCTTGGCTCAATAAGGCCTAAAATGCCCAAAATAGAAAAAGTCCTAGTTGACAATTTTTCACAAATGGTGGATCCAAACCTCACTTGTAATCAAAGCATGATTTGAATAGGCTCAAAGCCAAAGAAAAATGTCAAAAGAATGTACACTCCAAAAAGAGCCTGTCACAACTAGGATGCAAGCAATGGGCAATGGGATCAAGTGGAAAGGGGGACTCAAACAAGCATGTCTCTAATCTAAACCATAATATATCATCTTTCAAATATTATATATATCATTAAAATTTACATCTTGACCGTGAGTTTGCATATAGAAAGTTGTATGATGTGTTAGTGGATAAGTTGACTAGTGAGAACTGACTTCCACGAGTATTTTGTTTTGAAACTCAAAATATATTTTTCCATATAGAGGTTTAACAAAATATTTGATGGTTGTTCTATGATTTTGCAATAAATCATGTCCACGGAGACACGTTTGCACCTTTCTATTAAATGTTCTTCTATTTGCTTTGGAATTAATTGATCTTTTTTCAATTCTGGTCATAATTCTTTTCAATTAATTCTTTGGAACTCTTGCAAAAGTTTTTTGTCTTCCAAATTGCATAATTGAAATTCCATCCAAGTTACTTGCTTAGCCTAGGATTGAATCTTCCAGATTAGACTCAATCTTCACAAGAATTTTAATGATATGAAACTATGAATGACCATTATTCTTTTTGGATATTGAATGAATTTATTGCTCTAATGGTGTGCAGGTATTACTACCTGTAGAACTAAGAACCTTCTATGAGCCATGTCTGATGGTATGAATACTGACCTTTCTTTGAAAGTATGTGCAGGTACTCATGAAAGTGCTTGAAGAACCAAAACAAGAATACGAAGCCTTCTAGGCTTAAGGACTAACTTTCTTTGAAGGTATGTGCAGGTACTCATGAAAGAGCCTAAAGGACAAGAATAAGAACAAGAAGCTTTCTAAGCTTAAGACAATTAACAAAGAAGGCTAAGAGGAGTCTATAAAGAAGGCTTATTTCTAAGTCTATAATGAAGGCTCAGAGGAGTTTATAAAGAATAGGACAAGGCCAAGGGACTGATCACCCTATTGGCCCTTTTCCACCATGATTGAGGATGGGCAACCTCTAGAAAAAAGTGCCAATGAAATAATGACTACTATGCAAAAACAAGATGGGCATATACTTTGGGTTTCCCTAGTAAGATTGCACTTGGGTGAATTCCCAAGTTGTGACAATGAAAATCCATAAGAAAAAGTGGCCAAGTCTAAAGCTTGTGCCACCTACCTCCACCTACCTGGCCACGTGGCTTCTAGGCTATCATACACCTAGACTTGGGCACCCTCCTACACTCTTACTTCACCATCCAACTCATCCTAACAACTCTCACAAGCTAATACACCTCATCCTTTCACCCACTCTAACTAATACATCTCATCCATGCACTCCACTTCATCTTTAGTCCAATTGGAGTTTTTCCCACACCTCATGCACTTGTACTTGACACCTCACTCACTTTGGAATGCTTCTCCACTCTCTATATAAGTGGAAATACACCCCCTTATCAAGAGGATGCAACTTATGCAATATTACGTTATGGTCTATGACATACATGAGGATTTCTACAATAGACTTTAAATAGCCTTGATAAGTAGTTACTAAGAAGTACTTACGTTCCACGTCTATAAAAACTGATAATCAGTTATTTACGATACTTTTAACAAGGACATGATTTATTTGACTTGAGGGCAGTATCTTTTTGGGTAAGCTATGAATTTTATAAGAAGATTGCCCTTGGCGTGCTTATATGGCACGGAATTGCCCAAGTCATAAGGTGCTTGGACTCCCTACGACTTTCATGGGAGTGCTTGGGGCTAGTATGGCACGGATCTACCCTAGTACCTAGCACTGATGCCGAAGTCATGCCTCTTGTTATCAGTATATTGCAAGATAGCTTTGTACATGTAAAATGCTTATGAGAACTTAATAAATTCTTTTTTGCTCTTATATTGATCAGTACAACTTCTGCTCTGATATAGTTTTGTTAAAGAGTAGAATGTATTGCTAATTATGGAACACATTATAGGGAAATCGGATGTATTAATTGTAATTGTAATCAAGCTGATAAGGTACTGAATCTTGTTTCGGACATGGATAACAACTGACGCTCAGCTATGACACACGTCTTCCTCACGTAACTAACTTGTGCGATTTTTGTGGGATGGGGGCAGGTAATAGCTGAGTGTCCTAAAACTTGCTTCGCTTTATGGTATTCTGTACTGTAAGACTTTATACAGCTTTGTTCTTACTTGTTATGCTATAAATTGAAGGGTCCAAAGGGTTTGGTTTGACTTGACAAGAGGGGCTATGTGAAATTTTTTTACTCTCTCTCTAGTATCTTTGATGCCACCTCGACTAACCATTACCTTTACTTGTAATCTATGGCTAACTAGGTCTGTTTTATGGTTTAGTCCACAATATGGTTTCATGATGCAGTTACACTTGGTTATGGGGAGCCCCTTCCTTCGCCTAGCCCCTTTATTCAGACTATCATTTGTTGCATGAGGAAAGCTATTGAGGTTCACAATCTTATTACCTCAACTAATATAGCTACTCGTAATGCTGTTGGCCCTGATGATATGATCTTTTGCTAACTATGATGAGCGCTTTGTTGCTGAAGTAAGTTTTTGTAATTCACATATTCAAATTTTTTTTACCTGTTTGGAAAAAGAAAATGGTGTTTTGATTGCTCATATTTCTACCATTACCGAACCTCCTCTTTCACCTCACCCTTTGATCTTTACTGAAGACCTTGATGAAGATAGTGCTTCCCAACTAGAATTTTTTTCACAAAAGTTTTGTGAAACCAATAATCAGTCTGCCTTTGATTTTTGTCAAGCCAAGAGTTGCCAAGTACCTTTGGTACCTGTTCGTACTATTGAGTTTAAATCTGCCAAAACTTCCTTTAAGCTTTGGGGCCTTCCTTCTATTAACTTCCTGGCACCCATTTCTATGGAGTTTTGAATTGCTCTTACCCATCTTACTGATATTGAATTTCAAGCCAGTGAGCTTGCTGCTTTGGTACTTGTCTTCACTCATGTATTTTTGCAAATATGTAGAAACATGAATGAATCTATATTAACTACGGGATTTAGGGAGAGAAAGAATAAATCCAATAACAAGCCCATGAGGGTAATATTTTTTATGCTCTTATAATTTTTTTTGACGAGCCATGTTCAAGAAGCTTCAAAGTCAAAAGATTGGCATGATGCAAGATTTTGGAATATAATGCTTTGATTGAAACTTTACACAATATTTGGTAGATCTTTCACTTGATAAGAGAGTTGTTGGTGGTAAGTGGGTATTTAGAACTAAACACAATCAATATGGATCTATTAACAAGCTCAAGGCTTTCTTGGTGAAAATGTATCCCACAGTACATCTTTCTCTTTGCGTTTATCACTTGCAACTTCAATCCTTATTGCACCAAAAGGTTTATCTCTGCCTCTCCAACCTGTCTCTTGGGGTTGAGTAGTAGTATCATGAGGTGTATCCTCATGTCCATCACTAGGAAAGTCAATAAATGGATCATCATCAGGAGGTATCCTCACTGTACCATCTTTCTCATTGGATGTGTCCATCTTCTCAACATCCTCATCTTCATACATCTTAGACTCATCAAAGATAACATCACAGCTGACATGTATTTTGTTCTCCACTAGATCAAAACACCTATAGCCCTTCACACAATCATCATATCCTAGGAATATGCACTTTATAGCTTCTACATCAAGCTTACGTATTTCTTCCTTAGGAATGTGTACAACGGCCTTAGATCCAAAGATTAGCAAGTGGTTCAACTTTGGCTTCTTCTTCATGAATGCCTCCTCAGGTGTTATCTTTGGTATGGCGATGGTAGGACTTCTATTTTGAAGATAGACTGCCGTACTGCATTCTTCTAACCAAAAATCTTTTGGTAGTTTCATCTTAGCTAGCATAGATTTGGCACTTTCCACAATCGTACGATTCTTGCTCCCAGCTACACCATTGAATTCAAGAGTATGAGCTTGCATAAATTGTCTTTTGATCCCACATTGATCATAAAGATCATTGAAGTTTGTAGACTTGTACTCAACTCCACTATCAGATCTTAGAACTTTGATCTTTCTACTTGTTTGATTTTCGACAAATGCTTTGAAGCTCTTGAAAGTGACAAACGCATCTGATTTCTTCTTCAAAAAGTAAATCCACGTCTTGCATGACATATCATCAATGAAGGTCATGAAATAGAAGGCTTTACCTAAGAACATAGTCCTAATAACCCGCATAGATATGTGTGGATCAAATCCAGGATGTTCTTTGCCCTTGCAACACCATTTTTATTGAACTTCTCTCGATGCTGCTTCCCATACACACATGACTTGCACATTGTCTTCAAGTGGCCTTCCATCATAGGCAATCCTCTCACCATTTTCAGTTTCCTCATCAAGCTAAGGCTTCCTAGATTCAAATGACCAAGCCTTTTATGCCACAGTTCAGTTTGCGATGGAATGGATGAGATAAGTCCATGTTGCCTCTTGATTGTAGCATTCAACCTGTACAATTTAGTGTCGGGCTCCCTTACACCATCCGCAATGACTTTGAACTTTTGGTTCACATCCTTCACAAAGCAACGATCATGGGAAAATTCTACTTTCAACTTTTGATCAGTAATGACACCAACAGAAAGTAGATTTTTCTTCGAATCTGGTACATAAAGTACCTCCTTCATCGTCCTACTTTTGCCATCAGGTAATTGGATGAAAATGGTGCCTATCTCCTTGATCTTGCACCCATCACCATTTGCTTGTGAAACAGACGTTCCATTATCCAACTCTCTCAAGCTGCTGAACCAATATTTGTTACCTGTCATGTGTCTTGTGGCTCCTGAGTCAATGTACCACACTTGATAATCTTGATTAGATGACAATGTTGATACGAAGATGTTAGAGTCTTCAATCTCACCTTCATCAACAAGGTTACCTCTTTCTTTGGTTTCCCCTTGGCTGATTCCGCCAAGAATTTCCGACTTTCGCTCTTCTAATGGCCCTTTTTGCTGCAATGGAAGCATTTGCCCTTGTCTTGCTGGATGATCCCTAATCATCCTGAGTCTTGGCAAATTGCTACTTAGACTTCTTCTTGCCCTTGCCTTTGCCTTGTTTTTGGCGTGTTGCAAGTGCTTGATCGTCAATATTTTGACGTCTAGCTTTCACCATTTCTCGTCATTGCTCCTCCTGCATCAAGATTCCCATGAGCTCGTCAAAGGTGTCAAAGGTTGGAAATATTTCTCTTGATGCTATTATACTCACAAACATCTGATAAGGTTCTGCAATGCCGCACAATGCATTGTGCACTAGCTCAACATCATGTATGCACTCACCAATAAAATGCAGTTCATCCCTCATTGTCTTGATTCTGGTCCTATATGTCTGAATGTGCTCTCCTTGTTCCATTCGGGCACTATTCAGTTTTGACTTCAAAAACATAATCCTTGATGGATTTGACGTCTCAAATTGCTCCTTTAGGAGATCTCATGCATGTGTAGGTGTAATGGCATCACTTATGTGGGTAATGATGTGGTCTTTCACTACAAGTTGATGAAGGTCAAAGCCCTCCTTGCCTTCCTATTGAACACTTTAATGCCCGCTTCATTTGGTGGCCTTCTCTCATCACCTGTGATGACATCCCATAGTTCCTTCTCTATCAGTATGTTTTTCATTTTGAATTTCCACACGGCATAGTTGGAAATCCTGTCCAATTTGCTACTTTTGCTCAAAATGGACTCTCTCATATTTGCCATCCCAAAACTACCTAAACTGCAACTGTTGGCTAAAAGATGTGTTCTGAGTACAATGGTGACATTAGTAGCTTACTTTAATGACCTACTAAAATTTCACACCAGGATGTCTTGTTGCTTAGGTGGCGTTTCGCAAGCCAAGTCGCTTTTCAAACGTGCAATGCTTCTCACCTCACACTCCTAACTACCCGCTCCCTGAAAGGGGCAAAAGAGATTTGACGTCCACTGAGCGCTTTCTCCATTGCAAGTGCTTGGTTTTGCGATATTGTACTTGTAGGTATAGTCTGACTATCCTTCGTTTGGAGGCTATAGCCTATCGTTTGGGTCAAATAGGCTAAAGGACTAGAAAATAAGGACCTTTCTTGTTTTGAACTATTTCTTCTTCTTGAAATAACTTCAAACTTCATTGGTGAAGGGATCCAACTCCAATTTCAAACTAAAATTTTTTAATGAAGTTGAAGGCCAATTTGCACTTCGACTCCCTTTAGCCTTCTTCAAAGCCTGCTCCAACTCAATCCAATGGCTATCCTCAATCTAATGGCCCAAAACGATTCTAATTTGGGAGATTCTATGCATTGATCTCCTGGATTCTCAATCCAACGACTAAGAGATTTTGGGTGTCCCGAACCCTTCTCCTTGCGGCCGCTACACACTCAAATGCACGGACTACCCACTCCCCTTCACTGGCGTGACCTTTCCATGGATGACTCCTTCTCCTTCATGAGGTCTCCCAGTTATGGAGGGTTTCTCCTACCTTGTGAATCATGCTCCAGCTTCCTCCAGATCACACGCATGTCAGTGGACACCTGGCTGCTAATTCAACGTTTTAGGGTGCCCTCCTTCAAGCTTTTACAGCTCCAAAAACCGTTCAGAATAACAAGAAAACTTTGATTTTGTGCTTCCAAACCCCAAACTAGAGTTTTTCTGATCTTGGCTTCCTGCTCACAACTCTCTGACAGGCCAATCCTCTTCCTTTGAGGTCGCCCTACTGCTAGGAGTCTGATGCTTTAAATCCTTCTCAAAACGGTGTATTTGTATGCCACATGGCACCTTTGAATATGGCCTAGTGCCCCATCCCATGTGCTTGTAATTTGAAATGCATGCGCTCATTAGAAGCTAAGGTTAATGTTCTCAATGTTCTTATTTGGATCTGGACATGTGGACAATATTACGGACCTATTTTCTAGGAGCACATGGCAAGTTGGCAACCAAGCAAGTGGCTTACCTACCCTTTTGGAAGCATTAGCTTGTTAGGGGCTTCATATGCAAGAATTAGAGTCTTTAAAATTTATGTATTCCTAATTAGGTAATTTAAGCTACTAAGTTGATGATTCATTGTACTTCTACTTGACACCCAACAGGGTTGGCTCCATTGGCTAGCTTGGCATCCAAAGTTTATTTGGACTCAAGTTTGAGCCTCTCTTGGAAACCAAGAAGCATTGCACTTCTACTTGAGATTTAATGATTTAATAGTGATTTAATGCTTGTTTTTACTTGTGTTTTCATATGATTGAAGCCATACACTTTGATATATAGTAACTTACTTGCTTTGAACTCATTTTTGTGTTTGGGTGATCAAGATCAAGAAGATGGTGGAGCAATTTCCAAAATGATAGCTAGTGGTGAGTACCATTGGAATTTCCAATTCCAAAAAGTGCATCACCTTTATGTTGTTGGATTATTCTCCTTCTTACCAATCGACTAATCGGTTTTAATCTTCATCCATTGTTTATCGCAATTTTCTTGTGCTTTTATACAGTCTACGGATTTACATGTGTTTTTACACAGTCTGCAGAAATACACGGAGTTTGAAATAGTGTCGTATTTTTTGTCTGTCATGAATCCCTTGTAAAAATGCAGTGTTGTCTTTTCGCATTTTTCGCCTGACAAGAATCACGAGTAAAAATGCAGTGTTGTATTTTATCACTTTTTCAAAAGTGCCTCAAATGTTAAGAAAATGACTTTGGCAAAGTGTGTGATAACTCTAAATTAGATTTTAGGGCACCTTCGGGTTTTTTGCAAAAATCCCGACACTGTCGCATTTTTGCGACATTGTCGCCTATGGCTGTTTTAGTTCATTTCCGTAGAAGTGACAGTCTAGTTCATTTATGCAGACAAATGATTTACGGCCAATTTCCACTGCTTATCAGCAATCAATGACAAGGAACTGGATGAATGCTAGCGGACACCAACCAACTGGCAATTGCATTTGATGACCTAATTGCTTAGTATATATAGTTGTTCATATTCATACTTTTTATCAATCAATCAAGAAGACATTCTGAAGCGACACATCAACATTGTGAATAGTGAAGGGGCTGAGTGTTATTACACTATGCTTCCTCTTATCAAGCAGATCATTCACAATCAGAAAGTATTGTAGTTAGCTCTCTATCAAGCTTTCAAGCTTGAACTCTCTTGAGCATTCTAGCTCAGTCTTTTAGAGATTTATTTTAGAGTTGCTATTGCGCTACTGTGACAAAATTTTACAGCGAAATGAATCCCAATCAATCCTAAAAGTGATGGAGGATGCAAAAATCAAATATCTAGATCCAAACTATGAGCTAGAATCAAGACTAGTTACCAAAACTAGCAAATTTGGCATTTAACTCCACATTAGTCACATAGATTTGATCAAATGAACCAAAGTAAAGTACAACAAGCTTCTCAGACTTGTAAACAAGTTTAGTACCTTCCAAACCAAGCAATTAATGCATAAGAACACTCACATCCAATAGCTAGAACTCGCCATCAAAAGATAATGGTGATAGAAGTGGAGAAACTCGTTTTTTCTTGATATTTGGATGGAAATCCCATCATACATTTATACTTTTCAAGCTCGGATCTGAGCATATTAGGGCACCACTGAACTTATCATACCCTAAGCCTAACATCTACCCTAATAGGTCATTGGATCTACCCTAACTTGGGGTCAAGATCTTAATCCAAAAATACTGTAAAACATGCTATTTTTAGATCCTAGAATTTCTCTAGCCTATCCAAACACATTTTTACCTCATTTCAAAGATGCTATCACAATGTAATATGAGGAATGAACTTATTGGAAAGAATCCTATGTGATTTGGCACGTGTGGCATCTATCTACATGGCCATCTTGCCAATTACAATGCATGTGACCAAAATTGGTCAAGCTAGAATTGTGAAATTTCAATACTCCTTCTCACAATCTAGCTAGATGATAACATAGTTTTACCAATTAAGCCAATGATGCAAAAAATGCACTTAGAAAAATCTTGAACGATTCGCGAACAATTTTGCGAAACTCAAATTATTTCTGTTCGAGAATAATTCATGTTGGATCAATCAGGCCTTGTAACACAACGAAACAAAACGAAATGAAATGAAGCGAGGCGAAACTTAAACGAGCTCTGACATTGATTCATGCTGGAAGCACAGAGATTGCGAAATGACACGAAATGAAATGAAGCGAAAGAATTCACGCCAAGGTCAATCAAGCTCTATAATGAGACGAGGCGAGACGAAATGAGACGAGGCAGACGAAACGAAACAAGAAACAAAACGAAACAAAACGAAACTTAAGTGAGCTCTGAAATTGATTTATCCTTATAGCCAAGTGATTGTGAAGCGAAGCGACACGAAACACAAAGTGAAAGGATTTGCGAACGAAATTAGTTTGTCAAAAATTTAGATATGATTGCTGGCCACTACCGGCTATATCATTCCTACAATCCTTTAGAGAATAGACAGACATTGCTGATCTACGTTACCAGATTAATGTAGCATTCAATGAAATCAAACTAATGTGCGAAATTGAATGAACAAGTGAATCAGACACACGAATAGTAGCAGACAAAAATATATTCGAGATCATACAATCATATAGATTAATATGTGCACAATAGCTACAATATCATCTATTGATTTTTTGATTCTTCAAGCACTGCATGACAGATCCATGCAGTGCGTTGGCATGAGAGAAATATAGTTCTCTCACGAATCATGTCTGGCTTACTAGCGGACTTTTGGATCTATAGATTCTTTACGAAAATTGTCTTGCTCATAGGTGGACTGTATTCTATTTTTCGTCTTCTGACTTCTTGTCTTGCTTGCTTACTAGCTGCACTTCAAAAATCAAATATAATTCGTCTTGATGTTATGAAGTGTAAGGTAGCTCTTGAGTCTAGGATCACCTCCTGTGTGTCAGATTTGACACTGCACACACGTGTGCATAGATGTAGGTGGTCGAATTATTTCTGTTCGATCTCTCTTCGTCCATTTTCAAGCTCTCTGGCTCCTCGACATAGGATGAACTATTATTGTTCTCCTGTTTGCTTTGTGTTGACTTGTTTCTTGGGTTCAGGCAGCAGTCCATGGCTGCATGACCTTTCTTGTGGCAGTGGATACACTCAATTTTTTAATTGAGCCCACACAAATCGACTGTGCATCCTTCACGTCTACATCTCACGCAGGTCTTCTTGTCTCCACCTTGCTGTTTCGACCTCTCTTTGTTCTTCCACTTGTCTTTACTAGTTCCCTCTGCTTGCTGATCACAATCCTACTTTCGATCTGACTCCCTCTTAAGCTTGAATTGTTTCTTTGTCTTTTCTTTGTTGCTATAGAGGGCTTGGTCAGAAGCATCCTTGTGATCAAGGTGCTCTCTAGCCTCGACTTCCTCTCGAATCTCAACAATTGCCTTTTTGAGAGTCGTTGTAGGATCCTTTGCAAGCAGAGTTTTGGTTGTCTGGAAAGATCTAGGTAAGGCTCTCAACAAATAAGTGAGTTGCTTCTCTATTGACACTACATTTTCTGTCCCAGAGTTGTGTAGTGATAGGAATTGATCCTTCATTTTCCTTCCAAAAGAAATGAGGTCTTTGTCATCCCACTGTAGGTCTGTTAGCTGATCTTTCAACATCATTATTTAACTGCGTGATTTTGTTTGAAATCTCGTGAGTAGTATATCCCACATCTCCTTTGCTTTGGAGAGTGTAGCCAGGTCAAGTCTGAGGCTATCCTCGATGGATGATGATAGCAAGGCTACTGCCTTGTCATTTTTCTCCCTCCATTTGTGTAGCTCTTTGCCTGTTGTTGTAGGCATCTTCTCTGTGTCGTCTACCCAGGGAAATAATCTTTCATCCTTTACTATCAGCGAGGTCTTAACTTTCCATGCTAGAAAGTCAGATCCTGATGAATCCAGAGCTGTACAGATCTTGGATTGTATGCTACTTATTGAAGCCATTGCTTCTGAATTTGTATTCACTTGTTGATGGTTGTTTGTTTGAATGCTTAGCCCCTTAATTCTGATAGATTTTCAGCTATGTCAGACTTTGACAAGGTAGGCTCTGATACCACTGATGCAAAAAATGCACTTAGAAAATGCAAATTCTAGCTAGAAAACTTTGGTGACAAATTGATAAAATCTCGAACAATTCGCGAACAGTTTCGCGGAATTCGAATTATTTCTGTTCGAGAATAATTCGTGTTGGATCAATCAGGCCATGTAACACCACGAAACGAAAGAGACGAAATCTAGACGAAAACTAAATGAAGCAAAGTGAGGCGAAACTTAAATGAGCTCTGATATTGATTCATGTTGGAAGCACAGAGATTGCGAAACGACACGAAACGAAATGAAACGAAGCAAAAGAATTCGTGACAAGGTCAACCAGGCTCTGTAACGAGACGAGACAAAATGAAACAAAACAAAATGAAACGAAAGTTAAGTGAGTCCTAAAATTGATTTACCCTTATAGCCAAGTGATCACAAAGCGCAACACGAGAGGAAAGGATTTGTGAATGAAATCAGTTCGTCAGGAATTCAAATATGATTGCTGGTCACTGCCAGCTATATTATTCTAACAATCCTTCAGAGAGTAGACAGACACCGCTGATTTACATTAACAGATTAATGTATCATTCAAAGAAATCAAACCAATGTGTGAAATTGAATCAGACACATGAATAGTAGCAGACAAAAATACATTCGAGATCATACAATCATACAGATTAATATGTGCACAACAGTTACAATATCATCTATTGATTTTTTGATTCTTCAAGCACTGCATGACAAATCCACGCAGTGCGTTGGCATGAGAGAAATACAGTTCTCTCACAAATCATGTCTCGCTTACTAGCGAACTTTTGGATCTATAGATCCTCTACGAAAATGGTCTTTTCTACAAAAACTGTATTCTGTATTTTTTGTCTTCTGACTTCTTGTCTTGCTTGCTTACTAGCTTAGTATTATGCATCAAATAGAAAGCATATAGTTTGCGAACAATTTTGTGTCGTGCCGTGTAACTTACAGATTAAAAAGATTAAACATCTACAACTAATCGCGAATTACAAGAGTGGCAGATTAGCCACGATCTATAATACTTTTGGTGATGTCATAATATCAGATCAAATATTTGTACCCCTTGGGACTTGGCTGATCTTCTTGGCTGTTTGTGGAGCACGACTGATTTCATGTCGTGTTGTCTTTTGTCAGAAATTCAGGATTGAAAGCTAGCAAAGCTTTGGTATCAAAATCATTTTGTTTCTTCAACCAAGGGCTAATCTAAGCTTCAAAAAGACATTCTTTTGAAGAGGCTTTGTCATTTTATCAACTATGCATTCTTCACTTGAAACACGCTCCAATGAGACCTCCTTAGCTTGGACCTTTTGTCTTACAAAGTGGGGAGCAATCTCTCTGTGTTTGCTTCTTGCATGGTAGATTGGATTGGATGCTAGGTGTTGGGATGAGATGTTGTCATTGTAGATGAGTGAAATGACACCTGATCTGATCACTTTGAGCTCCTCAAGCAACCTCTTGATCCATAGTACTTCCTTGGTTGTGGTTGTTAAAGCCTTGTACTCGGCTTCGGTTGATGAAAGAGATATTGTTTCTTGCTTCTTTGATAACCAAGAAACCACACCTTCTCCAATGACAGTTGCAAAGGCACTTGTTGACTTTCTATCCTTCTTGTCCCCTGCAAAATCTGAATCACTAAAAGCATGCAAGTTAATGGATTCACCTCTATAAAGGATCCCAAAATCTAGTGTGCCCGAGATGTATCTCAATATTCTTTTGGCACATTTCCAATGGATAACTAATGGATCTTGCATATTTTGACAAAGATTGCAAACACTATAGCAAAGATCAGGTCTTGTTATGGTTATCCACATTAAGGAGCCAATAAGTTTCCTATAAAGAGTGATGTCCTTGAAGGATCTTTCATCCTCTTTATTGGTCACTTTTACATCATGCTCCATAGGAGTCTCTACATGCTTGCATCCATGCATGTTAAATCTATGGAATACTTAGACTAACAAATGAAGACATTATCTAAAGATCTAAGTACTTCCATACCCAAAATTAAGTGCAAAAGCCCAAGATCTACCATCTTGAACTCTTTGGATAGATCTAGCTTAGTTTTCTCAACACCTTCTAGATCATCTCCACTAAGTATGATAACATCAACATAAAGTAATAAAAGTACAATGCCTTTTGCAGTAAATCTTATGTACAAAGTGGGATCATAGTCACTAGGAGTAAATCCAATAGAGATAAGAAAAATATTGAGCCTTGTGTTCCAAGTTCTAGAAGCTTGTTTCAAACCACACAAGCTCCTGTTGAGATGACACACCTTGTCTTCCATACCTTGCTTGATGAAGCCCTTGGACTGCTCCATGAATATATCCTCTTCCAAATGACCATTTAAGAAAGCATTTGACACATCCAATAGAAACAATAACCAATCAAAGTGAGAAGCAAGGGCATTGATTAGTCTTATGGTGACCATCTTTGCCACGGGTGCAAAGGTCTCATCATAATCTATGCCCTTTGATTGAGCATACCCCTTGGCTACAAGCCTTGACTTGTGCTTAGACAAACTCCCATATTGATTCAACTTGAGCTTAAAAACCCAATTACATCCAATTACATTCCTATCCAAAGGTAGATCAACAAGCATCCAAGTATCATTCTCCATCAATGCATTGTACTCATCACACATAGCTTGAAATCACTCCTTTGATTCTAAAGTTTTACTAACATTTGAAGGCTCTTCAAAAGATGTGATGAAGGCATAAGAAGAAGTACTTACCTTGGCTTGCTTACCCTTGTCCTTGTATGTGAGCCTTAATGGCTCCATCCTTGACCTTGTGGATCTTCTTGGTGTGCTTGGTGTTCTTGGTTCTAGCTCCTCCTCATGATCAAGCTCCTCCTTGATCTCAGGTACCTCTCTTCCAATAGAGTGGTTAGATGAATCATCTTCAAGATTATGCATTCTAGTCTCATCAAAAATGATATCTCTATAAATGAAAACCTTTTGAGAAGAGGGAATGTAGATTTTGTAACCTTTGCTTGCATTGCCATAACCTACCATGATCCCCTTCATGGATGATAAATCCTCCTTGGTTCTTTTGTCCAAAAGGACATGTACATAGCAAATGCATCCAAACACCTTCAAGCTTTTGAGATTAGGCTTCTCCATACAATAACTCATAAGATGTTTCACCATTTATAGAGCTACATGGAACTCTATTACATAAGAAGTTAGCACACGTGAGAGCTTCTCCCCAAAAAGACTTAGGTAGGCATGCATCTAACCTTAGAGCTTTAGAACACTCACATAGTGTCCTATTTCTCCTCTTGGCCATCCCATTTTGTTGAGGAGTTTAGGGGCAAGATGGTGAAGATCCTTGGTGGATAGATGGTGGGGCTAGCTCCCACATGTCGGTTAAAAAGGAATTTTTCTCAACTCACACCTTATGTAGGACCTATAAAGTCCATTTTTACAGCAAATGATCATGAATGTAAAGTTTAAGGTCTGGGATCCATTCCCTTATGCTTAGGATCCTCCAAGAAACTAAGATAGATGGTGTTCTCTTCATTCCTAGCATCACTAAGAATTTGCTTAGTGTTGGCCAATTTTTAGATCATGGTTTCATTGTGGAGTTCTCTACTAATGTATGCAACATCAAGAAAAGTGGGATGATCATAGCAAGGGGAACAAGGTTTGGGAGGTTATTTAAGCTTGATTCCTAACCAAGTTGTGATGGTAGCCGAGGAGACCAAGATGACCACATTTGACTTGTGGCACAAGAGGCTTGGTCACATCATCAACAAGTCCATGGAAGCTATGTGCAAGGAGGAGCTTGCTCTCGGCCTACCAAGATCTTTGGCAAAGGAAGAAAGAGTATGTGAAGCTTGTGCCTTGGCTAAGGTACACAAGTTACCTTTTTCAAGCTCAATCACAAAGACAAGTCATCCTGTCGAGTTGATCCACTTGGATGTGCATTTTGCTAACACAAAGAGCAATGGTGGAGCTACAATGTTTGTCACCTTTATAGATGACTACTCAAGATATGGATGGGTATATCTATTTTCCTCTAAAGCACATGTTTTTGAGAGTTTTGTTGAGAAGCATCATAATCAGAAGATCAAGTTCTTTAGAAGTGATAATGGAGGAGAATATATCTCCAATGAATTTAAAGACTTTTGTGATCAAGAAGGGATCAAGAAGGAGTTATCTTGCCCCTACACTCCTCAACAAAATGGGGTGGCCGAGAGGAGAAATAGGACACTATGTGAATTTTCTAAAGCTCTAAGGTTAGATGCATGCCTACCTAAGTCTTTTTGGAAAGAGGCTCTCACATGTGCTAACTTCTTATGTGATAGAGTTCCATGTAGTTCTATAAATGGTAAAACATCTTATGAGTTATTGTATGGAGAAAAGCCTAATCTCAAAAGCTTGAAGGTGTTTGGATGCATTTGCTATGTACATGTCCTTTTGGACAAAAGAACCAAGGAGGATTATCATCCATGAAGGGGATCATGGTAGGTTATGGCAATATAATCTACATTCCCTCTTCTCAAAAGGTTGTCATTTCTAGAGATATCATTTTTGATGAGAGTAGAATCCATAAGCTTGAAGATGATTCATCTAACCACTCTATTGGAAGAGAGGTACTCGAGATCAAGGAGGAGCTAGAACCAAGAACACCAAGCACACCAAGAAGATCCACAAGGTCAAGGATGGAGCCATTAAGGCTCATATACAAGGACAAGGGTATGCAACCCAAGGGAAGTACTTCTTCTTATGCCTTCATCACATCTTTTGAAGAGATGATACTTGGATGCTTGTTGATCTACCTTTGGATAGGAATGTAATTGGATGTAAGTGGGTTTTTAAGCTCAAGGTGTGTCATCTCAAGAGGAGCTTGTATGGTTTGAAACAAGCTTCTAGAACTTGGAACACAAGACTCAATAATTTTCTTTTCTCTATTGGATTTGCTCCTAGTGAGTATGATCCCACTTTGTACATAAGATTTAGTGCAAAAGGCATTGTACTTTTATTACTTTATGTTGATGATATCATACTTAGTGGTGATGATTTAGAAGGTGTTGAGAAAACTAAGCTAGATCTATCCAAAGAGTTCAAGATAGTAGATCTCGGGCTTTTGCACTTCATTTTGGGTATGGAAGTACTTAGATCTTTAGATTATGTCTTCATTTCTTAATCTAAGTATGCATAGATTTAACATGCATGGATGTAGAGACTCCTATGGAGCATGATGCATGGATGTAGAGACTCCTATGGAGCATGATGCAAGCATGTAGAGACTCCTATGGAGCATGATGTAAAAGTGACCAATAAAGAGGATGAAAGATCCTTCAAGGACATCACTCTTTATAGCAACTTCTTGGCTCCTTAATGTGGATAGCCATAACAAGACCTGATCTTTGCTATAGTGTTTGCAAGCTTAGTCAAAATATGCAAGATCCATTAGTTATCCATTGGAAATGTGCCAAAAGAATAAGGAGATACATCTCGGGGACACTTGATTTTGGGATCCTTTATAGAGGTGAATCCATTAACTTGCATGCTTTTAGTGATTCAGATTTTGTAGGGGGCAAGAAGGATAGAAAGTCAACAGGTGCCTTTGCAACTTTCATTGGAGAAGGTGTGATTTCTTGGCTATCAAAGAAGCAAGAAACAATATCTCTTTCATCAACCGAGGCCGAGTACAAGGCTCTAACAACCACAACAAAGGAAGTACTATGGATCAAGAGGTTGCTTGAGGAGCTCAAAGTGATCTGATCAAGTGTCATTCCACTCATCTACAATGACATCATCTCAGCCCAACACCTAGCAACCAATCCAATCTACCATGCAAGGAGCAAACACATACAGATTGCTCACCACTTTATAAGAGAAAAGGTCCAAGCTAAGGAGGTCTCATTGGAGCATGTTTGAAGTGAAGAATGCATAGCTAATATATTAACAAAGCCTCTTCAAAAGAATGCTTTTTTGAAGTTTAGATCAGCCATTGGCTTAATTAGTACAGTTATGTTATCATCTAGCTAGATTGTGAGGAGGAGTATTAAAATTTCACAATTCTAGCTTGGCCAATTTTGGTCACATGCATTGTAATTGGCAAGATGGCCATGTAAATAGATGCCACAAGTGACAAATCACATAGGATGCTTTCCAATAAGTTCATTCCTTATACTACATTGTGATAGCATCTTTGAAATGAGGCAAAAATGTGTTTCGATAGGCTAGAGAAATTCTAGGATCTAATTTGCATGTTTTACATTGTTTTTGGATCTCGAGATCTTGACCCCAAGTTAGGGTGGATCCAATGACCTATTAGGGAAGATGTTAGGGTTATGGTATGATAATTTCAGAGGTTCCCTAATATTCTTAGATCTGAACTTGAAAAGTATAAATGTATGATGGGATTTCCATCCAAATATCAAGAAAAAATCAAGTTTTTCCACTTCTATCATCATTGTCTTTTGGTGGCAAGTTCTAGCTATTGGATGTGAGTGTTCTTATGAATTAATTGCTTGGTTTGGAAGGTACTAAACCTATTGACAGTTTTGAGAAGCTTGCTGTACTTTACTTTGGTTCATTTGATCAAATCTATGTGCCTAATGTGGGGTTAAATGCCAAATTTGCTAGTTTTGGTAAGTAGTCTTGATTCTAGCTCATAGTTTGGGTCTAGATCTTTGATTTGTGCATCCTCCATCACTTTTAGGATTGATTGGGAGTCATTTTGCTATAAAATTTTGTCAGTGGTGATGGTAGTGGAAGTCAAGCTGAAGAAATGGGAGTATTTGTTTGATAAAATTTGTGTGAGTTACTTTAGTGGCATTTCGTTTTCTTGTCCAAGGGGTTGATATTGATGGATACAGAATTTGAGGTTACATCTTATTTGGATCATGTTCTATGGTGCTTTCATCATGAGTCATGAAATTTAATGTAGGCCTAGATCAAGATGTAACTTGTGTGATAGATTCTTTATCATGATGTTAGAGTGATGTAATGAATGACAACTATAGGTAGTTTAATATGTTAAGGTGTCTCACTAGTATACCACACTAACAATCATGCCATATTTTTTCTACACATATCTTACATATCCTTGGTAGTAAGGAACATAGTTCCACCTCACATTCACTACATAAATTATGAGCAATTGGGTGGACTCTCTCTCTCTCTCTCTCTCTCTCTCTCTCTCTCTCTCTCTCTCTCTCTCTCTCTCTCTCTCTCTCTCTCTCTCTCTCTCTCTCTCTCTCTCTCTCTCTCTCTCTCTCTCTCTCTCTCTCTCTCTCTCTCTCTCTCTCTCTCTCTCTCTCTCTCTCTCTCTCTCTCTCTCTCTCTCTCTCTCTCTCTCTCTCTCTCTCTCTCTCTCTCTCTCTCTCTCTCTCTACAAAAATGATATGGAAGTGATTGCTGGCCAACACATTCTCTGATGGGAGATTGGCCACTGGCCAACGCTTTTTTGTGGCTCAAAAATCGCTATAGCAACTGCGATCTAGTATAGATTTGTGCATGTGTAATGCTCCACGTAATTTTAGTATATAAGGCTATCAGAAATGCCATGACCCGCTGTTCGTCCAAGCGGTTTCCAAAAAAACCAAAGGGTATGCATAAATGTGGTTGATAGGAATGCTATTTCTATACGTGATTGGATTTAGCTTTCTACATATGATTGCTCCAGGTGTATGCTCGTTTAGTATGATAGAAATTGTGATGCTATCTTTGTAATTTTATCCTTGTATTCTTGAGCATCAAATTGGTTTCGTTGTTCATGAAATCTTGTTGGTTGTTGAACCCGTGGATCCACTGTTTCCCCTTGATGGTCATCTATGACTAGATATCCAACATGACCTTGTAACACTTGTTTTCCTTTGTCAAGAATTCTACAAGCATCTTGAGAAGAATACTCCACATATGTGAGTCAGATGGTGGTTGTGATGATGTAGATGGATAATTAAATCTCAGATTAAAAGTTGCAGTTTGGCCTGCTTATATGGTAGACTAGCAAATAATCTTGACCACTTTTCCTCATCTGTTGCATGTTTCTTTTCCATGTCTTGTAACATATGTAAAATTAATTCCTGTGTAATTTGGAGTTGACCTTTCATGAGTTCATGTTGGTTCGAATTTTGCGGTTCTTCCAACTATTCTTCTATAGGCAAATTGTCTTAATGATCAGTCTTATCCATCGCTTGCTCTCCTCTTTTTCCCATTGTTGTAACAATAGTTTGTATTCATGAATATACAAATAAAAAGTAAATAGATAAGTTATGAGTTCTATACACTTGATATCGGATTCAAGCGCAAACAAGGTATTAGGACAACAACAGAGTAGAAAATGTGCTCGAAATCGATATTGGATTTTTTTTTTGGGAATATCGGTTTCAAGCGCAAATAGGATAGCCTAACTTTTTGAATAGTCCAACCGCGCTCGAAAGAGATATTACTTTTTTTTTTAAATTATTATTTTTCATTTTTTTTTTTTGAAAATTGATGTAAAAAGACTTACGAGCTTTTCAAAATGAAGAAATTGAAAAAAAATTTATTGCAAAAAAAAATTTCAAAATTGAAATTTGGAAGTGCTTCTCTCTGACCAAGAAATACAAAGGAAAATTTCCAGAATTCTAGCAAATCTAACCCAGCTTCACTAATTTGATCATAACTCTCTTAATATTGATCCAAATCACAAAACATTAGTACCTCTGAAAAGCTAAGAACAAGCTCTATCGGGCTATATAGCCAGATCAATGATTAAAGGTGATTTGATAGTCCAAATTTACAACAGAATAAGTCGGAAAATTTTAAAGGAAGAAAACTAGAGCTAGAAATGAAGATTTGTCATAACTTTTTGAATACTAATCCAAATTACCTGCCATATGGATTAGATTAAATCTAAAAGAATGCTATAAAATCCTATGTAAAGAAACTAGAATGAAATACTTAAATCAAATCTAAAAAATTCAAACAAATAAAAACTAATTTGTCATCACCTATTTTGATAGCTTTTGGAAAAATTGCAATAACTTTTGCATCCCTTAACTTGCATAAAAATTGGTGCAAATGAAAGCTAAAACAAAGCTCTAAACCTATATGGAATCAAATAAGAAATTAAAAATGAAGTTATATTCTAAAAATGAGTCTGAACAAACCTGAAACTTCAAAAGCTAGAAATTAGCGAAAAGAAAACTACAAAAGCAATAAACTCTTCAAATGAAATGAGATTCATGTTGACTCAAATGATTATTGGATCTTAATTCTGATACCAAGGGTTTCATGTGCCAAATCTAAGTAATTGCAATTACAATGGAAGTAAAGCTAATAGCAAGAGAAATGCAAAGCATCCAAGATTGCATATCCATAGAAAGCTAGAAACACAAGGATTTCCATAGAATCACATTAGGAATGAAATAAAGAGTACAAAGCAATGGAAAAGATCATGGATTCACGTAGATAAGGCACATGAGACCTAGCAATGGAAATCCCCACAGCTCACATTCACAAGGAGAAAGCTAGAAGCTTTCACTTGCAAATGAGGCAAAAGATTCAAAAGTTGATGTCTCTTGCCTAGTTATAGACAATGCCCTAACTTAACTAAGCATAACTATCTTGAGGGAATAGTTAGCCCTTGTTAAGTATTATTTAATGTACTTTGGGCCCTTATTGGCCTTTTATCCTTATTAATTACTTTGGAGGGCCTAAAGCGAGAACCACCTTGTTCTTAAGGCTAATAGCTCCTTTTGGGCCTCCAAAGCTTACATTGGATATTCTAATGCGTTGGTAAGCTCTAATGTACTAGAAGTACATGATAGAAAAAATATATTTTTTCTCATTGGTTGATTCAGTAAGGCAAGGGAATATGATATCCTTCTCCTCTTGGATGAGTTTAATCTATAAGTCACCTTCCTCGTGGTATTGTTATGGAGAATAATACTCACTTTTAAAACATATATAGAGTTGGCCACCTATTTATGCATGGTAGGATCTAGAGTGCTTAAGTTGTTAGCTCAAACAAAATCATTGGAAAAGGTTTCAGATATTTGTATTGGTTCTTTCAAACCAATACAAAGGGTTGAAAATCCATGACCAATCAAGATAAGATTGTATCCATTAGAGATGTTGATGTTGTAGATCGTTCGCAAAATTCTATGGCAACTATACTTTTCAAAATTGCAAGGTTTGAAAGAACCAATACAAACATCAACATCAACATGTTGTAGATCGTTCGCAGAATTCTATGGCAACTATACTTTCCAAAATTGCAAGGTTTGAAAGAACCAATACAAACATCGACATCAACATCTCTAATGGATACAATCTTATCTTGATTGACAATGGATTTTTAACCATTTCTCTAATTGCATTTTCTATGCTTGTATTCTTGGTAGTGTTTCAAATGTTTTGGGGTTTTTTGCAAGATGATTCATTTTTTTTATTTACAATGTATTTATCTATATTAAAAGACATGTGGATTCTAAAAAAAGCTCCAAGCACTACCCTCATTAGCCTCAACAATAGGAGTGACAACCCCACTATTGAATGGTTGAGAAAAGTTCATGATTGATGACCTAATAACCAAGAGCATTCTTGTTGACTCCATTAGCCATGTTATTGCCTTGAGCTCTATGAAAAACATTATAAATTTATAGTGTTGACCAACTTCGCTCGAGGAGAGAGATGTAGATTTGTAATATGTTTGAGCTTCCCACAGTGGTAGCATGCAACTCAAATCCAACAAAGCTAATTTTTTTAATCAACATTATCTTTAACTAGCCTCAAGTATGCTTTGAACTTTCAATGAGATACAAGTTTTGACATGTAGAGCACGATAACTTTTCTGAGAAGGGCTGACATACAAAATTGTGCTAAAGTGTGAGAGATTTTCAAGAAGGCAACACTTGAGCATAAAGGAATTTCATGTTCAATGCATCGAGGCTTAGACCTTTAAGTTTGATGCATTGTCAATGAAAAACTTATCATTGCATGTGGAAAAGCATATAGGTAATAATCTCTACAAAGTTGTGGCCTAGAAGCTAAGATCCTTATGTGCTTCCTTTAAGTACTTTATTTTGAATAGAAAGAGTTTCTAATGGATATCAATCATTTTTTGCATCGCAAGCATTTTTCCTTTCAATTTAACTACAATCAAATGAGAAAATAAAGATTGAAAATATGCATAGTAAAAAATCACATTTAACTTAGTCTCTCTCTCTCTCTCTCTCTCTCTCTCTCTCTCTCGCCATTATATGAAGATAATTATTGTTCACTAGCAAAATTTTTAATCATGGAGAGGAGGCAATTTAGTGAGCTAAACTATGAGTAAACCTCAAAGGTGCTTGCATCGGTGTCTGATGGGAGAATTGTTGGGTGATTGTTGTAAATTTCCAACTTGATCTACTTCTCTAGATGAATTAAAGCACCACTACATATGATCTTGTATATTCAAAAGTACTTAACAATTTAGAACATAAACTAGAATGAGTTCATGGTTGAAATTTGACAAGGTACTACCTGTCATTAGCACTTTGAAGTGTAGAATAAAGGGAACTTCTTAGGGTGCAAGTTAAAAAAAAGGGTGCTTTTACTCAATGTAAAAGAGTTTTGAGGTTGCCTAGACAATCAGAGACATACAATGCCTTGTTTGGGCTTAGTTATAGGACAGTCCTCTACATAATGCCCTTCAACATTGAATTGAAAAAAAAAACCCCAGATATTGTATGTACACTAAACAATAAAACAAGTTTGTGGGCACCAACTTGTCCCATTCCATGATGTTTTCACATATGAGATCACACTTTGGTCAAACTATTAAAAGGCTTCCAAGTGGGCATCTACGTTGCTATTTGCATATTTTCACATTCCCCCTCAATTCTAACTTAAATTCCTCGTCTTTTTAGTGACATAGGACATACAGATTGTAATCTCTTTCTAATATTTATCTACGGCTTTTAAGATTCTCTTGTATTCATAATATGCCGAGAAAAGAGAAGTGACTCTTCAAGCTCAAAATCTCGATAGATGAGGTAGATTGAGAGTCTCTTGGTTACTTGGGCCTTGTCCTTTAAATACAAATCCAAATCTTTGCACTAATATAGTAAAGATAAATTTCTCTCCCTTTGCAAATCCTTTACTAAGAGCATAAACACTGGAAGTATTAGCTCAATGGTAAAGATAAAGGTTTGACAAACAGCTCATGATACCAGGATCAGTGTATGTATAGCTCAGAGCTCAGAAGTGGCGGTGGCAGAAGGCTGGCCTCTGATGCATCAGCACTTTTTGCCCCAAGACATGATGCATAGGAAGTCGATAGACAGTCCGTGACTGCACAGTCCCAGATCCGCTGGCCAGTCCTGTGTCCTTCCTTGGCAATCCAAAGGATCAACGACCATGCTCGTGACAATGGAATCTTTGGGGGAAGGATTGACCGGAAACAGTGAATCCTTCCCACCAGCATGTTCTGTCACACCATCAAATCCTTCCTAAACTAGCATTACCAATACCATGACTAATTCCTGGGAATGCAAAGCATTCTTGTCCATTTTGGTGATAGTTAATCGCCTGTTTCTTCTTGATCTACATGTTAACGAGGTGATCGATCATCGCCTGAATATCGAAGCGATCGGAAGAGGTGTTTCATTGTTTTTGCAAAGAATCTATGAGCTTGTACAAGCAGCTTTGAAATTTGCAAAGAATCTATGATCTTGTACAAGCAGCCTTGGCCATACTTTCTTATTTATATAAGCTTGGAATTTGATGGCCATACCTTTTTTTTTTTTGGCTACATAAAGGGTATCATTTTCTAAGGGCTTATTTCCTTACAACCCTTTGAGCCAAAAAATGTATCACACATCCCGAGTGTGCAGTTGACCCTTAAAAATTAGTTTTTAAAAACTTGTTCACGAGCGGATTTACTTATTTTTGTTAATTTACGTCGTTTTTCATGAGTGAACGGGTAACATGGAAAGGCATGGTAATACCATTCGTCTATTCATCTTAATATCCTACTTCATAGTCTTTCCCCAACACATGTCCATTTATTAAGTGTTTTTGTTGTTATGGCTCTTGAAGGACACTGTAGATTGCAAAGTCAGATACAACCAACAAATGAAAATAGTGAGCCTTGGTTTTTATTTTCAACGTGCAAAGAGAATTTTCCTAACCTGCTAGGATTCTACCAAATTGGCCAAGTGCTTGATTTTTATTTTTATCTAATGGCACCTTAAACAAGAGTGTATATATATATATATATATATCTATGCATGCAGGTTGCACTATAGTAAAAGCTTTTCTAAAATGCTCATGTGGATACCCATGTAAACATTAACATATAACCTTGAAACTTCCAATGAAAAGTCCAAGTGCTTGGACATTGAATAGATTGACACTTGGTACTTAGACCTTCCAATGGAGGGTCCCAATGTTGGGTGTCAATCACAAAATGGTTGAACTTTATGAGAGGCCAACTTTAATTTCTAACTTTACTTATAATTGTGCATAATAAAAAATCACAAATGAAATCACATTAGTCAAAGCCTAAGGTCCATGAGACTTAATGGCAATATAAGTTTTAATCTTGGCCATTTGGATGCTAGCAATAGGTCATATATCCCATAAGTAAGCTTTTCAATAGGTAACCTATGAAACATGGCAAAATATAAATGCCTTTCAAAATATCTTATGGTGTCGCTTAAAATGTCATTGTGCCATTAAGACAAGCCCCAAGACCTCAAGTCTTTCCCAAGGTCGAACCCTGTCCTCATGCTCCTACCCTTGGGCAAAGGATCTCACATTAATAGGGGATCATACATACCTTTCAAGTACAATGAGTTTTCATAAGAGTGTTCTTGCATGCAATGGTAAGAATCCTATGTATGATAGTTGCACCCCCCTTCTAGAAACTCGGTCAGAAACACATTTTTGAACCGCATTTTTGAAATGGGGGTGTTTCTTAGAAAGATTTTTTTTTTCTTTGGATTTTTGTGGGCAATATGGGTATCAGATTAAAGCTTTGATACCCATATAGTTTTCAAGGGCATTTCATTTTTATAGTTGCCAGGTGTTTTGCTTGGTTATAGTTGGGTTGGTTACAACATGGTTTAGGTCTAGTTTAGGGCCAAAATTATGTACATTATGTTTTTTTTTGGCACGATTCTGGTCCCAGAAACACGTCTCTGGGAATGTTTTTGCCTAGAAACGTATTTATGGGCAACTATGCTATGTATACAAGAAACAATATCGAATTTTGAGATACATATGAATTCTTGATAATTTGGTTCCTTAGCGGCTAGCCTCTATGTCTAAGCCTTTTGGGAGGTGATGTTGGGCAGTAAGCTCTCCCTCAAATCTAATGGCATGTGATGATTCTAAGGTAGACCCCATGTAGACATTCAGAATTTGCCATATCTACATGATTAATTGTGGGAAAGAGTCCAGGTGGCATTTATAACTCATGGCTAACATCCAAGTACACATGCCTATAATGCATCCTGCCATTAAGCATTGAGCACCACCCATGGCCCTCCTCGTCTCTCTAAGCTACTGCCTAAGCCGTGTTCGGGAAAGCCGGCAAAGTCCAAGAATGGAACCGGCAACTTTTGGCAAAAATCGGCATGCTCAAGAACTTGCAAGTTTTCTTAGGTCATAAAATAATGTATAACGGGCATGTATTGAGGGTCATCCTTATGAAAAACCAGAAAAGTTCTTGAAATATAGGTTTTAGGAGGGGAACCCCAAAAAGGTTTCCTGAACAATGCTGCCTAAGGTCTCCAACATCCTACTTAGTGGTGCCTATAGAGCTCCCCACATGATATCATCACCATATACATCATACAAGCTTTTACATCATGGACATTGGAAACATATATACACTTTAAGGACTATATGCTCTCATGATTATGAGCCTTACCACTTCCAATGCCTTGCATGGACCAGCACGCATCCTATTATCTATATATACAAGAAAAACTATGGAATTAGATTGAAACTTTTGGTACAGTACCTGAACCTACTTCTTAAGCATCAGCTTGCTAAAATGGACAGAGTACTTCTGATCAAGCATCAGCTTGTTCTGTACTAATACAAGTCAAAAGAAAAATTCTGTATGGAGCAATTGCAGTACCTCCTACATATAGCTCTCACTCTCTCTCTCTCTCTCTCTCTCTCTCTCTCTCTCTCACACACACACACACACACACACACACACATCAAGACTAACACTAAGGGGTAAGCAGCAAAACTTCACTTTAGGACTATGCATGCTTCTAGCACAAATTTCTTCCCATAGCTCTTTCTTTATGCATCCAACAATGTGTGTATTCCAATTAATGTGTCACACTTCATAGCCCTAAAGGCTAATGTCGAACAGCCGCCACATGAAGTCCGATCTACATAACAAACGTGGTCACAGATACGTACATCGTAGATAGCGTACTAGTAGCGTAATTACCAGTAAACTCTAATATACATGTGTCATCGGTTAGTTTTCTTGAAGAACGGCGATAGCAGCTTTCTGAGAGGACATATATTTAGATTCGAAGTATGAAATACTATAGTTGCGTATTCGTAGATTAGTAAAGAATTGAGATGAAGAAAACCTTATTCTATGAAACCTGAAAATCATCTTACTAACACGTCTCTAAAAGTTCCTTCTTTATGAACTCACTTGAAAGTTCTAAGCTGAGTCTTTATTTTTTCTTAGTGATAGTTGTGGCCCTAATTAGAAAGTCTTTAAGCTTATATTCCTTTCTGCCAGTCGTCACAATATTGTGCTATCCTGTATCGTCAAAACCTTATCAACCATCTTAATTAATAAGCATGTAGCCTTTGATGTTTTCTTAACTGCGGATCCTCAAATGTCCCACAAAAGACACTATATTGTCGCATACTTTCTCATATATGAAGATGTTGAGCTGCAGCATATCAATTTAATATTACCAAAAATTAGAGCTAGCCATGAAATTGCCGCAGCTTTGTAGTGTATAGAGAATGTATGCGTGCTTCTGACTTCCGGGGCTTGTAGCTAAGATATCATAATCTGCTTCTACAGATCCCCTTTTCTGCAACAAGTTCACCAAAAATCAAAGGAGATGTTATAGATATATGCACCTGAATCTTTAGACTTCCCCGCATACCCAGCGTGTCGAAGCAGTGGAAACATAGCTGAGAGTATGCTGATCAAAGCTCTGGCAAATTACTTGTTATGGAGCGGATCCGGTCCTGTCGGAACAAGGTGATCTGACACCGTCAGTGATGGACTACATGGAGATGGTGCAAAATCAGATGGGCTCTGGACGCAGCACCCAGCTGTATCACCCCCAGATCCTTCATTTAAATCCAAAACAGTTTCAGTAAACTGGCTTCCAGGCGGATCTAGTGGAAGTTGCGGCTCAGCTAAAGCTCCTGACCTGAGGATTATTACAGCTAGAACTATTAACTGAAGAAAATACTCCCAACCCATCTGCAATGCTGTATCAAATTATTCAATTTGTGACACAGTGATCAACGCAAGCTGCAAAGGAAGCATGAGATCCTTGAAATCAAGCAATATGAGACCAAGATTTAAGGATGGATCTCCTCAACTACCGCATCAAGAGCAGATCAAGCATGAAAACTTGTGACTCGTGAGTAATCATGTAGATGTTTATATTGACCAAGCCAGTTTCTAGAAGTGCTCACATGTATATCGAATATTCTTCATCTGTGTCAACTCCTACCTTCAGCTTTTACAAAGATTGCGTGTTCCCTCCACAGAAAGAGTAGAAACTGCCTCCGAATGAAATAAACTGAACCCACATTCCTCAAAACCTCACAATGTGTTGTAATAGGTCATTTATCCTCCTCCACGCTCTCCTTGTGAGGGAAATGATGGTGAGCGTAGGTAGCCTCAGCCATATAATGGAGGCAATATGTATGTTTGTTTGTACGTGATGGTGTGTATGTGTGTTTTTCTTTGGGTTGGAGGGAGACAAGAGCCTTTAATGAAAGGTGATGGATCCAGGGAGGAAAGGTCTAGAGGATAGCTAGAGGCTGAAGGGCTGGGGACACATGAGCATTGGGCTTCCCTGACCTGAAATATGTTTTGAAGTTTTTGAACTAAGAATTTTCTTGGTTTTAGTAGATTTGGCATATTCTCACCATCTTTCTCATCATCATGTACCTTTTGTCTTCGAAGTTTGCACACACCCTCTACCATAATGTTGTCCAATTTGGAGGGACCTTCAAGCCATAGGTTTTGTAAAGAATGATTCATAAATGTTCGCAAATAATGTTGAGTGAGGCAACAACATTATTTGGTTCACAAAAGCTAAGGAACCAATTTCACATGAGCCTTAGGGCTGGGGCAAAAATTCTAGAAGTCGGGTGAATGAGAGGTACCATTTCATCCAATCACTATATGTCATGCAAGGTGTGTTTGTCCCATAACGTAAATTGTGAAACTAAACCAAAACCGTGGTGAAGGTCGTTGGTTGAGTACCTTCTTATTAATTCATAATATAAGTCCCTCCTAAAGACAAAATATGGTTTTTGAGTCCAAATCAATCCAATCCTAGAATTCTTGATGTACAAGCACATATTTTCTTTGTTGTAACAAGATAGACGTCGAGTAGTAGGTTGAGCCTAAATTGCAAGAAGACTGCTCCAAAATTTTGAAGGTACATACAATGAAGCAACGTTCAAGCTTAATGTGTCATTGCGGTATGAATATTATAAAGTGTATGTTATGACATAATTGAATGAGCCTCAAACATAGAATGCATGTGGTAAAAAACACTCACATCTTTCAAGATGTTAGAAGGTAATCTTTTTGAATGCTCATCCATGTATTTGGTACAACTAAGAGGGGTTGCATGCATGCATGGGCCCACCTTGAGAACAACTTTCTTTGGATCTTAATGTGTGTGGTTTGGTCTATGTTTTTTGTGACATCAATAGACAAGAATAGTCTAGATTGGTGGAGTTTTTTATTATAATTTCAAGATCATTCTCCTCAAGTTTTGCTCAATATGCACTAGGTTCCATCATACAAGTCACTTTCCATGAGTCATACAATACTTTTGGAACAAGCGTTTTCACATGTAATGTAAAGTAGGTCCTAGTCGCTATACCTTTCTAGCTTAATATCACACTTTTGCACTCCAAGGAGAGATAAATAACAACATTATGAAGAAGCAAATCAACTAAATGAATCAAGCACTAGGGCGCAATCACCTTTGTAAGCTCAATTATTTTGAAATATATAATGCATGCAAAGTTTTGCACATGCCCACATTAATGCCTTGGGACATAGATATGTATTACAAGACCATCCAACCAAAGTTGAATTTCTTGACAACCTACAAATCATAATTAAGTGATTTTTTCCCATTTGTTGATTTACTACTTAAGTTGAAAGGCATGTGGTGGGGCCACTACATAATAAATTAGGTTTATGAGCTCATCAGTTAATCTAGTATATAGGTTCACATTTGTACAAAGAGTTCTTCCATCACATTACTCACTAAGTTCTTACAAATAAGCAAGTTGCACAAAAGAATTGAAAGATATTCCGCATTATATATTGTTTAGCTCCTTTTTGATGATATGACAATTAATAGGGGTCACCAACTTATCCTTGAAATAGTACACATATGCAACTTAATACCATCTCATAAGTAATATTTTTGAGCTGTTAGTTGTTGGCACTCATGACTCACAATGTTGAGGGTTCCCCACATATTTAGGATACCCAGCATTTTAGGGTATTTTCTTGCTTAAACCAAGAATTGTCCAATTTAGGATATTGCCTTAGTATTCAAATCTTCCTTCTTAGAGTTTCTTAATAGAATCTTGCAAAATAGTGTTTCCAATCTAATGGTTATTTTTCTATATTATCAAGAACTATTTGCTCGAACATTTTTTGTAGACATTATTTAGTAAATAATAATACTATGCATACATATGTATGGTTATAAAAACTCTGAACAAACAAGAAAAGTTTGAACACCAATCAACATACTTTCCTTCTTTATGTAATAAGCATCTCCATAAAACTCTACTTGATGTCCACCATCATTTATTAAGAAGATTCTTTGAATGTGAAGGAATGAGCAAAACATTATCAAGCTTCGATTTCTTCTTGTTTGAGTTCTTGTTATTGCACTCAAAAGAATGATGACCTATTTTAACACAATAAAAGTATTTAACTTTTGAATTGTCCTTCTTGCCCCTTCTTGTTGAAATTCCATTTTTCCCTTTCTTTACCCTTGTCATTGGTGAAGAAAACCATCTTCATCTCCAACCTTGGTACAAGTTGATTCACTCCTAGTCTTGATGTTGGCATGCATATGCTCCTTTGCCACCAATACCTCTTGCAAGTCCTCAATGGATGGTAGCCACTTTTGGATAGCAAAACTTTGAACAAGATAAGCTTGATTATCTCCTAAGCCATTTAGAAGCATGTTAATAATCTCACTCTTTAATAGCATTACCTGGAATACACGCTAAATCATTATTAAGAGGCTTTACTCTCATAACATAAGAATGGGCACTTTCACCTTGAAGCATTTGTGACATTCATCTTGATGACATGTGGAAGTTAGAAATCAATTCTGATCTGATTTGTTAGTGTAAGCTCTAAATGTAATATTGTGATTATTGTACAGTTAATTAGTTTACTGTTTTCAGTAGTGATCGAGACGTGACCCACTATTGACATATCAGTCGGGGACTTGACCCATAGCCGGCTACTTGGATTAGCCGAGTAGCCACACATAGGAAAAAGTAGTATGTATAATGTTATTTACAATACTTGTTATGCTCGAGGGCATGTCCCGAGTTTGATGGTTGAATTTGGCCATATTGGGCCCTAGTGGCAGGTGGTAGGCCAATTTTAGGACACCTATCTTTTCATGTAGTTTGTGGATATACTAGATGTATTATTTTATTTGCAATATAATAAAGTTTTGTTGTGCCATCTATGAGAGCTTGAGAGGTGTGGCTATGGTGATTGTGTGAGGTTACAATGAGTAGTGCACATGTATTTATATTGCTACAGGACAGGTCTTTTGGCCTTTTATTTACAATGAGTAGTGCACATGTATTTATATTGCTACAGGATAGGTCTTTTGGCCTTTTATTTACAAGCCTTTTGGCCTTTTAATTCTGTAACAATAGATATCTAACCGTTTACGACGATTGATATTCACATAGACGCTCTGTTTTCAGGGTCAAATAAATTCTATTAGTGAATTATTTGCGATAGTCCATCTCTTCGTTACAGCTTCGTGTTTTGCAAATTGTTCGTGACACTTGTCTCTTCGCAACATTTTCATCTTTCGTGAATTGTTCATGACAGATGACAACTTTGAGCTTGAAGAAGAAATTTAGAAGATTTTGCGAACTGTTCGCGATAATTTTGGGACATCTGAGTTTTGAACAAGAAACAAAATATTTCGTGACAAGATTTTATTCACGAATCTTTCGAGCTTCAACAAGAAAAACCACGAGCTTCTACAAGAAACTGTTTCACGAATCTTTCGCAAATCTTTTGATCTGACTGCAAGAAAAAATCGCGAATCCTTCGAGGTTGATCATGAATAAACATGTTTTGAGTTCGCTTTCATTTCTTTCTCATCGTTTGTCAAGTAAACTGCGCACTTTGTTAGTAGAATCGAGATCTGTCTAATCAGTTGTTCTACAACTCTCTCTCAAAGTGGGCAGTTGGATTAACCCCAATCTTCTTCACTGCTTCTCAAACAAAGCCTTACTTAGTGGCTTCGTAAAGATATCAGCTGTCATTTCCTCTATGGGTATGAAGACTGTCTTCAGTATCTTCTTCTCGACTAAGTTCTGAATTACATGATACTTGATAGCTATGTGTTTTGTTTTCAAGTGAAATACAAGATCTTTCGTAAGATAGATTGCTGAAGTGTTATCCATTAACAAGACAATAGGTTCAGAAATAGATTCATCAAGTCCTTTCAACATCTGTTTAATCCATATCAGCTCATTTGCCATCTTGGTTGCTGCTATATATTCTACTTCATAGGAAGATTGAGCTACTACTGCTTGCTTCCTGCTTATCCAGAGTATGGCTGTGCCAGATGCTAGAGTACAACCTCCTGAAATACTACTGCTATCATCCTTCATGGATGCCCAACTTGCGTCACTGTAAGATTCGATGTGAAATCCAGCTTCCTTCAAATAACTTAGTCCATAGTTTTTCGTTTCCTGGAGATATTGTAGTACTCTCTTTGCTAACTTCCAATGCAACGATCCTGGGTTCTGATTATATTGGCTCAGCCTTTCTTGTCACCTTGATTCGTGTCCAGCCATATTACACCAGTTCCATCAACCACGTGCTTAGAACTGTCTCCAAGTGTAATGAACCTTGAGTAGTTCGTCTTCTTGTACTCAGACAATATTTGTTTCGAGGAAACAAAATGTGAGGTGGCTCCCTGTTGGGGGTATTCCCAATGGATTGTAAATAAATAAAATCAACTAATAAAATGTGTTGCGAGGGCATGGCATCTTGCACGCATAAGCCCATGGCCCAATGAGCACACAAGCTTAAGTTGTAAATAAAATAAAATAGACTTGGGCCTTTGAGATAAAATAAAACTAGAGGCCCAAAGTCATTTTTAAACTTAGAGATTACTTTTTAGAGTTGGGTCCAGATTGGGACTCACATGAATCTTGTGAATTTCAATGTACTTTTTGTGAACCCTTGGATCAAGTTGGGTCCAAGATGAATGGATAGGATCAATGTAAATATTAGCCAATAGGATTTTTGGGCAAGGTTCCTTCCTCACTTTATAAAAAGGCACCATTTGTACTCTATTTCGATGCTTAATAGAGAGGATGAGACTCTGTCATTTTGAGAGCTCAAACATCCTCATTGCTAATCACTCTTGCTTATGCTATTGTTGTGGTTGCTTGATATTTCCATTTCCCATGCTTTTTGTTTATGCTAGTTAAGGTTTTTCCATAAGCAATGAATTGAGCATTTGAGCTCCATCTCATCTCTCTCTCTTTCTCTCATCTCCTTCTTCTTCCTCTTTTATTCTATCCTTTCTCTTCACCAACAATCATGATGAAGTTAGTTAGGGGAGTAGAGTTAGTGTGAGTAGGGTTAGGGGAGGTAGAGTTAGACAAAAAGCTAAAAGTAGCATCTATGCAGAGTTAGGTACCCATCTAGTGAACTAACCCTTGTTGACAGGCGGGAGGGCTATACTACGCAAGATCATCGACCTTACAGTGGCGCCATTGCCGGGAATAGGTTTTCACTAACTAGTGTAGTTGCATTTTAGCTATTTTCTTGCTTTTTAGAGTAGTTTTAGGTAGATTTTTGGGAGCTTAGAGTTAGTTTTCTATATTTTTTTTGTGTTTGGACTGTTCACAGCTAGCGGAGGAGGTGTGAGAGGGTAGAGGAGGCCCTTAACAACCTCTAAAGGGCTTGAAACCCAAACCAACCAGCCAAAAAATCCAAAAACCACACCAATCTGTATTTTGGAGGGCAAAAGAGACTAAAATCTCATCAAATTTTTATATCTCCAAAACCAGTGTAAATTAACCCTTGCATGACTGGAAACAGCTCCAGGGTACTGTCCCAGACCTGCATAGAACCCTGCGAGAGTTTGTTTCAAGCAGATTGTAAAAATCAGAGAAAAATTATAAAAAATTTAAAAAACCCTTGAAAAAATCCAAAAAAAATCAAATCTTCACCAAAACTCTCGCAGAGCCCTTTAAAGTTCCATCTCAGTGAGTCCAGGACACAGAGAAACTTGCGAGAGTTAGTTTGATGTCTAAGTGCCTATGTGAGAGTTCCCAGTGAAAAAAAGACGGGAAAGTATCAGAAAACCCTCGCAAACACCAAAATTTTTAGTTTCAGTGGGCAAGAACTCTCGCAGAAGATTTTGAAGTTCCATCTTAGTGAGACAAGAACACAGAAAAGTCTGCGAGAGTTAGTTTGATTCCAATGAGCAGAAAATTGGATTTAAGTACTAAAAAATCACTAAAAATTGAAGATCTAACAAATTCATCCAGTAAGAACTCTCGCAGACCCTCTCAAACGATTCAAAATGTTCATTTCCATCAGTGATGAAGTCTGCGAGAGTTAGTACAAAGATTTGGTGAAGATCTAGCCATAATAGTGGTTCTGAACCCTTGCATACAGTGAAATTTTTACTTAGTGCGAGAGTTAACTCTCGCAGAGAATTCCATAGTGAGGTTTGACCCAAATTCAGCTACTGTGATCCTTGAGAGAGTTACTTCCCAAAGATCTGAGAGATGTCAAGTTTTTTATTTGCAAAAACAGCTAAAGAACCCTCGCACAGCCAACCCTCACACAAGAGAACCCTCGCAGACTAGATCAGTGGAAAGATCTGCACCACATCCAACTACTGTCAAAATGTCAGGCCAATCAGTGCAAGGAGTAAGAAGTTATCAAGGAAAAACCACCGTAAAAGGTCTAAATTTCACTTCCGGTTGATCAGATCGATCAGATCCTTAAGATCCATATTGCATCCCACTGAACAAGCAAGATCCAATCACTTTGGAACCCACCATCGGATGAATCTGAGATTGGGACAATCAATAGCATGAAGGATAGCAAATCAAGCACCACACCTTCCCAGATTAACAATTGTGCAACAAGAGGCAGAACCGAAAACACCACCAATGGATCCAATGGGCCAACCCGTACTTGTCGCTCCCTTGCAAGCAATCCAGAGAGCACCACGGATGGAAATATCAAAATATGACGGATCATCAGATCCCATCCAATTCCTCCAGATCTACGAGCAAGCTTGTGAAATCTACGGTGATGTTGTTCCCCATGTCCTTATTGGCAGTGGCTCAGGATTAGTTTTTCAACCTGTTAGAAGAAGAAAAATCCACCTCAGAAGCGGTTAAAATGGCTCTCATTACACGTTATAAACCAAGAAAGTCCCTAGAAGACCCATTTCTCTTGCTGAGTAAAGTCAAGATGGGAAAACGAGAAAGGGCCAGGGACTATATTGAATTGGTCAAACATCTACGAGCCGAGTGTAGTAGTGCAGCCCTAACTTCTGATCATGCGATGATCATGTGGTTCCTAGCCGGACTACCTTGAAGCATCAGAAGAGAACTGAAACGACAGGAGCGGTATGCTACTTTGCAAGAAGCTATGGAAGATGCCATCAAGGAGGAAGAGGATGAGGGATCTGATGACGAATATCCATCCACCCACACTCCTACTCCTCGCTAGCATCATCATCATCAAACACAATTGTTCTTCTCACAGAACTACTATTGGAGCAAATGACAAAATTATACAAACAGCAGATGGAGCAACTTATGGCGCAATTTGACCAGAAATTGACAGCCTTACAAGGAGCTATAGCAGTAACGCCACATCAACTGAAACCAAACCAACTATAGTATCCACGAAGGGAGAATGTATGGTGTTCAGTGTGCATGTAAAACCATACAACGAACGAGTGTCCAGTCCTAAAGCAAAATCTGTGACTGACACATAGATTCTGCCATCTGTGCAATGCAACATCGCACGATATGACATTTTGCCCGTTTAATCCCCGGATTTTTCAACAGAAGAGAAGTCCTTATCAGACTTCTTATCTATATCATCAAGGGGCACCAAATGCGACACCGAGGTATGGCGCACCGAATCAGCAACAACGTATGGCCTTACCTGCACCACCAGGGCTAGCCAATCAACAAGTGGCCCATGTAAGTCTGATAGCAGCAAAACCAGAGATGCAAGTACCACCTCAACCTGAGCAGCAGCAATGGTACAGACCAGATGAACCATTTATGGATCCTGTCATAAATGAATATGTTGCAGTCTATACAGCTCAAACTTAGCATCAAGGCGGGAGGAACTATGGTTGCTACGGATATTGCGAAAAACATAGAATTGTGGAATGTTCCTACTAGGGACAATATACATCCTTCTACCAAAAATGCGGTTATAGACACTACTACAAGAATTGTCCATTTAGACCTGAAACCAGTCCACCTCTCAACCTCATTGCGATACAACAACCAACAGTTCCAGCAGGGATGCCATCGAAAAGACACCAATTCTACGCTCCTGTGTTAGCCATCACGCGAGCATAGAAGAGGAAGGAAGTGGCTCCCTCACCACCACCCTCGGTCACTGACGACCAACCCTCAACTTTAGTGCCATATCCAAATGTGAGGGAAGAAAGACGATAGTACCAGAAAATACAACACTGGGTACAGAAGGCACAAGCGGAGGAAAAAGAGCAGGAAAAGGACAATTTCACGGAACCTCTAGTTGGTGGCGAACGGGAACCGCAAGCGGGCTCACCACTGCGCACTGACCAGAATGATCAGTTGCACCAACATGGACCACCTTTTCACATGGTGGAACCCGAGGAACCATTCATTGAAAGGCTCACACTTTTACTAGCGAGCCGTGTTAGTTTACCACTTGGGAAACTACTGCGGATTGCACCACAAGCGAAAAGCCTTCTAGTTGAATGGGCCAAAGCGAATGAGGAGCCCGTAGTGCCTGAGCCCATATATTGTATGGGCTATGAAGAAACAAGTAACGTCCTCCACATCGGGACAGCATGGGAAAGTGAGGAACACAACATCACTTTGCCAATCAAACACAAGAGATACAAGGACGAGGCAACAGTAGTAGATGGAGGATCAGGTGTCAATTTGATCTCCACTACTTTGTATGAAAAGTGGGGTCTGCAAGGGTTGAAGCTAGCAAGATTCACCTTCAAGCTGGCGGATCAATCCTATGTGAAACCAAAAGGTGTAGTTGCCGATATCCCTTTAAAAATGGCATGGCATGCAGTTTGTGATCACTTTTGTAGTCGTGGATATACCTGAATATCCAACTGCATACCGTGTGTTACTGGGAAGACCATGGTTGAGGACTGCGCAAGTAGTACACAACTGAGGTACAGGGAAACTTACCTTCAAGAACAGAGAGCAGGTTGTAAAGCTCGATCCAACCACATGGGCGGTGAAACCTATTGCACCCAAAGTTGATGACGGATCATCCACGATAGATCACACGATTGATCGCCCAATGCCAGCCAAGGGAGGTCACTATGATTCCAGGACGGACGTCGTGAGATGGACGGATGCATTAGCAACTATTGACTGTCGGGCATGTCAATATGAACCAGATCCTGAACCCAGTACATCTTCACCCAAGTGTTACACTATGGACACACCAATCACATTTGGGGTGGGGGTAAATATGATAAATGTAGCATGGCTATCAACGGAACCTATTGAGAACCCACTGGACGATGATTTAGTCCCTTGCCAACATGCTCTAACTTATAATAAGGAGATTGAGCTGACTGATGAGCAGGTCCTACATCACATGGACCCAGATCGTTATGGAATCAAGAAAGTACCAGCTCAACCACCACAAAAGTCTGCTATGGCGAAAGTCTCAAGGATCGATCCACCCAAGGCACCTGCGAATAAGAAAAATCAGTTGAAGCAACGCTACAACCAGGTGATCCGATGGAGTGATCTACCCAAAGAGGCAATAGCTATAGTGGATGTCGATATTCGCACCCACAAGGCGAATGTCGCTGCAGTTTCGATGAAAGACAACAAGGATGAATCCACCAAAATGACAAAAAAGAGCAAAAAGAAAGTGTTGGATTCCTTGAAGTCAATCAAGATGGACTCAGATACATTGTCATCTTCTATAAAGGTGACCAAAAGATGACCAGTCGGGCTAAGATCAATATGCTGAAAGAGGAATCTCGATGAGCTCCAATTCACGAGATGCCTCAAGAGTTATACCTTGGACGATGTGGTAATTATGATGCCGCAAGCTCAACGAGAACCTGATCAAAGTCAGGCACCTAGCGAAACAAGTCTTCAAGGGACCTGAGAAATGTAGCCGATGAACCTTGCCGAGCTAGGTGAAGAGGAAAAGATAGTGCATGTGGGAGAGTAGTTAATGCCCACACAATTCAAGAGATTACAATTTTTGTTGGTGGAATATAAAGACTGTTTTGCCTGGAGTTATAGTGATCTTAAGGACATTCCATTAACAGTAGTCCAACACACCATACCCTTGGTGGATGGAACAGTCCCCAAGGTAAGCCGTTACTATTGCTACAACCCGAATTATACAGAGCTGATCAAGCAAGATTTGCAAAAGCTGATGGATGCAAATTTCATTTATGAAATTGAACACACGGAATGGGTATTGTTGATAGTTATAGTACCCAAGAAGAATGACAAAATGCGGATTTGTGTGAATCTGAAGGTGCTAAATGCAGTCACCAAAAAGAACCATTTTCCCTTACCATTTACAAAAAGTGTCCTCGACAGAGGCTAGCGCCGAAGCCTACAGTTTTCTAGATGGCTTCAGTGGCTACAACCAGGTGAAGATAGCCCCCCAAGACAGGGAATGGGGAACTTAAGCTTATAAAGTGATGCCATTTGGACTTTGCAATGCCCCAGGCACCTTCCAACAAGTCATGCAGGTGGCATTCCAAGATTATTTGCAAATTTTTTTGAAAATTTTCTTGGATGATCTGTGCATGCATGGACCAAACTCAGAACACTTATCCAATTTGGAGAAAGTTCTACAAAAATGTCGAGACTTCCAGATCTCCCGGAATCCAAAAAAATGTCAATTTTGGATGACACATGGCTTGATTCTCGGCCATATAGTATCAAGACATGGGATCGCCACAGACCTATCAAAGATCAGGATCATTGTTGATCTACCACCATCAGGGACAATCCGCGAGGTCAACATCTTCATGAGTCATGCTAACTATTATAGGATCTTCATTCTGGATTTTGCGGAGTTAGCCTGACCAATTTACAAACTCACAACGAATCCACATTGGAACGAGGAAGCCCTAAAGGCTTTCCAAAAGCTTAAGGATGCATTGATTTCAGCACCAATCTTACGCCCACCCAATTGGTCCATTGAGTTTCATGTGCATACGGACACATCGAAGTATGCAATTGGAAAAATCTTAACCCAGCCAGGTAAACACAAAAAGGATTTTCCAATCCGATTTGCAAGCTGACAGCCCAGTGATACAAAAATGAATTATTCAACCACAGAGCGGGAAGCACTGGAAATGATCTATGCGGTTAAGAAATTTTGGCACTACCTGATCGCCACACATTTCGTTTTTTATATGGACCATCAACCCTTGCTCTATCTCGTTAACAAAACTTGCAACACCGGGAGAATCACCAGATGGCTACTTTTGTTGTTGGAGTTTGATTTTCGGCTAGTAGTTTGCAAGGAAAAATAGCACTACATGGCAGATCATGTGCCGCGAATCAAGGGAAAGGAGGTTGCAACCCAACCCGACGATGAGCTGGCCGATGCTGTCTTATTTTATGTAGACACAATACCAGAATGGGCTGCCGACATTGTTGAATATCTAATGCAGGGCCAACCAGACAAGTCACTACCGAAGGCGGAACAGCGAAAATTGATCTTGAAGGCTAGACCTTATCAGCTGATTGCCAGCCAGTTGTATCGAAGAGGTCCAGACGGGATTCTTTGACGATGTATTCTTCCTCATGAGGCCACCTAGATCATTTCACTTTCATATGAAGGCATGGGTGGAGGCCATTTTGCATCCAACATTACAGTTCGCAAGATCCTGCAATAAGGATGTTGGTGGCCAACGATTCATAAGGATACGAAGGAATACTTGAGAAAGTGTGATGTGTGCCAAAGGGTGAGGAGGCCAACGAGATTGAATTATGACCTACTGCATCTAGTCTTAGCCCAAGCACCATTCAAAAAGTGGGGACTGGATTACATTGGTCCAATCCACCCTGCAACAAGGAGTTCCCAGGCTCGATACATAATCGTAGCCATGGACTATCTCACCAAGTGGGTCGAAGCAAGGCAGTAAGAGTAGCTGATGGCAGGACCACTGCCAAATTCCATTATGAAAATATCATTGTGCGCTTTGGATTCCCGCTGGAGCTAGTCAGCGATCGCGGAAGTCATTTCATCAATGAGACCATCAAGGTCCTGTTGGAGGAATTCTTTGTGATCCATAAAACCAGTACGCCTAATTATCCTTGTGGTAATGGGCAAGCAAAATCATCCAATAAGATCCTGTGTAGCATGCTCACGAAAACAGTTCAAGCTAGCAGATCAAATCGGGAACATAAGTTGCATGCTGCTCTGTGGGCATTCAGGACAACATATAAGGGAAGCACTGATCAAACACCTTTCCAATTGGTGTATGGTCAAGATGCTATAATGCCAGTAGAGTTTCTAGTTTCTTCATTAAGGATTGCTACAACACAACGCCCGAATGAATTCAAATCTCTACAACTATGCCACGAAGCTCTGCATAAACTCTATGAAACATGCTTACTAGTTGTGCATGCACTGGCAGCTGAAAAGGAAAGACGCAAAGCATGGCATGATCGTAGGTTACAAAAGAAGGATCTTGGCTCCGGAGATCTGGTCCTAATGTATAAAACCAAGGTGATCAAGGGAAAATTAAAATTCACAGGCGAAGGTCCTTATCGGATCAAGGAAATTCTTAATCATGGAGCCGTGAATTTAGAGAAGCTAGATGGGACACCGTTCGATACACCCATCAATGGTAGCCGGTTGCACAAGTACTGGCCACCGTAGTGAGATAGATCCAAATTGGTGGTGGCACATTATGAAAAGCTATTCTGATAGACCATCATCACTAGATCTAAGAAGATCAAGCCAAATCAAGCTAGATCCATCAAGATTCAGCCAGATCTAGCAAGATCGCAAAAATCCATCAAGATCCAAGAGGGATCCAGATCCGAATGGGATCAATAAGGAAGAAAATCATCAGATTATGCCAATAAGTCCCCTACAATTGCAGATTAGAGACCTTGATCTCAGTAACTATGGCAAATAAAGGGAAAAATTCAATCAAAACTGATGGAACTGTTACCAATTATCCATCAAAACTTCCAGAGAACTACCAACAGTTAGATCAAGCATGTGTAAAATTGATTACTAGTTTGCAAAAGTTAAAAATCAGAGAATCTCAAGATCTCGTCAAAAAACACTCTAAAAGAGTACTTTTTTCATGATTTTTGGAGATCCCCTAGGAGATAGCTCTTGAAACTTGGACAGTCACTAGATCTGACTGGGAGATGTATTTCTAGAAATCTCTTCAAGAGTTCCTGATGGAGGAATCATCATTTCTTAGTGTGTGCGAGGGTTCCCAGAAGCTGAATCTTCAGAACCCTCACAGAGCATCAAGATCATCCTACCAACCCTCGCAAGGTACCTAAATGGAATTAGAGCAGTGAAATTAGCCTGTCTACATGGTTTGATTTTGTAAATCCAATCACAGGAACATGTTGTGCGAGAGATCACTTCCTGCAAGAGTTGAACCTTCGCAGACAGTCTGAACCCTCGCAGAACCTTCGCAGGGCAGCCAAATCACCTTCTGAACTCTTGTAGACTTCCTTGAGATCTTAGAATTTTGTGAAAAAGGTCTCTGCCAAAATTTGGGTGGAACTGAACAAGGGAAAGTGCATTTCCCATAATACGCACTCTAAATTCCGCTATATAAGGGTTGATTTCGAGTCATTTGTCACCTTTGCTGACAAAGCTCTGCTCAAATTTTCACTGAAATTTTCAAGTTCTCTGTTTGCGACCAAACTTCCTACCAGCTATCATCTGCTCATACTGAACATAGATCTGCGCTCTAAACTACAGTTTTTGTCATCCAACACTCGTTATTCATAGTTTTTTTATCGTTTCTACACCTTTTTACCTTTTCCACCATTTTTCTCACTTTTTTGCCCTTTAACTATCAGTACTAACATGGCCTCCTCATCCTTTGAAGACTCTGGCACCAAGTGGGTGATCCAGCGTGAAATTTCCTGAGGCCACATAAATTTGGCCCTTACCCTCTAACGCACTGATTCAACCATGGCTACAGATAGCCGGCCCACTTCTTGAGGCAATGGGATTTTTTCTGGCCCTTTTCCATTCTGAGATTAACATGGGCCTCGCCCTTCACGCTTACACCACCTGAAATGCGTCAAAGACACGCTTCCACTTCCTGTACCAAGGTACCACCACGTACAAGGTCAGGATTAATACAAACTTGATGGTCACCATTGGCATTATGTCTAGTGACTATCAGTCCATCTCCCACCGTCAGACAAAAGCCCTGATTAGACCTTTCGTTGCCAAAACCGCACTAGAGATTTCCATCCAGACTAACAACGGTTACCTGATAGATGCTATCACAGAACCAGTCATATAGGCGGCTACGCATTTGTTGAGCAACTTTCTAGTTGTTTCAACATTTCACAAGGACAGAATACAGTCCACGCTGCTGAGTCAGATAGTGGAAATTTTTTTGGAATTCCCTGGCCCCTCACTTGTGCCATACGACTAGCATAGCTTCCTTATTGGTGAACTAACCATCTCTATTAAGCCCAACAATCGTGATCATATCGCTGCAGGCACCTTGCTGTGTAACTTTGCTTGCGCACTTCTTGAGGCAAAAGTGCGTGGTTTCTACCATTCCAGTCTTCTTTCTTCCACCGTGCGCACATTAACCTCTATCCACCATCTCAAACATCCACCTCCTCCCAACCTGCAGTTTTCGACACAACGACCATAAAAAGAATGCGTGGCGTTGCCTCTTCATCTTCATCTCCACCTACTACCCGAAGATGCACAACCACCACCGCACTAACCACTCCATCAACCACCGTCTCTTCTTCTTCTATGCAACCTTCCCCTCCTATCTCTGTTGTCACTACCCCTCTTTCTATTCCATCCACGACTATTTCTATTCCCATCCCCGTTTCCTCTGTCGATACCACTCCCATTTTTGTTCCATTATCCACTACTCTGTCCATCACCATCGCATCCTCCATCACTCCTGCCACCACCATTGCTCCCCTCACGTTTAATCCATCTGATTCAGTTGTCTCCCAACACTTTGGCATGGATGCAAGTCATCAATTTTTCAGCCCCACACTAGCCCATTTCTGCTCCATCCTCGCCTTCTGTGCTCCACACCACACTTCAATTCCCCTCTGTTCCTCCCATCTTCTCATTTGGACAAACCGTCCTCACCCCCGTTTCCATTGTTGCTTCTAGCACCCCACTTGTTTTGCCACCAAAGGTTGCCCGAGGGCAACCAACCGTTTCCTGATGATGTATTTGTTCAAACCATTTTCATACCACATCGCCAAATCGGGCTAATTCCACCACCCCAGATGATCACAGTTCCCCTAAGAATCTGATTGAAGACAATGATGATGACACTCCACAAGTCGCCGGGGCTGATACCACACAAGCCCCTATCAGTGCCAGTGTATCGGCTGCTGCCACCGACTTACTGACGGGATACCAGACTCTGGGCAAATACATCTTGGAGGCAATAGCAGCCAAAGCTATTTTGAAAAGCAGGGTACTACACCTGGCCACAAGCAACACACAGTTGCGAGCAGAATTCACCAAGCTGTAGCATGGGCTGATTCTAGCTCAACAACATGAACAAGAAGGGCACCGAGAAATTGCCAAGTTGCAGCAGAAGGAGGAGGGCCTCAATCTATACATCCAAAGCCTCTCCAAAGCGCTGACAGAGGCCTCCACGAAGGTGCGGGAGCTTCAATCCAAAGCATCCCAACGGCTTGCTCCACTCTAGGCGCAACTACAAATTTACGAAGCAGAGAAGAAACACCTGGGGGTAGAAGTCAAAGCCCTACAAAGTGAAAAGCTCGTCTGGTTAGCTCAACCTGCACCAGAGTCAAGGACACTATCTGAATCAGAGATGAATCTTTTTAGACATCAGGTGCAAGTATATAGCCAAACATTAAAGAGCTATCAGGCAAAGTTCGATATAATTATTGGGCAAGGGCCACTCACGAGCTCCCCCAGGCGAAACAATCCCTCAAGGCTTGTCAATAGTACATGGAAAAGAAGGCCTAGCCCACCCCCGTAGTGATTCCACTGCCACCTATTTTTGACGCTGCATAGGCCAGTACAAGCCAGGACCAAAGCCGACAAGCAGTAGGGGGATTCAATCAAGAACAAAGGTCCGAAGGCCAAGACCAAGGATCAACCGATATGGGTGTTGAGGCGCGAGACCAAGGCCAAGGTGCAGGTACCAGCCAAGGCCAAGAAGAAGGACAAGCAAAATCATCCAGAGGTTCGCGCACCATATCTGCCAACCGGGCCTTTTGAAGACCAAAGTCTGTGGAGGTGAAAATAAACAAATTCCTAGCAAAGTATCCCCACGAGTCATCAAGAGGCGGCTAGTAGATATTGTTTTCAGCTCAGATAATAAAGGGAAAGGAGCTGCAAGCATTACCCGCCCTCTAACCACAACCAGAGTGGTGTCAGCAGCTGTTTGAAAGAGACCCTGCGGCCATCAGGGCCTATGTGACAAGTCCGCAATAATTATGGGTGAAAGCGCACTTTTTGCCATGCACACGACGATCCAAATGGGCAGAATGCGGCAACCCTCTGGACAAGATCACAATTCAAAATTTCAATTGGCTGATCATTCCATCAGAGTATGGTTGGAATACGGATGTAGATGCCAGAAGGGCTCTCACCCTATTTGCCAATAACTACTTCAACTGCCCTAATCCAACAGTCCAAGATGAATGGATAGGATCAATGTAAATATTAGCCAATAGGATTTTGGGGCAAGGGCCATCCCATTTTATGAAAAGTCACCATTTGTACTCTATTTTGATGCTTAATAGAGAGGAGAAGACTCTATCATTTTGAGAGCTCAAGCATCCTCATTTACTAATCACTCTTGCTTATGCTATTGTTGTGGTTGCTTGTTATTTCCATTTTCCATGCTTTTTGTTTATGCTAGTTAAGGTTTTTTCATAAGCAATGAAATTGAGCATTTGAGCTAACCTCCATCTCATCTCTCTCTCTCTCTCTCTCTCTCTCTCTCTCTCTCTCTCTCTCTCTCTCTCTCTCTCTCTCTCTCTCTCTCTCTCTCTCTCTCTCTCTCTCATCTCTTTCTCTTCTATTCTATCCTTTCGCTTCACCAACAATCATGATGAAGTTAGTTAGGGGAGTAGAGTGAGTGTGAGTAGTGGTAGGGGACTTTTTTCCAAAAGCTGTCAAAATAGGTGACTAGAATTTTGCTTTCACTTGATTTGAATTTTTCAGATTTGATTTGAGTTTTTATTTCAAGTTTCTTTCCATAGGATTCTAGAGCATTGTCTTAGCTTTGATCTGATCCATATGACAAGTCATTTGAATTAGTATCCAAAAAGTTGTGACAATTCTTGATTCCTAGCTCTAGTTTTGCTAGTTTTCTTTCTTCAAAATTTTTAGCCCTGTTCTGTTGTTAATTTGACCTATCAAATCACAGTTAATCATTGATATGATACTATAGCCTAATAGAGCTTGTTGTTAGCTTTTCAGAGGTACTGAGGATCCTCTCTCTAAGTTTTGTCAGTTGAGATTTTCTCTCTCTTTTTTCTCTCTAGCCCGATCCCTTCTATTTGCCCACAATTTTTCAAAAAAAATTATTGTTGTCACAAATTTGTTTTTTGACGAGCAATCAAATGCACCACAAGAGCAGTTGATAAAAAAATTTACTGACATTTTTTGAAATTTTTTCACAATTTTAAGTATTTTCGTCGAGCACTCCAATGTTTCATGGATTTCAAAGTGTTATCCATTTCAATTTGTAAATTTTTTTTTAATACCCCCCTTTCTAGTATATAATCCAGTTTACTAGTTTTTCTTTTAATTTCCTTAACTTCCTTGTTTGAGCTCAGATCTCAGTGCTATAAAAACGAAAAGTGATCAGAAAGATGAGCCTGACACTGCTATGTTATTAAGATTGTGTCATTATTACTTTTCAAATTTTTTTTCAAGACCCGTTTTCTTGAGTCAATTTTTTTTTCGTGTTTCCATTAGAAATTTTCAAATCTTCATATCATCTCCATTTTAGATCAGATTCAAACGTTGTAAAAAGCAAAATTGTTTGTAGTGACAAATTGAAGATGATTGCTACTTCATTTAAATTTGTTACACTTTCCATTCACAGCCACTTTATTCTTCGAGGACTCAAAATTTTTAAGTGGTTGGAGAAGAGCAATTTTACCAGCTTGTAAAATACCATTCTGAATAAATTTTAGACGGTGAATTCATAGTCCACAAGTCTTCACTAGTCATTAATGATGGATTACCATTATAGTCAGAACATTTATCTTTCATCTACTGATGAAATACAATCTGAAATCGTATGTTACAGCCTTGCATTTGACGGACAACCAAGTTCAATCAACATTGATGATTGGTTGACTAAATTGAAAGCTTATTTCTGCCATTGCCATTATTTTGAAGAGCATAAAATTTATTTCGCTTCACTGTGCTTTCAAGGACAAGTTCGAGCATGGTGGGATACTCAAGCACATTTGAGCACAAAGCTTTGGAGTCAATTCAAAATTGCTTTCATTGATAGTATTACCAAGGTTTTATGAGAAATCATTCGAATCTCTCATTAGGGCCCTTTTTGGACTCATAAAGGGCCTCTTCCTTGCCTAAACAAGTTTTCTAATCATAATTAATTTAGTGCTAATCAATCCTACGTGGCCCTTTACCTTGGGTTACCATACAAGGTGAGCAAGAGTTAAGGCCTAAATGTAGGTCTCATTTTCATAGATTCTTGTAGGTTATTTGCATAGACTATAATAGGCAACTAATAGGTAAGTTACAAATTACAACTAGAGTAGGGTTAGTATAGGACGACCTTTCATTGTCCTAACTACAATAGGACCCTAGGGATGGAAACTAGTATATGCCTAATAAAGCTTATATCATGGTTAGTTCACATTGAACTTTGACACAAGGTTGATTAAGGTGTGTTTCTACTGTTCTACATAGATTCTTTTGGGAAATTCGACATCTTCAAGATGACAACCAAGTATCACTTACATGTGAAGTTAGAGAAGGATTATGCGACCACCAAAGTTGCATGGGGTGTTAACTTAAATCCGTATGACATGCATTGTTGGAGATTAGAAGGAAAAAAACATATTGACCTATGGGTAAGAGGTGATTTATACCCTCATAATCCACTGGTAGATGCTCCTCCTAAATAATCTGATGTATATAGTTTGTTAAGGTTTGTTGGGGATGGTCGGAATGGACTGCTTGGCTATTGTCAAGCAATGGATTCTCGAAGAATTCAAGCTGAGACATTGGCAAATACAGCAAACATTCATATATTGAGTATGAATGACCATTTAAAGTCATTGCATGGAATAAATATGAAATTGGAGCAGGAGATAAATGGTTTGAAAATAGAGCTTGCCAGTTCTGTCGCAAAAATTGAAGAATTGCAATCTTCAATCAGTATATTTCAGAGGACAATATATGGCTTACAACGAAAGCGTAGAGTCTCGATGGATCAGCAAGCAGAAAATGAAATCACTAAGAGACACAAACTAGAAGCTTTGGCACCAGGTGGTGGTGCCGGTAAAAGATGTATGAGGGACACAAAAGAGTTCTTGAAAAAGACAGTTGAAAAAGATTTTATTGCCGAAAAATATATGAAACATTTTTTGAAGGGTAAAGATTTGATTAAGATTGTGGAAGATGAAACAAGTGATTCAATTCGCTTGAGAATTGCAAAAAAGCTAGTCGACAAGTTCAAGCCAAATCCAAATGTTAAAGAGATGGTGTACGCATGTGACCAAGGAGGTGTGAGTCGCAAGGGGTATAGAGCTTTGAAGAAGTATATGAAACGCTCTGACAAAAATGGGTTAAAACGCCATCAAAAAATACCTACTTATAAACTTGTCGAATCCGCCAAACGAGAATGCAATTCGATATTGCTCTCTGAATTAGGAGAGTTTCAACATATTGAGGATTCTTTTACAATAACAAATAAGAAGAAAGGACCTCCGACATGTTTTTGTTATCATCAAGGTAATAATATATTCTTAGATCTGGAAAAGGTCCAAGCAATGATAATCCGACATCACAAAGTTAGAACAAATGGTAAGAACATTTATTGTGAATTTCAGTTTTCAATTGTATGCTTTTCTTCAACTAATATGTTTTAGTAATGAAATTTCTGTTTTACAGATTGCGGAGGTAAAGTTATATTTTTTATTAAGTTGGACGAAGCAGAAATCGTAAAAGGGCGTAAACTTGAACGTGTCACAATCACCTTGATGAATCGTGAATTGCAATAGTTTGGCGGAAGTTATTGTAAAGAATTTAGCGTGCAATCCGAAAATCACATATGGTGGATAGCTGCATTTGAAGTTCCTAAGGAGTCTCACAACGTACTGGAGTGGCTATTTGAAAAATGCAGTATATCTAAGATAATACATGCACAAAATGAAGGCAAATTGCTCAATGTTGAAGGAGAAAGCTTTGCTGTAGATTGGCACCTAGCTGCTGATTTGAAGACTTTGAAATGCAGGTACAGTGGTCTTGGTGCAAATGCAAAGAATTTTTGTATATATTGTATGTTTGAATCTGGGTGGATCAAAAGTATTTTGAATTGCAACCAACGTCTTCCACCAAATAGGCACAATCTAGACAAAGCTTGGGGTCCTGTGTTGAACATTCCTCTCGAAAGAGTCCATTTTTGCACAATGCATGGTGAATTACGAATACTGGACAAATTATTATTTTTGCATTGTTGTTACGCATGGAACATGCAGCCCAAATCAAGAGCAGATGTTAGCATTAGAAATCTAGAGATAATTTTATCCGATATGGGATTGCATGAGGGCCACGTGAGTCTTACCAAAGACATTGAGATGAGTGAAAAAACACAAGATGTTCCAGCAAAAGTTTCAATGGGTGGTGCGAAAGCGAGACACCTATTGTCAAATCATACTACACGTGAAAGTAGTGTTGAATGGGAGTACTTGAGAAAAATATGTCAATGCACAACAAATATTGGCTCAGATCCTCGCATGGCAAGTACACGTGCTAAGGTTTGGCAAGCATTTGATGCCTTGTCACAAACTATCAACAAAAAGATTGTGAGAGATGAAGATTTGGATAGATACGCAAGAGAAGTCAAAACATTTACTGAAGTGATGATCGATGCATGGGGAGAAACACACATAACTCACTATATGGTATGTGTGTCTCATATTTTTTACTTTCAAATTTATGTATTTGTAAAGATTTAAACTGATACAAATTTTCTATGAACTGCCCATCTTCTATGCTCATGGACCTTGGTTTATGAAAACCTATGGACCATTAGCTATTTGGAATACGCAAGGCATGGAAAAGAGTCATTACAGGGCAAAGGCTGCGTATTTCAAAAATTCACGGCATGGTGGAGGAAAGGGTCTTAGAAATGCATTGGTTGAGATATTCCAATGGTTTTACAAAGGAGTATTGGGCCGAGGACACTTTCAAAACACAAGAACTGAAGAGTTGTGTTCAATGATCTCCAATTCAAATTCAGTCAGAAAGACAGCATGGCAATCCTCTAATGCTAGAACAAAGCATCAAGAATGGAGGATGTCTAGAGTCCGAGTTGGAAAGAGATGGATGCCGAGGACACCAACATCCAATGTTTTGGAAAACAGCGCTAGAGAAACTACGAAAACTGATGAGATGGAATAGAAACAATTTATGCTGAATTGTAATTCAAATATTCCTTTGTGATAGATATTACTGCCGAATTGGATTGTTGTTATAAATAGAAATTATTTTATTTGGTTTTATAATAATATCTATTTTTGGATACACGTCCCTCTATATAAGAGTGGGGGTTTTCATTTTGTTGTCACTTCTTGCTTTGTTGAAATTTGTTTCCTCGTAATTTAGCTTGTCTTGTTCAATTAGACTACTAGTTTGCTGGTCAATTAGTGTTCTTAGTTGCATAACAATGTCATCCCCTAAAATAGAGTTGGCCAATCTGCTAGCCCTTACAGAGTTTTTAGATCAGTTAGATCGTATTTATTGTATGTTTACCGGTAGAATAGACATGCTTTCCACTCTACGGGCTAATGCGGATGCATTCACGTATGTGAGTGAGTATATAGATGAAACTTTGAAGCCTTATGCCATACAGATTCCTGGCTCAACTATCATGTGGATTCCATATAACTTGCTTAATTATATATGGAAAGGAGATAGACCCTTTATCGCTCGTCTCAACAGATTTATTAGTCACTTGGGTAACGATCATTACTTGGAGCTGACGAAGGATCAGCTGAAAACTTTTGATCTTGAAAGTGTAGGAAAGAAGTTTCTATCCGGTGAGATTACTGTTATTTTTTTGCTTAATGAGTTTCCAGCGACTATGGCCAGCAACAAACACAATCCTAGTGAGCAGATGAACGAGATGAACGACCCGGGTGAAGAGGAAGATTTATTTGCGGAGCACGAAGCAATCTTGGCTGCGCAAGAGGCAACAAGTGCATCCACATCAGCGGAGCCAGAAGATACAGATGAGTCCGATGATGTCGTGCTTCGAATCCATGGCCTTGTTCCAATCATCATTGATGGGCAGGAGTATGTGTTCATGCATGACTTGCAACATATTCTCGGCTTGCAAGAAGATGAGATGCTGGCAGCATTGGTAAATTTGCAGAATGGCAGTTCCACTTTTGACCACACCCAGCCCGATGACACGTATGAGAAGCTGATCGGGCATGACACGGACACCACCGAGCAAGCACTGGCAAGGGTGCTTTGCCAATTGAAAACGCTTCAACCACTACCAGTTCAAACGAGGCCATTCGAGGTACTCGAAGGGAAAACTGCTGACGTGAAGTACAAAGGCAAAGGAATTAACCTTGCGCAAACCGAAGACATTGATGAAGGCACCGAGGCAAGTCTGACCCAACAATTCAACTTGCATGTGTTTGTTATGTTTGTTTGTCTTCATTATACTCATTTTGCAATAATTTGAACCAAATGCAGGATGCAGTGGAGCTTGATGCATTTGTAATGCGAAGGGGTGGCTCTCGGGAGAAAGTTGAAGCAGGAACTCTGGACAGATCTATGGCCCACTACATTGGGAACTTGCCCAACAACTTTATTTTCTGCTTCAGCAACAAGTACAGCCTAGATGGACAGACGGAGCTTCTTAAATGCAAAGCACTCTCTAAGCACATTGGTGAGCTGGACATGTCACCGTCAGCGCCAAAGGCTTATTGTGTCCTCCGAAAAGCCGTTTTGAATGATTTTTGCCCTGGATTCGAGACCCGGCTCATTCTCTCGGGTTTAATTGGCCCTTATGAGGATGAGAGAGATGCTCCTAAATTAGCATTAGAAATGTTAAAACCAGTAGTGTCATCAGAGAAGCGATCAGAGAAGCTGAAGTCCTCTCTAAAGGAAATGGATCAAATGTGAATAAAGATTTTGTCTTTTTTTCTTATGGACTCTCCTAATTCTCTGTTGTCATTATATGATGTGCTAATTTATTGAATTTAGAATTTAATTTTTTTTCTGATAAAGATTTCTCCTCCTTTTTTTACGTGACGTGATTTTCACGCCAGGGCGCGAGCAGCGCCCGTTTGACCAGGTCAAACGTCCCCTGGTCGCGCCTTGGCATGATTTTCATGCCAGGGCGTGTCCAGGGCCCGTTTGACCAAGTCAAACGTCCCCTGGTCGCGCCCTGGCGTGATTTCCATGCCACGACATGGAAACTACCATTCCTATAGTACTGAAAAATTTTAAATCACTGCATTCACATAGATGATACTAAAATTTTCAAATGACTGCATTCACATAAATAGTACTGAAATCAGATATCAAACTCAATAACAACAATTTGCATTCACACAATCTGAAATTCTGCAAGATACTTGACACCAAATCTTCAGTATATTATAAATAAAATCATGTACATGATATTTTTAATTCCGCTCTCTCCTTAGCCTTCTAGCTAGGTGGAGATCCTTCGGGAGTATTGTGACTCTCTTCCCGTGCACTGCACACAAAAATGAGTCCTCAAAGAGCTGCGTTAGGTACATTTCCACAGACTCTTGTATTGCGGACACCGCATCTGCCGTAACTCTGTTCCCCAAGGAAAATTCATCGACTATTTCTTTTACAAGCCTCACAAAAGAGGCTCTAGGGATCAAAAATTTTACAGACTTCTAATAGCTCCGTATATCCTGGAGCCACTTTGCAATCCTGCGCTTCCTACGCAGTCGAGGAGGTGGTGGCTGCATCCTGCGGAGCTCCTTTCCAACCCATGGTGCTGCACGAGGGGCCGGCCTATCCCTGCGACGCTCTACGGTCCTACTTGGGCCAGCTGTGGCAGAACTTGGAGGCGGTGGAGGTGGTGGAGGTGGTGGAGGTGGCGGTGGAGGCGGTGGAGGTGGCGGGGGGCGGAGGTGGTGGAGGTGGAGGAGGTGGAGGCGGTGGAGGCGATGTTGGCGGTGTGGGCAGTGGTGATGGCTCCCGAGCTGCAGGGTTGCGTCGCTTTGATGTAGACCCAGCCTTGCGAGGATTCTTTCTTTTTTGCTCGTGTGCTCCTCTCTCTGACCATCTATGGGTCGCCTTCTGCTTCATCCTTGTTGTGGTCGACATCGGGGTGCCCTCATCAGAACCACCCACCAGCCCGACATCATCGGACCCATCACTGGGCCGTGACTTGGAGGTGACACGGTGGGTGTGGTGTCCCCCGATATGCCTAAATTTGATGTGTCCAAGCCCATTGCTGGTGGGAATGGGTCGAAGAAAGAATCATTCAGAACCAGCAACTCACCCGATGTCGCAAGCTCCTCATCTAGGAACTTCATTGTTTCCTCCCGCTCAGCTGCCATCGGGGAAGGGCTTTTTTCTCGTGTTGGCTGCTGCTGCTGCTGTTGGTTGTCCTGCTGCTGCTGCTGGTCTTCTTGCTGCTGCTGCTCAGTCTGGTCCTCCTGTGCAGCTACTGTATGGGCCATGTCCTCCTCAGCTTCACGCTGAGTGGCCGGATCTTCCTGAAACGCTATAGTGCTGCGACTCCTACTCCTGCTTCTGCTCTCCCGTCTCTCTCTCTCATCGAGGGTGGCTAGTGCATCCCTATGGAGCAATGCAGTCACTCTGGGATCTCTAGCTGTTTGTTTCATCCGTGCCATTTCCTCCGACATTGGTTAGCCTTTGAAAACGTATCAGAGAACAAGAGAGATGAAAAACAGAGAATTTAAAAAAACTGACACTCTGACACTCAAGGGATGAAGTGGAGAAATGAGGACCCAAGCACCCTTATATAGTGAAGGGTTCTATTTTTAGTAAGTGCCTCTATAAAAGTTTTGGCCTCTTTTCCAAATATAGTATGTTCTTGTCTAGGCTCATGAGTAAAAATCCTTGGACATCCACAAATGTAGTAACAGGCATATAAAATGTAACAACGCAAAAGTAATGTCAAAACGTAACCAAATGTATTAGAATAGAGTCAAAACACAACCAACTAATTGTGTTTTGTATTTTCCATTAGATTAAATCCTTTATTCCCATTGGACTCCTAATGTCCCTGTTTGTAAAAATGAAACACATTCATGATCTTTTTCGGCTCGTCTCCATATCTGCAAAACCAGACACAAAGTTAATAATCCTATATTTATTTAACATTACTATTTAAAATTCAGGAATCTGATGGAAATTAGGGACTTACATTTTGTCCATTACGAGTGAAGACAAAATCTACTGGCACATCAACAAAAGTCAATCCAAGCATATGCCGAAGATCTTCTAGGCTGCACTCCTTATTTATATGAATTTCTCATATTTCATCATGGGGCAAATGTATGGATATCTCCACTTCTTGCTGATTCGTCTCCGCGTCCAGAGGGTCCCATCGGCCATGACCAAACTTATATCGCCTATAAATGAAACTTAAGGAGCATGTTTGACGTGAAATATGATACCTTATGGTCATTGTTTCACAAGAGAGCTTACACCTTATTAAATCTCCTTTATGCTCCATTTCCTTTGAATCCCATGCGACAAATATGTTGTCCAACAGTGATGATTCTGTTGCTTTCCATGCCCACGTCGTGTTTGTTTTCCTAAAGGGGACCGCCTTAAATATAGCAACAAATACGGTGATCGGCATAGAGATGCTAGTGTAGACTCGTTTGGATCCGAATGTTGGTTTCATATTACCAATAATCTCTTTGAGGAGTTGCCTCTTCATTAATTCAATAGTCAGTTGGTCAACATATGGCCACTCGTGAGAATTGATCGTAGGCTCAGAAGTTGGTGCTAATTTGCCTTGGCCAAATTTTTTTTTTGGAACTTCATACATGTGATCGTAAAAGAAAATGCCCATTTTGATCAGGGCAGAGGATGCCAACCCACCATATATTAGTTTTCCATATTTGGCATGTATGGCAAAGAATTTTTCAGTGAAGGACTTCACGTTTTGCCAGTCGAAGCTATTTGAATTAAAGACATCTGCACCAGGCATTAACGCAACATTATTATCCATTACAATGACATAATAATAACTCAAACATAATAGTTAACACAAGAATAAAAGAGGTGAGACCTACAATGTGACTGTATGGTTCTATCAGCAACAATCATATCCAATAAAATATCTCGACGCATGTATACGTGTTGCACATTTGCAAGGTATTCGCCGTTTTGGTCGATCTTGAATTCGTGGATCCTTCCTTTCCAATAGTAGTCTTGGTTGTTTCGCTTCCTCTTTGCAACCTTGTGAGTTCCTTTGCCCGATGGTTGCATGTAAATCCAGTCAAAAGTTGAAAATGTATGGGGCACCCAATGCTCATTGGAATCTTTGATGTGTGCAACAATGGAAGCTAGTTGATTCTTGGGCTTCCTTGATTGAGTAGAGGCCATAATGGATGATGTAATGATAATGTATAGGATATGTGAAATAGTGTGTAGATCTTCAGATAAGGTGAACCAAAATAAAAAAATAGAATATCTGTGGAGTATACAGAATGAGAGAGAGAGAGAGAGAGAGAGAGAGAGAGAGAGAGAGAGAGAGAGAGAGAGAGAGAGAGAGAGAGAGAGAGAGAGAGAGAGAGGCTACAAAATGAGAGAGAGATGAGAGATACAAGCTTGTGAACATTCAAAATTTGAAATAAGGACTAGGCTCACTTAGGATAAGGCTGCTAGTAGATAGACAGGCTAGTTGATGTTAACTTGCAGGCATAGTTATTGCTTTATCTAGGGTTAATGTTAGAGGTGTACTTTGTGGGGCCACACTTGATTTAATCTGCACCATTGAATTTGCCATGTCATATGGACCATTCCCTCTCAGTTGTCAATATTCTATTGGGACATGTGTCATCATTAACACTAATTATAATTAGTGAAGAGGCCTTTTTTGAGTCCAAAAAGGGCCCTAATGCAAAAAAACTAGTTCTGTACAACAATTTACTCAACAATTATTGGCATTGGTTCAGAAGACAAAATCTAGTATAGAAAAGTTTGAATTACTATGTGGGTTTCTTTCAAATGCCTATAAAGAATGTGCTTCAACCAACTCTTTCTAAATCTATTTATGCTGCTAGTTTTATGAAGTTGCGCAATATGATGGATCGTGCACTTGCTCTGGAGCACTTATCTACAAACCATATCAATGAATGGTGAAAAGTCGTCGCTCAACGAAAACCCTATTATTACAACCAACAACTGTCTGAATATGTTAGTCCTACCTTTAATGGAAGCATTCACTCCATTCATGTAGACAGTTGGCTAGAAGATTTGGATTATAGCTTCTACTATAGTGGAGGTATTGGTGACACTGATATAGTTTTCTTTGCTTCATCGGGTTTCCAAGGACGTGTTCAGTCATGGTGGAACATCATTCACGACTTTCTTCCTGAGAATTGGTTAACTTTCAAAAGAGTTTGTAGACAGATCTTCAATCGATCTGACTTCATCCAAAAATGACCAAGTCTATAATGCCAAAGTAAATCTTTATTTGAATGAATTGAAGTACTGAGAGCCTGACTAGAGGCAGAAAAGCAATGACTCAATTTATACAAGTATCCATGCCTCTTCTTGAGTTCTATAATCTTGCCTGTCCTATCAACTACTTTACATTGATCACATTCAAATTCTACTCTGTGTCCTAGATCTGTGATTTAGCTTACAAAGAGCATATTCGTAGATAACTTTGGTACATATAGGACTTTAGAGAGTAGCTTAGACTGATCATTTGCAAAGCATAATCTTATAGTGCCTTCACATTTAATAGCTTGTGTGCTATTGTTGCCAAGGTGAACAAATTTCTGAGTACTGTAAGGTGTATAGGACTTGAAACAGCCAATGAGGCTGGTCATGTGCTGAGTGGCTCCGGAATCCAGGAACCAAGAACTATCGCCAGATGCTCCTTGATAATTGGTCATGAAGGCATCATGATCCACTTCTTGAATAGGTTGTGGAGCTTCTACAGCTGCATTTGCCAATTGATTTGACTGCCCTTTGCTGTTGTTCTTAGCTTGAATTATTCGACAGTCTTGTATTTCGTGGTTGTTTCGTTTGCAGTATCTGTAGAACAACTTTTTCTTTGTTTGTGGATTTGACTGTTCCTTGTGCTGAACTGGTTTTTGGTCAAGCTTTGATTGCTTCGGGCCTTTCTTCTTCTTCTTCTTTGTCATGCTCTTGTTGGTGTACAAGGTGTGAGAATCAGCTGAGAACCTCGGGGCTTCGTTCCTTCACGTGTCTTCCTGCAACAACATAGTAATGACTTTCGAAAGATTCAATTCTGGATGAGTTGTGATGATCATCACCCAACTGTCGTAAGAACTTGGCAAGCTTGTAAGCAGTTGCATCATCGTGTCTTGATTGTCTATGACAGATCCGACAGCGGTCATTTGTCTTAGCAGGTTCTTGAATTGATTAATGTGATTTTGCAAAGAATCACCATTCGTCATCTTGAGGGAATAGAATTTCTTCCTGAGATATAGCTTGGAAGCTATATCTCACACTTCGTATAGTGTGCTCAAGATGTCCTAGACTTCTTTCGATGTCTGAGCCTCAGATACATGGCCAATCTGGGTATTCGTGATGTTGAGGATGATCAGCGCGAAAGCTTTTCCATATCTGGCGATTGCCGCATCGTCCGCTTCGGGTTTCCCTTCTACACTTGTAATAACGTCGTACAATTATTTTGCCATTAGCACAGTTTTCATCTTAAATTTTCACAGATGGTAATTGGCTCCATCAAGCTTGTCCATGATAGAACTGGCTTTCCCTTGGGAATCCATGTGGAAGAGTTAGTCTAAGTGATAGGAGAAACTATCAATGACTTAAGTATGAAAGCTCCAACAGAAGGAGGACGGCCTCAACCTATACACCCAAAGCCTCTCCAAAGCGCTGACAGAGGCCTCTACGAAGGTGACGGAGCTTCACTCCGAAGCATCCCAACGACTTGCTCCCTTCCAGGCGCAACTACAAATTTACAAAGCAAAGAATACGTGCCTGGGGTGGATGTCAAAGCCTTACAAAGTGAAAAGCTCGTCTGGCTAGCTCAACTTGCACCATACTCAAGGCCGCTCTCTCAATCAGAGATGAATCTCTTTAGGCGTCAGGTGCAGGTATATAGCCAAACATTAAACAGCTACCAGGCAGAGTTCAATAAGTATCGGACAAGCGCAACTCACGAGCTCGCCCAGGCCAAACAATCCCTCAAGGCTTGCCAACAATACATGGAGAAAAAGGCCCAGCCCATCCCCATGGTGATTCCACTGCCACCCGTTTTTGACGCTGCACAGTCCAGCATGAGCCAGGACCAAAGCTAGCAAGTACCAGGGGGGTTCATTCAAGATCATGGGTCCAAAGGCCAAGACCAAGGACCAGCAGATACGTGTGTTGAGATGCAAGACCAAGGCCAAGACGCAAGTCCAAGCCAAAGCCAAGAGGAAGGACAAGCCTCATCATCCAAACGTTCGCGCACCATATTTGCCAACCGGGCCTTTTGAAGACCAAAGTCCGTGGAATAAACGAATTCCTAGCGAAGTATCCCCGTGAGTCATCAAGAGGCGGCTGACAGATATCGGCTTTAGCTCAGACGCCAGCTATTAATAATCGCCTCAGGTTCAGGTGGTCCACTCACAACACGAAGAAGTTCTACTAGATCTTCCATAGGGACCAGGGTCTCCCCAACCCTTGACCTTGTTTGTCACATGGATAACCTTAAAAGGACCGCAATACCTAGGTGCCAACTTTGCACACTTAATAGTTTTCAAGCCCCTAGAGTGAGTAGAGACTCTAAAAAACACCCTGTCGTTGACCATGAATACCTTGTGCTTTTGAGATAGATTAACATAGTGCCTTGCCCTATCCTGGGCACTTCTTATGCTATCTTTAGCCAGCTGTAACATTTCTTGCATATCCGCAAGGAAATCAGCTGCGGCTTGCACCCGTAAGTTTCATGCCAACACTAATTGGTGATCGAGGTTGAAAACCATACATAAGCATGAAAGGGCTGAATCCGGTCGCTGAATGTTTTGCACTGTTATATGAAGATTCCACTAGTGGAAGGTACCATTCTCAATTAGACTGTCGATGGTCCACATATGCTCAAAGCATATTTTCCATCATCTGATTGGTCCTTTCCATTTGACCGTCTGATTCCAAATGGTCTGTAGAACTCAAACTTAAAGTTGTTTCCAACTTTTCAAATACTGCTTGCCAAAAATTCCCAGTGAATTTTGGGTCACGGTCACTGACAATATTGCAAGGCAGTTCGTACAGTCGAAAAAGCTTCTCAACAAACAGTTGAGCTAGTTCTGAAGCTTTAATAGTAGTTTTCATTGGTTTTCATTGGGATAAATTGAGCAAACTTCGTAAGTCTATCAACAATGACCCAAACTGAATCGTGGCCCTTCCCTGTACGTGGAAGCCCGACCACAAAATCCATAGATTTATTTTTCCACTTTCTGGTAGGAATATCTAAAGGATGTAATAGGCCACTAGCTTTTAGCCTCTCTGCTTTATTTAATTGGCACTTAGTACATTTAAGTACATAGGCCTTTACCTGACCATCATCTTAGGCCACCAAAATTGCCTTCAAACTAAGTCAAGCGTTCTTTGTATACTTGGATGTCCTGCGCATGGACTATCATAATACTCATGCAAGATTTGGGCCCTTATAATGTCATTCTCTGGTACACACACCTTTCCTTTACGAAACAAAATCCTGTTTCGAATCAGGAAATCTGTTTTAGTCTTTCCCTGATTTGAGAAATCTTGCAAACCTGAATCAACCCTCGAAAGTACTTGTTGCCAATACTTTTCAAAAAAAAGGATCGGACTCATATAGTCCTTGAAAAGACTGAAACAACCTCGATTCTATAACAATAAGACACAATTGATTAATAACCGATAACCGACTCAAAGCATCCGCTAGAGTATTTTGACTTCCTTTACAATAATGTATAGAAAAGTCAAAGATTTGCATCAACTCAGCCCATCTAGCTTGCCTCCCCTTTAAATCTGTAGCATCACAGAAATATCGAAGAGTCTGATGATCCATCAAAATTTTAAATCTAGCTCCATACAAATAATGTCGTCAAATTTTCAAGGAATGAACAATTGCAAACAGTTCCTTCTCATAGGTACAATACCTAGACTGAGCAGGATTGAGTTTCTTGCTTTCATAAGCCACAAGATGTCCATCCTGCATCAAACAGCTCCAATAGCATAATCACTGGCATCAATCCTAACCACAAAAGCCTTATTAGGATCGCCAATGATTAGTATTGGTGCCGAAGTGACACTTTTCTTAAGCAACTCAAAACAATTATTCATATCCTCTGTCCACACCACTAGTGGACTCTTAGCCCTTCGGCTTAGCTTCTTATAGCCTTTCAAGGCCTGGGTAAGGGGAAATGCCAATCGAGCAAATTGGGGAATATGCCGACAAAAAAATCTTACAAACCCCAAGAAAGACTTGATTTTCCAAACTGTGGTGAGAATAGGCCAATCAATAACCCTCTGGATACGATCGGCCTCAATCTCCACTCCCCGTTCAGAAATCTTCTGCCCCAAGTAGGACAATTCCTTCGCAAAAAAAGTCATACATAGACTCTTTGGCAAAGAGCTTTTCCCTTTTTAGGATGTCCCAGACAATCCTAAGATTCTCTTTAAGTCGTTCATCATCTATTGGAAAGTTGCCAGTGCATTGGTCCAACCAAAAGACAACATAAAAAATTTGTAGTGACCAAAGTGAGTTCAAAACCCGATTTTTGGTATATCTTCCGTCTTAATGCATATCTGAGGGAATCTTGACCTTATATCTATCTTGGTAAAGTACCCAGCAACACCAAGATAATCTATTAGGTCATCCATCTGTGGCCGTGGATATCTATTCTTAACGATTACCTTGTTTAATTTCTTTACTTTTAAAGCACTTAAGGTCATTAGGCCCAAAGACTAAAGAACTAAGGACAAAATACATCCATCTCATTACTTCGAGATAGATCACCTGAGGTAGAAGCTGGTTATTTGACGCAATCTTGTGCAAGGTGACCCTCGCCATTGCACTTGAAGCACAAGTTCTTCTTACGAGCTTCAACTTTATCAATGTCACCTTGATGGTTTTTAAATTTTTTCTTGGTTTTCTTAAGATTGTTGGAATTGGGATGTGTTTCACTAATAACTTCCCTATCCCCCCCAAAAATGAAAACCAAATCTTTATGTAAACTTCAATTAACTATTTTCAAGCTAATGTTTACATAAAGTTCCCATTCCAATTCCAATTCCATTTGTCATTTCAAAAGCACCCAAAGTTTTCACATTTCTCAAGCATGACTATGCCTATCGGAAACGAATAGAACGTTAGTGATAGAAATCATGGTCGTTCTGATTACGTAGCCAAACATTTATAAAACACCAGAAGAATACTTTGTCATGAACAACTAGACAAATTATTTGTCCCAAATGATTCGCGAAGAGCTAGACTGAACTCAATTGATAATCAGTTGCAAATGATTCGCGAAAGTCAAGACTTTATATTAGTCGTCAACAATTAGACTAATGATAACTCCCTAAGAACAGATTACCAGATTGTCGTCAACTCCCAACTACGTGCCCAATGGAATGGTGAAATCACTTTTGGCACATTCCGAACACTTTCTGCGCTACAAACACTCGGTTTTGCCGTACTTGTAGCTACAGTCCGGGTGCCCTTCATTTGGAGTCCAGTAGCCTTTCGTTTGAGTCAAAATGGATAAATTGTGAAAATTGTCAACATTTCCTTGTCTAGTTTTAGGCCAAAATTGCTAAAAATGGCACATAGTTTAGGATCTGACTTTTCACACGTGTGAAACAGGTCTAGATATTTTTAGTAAGTGTATTTTTTCAGTATGAAGAAGTGTCAAACTTCAAGACCTTCGAAATGAGTCCATTTTCATGTATTTTGGACATATATGCCAATTTTACCTATATAGGGCATATTTTAGGTAAGGAGGGTCTAGAGAGAGGAGAGAGAGTCATCTCTCTCAGCTATATATAGCAGGTAGGCCGTGGAGAAACAGGTTGGAGCAGATCCATTGTATTCATTTGCTTAATGAGAGATTTTTCTATTGGGTTCTCCTTCCATTGTTGGCATTGTGTAGTGATTGAGTTCAAGCTTTGTGTGTATGATCTTAGGTGCTTTCCAAAAGTGGTAGGCTGATGTATTATGGACTGTATAATGCTATTTTGGGCCGCACTTGATGTTTATGGAAGTTTCCATTTGTGATAAATGCTTTTTGATCAAGTTCTTTGCATTCTAGGTAGCATAGAATGTGTTGCCAATTCCTAGCTTATGTAGTTTGGAGTGCAAGCATTCAAGCCAATGATCTTGGAGTTTAGATCCACTTAGGATCTGTATTTTTCACATGGTATCAGAGCTGGTTGGCTTCTATTCATAGTAAGTATTCCATTTTTGGTGATATTTGGATGTTTGATCAAGTTCTAGCATGATTTTGCATTGCTTTGTTGATCAAATCTTACTAACCTTTGTTTTGTGAGTTGAACTTGTGGATCAAAAGCATATTTCAGGTCTATTGAAGATCAGAGGCTGAAAAGAAACTATTTTGGATCAGATCATAACACCTAATCATTTGTTGATTGTGAGGCTTGTGCATATTCAATACTAACAATGTTCTTTTCAATCCTATTGTTGACAATCTCCATTCTTGGATGAACACTCTCCTTAAGTGGATGAAACTTCTCCTTAAGTGGATGACAAATGCTCTTTTGAGTGAGTTGTAATTCTCCTAAAGGCTGAGCAAAGCTCCCATTTGGATGAAAGATCCCCTTTTTTGGGTGAACATATTGTAAGCTCCATTGTGAAGAGCATATTGTAAAGATTGTCATCAATTTTGGCATAAATTTTGGTGTACTTTGTTGAGCATGTAAGTAACTCTCCTTATGTAATTTGATTGGAGCATTTGCTGGAAGGTGTTAACCATTATGCAAGTGTGTTTTCAGGTTCTTAACAGGTTGAGGAACATTCTCATGTGAAGTGATCTTAGATCTACATCTAAACACCAAATTTTGACAAGATAGTGAAGCTAGTCTTGTGATTCACTAAGTGTGCTCATTCATTCACCTCTAAATCTTGTATTTATCACTTGCTGGAGTTTATAAACTTTTAGAAGTGTGGTTTACATGTGGTTTTACAGGTTGAATCAATATCTTAGTGTGGTGATCATATGTTGATCAAGTTTGTTCATTACTAGGTAATTTTGGCATCCTAGTTTTGGGTATTTTCTAAGAATGCAAGTAACTCTTCACACCATAACTTGATTTGGTCACTTGCTGGAAAGTTTGAGAGCTTAAGCAAGAGTGTGTTCAGGTTGGTTTGAGTTTGTAATCCATTCTTAGTGTGTGAAAAGTGTTGCATGTGTTTCAATCTTCCTTTCTATGCTTGAAAGCCAAATAGTTTCAAGATAGAGGTCATTTAGGGTTCTAAATCTTTTAAGATCTTCTCCTTCTTCATTTATTGAGAGAAAGGAGAGTGCTAGGTGCATTAGAACAGAGCCTAAGGACACAAGAAGATTTTAGCATCATGACATCCAATGGTGGAATCATGTTGGAAGCTAAAGAGAGGTTAAACTCTACAAACTATTCAACTTGGAAAGTGAGGATGGAGTCTTTACTAGAGTTGAATGAGCTAATGGATATAGTTGTGGGAATTGAAGAAAGACCTCTAATTCTTCAAGAGCAACTAAATTTTGATAGAAGGGCTAAAAGAGCCTTACATATCATAAAGATGAATGTTACCAATGAACTTCTTAAAGAAGTTGGTAAATGTACTTCTTCAAGTGAAGCATGGAATGCTTTGAAGAAGATCTATGAGTCCAAATCCACATCTAGGGTTCTCACCCTAAGAAGGCAAATCTTCCAAAGTTGTCAAAGAGAGGGAGAGAGTGCACATTCATTTGTCTTGAAGGTTAAATCCTTGAATGATGATCTAGCATGCATAGATGAAAGCATAAAGGATGGGGAACTAGTTCAAGTCATGTTGAATGGTTTGCTTGATGAACATTCTAACCTTGTACAATGCTTTGCTATACAAAAGTCCTTGCCAAGTGTCAATGACTTGCAAGAGATCTTGGTGGCTGAAGAGCATAGGTTGCAAGCCAAAGGTGGTGGTGCATCAACACAAGGTGGAGATGAAGAAGCTCTTTTCACAAAGGGCAAGTTCAAAGGCAAGTGGTCCAAGCAAGGTAGTTTGGAGCATGGAAAGCATTCTTCTTCTTTGCAAAGTAGGAAGCAAGATAAGTCCAAGTTCAAATGTTTTTATTGTGGGATAAAAGGACATTTTGCAAATGAATGCCATAAGAAACAAAATGCTAGATCTAGGTTGAGATCTAATGTACTTCTTGGAGATGATAATTGTTGTGCTAACTTGGCAAGCTTTGGTGAATCTATGGTCAATTTTTTGGATCCATTGGATCTTGAAGATGCACTAGTGTTACCTACTAGTCATATGGAGTCATGTGGAGTTAAATTAGCATCATGTTTGTACTCTTCTACTCATGGACTTCCAAGGCTTGGTGGTTCTTCAATGGTGCTAGATGGCAAGTGCAAAAATGGAAAAGGTAAGGAAGGAGCTAACTTCATCAATGGAGTTGATGAAGATTCTTCTTTGGAAGTGATTGTTGCTAATGACTTGTTTGTTCATATGGAAAAAGATGGAGATGCTAAGTGTCATTCTTTGCAAGAAGATGGTTGTTCTTCTAATTCTTTTCATATTGATGTATGTAATCATGTGGGAAAAGATGATGGTGCTTTGAGCATGCTTGAAGGAAATGGTTCTTTTACATCTTTTTGTGATAAAGTCATTTGTGCAACAAGTGGTGTCACATTTCTTCATAAAAAGAGTAGATCAAAGGTTTCTATCATGAGACTTGGTGAGGGAGATCACAAGTCAAAAGGAAGAGAAGTATGTGAAGTGTTCAAAGTAGGATGTACTTTGAATGATGTTTTTATGAACGATAGTGAGGAAGAATCATTATCATATGACTCATTACCTAAATCATTGAGTAGAAGTTCATGTTTGAAAAGAGAGAGTACTTCAATCACTCTTATGTTGAAGGTACTAAGGATTCTTTTCTTGGCTTCTAATATTCAAGAGTCTTCTACTTCTTATGGTGCAACTATCAAGAGGGAGGTTTCTAACTTTTGTGGTGCTAGCATTAAGAGGGAGTCTTGTGAAGGAAAGGGCAATGGAAGAGTGGTTCTTGGGAAGATCCAAAGCATGGATCTAACATCTCTTCATCAACTCAAAGCATTCTATGATTGTGGTGGATTGTTCATTCATGGTCAAGATGGCAAAAGGTTGGTTGAAGAAGACTACATGGAGCAACTCAAGTGGCAACTTCTTCAAGGCAAGGGAGATATCATTGGTGAGCTTATTGAGGTTTGTTATGAACTCAAGAGGGCTGTTTTGATTAGGTTTGATACTCATCTTCACCTACTCTACTTCATGTTAAATGGAAATGTTGGAATCTATCTTTTGGTTTATGATGGTGGCATTGTTTTCACTAACTATAGTGAAGGGTCAAATTTGAGCATTGATGAGATCTTGTGGGATCTTAATCATGTGTTTGAGAGGGAGTATCTTCAGAGTTTCAGATCTGAAGATGTTCACATATGCAAGATCTTTGATGTCTTATTGGAAGATCAAGAGGTTGATCTTGGATTGCTTCATCAACACCAAGAGACAAGTGGCAATTCGAAGCTAGTGAAAAGCATCAAAGAAGAGACAAATGGTCAAGGCATTTTGGATCTGTTTTTACAGGTTCTTGAAGGTTCAAGTAAGGTATTTGGAGCTGCAAGGAAGTGTCTTCTTACTCTACCTCACTTGCCTAATCTCATGTATGAACATTGTTATGTCAATGTGTTGAAATTGTCAAATTTCAATAAAACTAGTTCCATAGTTTTGCATCCTTTGGATCTTGGAAATGGAATAGTTATCATTGCTGGTTTGTATGATCAAGTACATGAATTCATTCAGATCTTGAAAGGTATTGAAGTGGTCAATATGTTTTCTTTTGAACAAAGTTCAAGATCTAGTATTCTAGTGTTGGCAAATTGGCAACTTGTTGACATTGTAGGATCAAGCGTTGTGTGCAAATCTTGTGGAGGTACTTCAAGTATTTCAAGTTCAGGTTTTGGTCATTCAAATGGAGTAGGGAACACATCTTTTTGGCATTCATTCACTCAAAGGCTTTCATGGATTGAAGATCTACAAAGGCAAGGTGGTGATGGAAGTTCATTCATGGAGATACATGTTGCATTCACTATATGTATAGTGAAATGTGGAGGAGGCATGCAAACACTTGTTGATCACTTTCATTTACAACTTGTTTGCTGCCATTTTACAGAGAAACCAGAGATGGATACATGGAGGAATTCATGAATTGAGATTCTATGTTCTTTTACATGTACCATTTTTATGATTCTATGTAAAATTGATGTAAGAAATAGTGAAGCATCCTATATGGACACTATTATCTATATCAATTATGTTGTGTCCTATTTTGTACATATTAGGATCCTTGAGAAGAGATCTATTCTGATGATGGAGATCATTCTTAAGTTGGAACAAAGTAGTGTTGTAAAACTAGCAAGTTAAGTTGAAGAGGGAGTGTGAAAATTGTCAACATTTCCTTGTCTAGTTTTAGGCCAAAATTGCTAAAAATGGCACATAGTTTAGGATCTGACTTTTCACACGTGTGAAACAGGTCTAGATATTTTTAGTAAGTGTATTTTTTCAGTATGAAGAAGTGTCAAACTTCAAGACCTTCGAAATGAGTCCATTTTCATGTATTTTGGACATATATGCCAATTTTACCTATATAGGGCATATTTTAGGTAAGGAGGGTCTAGAGAGAGGAGAGAGAGTCATCTCTCTCAGCTATATATAGCAGGTAGGCCGTGGAGAAACAGGTTGGAGCAGATCCATTGTATTCATTTGCTTAATGAGAGATTTTTCTATTGGGTTCTCCTTCCATTGTTGGCATTGTGTAGTGATTGAGTTCAAGCTTTGTGTGTATGATCTTAGGTGCTTTCCAAAAGTGGTAGGCTGATGTATTATGGACTGTATAATGCTATTTTGGGCCGCACTTGATGTTTATGGAAGTTTCCATTTGTGATAAATGCTTTTTGATCAAGTTCTTTGCATTCTAGGTAGCATAGAATGTGTTGCCAATTCCTAGCTTATGTAGTTTGGAGTGCAAGCATTCAAGCCAATGATCTTGGAGTTTAGATCCACTTAGGATCTGTATTTTTCACATAAATGACCAAAATTAGAGACTTTTTGTAAGTTTTGGACTGTTTCTTTAGTTGGAAGAGACTTCAAACTTTAGTGAATTTGGATCCAACTCTCAAATTTTTAAAGAAGTTGAAGTGCCAAGGTTAAGTCCAAATTCTTTTAGCCTTCTTCAAGGACCCTTCAGAATACATCTAACAATTGATTTTGATCTGACAACACTACTTCATTTTTCAGCTCGTGATCTAGATCGTTGATCTTGTTGGAGATTCATCGGATGGTCGTAACTCAATATGCACACCAAAATGGACACTTATAGCCACTACTCACCTACAAACACTACCTGTCCACTCATGATGGCTGCGCGCGAGCTTCCCGTGGCTTGCTTCCTCTTCTCGTCTAATGTTTTGCCTATGGTAGTCTGCTCTCTGAGATTGCAGATAGCTCTTCTACCTTTCTATGACTGCTCGCGGCCTTCTGGAATCCTTTTACCAGTACTAGGGCACCCTTGATATTGCTTTTACAGCAACAAAATCCATTGAATATAGAGAGAAATCCATGATTTTGAGCTTACAAAATTCTAGGCCAGGGTTTTCCTTCGAAATACTAAACTTGGTTGACTATTTATAGCTCTTTGACTAGCCAATCCTCTTCCTATGAGGGTGCCCTGTGCTAGGAGTCTGATGCTTTAAACCGTCTCAAAACGGTATCTATTTGAATGTACACCGACTACAAATGCCAAGTAGCCTCCCTTCGGAATTTCAAAATTCCGTTTGGCTAAGGTTTAGATTCAGCCGACAACTCTTGTCTCCGAATCCTCACATAGTCTCAAGCTCAGCAAGCTTTTGTGTTGCTAGAATCTCTGCACAAGTGCTTTACTTTCCGTCTATAACCCGTTGTAGACCCCGAACTCTCAAAAGATTGTTCTTCTCCCGAAGCTCTCTTCAATGGCGACACTTTACTATGTACACTGCATGTACGTCTCTGATACCAACTTAGAATTTGCTTCAAACAGGAACATAGATCATGCTACACAGTAAGACAAACAGAAAACACTCTCCACAGCAAGCTCACATAGCAACTATATTTCTCCAAATGAAATTACACTATACATATAGTTTGTGAAAATTGTCAACATTTCCTAGCTAATTTGAGGCATAAATTGGCAATTTTTGTACAGAGTTTTGGATCTAACCCTTCACACATGTGAAAGAGGCCTAGATACTTTTATTTTAGTATATATTTCATGTTGAAGAAGTCTCAAACTTCAGGACCTTTGAAATGACCCCAAAATCATGTTATTTGGACATATAGGCCAAAATTGACTATTTTAGGTTACTGGTGTCCTAAAATTGGGTCCTAAGTTCTAGAGAGAGAGAGAGAGTCATCTCTCTCACCTATATTAGGCTGAAATTTGTGGAGAACAGGTTGGAGAAACTTATTGTATTGTTGACAGAGATCAATAGATCATTGTCACAGTTTCTTCCTCCATTGAGAGCATTGCTTTGTGTATTGTCTTCAAGCTTTTGTGTATGATCTTAAGAGATTTCCAAAAGTGGTAGGCTGCTATTGTAGGGCTGGTAAGTTGTTGTTTTTGGCTGCCATCAGTACCTTTTATTAGTTTCTTTTGTCTCTTGAATGCATGTGTATCAAAGGTAGCATTAGGATGCTTTGCCATTTCTAGCTTTTGTAGCTTGTTGTGCAAAGATCTTAGCCAAGTATTTTGGGAGTTTAGATCCATTCCAGATCCACTTTTTTCACATGGTATCAAAGCTAGTTGGCTATTATTTCTAGTAAGGTTTCCATTTATGGTGATATTTGGATGTTTGATCAAGTTCTAGCATGATTATGCATTTTTACTATTGATCAAATCTTACTAGCCTTTGTTTTGTGAGTTGAACTTCTGGATCAAAAGCATATTTCAGGTCTATTGAAGATCAGAGGCTGAGAAGAAGCTATTTTGGATCAGATCATAACACCTAATCATTTGCTGATTGTGAGGCTTGTGCATATTCAATACTAACAATGTTTTGTTCAATGTATTGTTGACAATCTCCACTTCTGTGGATGAACACTCTCCTTAAGTGGATGAACCTTCTCCTTAAGTGGATGACAAATACTCTTTGAGTGATTTTGTATTTCTTCAAAAGGTTGATCAAGGCTCCCACTTGGATGGAAGATCCCCTTTTGGGTGAACAGATTGTTAACAATCTTTTGCATAAATTTTGGTGTACTTTGTTGAGCATGTAAGTAGCTCTCCTTATGTAATTTGATTGGAGCATTTGCTGGAAGGTTTTAACCAATATGCAAACAGGCTCTTAACAGGTTGAGGAACATTCTCATGTGAAGTGATCTTAGATCTACATCTAAACACCAAGATTTGACAAGCTAGTGAAGCTAATCTTGTGATTCACTAAGTGTGCTCTTTCATTCACCTCTAAATCTGGTATTTATCATTTGATGGAGTTTATAAACTTTTAGAAGTGTGGTTTACATGTGGTTTTATAGGTTGAATTAATATCTTAGTGTGTTGATCATATGTTGATCAACTTTGTTCAATTCTAGGTATTCTTGGCAGCCTAGTCTTGTGTATTTTCTAAGAATGCAAGTAACTCTTCACATCATAACTTGATTTGGTCACTTGCTGGAAAGTTTGAGAGCTTAAGCAAGAGTGTGTTCAGGTCGGTTTGAGTTTGTAATTTATTCTTAGTATGTGCAAAGTGTTGCATGTGTTTCAATCTTCCTTTCTATGCTTGGAAACTAGCTAGGTTCAAGATATAAGTGTTTTAGGGTCCTAGATCTTCTGAGATCTCCTTATCCATCATTTGTTGAGAGGAAAGTGTTTGTTAGGTGTATTAGGACAGAGCCTAAAAGTTGAAGAATCATTATATTCATGGCTTCCAATGGTGGGATCATGTTAGAGACTAATGATAGGTTGAGTTCATCAAACTACTCTACCTGGAAAGTGAGGATGGAATCCTTACTTGAGTTGAATGAACTCATGGACATAGTTGTAGGAACTGAAGAGAGACCACCCATAGTTCAAGAGCAACAAAGGTTTGATAAGAGGGCTAAAAGGGCTCTTCATATCATTAAAATGAATGTTACCAATGAACTTCTCAAGGAAGTTGGTAAAAGTCAAAGTGCAACTGAGGCATGGAATGCCTTGAAGAAGATCTTTGAATCAAAGTCCACATCTAGGGTATTGACTCTAAGGAGGCAAATATTTTCTAGTAGACAAGAGAGAGAGAAAGTGCTCATGCATTTGTCTTGAGGGTTAAGTCCTTAAGTGATGATTTAGCATGCATTGATGAAAGCATAAAAGATGGTGAAATAGTCTAGGTTATGTTGAATGGTTTGCTAGATGAACATGCTAACCTTGTGCAAAGTTTTTCCATTCAAATAGTCTTGCCAAGTGTGGTTGACTTGCAAGAAATCTTATTGTCTGAAGAACATAGGTTGCAATCAAAGCTTGATAGTGCATCCTTGCAAGGTGGAGGTGAAGAGGCTTTCTTCACAAAAGGCAAAGGCAAAGGCAAAGGTAAAGGCAAAGGAAAATGGTCCAAAGGTGGTAACTCGGATCATGATGATCACTCTTCCTCCTCCTCTTCTACTTCTTTTAGAAAGAAAGATAAGTCAAAGTTCAAGTGCTTTTATTGTGGGATAAAAGGTCATTTTGCAAATGAATGTCATAAGAAGCAAAGTAATGAAGGTAGCAAGTAAAACAACTTTTTTACTTCTAATGAGGATCTAGATTCTTGTGACTATCTCATGATGTGTTCTTCAAGTCTAATGTCAAGTGGAAGTGACAAGGATTCATGGTGGATAGATAGTGGATCTAGTTCACACATGACTAGTCACAAGGAGTTCTTTATTTCTTTGATCTCTTATGTTGGAACCAAGAAAGTGGTTCACATGCCAAATGGTGGTGAGTGTATGATCAAAGGTATTGGCTCAATTCCTATTTGTCTTTCTACTAATAGGAATGCAAGGCTTGACAGTGTTTTTTACATTCCTTCACTTTCAAGGAATTTGCTAAGTGTTGGTCAAATGTTAAAGAGAGGGTACAAGACAAAGTTTGTTGGGGATGTTTGCTTCATTACTAAGGGAGATGTCTTGATTGCTAGAGGCAATAGACAAGGTATACTTTACAAGCTTGATGCATTTGTTATGTCTAACAAGAGGAATAAAATGGATGTTGGTGGTTCTCTCAACTTTCAAAAGTCAATTCCTAGCATCAATAAGATTGGTATATCTTATGCAAAGTCTAAAGAGCTTCCTTATGCTAGATCTAGGTTGAGATCTAATGAGCTTCTTGGAGATAGTTATTGTTGTGCTAACTTGGCAACATTTGGTGAATCTATGATCAATGTTTTGGATCCATTGGATCTTGGACTAGTGCTACCTACTAGTCAAATGGAGTCATGTGGTGCTAAATTAGTATCATGTTTGAACTCTTCTACTCATAGATTTTCAAGTCTTGGTGGCTCTTCAATGGAACTACATGGCAAGTGCAAAAATGGAAAAGGTAAGAAGAGAACTAACTTCATCAATAAAGGTGATGAAAACTTGGTATTTGGAAATGGTTGTTGCTAATGACGTATTTATTCATTTGGAAAAAGCTGGTGCTTTGAGCATGATGGAAGAAAAAGTTTCTTTTGTGTCTTTATGTGATGAGTCCAAGAAAGTCATTTGTGCAACAAGTGGTGTCACATGTATTCATAAAGAAAGTAGACTAAAAGGTTCTATCATGAGACTTGGTGAGGAAGATCTCAAGTCAAAAGGAAGAGATGAATGTGAAGTGTTCAAAGTAGGATGTACTTTGAATGATGTTTTTGTGAATGATAGTGAGGGTTCATTATCATTACCTATATCATTGATTAGAAGTCCAGGTTTGGCAAGAAAAAGTATTTCAATCATTCTTATGTTGAAGGTACCATGTATTCTTTTCATGGCTTCTAATGTTCGAGATTCTTCCATTTCTTATGATGCAACTATCAAGAGGGAGATTGCTAACTTTTGTGGTGTGATCATTAAGAGAGAATCTTGTGAAGGAAAGGTCAAATGAAGAGTGATTCTTGGGAAGATCCAAGACATGGATCTTACATCTCTTCATCAACTCAAAGGATGCTATGATTGTGGTGGGGTGTTCATGCATGATCAAGATGGCAAAAGGCTGGATGAAGAAGACCACATGGAGAAACTCAAGTGGCAATTTCTTCAAGGCAAGGAAGATCTCATTGGTGAGCTCATTGAGGTTTGGTTTGAGCTCAAATGGGCTGGTTTGATTAGGTTTGATACTCAACTTCATCTACTCTACTTCATGTTGGATAAAATTGTAGAAATCTATCTTTTGGTTTATGATGGTGACATTGTTTTCACTAACTATAGTGAAAGGTTGAAATCAAGAAATGATGAGATCTTGTGGGATGTTAATCATGTGCTTGAGAGGGAGTATCTTCAGAGGTTCAGATCTGAAGATGTTTATAAATGCAAAGTCCTTGATGTTTTATTGGAAGATCAAGATGTTGATATTGAATTGCTTCATCAACACCAAGAGGCAAGTAGCAATTGGAATCTAGTCAAAAGCATCAAAGGGGAGCCACATGGGCAAAGAATTTTGGATCTATTTTTACAGGTCCTTGAAGGTTCAAGTAAGGTTCTTGGAGTATCAAGGAAGTGTCCTTTTACTCTACCTTACTTGTTTAATCTCATGTATGAACATTGTCATGTCAATGTGTTGGAATTGTCAAAATTCAATGAAACTAGTTCCATAGTTTTGCATCCTTTGGATCTTGGAGATGGAATAGTTATCATTGCTGCTATTTATGATCAAGTACATGCATTCATTCAAATCTTGAAAGATATTGAAGTGGTCAATATGTTTACTTTTGAGCAAAGTTCAAGATCTAGCATCCTAGTGTTGGCAAATTGGCAAATTGTTGACAGTGTAGGATCAAGTGTTGTATGCAAATCTTGTGGAGATACTTCAAGTATTTCAAGTTCAGGTTTTGCTCATTCAAATGGAGCAGAGAACACATCATTTTGGCATTCATTCACTCAAGGGATTTCATGGATTGGAGATCTACAAAAGCAAGGTGGTGATGGAGGTTCATTCATGGAGATACATGGTGCATTCACTATAGGCATAGTGAAATGTGGAGGAGACATGCAAACACTTGTTGGTTACTTTCACTTACAACTTGTTTGCTGTTGTTTTACAGAGAATTCAAAGGTGGATATATGGAGGAATCCTTTCATTATGATTCTATGTTCTTTTACATGTATCTTGTTCACCATTCTATGTAAAATTGATGTAAGAAATAGTGAAGCATCCTATATGGGCACTATTATCAGTATCAATTATGTTAATTGTACATATTAGAACACTTGAGAAGAGATCTATTATCATGATGGAGATCATTCTTAGGTTGGAGCAAAGTAGTGTTGTAAAACTTGCAAGTTAAGTTGAAGAGGGAGTGTGAAAATTGTCAACATTTCCTAGCTAGTTTGAGCCTAAATTGACAATTTTTGTACATAGTTTTGGATCTAACCCTTCACACGTGTGAAAGAGGCCTAGATACTTTTATTTTAGTATATATTTCATGTTGAAGAAGTCTCAAACTTCAGGACCTTCGAAATGACACCAAAATCATATTATTTGGACATATAGGCCAAAATTGGCTATTTTAGATTACTGGTGCCCTAAAATTGGGTCCTAAGTTCTAAAGAGAGAGAGAGATTCATCTCTCTCACCTATATTAGGCTGAAATTCGTGGAGAACAGGTTGGAGATACTTATTGTATTGTTGAGAGAGATCAATAGATCATTGTCATAGTTTCTTCCTCCATTGAGAGCATTGCTTTGTGTATTGTCTTCAAGCTTTTGTGTATGATCTTAAGAGGTTTCAAAAAGTGGTAGGCTGCTGTTGTAAGGCTGCCATCAGTACCTTTTATTAGTTTCTTCTGTCTCTTGAATGCTTTGTCAAGTTCATGTGTATCAAAGGTAGCATTAGGATGCTTTGCCATTTCTAGCTTTTGTAGCTTGTTGTGCAAAGATCTTAGCCAAGTATTTTTGGAGTTTCGATCCATTCAAGATCTACTTTTTTCACATAGTTCTTCACTCAGACAACCCGTGCATGGCCCAGGTTTCCATTGGTAGGATGCGTGTCCCATCGACTCGCCTCGTGGCGAGGTCAACTGATCCTTATCGACTGATAGGACCCATAATACAGTAACACAATGATTCTACTTTAATTCTAACTTGTACATGTCTGATGAAATGGAAGACTACGTAACTTCATGTGGCGTGGACCATCAATTCACTGCAAGCTATGCTCCACAACAGAACAAAGTAGCAAAACAAAATAATCAAATCTTGTTGGAACCAACATGATCCATCATGTCCAGTGCTCAGCTACCCATGAACTTTGGGTTGAAGCCATATCCATGGCTTGCTATCTACAAAACTATTTCAACACCAAAAAATTTGAGTTTAAAACATTATTTGAAGCCTACTATGGTTACAAACCAAGCCTTAAACACCTACATGTGTTCGGATGTCTCTGCTATGCACAAATAGCGTCTGATTTGAGGAAAAAGCTTGATCATGTAAGCTGTAAGTACATTTTCATTGGCTACTTAACATCAGTATTTGGCTCTGATACCATGTTGAATTTATAAAAAAAAAGGATTTCCAATGGATTCAATCAATCCACAAGAAATATTGGATGCGTTTCCATGAAGCACTCTATCATCAAATGCAAGCTAGAATTGATGCTATGTTGAAAACAAGCAATACCAATCTAATATCCAAGTGATTTACGATCGAAGGGGCTTTACATGTGTAAAATTCAACCTCCTAAATAGACAAAGACTAAGTACAAAGTATTAATATAAATTAAAGCATTGGATCACAAAAATTACATGTAAATGGAGACAAACATACGCTTGATGCAAATTTCAATCATCCTCTTGATTATTGACATCCAAGTGAGCTCCAATTTGTTCTATTGGACCATTTTCAAGCATATCTCAAATTCTATTGGACCACTCATGGTTCCACCTCTAAATCCTATTGGACCTCTTAACTTCATCAAACAAAAGCATTACACTTGTCTACACTCTAATTGGCTCGAGTTTGGCCTCCTACTCTATTTTGACTCAATAGTGGCATTACAATTGGAAATGGATAATTTGCCATCTATGCCAAATTTGACCTACCTAATGGACTTTTGATTCTACTTGATCTAACTTTTGCGTTAAGACTTCTTTTGCTTTTGGCACCAACTTCAGGAACTCTCCTAATGAAATATTGATCTTACTAGACAAAATATTCATGAGCAATCCTGTTTGTGGCACTTCTGGTTCAGTCATCTTGAAGGGTTCTTCATGATGATGCAACTGATCATTCATATCTATATGTGAATTTCTTGGTGATTGCAATGGTGAAGAATGTATTTCGGTTGTTACTTTAGCAACTTCCAGTTCCTCTTCTTCTTGTAGATGTTTAATCCACTCCCTCATATCCTGATATCATCATTTTTCTGCATGAAGATTGGGATAGACTCCAGATGTTGTTGCTATATCATTCAATGGTATAGAATCAGTAGGTACTGGATTTGCTACTGGTTCTTTCTGCTTCTATGCTCTGGTGACCACCATCAAGGGTACACTTGATTTATTCTGAGCTACTGGTCTTAGCTTGATTGTTATCAAATTTACAAGTGTTGTAGCTGGTGGTGGCTTCGGTCTTGCTGGACAGTCTTTATAACAATGCCCATAACCATAGTCACGACATAATGATACAAATTTCTCTTTATTTGGACATTCTGCAGCTTTGTGATTTTCTCCACATGCAAAGCATCCAAGTGGTGCTCTAGTCCAGTTTCTAGATGCTTGTTGTTGTGCAACAACATTAATAGCATATTGTTCTGAAGATCTACCTTCTTGCTCATTACCATAGTTCCATTGCTCGACACTTCTATACGGTTCTGGTTCCATCAAATTGGCAGGAGGAGTGGAACTCTTTGGTGGGGCAGGTACGGCTAAACGTTTCAGGTATCCAAGACCAGATTGTCGAGGTCTAGTTGCTGAATTTCCTCCATACTATGGTTTTCGATATCCCATTTGGGCATATCGTTGCTGAATTATTCGAGATTGAAGTTGTAAAAAGCAGTCTCATGATCAGGCAAATTATACAAATGGCATACACTGATTTCCATTTGTTTTTTCAATTGAGGACACTCATTCACTGTGTGATTTCCTGTACAAATAGAACACCAAACAATTTCCCTAGTTGAAAAAATCTTTGCAAACTTCTCAAGTTCCTTGTTCGCTTTTCCTTGAAAATCTTCCATTGCTTTGATCTTCTCATCAAATTGCGCCTGCAACTTTTACATCTATTTTTTCTACCCTGCTGTATAAGGCAACACTTTTTGATATTCGGCTCATTGTCTGAATCTTCATCCTCCTCGCGAATTGCATCTCCATAGCATTTTGCAAGAGTGCATACTCATTATGGCGTTTCAGCTCACGTCTGATTCGTTTAGGTAGACCTGACAAAAACCACATAATCATGACATTTTTGTTAATCAGCTCAGGTTCGCACTCAAATATGAGGTGTTTCACCCGTTCAATGTAATCTCAAACCATTTCCCACCTTCCCATTTTAGTTTTACTTAAAAGTAGGAAAGGGTCTTCCACAAACTTCCACGGCTTGAATCGTGTGATAAGGGCTCTTTTAACAACCTCCCAATCTGTACGTTCCTTTTCATCTTGATTATAGTACCAATCTTGTGTTGCGCTTGTTAAGGCCATAGGAAACAACTTAAGTTTATCTTGAGAAAAAATTTCACCATAGGCTTCACAAGATTCAGTATATATTTGAAGAAATCTAACTGGATCTATGAGAATTTGATTCTATATCGTAAAAGAAATTTTGAAATTCAATCAATCGATACCTCTCAAAAATGATAAATTTATCAGAATCCAAATTAGAATATATCAGATTTGACCCAAATTTTGATAGAGACTTGATCTAGAAAATCAGAACCTAAAAATAGTACTGGCGAAGGTTGGCTTGGCAAGGGTTTAACAATGATATTTTGGAAAAAAACTCTCTGATCAACTTTTCGAATAATTTCTAGAAAAATAACCTTCGTTGAACTCTCAGATGCAAGATTTGACACAGATAAAACTAGGGTAAAATCGATGAAGGTTTCTAACACAAGAAAATATAGTTTTTGTAATTTGACGAGGGTAAAAATCAAGATTTTCTATGATCTAGACAAGAAGAATCTTCACCGAACTCAAAAATAGTATTTTATTATAAATAGAATATTTTGAAAACTTGGCGAAGGTTTTGGCAAAGGAACAAAAGTAATACTGGTATTTTTGCAAAAAAATGACTTTTTTGGCAAAAATATGGCAATATGACAACTGATCCTCTGGAAACCCTTCTATTTTTGTGTTATTCTTCGCCGACCTAGCAGTAGATAGATTTGAATCACACCTATGCACCATGAATTTGGGCAAAGGTTCTTTTTCTGTATTTTTAGGGTTTTGGTGATTTTTTGGTATTTTTTGACGGTTTTTTTTATGGTTCTAGAAATCTGTTGGGAATTAATCTTTGCCCTTCAAACTGAAGGTTTTGTGATAAAAAAAAGGTGTCTACAACTCAGCAAAGGTTTTGCAAAAGAGAACAAAAAGTTATCAGCTTTGATGATGATTTTTGTCTCTTTTTGACCAAAATCTGACAAATTTGACCAATTTCTGTTATTTTCTCTGATATCTCAGATCCAAATGGATCTTAAGATTGGTGATCTAAGTAGCTTTCCCTATTCTACAATCAGATTAGATTGCAAACAAGCAAATCCACTCAAATCAAGCAAAATCACTCCCAAACTAATCCTAAATGCAAATCTAACACTATTTATGCAACGACAAGATGCCTAATGCAAGCTAACCATCCACAAAACATGCTGCAAACTAAAAAATTGGTGTAGCTTCCTGACAACGACGCCAAAATTGTAGTGGGTTTCTTTCTTTGCCTAACCTGAATCCAAGATCTAGTCAATCTAGCATCAAAGAGACAGAGCTGGTTGTCATGCATAGATTCGTTCTCATGAGAGCGATAGTATAGTTCAGATTTCAACATGAATGGAGGATTCACATCTAACTCTAACATCTATTAACCCTACAATCCATTAACACTACGCATCCACAACAAAGATAGCTTACTCTTCTCTCTCATAAAAAGTATAATAACATGCAATCCCAATAACAATTAGATCCAACAATTAGCAAAATCCAAAGAAAGCATGTTTTATGTCTATTTAAATTTCCAATCAATAAATACTAAATAAAAAAACCAAGTACATATAAATACCTGACAATGATTGATAGTTTGTATATGGTCTCACAAATATCTTTTGACATGCACTCGCGAATTGACAATGGATAGATGAATTGAATCATCTTTAGCCAATCATGAGATTTGAGACCTTGGAACTTTCCATCCACTGTAAATGATGACCGTAGAGAATGGGCAAAATCAGTTGGTGTTCTAATGCCATGAATAATGGAGCGCACATGGTTAAGCTCCTCCTTAGTGAATGTCCAAGGTACTTTTGGAGCATGATCTTCACCATCCTTTATCCAATATTCTTTTTTGGTGTTTGATTCTTTTAGATCGTGCCTTGCAGCAATGGCATCTTTTTCACCAATCAAGTGTTTCCAAATAGATTCACCCACATTTTTAAATATGTGCATGGGATCAAGTAGGTGATTAATCAAAAGGTTATTCCAATATTCCAAACGATGAAATATAGATAATCTTTTCATATCATCGATTGGCTTTGCTTGAGATTCCTCCCATAGTATTCGCCAATCTTTCACGGACATCCTCTTTGGAGGCATCTCTTTCTCAACTCTTCCTCCAAAACCTCTTCTATGAGTGTCTCTGAATGGATGGCCTTCATGCAAGTATTTACGATGATTTTCATAAACTGCTTTTTTGAGACTAAAAAAACATCTTCCCACAAGATTTGGCCCGCACAAAAAACAAGCATTTTTTCTAGCCGTTTGAAAGCCTGCCCAACAAATGGATACTATCAATCACTATTAAAAAAATTATATGTCAAAGAATAATTATAGCCATTGTAGTATATCATGTAAATATCAAGAATTACTACTTGTATGTAACTGTAAACAAACTCCTATGTACACAAGATAGACATTGTTTGAATGATTACTTGAGCATTCACCTAATCCTGGATAGTCATGCATTGTCCACATTATAGGGGCATGTAGTGTAAACTCCCTCTCATGTAAGGGGCACGAAATGTCATATGCTTTTATCCCCTTCCACAAGTCTTCCAACTCGTCAATAAGTGGCTCAAGATACACATCCATGTTCTTAACCTTGCGTTGGCCAGGAATTAAAAGTGCCAATATAATGTGTCTCTTTTTTGTACTCAACCAAAGAGGAATATTATAATTTATCAAGCAAACAGGCCAAATGGACCACGTAGTTTCTCGTACATCAAAGGAGTTCACGTCATCTGTTGCAAGACCAAATCTCACATTTCTTGACTCATTGGCAAAGCTTGGATACTCTTTGTTGATGTGTTTCCATGCAAGTGAATCTAAAGGTACCCTCATCGTCCCATCCGTAGAGGTATGGTGTGCATGCCAGTCCATATGTTGTATAAGAGATTTACAACAAAATAAACGTTGCAATCGTGGAATTACTAGAACATGTCGTAAAACTTTGCACAGAATGGTTGCCCCTTGCAAATCATCTCTATATCGAGGAGTATCATGAATGGGACATTTCTTGAGTGATTCGTACCTTCCTTGATATAAAATACAATCTTTTGGACATGCATGATATTGCTTGTAGTCCATCCCGATGTTAGACAACGTCTTTCGTGCCTCATCTCTTGTCTCAGGCATGGCATTCCCTTCTGGGAGAATTTTATTTTTCAATAGTCTGTACATGACAAAAGAAGTCATTGTAAAACAAATATCACTCGATGTCCAAATTGTAAATCTTGTTTCAAAGCAAAAATGACAAGTAGATGAAAAAACTTTTACTCAAATAATGATGTGAGGCTTTGGTCACTCCATCTATATTTGGCTTGAAGATTTAATAGAAGTAGAGAAGTCGCCATACGAGATGTCTTTGCTCCAAGATACAATGCGGTCTTTGATTCTTCTCGCAATTTCTTTTATTCTTTAGACAAAAGTGCCTCCTCATCTTGTTCATTGTGTCTAGCTGCAATATTGGTCTCACACATATCATCAAACATGTCTCCCATGACTTCAAATTCATCATTCATTGGAAGATCATTTTCATCATTGGAACTTGTTTGCGAAGAAGTAGATCTAGATGAGCTAGATTCAGATGCATTAGTCTCTTTATTAATGCGCTCATCAATTTCCATCATCTCTTTTAAACCTTGATGTAGACGACGAGGTAATTGCTTTATATGTGGACCGTTGTATTACATTCGTCGTCTACATCGACCATTACAAGGATTATTGTCACCAACACTAAATGAAGATGAAGAATCCTATATATCAAAATAGCAAGAAGTAGGTTGAAACAATGCTTGATAAACATTTCCTTCCAATACTTGATAGATCTAGATGTTGCATATGAATATAAATTACCTCTTAGTTTAAAACGTATGAACATACCAATGTATCTATTAGACAAATTTGTCTTTTCAACTTGTTAACATTCAATGAACTCAAAGACGAATAATGCTCCTAACATTTAATCTAGGCAAATGATGAATAATGCTCCTAACATGTGACATATTTAATGGCACAAACCAAATACAATCAAGGTGCATGGATTATACGTCTCTACATATCAACAAAATTTAAATCTTCACATTTGACTTATTGTCTTTTGCAAACATTTGGGTAGAAGACGGTTGAAACTATACTTAAAGAACAATTCCTCCCCAAACCTGATAGATCTAGTGGCACATACCACTAAATAACATTCCTAGTAAAATATTCTTCTTTTCCATTGGTGCGTTCTTCAAAATCACAATTCGTCAATAGAGGGTGGCCAATGGAACTATTTATATATGCAGCAATGTTTCCATGCACATTTGGATGTTCATCAATGTATGTACGATTTGCCCTTGAGATGTTGCCTCCTTGCATGCGTTGCTCCTCTAAAGAACAAGCATTTGAATTCAAGCCATATACTTGCATCCTCCATTGGTGACGACACAAAGCATGCCAATCACCCCAATTGTATTGAGGTCCTGCATATGGCATCAATGTCACAACACTATTTAAAGGGACCTCAATACTACTCAATGCAAAAAGGCCCAAACCAGCCTCAGGAAAGTGTTCAATAGGCATCATGTACATTCGACCCCAATACATAAATGGTGATTGGAGTGGCCAACACGAATATCTACTTCTAATAAAAGTTTTTACTAATGGTTGCAAGCTAGGTGGAAGAGGAAGGTCAGACAAAGAACCTAGAATGTCTTTTGACACATCAACAGAGCATGTGGTGACATTCTGGAGTAGGATATAATCGTGTGATTCGGGATTTTTTATTAGCACTCTATAATGTTCTCTCTGTTTTTCTCTTCATGTGTGTTTCGGGTCGATGTGGGTGGGTGTGTGTGTGCGTGTGTGTGTTTGTGTGTGTGTTTCATGCTGCTAGTTTACGATTTGTGTTATATATTAATTTATGTTTCATGCTTGAGAGAGAGAGAGAGAGAGAGAGAGAGAGAGAGAGAGAGAGAGAGAGAGAGAGAGAGAGAAACTGATACATCTAACATTTTCAACTTTTGCAGAAGGAGTACCATAAGTTGGTTCCAAGAAAAAGAGAATATTACTGATAGGATAAACCACATGAATATTGATTTTGGATCATCATTGGCCCTAGATGATGCTCTTGTTGATGATGACCCCTTGCATTATATAATTAGTTCATCAATGCCTTGTGATTCAATCCATGTCTCCAAATCTCTAGAACGTTCTTACCACCCAACCACGCCTATCCTAGATATTGCACATGCGTCCTCCACAATACTCCACGTGGATTCCACAAACATGACCACCCCTTTAAAAAAGAGAACACGTCTTGGACGTATTATGACTAATTTGAAAGATAATTGCAAATTGGGCTTTTTTGTGAAAATCATCTTCCAACAGAAAACATTTGAACCACGCCTTTAACGGAAGAAAACAAAGGCTACACACCTTCCTAGAATTGGGAGTGTTGGTTACCTTTAACTCTTTCATGATCTCTCTCTCTCTCTCTCTCTCTCTCTCTCTCTCTCTCTCTCTCTCTCTCTCTCTCTCTCTCTCTCTCTCTCTCTCTCTCTCTCTCTCTCTCTCTCTCTCTCTCTCTCTCGGACGTGAATGAGAGGCTATTATGGGTTATTGAATATGGAAATAAAGATTAACTACATCTAATCATTCTATTTGGATTTTTTTTTTTAGAAGCAAGTGAGAGATTAACTTCATTTAAATATTCTTTTTGGATTTTTCCTTTTAGAAGCAAGTGAGAGATTAACTTCATCTAAATAGTCTATTTGGATTTTTTCTTTTAGAAGCAAGTGAGAGATTAACTTCAAAGTATCGTGGTACTCATCCTATCGTTCAATATTTATTGGCCAAACTATACTTGAAGTGTCATAAGGGTTCCGAAAAACACTTTAAAGAGTTTACCTCTCGTACTCTTGGATTCTCTGTGTGCACTCCATTGGCCCAAATATGATTGTTGATAGTCCTCCTTGTCCGAATCCTAAGGCCTTTGCATTGTGTGCATGTACATGGTATCCTCTCATCATATTCTGGTTGAAACTGGCCCAATAATCCAATTGCAAATTGAACAAATTCTTTCAGTGTCATTCAAGTGAAAATTGACAAATTCTAACATGTGACAAATTGTAACATGTGACAAAAACTAACAAAATAGTCTTTGTACATTTAGTGCATTTTCAACCTTCATTTGTGATGGAGTGGTGTCTTGGCTTTCCAAAGAGCAATATACTATATCCAAAGAGCAAATCGGATTACATCACTATTACAAATAAAAAAATTGTGACATAAATCAATATACATACATGTGATGGATCAATAAGCGGTCTACGTCGATTGATGAAAGAGCTTGAAGATGAACCGGTCAATAGTTGTTCATTGTACTTTAGTCTTGCTTGCTCCTTTTTTTTTGTGATAGAGCTCAATTCTTTTTTCTTTCTCTTAATCACGTGGAGGTACGATAATTTTCCTAGAATTCATAATTCCAATCAAATGTCATTGTAAGAATAAATTTGCAAGAAAAATTATACACTCATATTCAAATAACAAATAAAGTGCAATTGATGTCAATATCAATAACAATATATACCCGCTGTTGCGATCATGAGATGAATCGCTATCTGATGATGATGACATCGTCGTTGACATATACACACTGTAGCCATCTACTCTATACCACATTATAAGTAATCATTATGAGACCGTATGTACTGAAAAAATATAGTAAAAATTGTTAAAGACATGCCAACATCTAATCCATGTATATTCTACTTATGCTTAATGTAAATCTAATATTCTAGTAACTTTGCTATCAAGAAAATTGCTTGGGTAGGGCAACACATGATGAGCAATCAAAATGAGGTTCATACTGACAAATGTTAGACATCAGTAGATAGTGCATGCATGCCTATCTCAACTAATTTAAAGACCGCATAGCAGTCAATGTTCGAAGCTCTCAGTTTAAACTCTTGTCTAAGATGAGTGATGATCTCACTCGATCTTTCTTTCAAGATGGAATGATCAGAATCAAACAATCAGTCAATTGATTCATTGCCCACTCAGTCACTCATTTGATTAATTAATACTTGGCTCGAGTTAGTTAAAGATAAATCTCTTTGGATTGGCCTAGTGTGCCATGGTATCTCATGACGAGCAATATGCATTCGCCCTTTCTATCTATGGTTGCTTTGTATGCAAGAAATCATATACTAGATAACACACCATTGATCTACATCTTTATTACAATGCTAAATGATATTTCAACTAATCATTATGATTTCATATAAGGTTATATAGGTCACACACCAACAATTAAAAAGATTTATCATGTAGGTCACATATCACTAAGGTCCTCAATATAACATAAATGCTTTTGATCATGAATCTAAATGACCCCATGCAACCATTTAAGAGGCCACATGACAAAAGCAAAAAAACATTATTTGACCATGTAATTATGTCATCAAATTATATCAAATCTATGACACCTAGATTATTGATAAACTAAATATTTTATGACATCACCGATTTGACATAATATTATGTCATAAAATCTTAAAAAACTTGTCAAATTACTTGTTTAATAATAATATGTACTATTTCTTATCTCATGATTTTGTCTTGTATGTCAAATCTCAGGAAAAATAAAATTTATAACAATATAAAACTAAATACTACCATAATGGCCTTTGAATTGATTTTTTTACATTCCGTCATATTAAAAAAAATATTTTATGTAAAATCCTACAATAAAATATTCTCATAAAATCTAGAAAAGATTATGAGAATATTGAATGACATTTGAAGCATGAAAGCCCATGTGGAGGACCCTCTCACGTGCCAAGAGAGGGAAAAAAATAACTCATGGAACATCCACGCGTGGATATCGCGTGGATAACTTCTGCGTGGATAATCCACGCGAAACTTGAATGCCAATACAATAGCATTTCCACGAGCATTCTTGCTCCTCTTCTTTTGCTTTCAAGTTTTATAGGTTTTCTAATCTAGTGTTTAGTGCTCTTGTTTGGTACTGCTCTTCTAAGTTCTATAGATCTTGCTCGCTTGCTTTTGGTTGCTCTTCATTACTAGTGATCTTGCTCTTGCTTTTGCTTGCTCTATTGATCTTGTTTGTTCTTGCTTACTATTAATCTATTGTTTTCTATTCATTGCATATTCTTCTAATCTAAAAGTCTTCAATACTCTTTCACTCCCATTCTCCACTACTTTCTAACTTTTAAAGTTTTAGATAGAATGTCTTCAAGTGGTAGGTCAAGTGGAAGGTCAAGTGGGAGACCATCTAGGAGAAGAGCTCGTGAGGAGCCCGAAGAATATAATCAAGAGTGGTTTGAGAATCTATCTCCTCAACAAAGAGATAGAATAAAAATCTTGTGTTATCTTCTTCGGGTGAATCATCCGAGAGAAGAGCTTCCAAAGATGCCCCTTCCAAAGAATTGTGTAGTGTGTATTATGATCTTAATCCACATGGTGGAGTTATAAAAAATATGCATGGCAATGTAGTTCATGCCCGTTTGTGTGATTTAGTTGCTTTATATTTTGGTAAAGATTACATGATCGATTGGTCTTCCCAATCGCTTGAAGACAAAAATAAAATAATCGAGACTTTGTATTCTGAATTACTTCAATCCAATGCTTTTAGTAGGACTTGGGCCTTAAATACAATGTGCCTTTGGATTCGAAACAAAAGGCAATTGATGAGAAGAGTCGTGAGGAATCCCAAGAATCCCACGAAGCCTGGATGGTGTTCCAAAAGGGATTGGAGGAAGGTGATGAAATTTTTTTCAGAATTCACACGTGTGGGGAATGTCCACAAGAGTGACTGATCTTAATTAAGCTTTGTGATTGGCACTATAACCTGATTCTAGATTGATCAACAAAATCTAGTTCAGAAGAAATGGCTGATTCACAATCTAGCATGCTAATCGACAGAATATAGTAGCAATGAATCAAAGAATGCATAAAAATACAAGATTTCAGTGTATGAGTCTTAGCCTCAACACGAGTTGGAGAGAGAGAGCTAGAGAGATAACAAGCAATATTTGTTTAGATCCAAAATGACATGAGATAGCTACAAAACTTTGGTTCTTCATCATTGATTGTGTGGAGAGCTACACATATTTATGGAGATTGAGGTAGCTCGAGGTAGAACCACATCTATCCATTCCAAAATGACATCTAGAGTCTATGTGTCACTTGTCATGCATGAAATTCTACCAGCTTTTTACAAGTGTACTAGTTCTAACTAGAAATGCCCAAATCATCATGCATGTGTCCATTAAACTTTGTGCATGCCTTGTATGTCACTATGGATCACTTACAATTAATGCATGTGAGTTGCCACGAGTTTCTACAAGCATAATCATGCTAATTCTATGTCTACAAACTATATGCAAGTTGCATTTATCAAACTAGATAATACATAACCATTTAGCTTGAGTTCTATGTAGGCCAAACTGGCATTTTGCATTAATGAGCTACATACTTGCATGGTACAACATTTGTAGCAAGCCAAGAAATCAATATGGATTGTTTTTCAATTTTAACACTCCTCCTAAAAATGATCTATATTGATTTGGACATGGATCTTGGTATAACTCCAAGGTTGGCTCTATGCTTGTTGAAGGAACTTTTGCTCAAAGGTTTGGTGAGCATATCTGCAATGCAAGATGATGTGTCGATGTGCTCCAATTTGATTTCACCTCCAATGAGCTTCTCTCTCACGAAGTGATGTGCAACTTCGATATGCTTGCTCCTTGCATGGAATATTGGGTTGTTGACAAGGGCTTGAGCTGAAATGTTGTCACACATGATCATAGGTATGTCTTTTTCCATAATTATCTTTAGCTCCACTAGTAACCTCTTGATCCAAAGCACTTCCTTTGTTGTTGTAGTGAGCGCCTTGTACTCAGCTTCACATGATGAGAGTGATACAATATCTTGCTTTTTGGAAAGCCAAGATATCAAGTTTCCTCCAAGATATATGACATAAGCACTTGTAGATTTTTGATCTGCTCTATCACTTGCAAAATCTGAGTCAAAATAACCAATAATAGAAAGATCTTTACTTTTATACAATAAACCAAAATCAAAAGTTGAAGATATATATCTAAGCACTCTCTTGGCCTTTTTCCAATGATAAACTGAAGGATTTTGCATAGCCTGGCTCAACTTATGAACACTAAAGCTTATGTCAGGTCTAGTTATTGTGGGCCAAATTAAGGAGCCTATAAGACCTCTAAAAAGTGTGATGTCCTCGAAGGATCTTTCATCACCTTTGTTAGAGTCCTTTACATTTTGCTCCATAGGTATTTCTATATTCTTACAATTCAACATATTGAACTTTTTTAACATTGAAAGAGCATACTTGGATTGACATACAAAAGCTTTATTTTTAAGAAAGTCTATCTCTAGTCCTAGAATATAGTGAATTTTCCTTGGTGAAAAAATTCGAGGTGACTCCTCCTCAAATATCGGCCCCATATCTCCATGATGATCTTCAAGGGTGATGATTGGAGTGTCTTTGTGAGAATCTTTGAACTCGGCCTTCTCAAGAATGTATGTTTGATCTTCATGGAATATCACATCTCTACTCTCAATTGTAGTTGAGATAGAGGGGACATAGATCCTGTAAGCTTTCTTGTTGGATGCATATCCAACCATGATCCCTTTAACAGAATTATGATCATCTCTTTTCCTTGTTTCCAAGGGCATATTAACAAAGCAAGTACAATCAAAAACTCTAGGGTGATCTACCTTAGGTTTCTTCTGAAACAAGACTTCAAAAGGTGTTTTTCCAGCAAGAGCATTGTGAGGTAATCTATTGCACAATTTATAGCTTCACCCCAATATTCAATAGGCAAAGAAGCTACTACTCAAATTGCTTTAGCACATTCACATAAAGATCTGTTTTTCCTCTCAGCTACTCCATTTTGGGATGGACCCAACGGGGTTGGCTCAGTTGGTTGGCTTGGCATCCAAAGTTTCTTTGGTCCCAGGTTCGAGCCTCCCCTTGGAAACCAAGAAGCATTTTGGGATGGAGAATAGGCACAAGAAAATTCTCTCTTTATGCCTTCACCTTCACAATAATTATGAAACTTGTTGGAAATATATTCACCTCCTCCATCGCATCTTAAAGCTTTAACTTTGCAAGAAAACTGTTTTTCTACATAAGCTTTGAAGATAAGAAAGTGATAAAAAACCATAGTCTTTGAAGAAAGTAGATACAACCAAGTGTATCTAGTAAAGTCATCAATAAAGGTGACAAAACATGTTGCACCACCAATACTTTGAGAAGAGAAAAAATGTACATTTGAATGTATGAGTTCCAATGGATAAGTAGTCTTTATAAAAGACTTCTAATATGGCTTTCTGTGTGACTTTGCAATGGCACAAGCCTCACAAGGCTTGAAATCTTTTGAAAGAGATTTTGGAAAACCAATAGCCTTCTCCTTCTTAATCATAGAAGACATAGATGTAAAGTTAAGATGTCCCAACCTTCTATGCCACAGCTCCTCCTTAGATAACAAAGCAACTTCACAAAGGTTTGCATTCTCATAAGGATTCAATCTAGAAACATTTATAGGAGGAGCGAATGACAAGACTAAAGGTAGAAGTTGCTCTGTCTCTGAGCACCAATGCAAGATCAATCACAGTCGATCTCACAAAGCTGAACCAGCTCCAAGGCTAGATGCTCAAAAATTTTTGAATCGAGTTCTTACAACCGCTCAAGGATGCGAAGGCTCTTGTCGAGGAAGAGTTGGCTGAGCTGAAGAAGCTCTCGAGTGATGTCACCCCATCTTGCAGCGGGCCCGATGCACACAATGAATACCTTCAGGCCCTGCTTCAAACTGATGACCTCACACAACAAATCCAAGTTGTGCCTGCCTGCACCAGAGCCAAAGACCATCTAAAATTCTTGGAGGCTGTTGCAAAGATTGACAAGCTCAAACAGGATCTGTCAAATCTTAAGCATCAATTGGACGATCATAAGCTGACTGCTGAGTTGCAAACTCAAGACTTGGCAACTGCATCTACACAGCCAAAGCGAATGCGGCAAAATTAGTCGAAGGTATGTGCTGACAGATTCCGTGCATTTGCTGAACGCTTCTGGAAATGGTGTCCACATGCTTTTAATATTGAATTGCAATGGCGTGTGGATTACATGATGCTACCAGGCACAGTAGGCATCACCTTTGACGAATGGAAGTGAGCTTGGGAGAAGGACGACTTTCTTTGGTTATGGGCCCAGCTCTCTATCGAGCAGAAAAGATGTCTCTGTTGGGGCATAATCCAGGGTAAGTCTCAGGTCGTACCTTTCGGATTAGCAGAGTTATACATAGGCTCTTCGGCTATGTATGCTCTTGAATATATTCGAATCAAAGAACTTCAATTTTTGCAGAACGAAGATAATAAGCGACATTTTTGGAAGCAAAAGTCGCAATCTCAACTGTACAAACCACAAGCTGTTGCGGATTTAGGCACATTCGACAATGCAAGTTTGCTGATTAATATAAATATGGCTTATCCAAAATTATTCAGTCTTTATGTGGATTGGGAGTGAAACCTTGCAAAATATTTTGCGGAGATTAGCCATAATTTGCAAGATAGAAGGAATTCATTCCGTTATAAGCAGTTCTGTACATATACATTTTGTCAGTTTGGTACCTTTGCGGCGAAGACATTATTTTTTGTTCAAAATCTTTATGTTAAAAGCAATTTTATTAGATTCTTAGCTCCTTACTGTAAAGAAATCACTCTACGTAGTGATTCAGATGAAGATACCAAGTTAACCTAGGAGCTGTTCGATGGAACATTGCTCTCGGTTAAGTTAGAAGAATGCGGCAACTTACCAGTTGGCCGCTACACAAAATCAAAAGAATACTTGCTCTTGATTGAAGCTCAACAAAACTTGGAGCTTGTTCAGAAATTATATGAAGAATTGAATCGTTCATGAATATCCATTCGTGCCTTTGTTGTGGTGATGTTTCTATGGGATGTTGAATTTTTGAAGTTTAAAGATGTTTTGAAGTTTGATACCAGTTTTCATTAGCAATTCAAAGATCAACTCAGAACAACTTATTCAATTAAAGAAACAGCAAGATACATATTCTCTAAGACGAAGAGATATCTAAAGGACGAAATACACGAAAAAATATCTTTTCGCCTTAACGAAAATATGATGAACAAGAATGAAATGAAGATGATATGTTCATGAGGATGTTTCACATTTGAGGAAGGAGATATGTGATGTCACAAAAATGTTAAATATTGAATATCAACATAAATATGGCATGATATACTCGAAAGTAAAGATATGAGCCGGTTAAGTATAAATCATGAAGAGTCCTAAGTCATTTTTCAGGAATATATCTCCTAAGTACTTGCCTTGTAATTAAGGGCAAGACCTTTAAAAAGAAAAGACATTGCCTTGGATAACCTTTACTAGGTCGTCCATACGAAAAGACATGTTAAACTAGAGTAACTTTAACTCATGGTTAAGTATACCTCCTATGGTATAGTTGAACGTATTTTCAGTCTAATTGTTAACTAGACCCTTTCGCGGGAGCGACACACCTATTGTTCAAGATGTGTGTTTGTTCGCCCCGTAGAACATATATAGATCTCACACTTCAGTCTCGATCATCGAGAGAGAAGAGTTTATGCTTATGTAAGAGATTGAAGAAGTGAATAGAGTTCTATGAGTTGTTCTCTCTTATCTTTGTTCTCCACACTACTGAGTGTGACTGATCTTGAGTCTGCTAACAATCTCTAACGCATTTTATGAATTACTCTCTGATCAGACATATGCTTTAGTGCATTACAATTGTTTGTTGTGTTTCTGTAAAGCATGCTCTAAAGAACTGTCTTAAAACCATCTTATTCATCTGTCGTGAATACTTTCTTTTCGGCACTCGAATAACGACTATCTTGGGTACAGTCTAGCACGATCATTGAATGAAGCTGTATGTATACATATGCGATGACAGTCCTTGTCTAAAGAATTGAGTCTTTGATCTGTTTTTCCTGATTGGCATTGACATAAGTTTCTAACGTGTTCTAAAACTCTTTGTGTTCTTTAACCATTAAGTTGGGCTTTAGTTGTTGAGGACTTCTGTTTAGAAATGAATAAGTTCGCAAATGTGATTAATTAATTGTCTGCACAGTCGTGAATACATTGGACAATTCTCGATTCTCTGTTGAAACCTTAATCAGCCAGAGTGTAGTACGTCTATACTACTTTGATAACATCTCATCTGTAGAATGGGCTTCCTTCAATTCGATAGAGGCCAGATTGTTGTTCTGAATTTATTAACATTACCCATCCCAAACATAAGTAATACTGGTTACTTTTTAATGTCTGTCGACAACTAGAATAACACTTGAAACCACTTGTCATAAATTGTACCAAAAACATAAGTTTCTAATGTTGGCCTCTGTGGGAATGACATTTTTTTACTATAAAATCTATATTAACCCTGTTGGTATAGTACAACATGTTGTCGAACCATCCGACGATGATGCATCATGCTCAATGTCATCATTAGCTTGTGAAGCTTGCAAATGATCATCCTTCAAAATTGTGTCATTGAATCCATCATCACGATCTTGTTCATGAGTTGCATCAGCTGACAGTACCATGTCCTCCACGACATCTCTATCTTCAAAAATGCTTTTACTTTGAGGAGCGACTTGGATCATGTACCACCATCTGGGATTTGAACGATCGAGGTGAAAGACCACCTACAATTGATCGATGTTACCATAGACGTTGACTCGTAGTTAGTATCCATAGCTATGCTACAGTTGCTTGCATATTACTATACACAATATACATTTCTTGTAGTACACTGAAGATCGATTGATTGACAACAAAAGAGCATAGACATCTTGAAGACATAGAAGAAATGTACCTGCTCACATTGTTGCAGAAAAACAAATGTGTCGCTTTGATCTGTCCAAAGCTTGGTGGAGTTAATGAAAAAATAACCACTCTCATCTTTCCTGACAGTTGCATTGAGACCATTGCAAATAGCTTTGAACCATTTGACATCAAATATGAAAAAGCTGAATTGCGTAAATCCAACTTCGAGGATGTCATTGATTATCCCACAATAATCAAGCTGAGAAGAGAGTAAATTGTGCCATGCTTACTCGACTCTCTTGGATGAAATTGCCATGACTCCACAATCGTACGTGTTTTTATTTTTGTCAATGTGCTCTATACAAAAGTGTCATCCATGCATCCATAGTGCATTGTATTTTTTGTAATGAACAAAATGGAACTAAATGTGTTAGGGATACAACAAACATGTACAAAATTGCATGTATTAATAAACATGTGAAGGTTGATCATCATAGCTTACATGTAAATCTCGCTCACTCTTTGTTACTTCTTGGTTGTTTGCCAAGGCTTCTCTAAGTGCATCACACAGCCAATCAAGCGTCATGTCCTTGGGTAGAAGGGCAAGGTAGGTGGGTATAGTTGTCTTCTTTGCCCTCTCCTGAAAGTGGCTCGAGCGGTTTGTCTACGGGCCTTGGCCTCTTCGTATAGAGAAATCCACTTTTGCATTTCCTTGCTATTAAGAATGCAAAACTTATTTGAAGCACAAACTGCATGCAGCATCGGGTCCAAAAGATGGTTTATCAACAATTCTCTCCAATATGGGAGTTCATGAAATATTGATAACCTCTTCATGCCGGGAGGGAGTTGCCCTAGATCTTGATTGGATCTTCAAATTCGAAGCCAATCACTTGCCTACAATATTAACAAACAAGCACACACATTTAATGCAGATTATATATCGTTAGAAGAAACATAAAGAGAGTAATCATAAAATAAATAAATGACATGTATCATTAATTGGCCCAAATATGTATTGTACTTTCATGGAATGAGGACGTTGGCCAACAAGCCCATCATGCATAGGGTGATCGGGTTGAAGGTATCGAGTGTGGCCCTCATAAACCATCTTTCGCAGATGTTGTGAGTGACGTGCTTGCAAATACTCGCCACAAACGAGATACACATTGTAACCACTAGTTTATAGCCCTACATTGTTACAAAACAGCCAACTTAATCATAAGTCCAATGTTTGAATTGAAAGAAAATTTGTGAATGCACATAAAATTTAATATAATACAAACCAATAGCAAGGATATCTCACCTAAATATTTTCCATAGCCAGGAAAGTCGTACATCATCCACATCAAGATCCCCTTTACCACAAAATCTTTTTATCTCAGTGGTCTTGATATATCGCTCACTTGAACTCCTTGCCATAGAATCTTTAGCTCATCTATCCAGGGAGCCATATGCACGTCCATATTTTTTGCCTTATATTTTCTGGGAATAAGAAGGACGAGCATTAGGTGCCCCTTCTTTATACTTAGCCAAGGGGGGGATGTTGTAGTTTACAAGGACAACCGACCAAGTGGACCATGATGTGGAGCGCAAACCGAATGGATTCACACCATCCATGGCCAACCCCAAATGAAAATGGCGAAGCTCATCCCTAAACTCATGCCAGGTAACATCCATGTGCTTCCATGATGGAGAATCGGCAGAGATCCTCATAGTATCGTCAGATGAACAATTGCTTGAATGCCATGTAATTATCTTCGCGATGAAATTACACTTAAACATGTGGCGTATCCTGGGTATGATGGGAAAATGTCTTACCACCTTGGCGGGTATCGTGCTCCTTGTAAATCTTGCCTGTAGCGATGTTCCCCACAACATGGACACGTACTTGCCTCCTCAAACTCATCTCGATATAAGATGCAATCATTGGGACATGCATGGATGCTCTTGTAATCCATGTCGACCGCGGATAGCATTTTCTTAAATAAGGAAGATATGATGAGGCAAAGGCTTCCTTGCAAACTATTTCAGCTAGCCTGCAAACTTGACTGTGTGACATGTGTTAATAGTTTTTTTATGGAAATATAGGATGTATTGTGCCAATAGACTTATGGGTTGATGATTTGGGATGCACGGCTCTTCATTACGTTGCTGAAAGCCACTCTATCAAGTGTATCAAGGCTATTCATTACATTGCTGAAAGCCACTCTATCAAGTGTATCAAGCTGCTCCTGTAGAGCTGTGCAAAGATAGAGCTCAAAACTTGTCTGAAGAAGCGACTGATATGGTATAGTACTATCATTGCTTCTTCATGAAAGGACATAGATCAGGAGTTTGTCCTGACCAGTGATTAGAGCCTTCTTCTTTTGCATGATGGATTACAACTATTTTGGTGTTGTTATTCTTAAGACCCACCGGATTCAAGTGAGTGGAACGATGAAGCAGAGCAGCCGCCAGGTCTTGTTTATGATGAGCGCAGATTTAATGTCTTGCGAATCTAATCTGTGTAGGATGTGCCTGTTCGCCAGGTCATTCGGCAACCCAGAAAAAAATTCATATTCTAACTACGAATGATCATCAAAATTACATGAAACAAAAACTTGTGACAGTGGGGTTTTACATGAAACAAAAACTTGTGGCCGTGGGGTTCTAATACTCTAATATAGACAGCAACCAACATCAAGATGCTTGATTCTAATACTCTAATACAGACAGCAGCCAACACGGAGACGCCTAGCTGACTGAAACACGTCAGTTTATGCATCACTCCACGTATTGTTTTATTGGTATAGATCATCCTATGCACAAGACGGTCATGAAATAGCTCCGAAGTCTAAACGGTCAAGATATTCCTTCTCAACGATTTCACATCCATTGCCTTCAGCATTTTATTTGTGTATTGAATGGCCATCTATTTTTATCTTTGTTTTTAAGCAAATGAGTCATTAAGAATGATCCAGCTGCTCGGTGCATTCCCAAATGACCATGATAAAAGTACGTTCCAGGAGGGTAGATTCTAAAACATTGGACCTTAACTTAGATGTAAATGTCTATGAGGCTGGCCTTCATTTCTAGTTCCATTATATACAAGTTTCATGAAAACACCGGCACATTAAAAAAACATGGACAATCTTCAAAAGGGCTGGCCGTAATGCGTGGGATTTTGGAAAAGCACGCGTTGTCTCAATCACATCTACAACATAAATCAAAAGATGGTGTTGTTATTTGCGAACATCATCTCTCACTCAACATGCATAAACGTGAATTTCTTCAAAACTATAAACACACAACTTATAGACACGTGTATTTATGAAGTTTCAAGATCCACATTCTACAAGATATGGAAACATGTCAAGACTCCAACAAGACAAATAATGTCCAAATGCAAAATATGTGACGACCTTAAAAATGCAATAAAGACAACTCTTGATGCTAGGATGCGTGATCAATACATTGCATTGAGAGATCGTCATCTACATCATGTTTTCGATTCTAGAAAATTGTATGCATATTGGAAAGAAAGTCAAGATCCCATCCTGAGTAGTCTTTGTGGCTTATCAGTGATGGAATGGATCAAAATACAACAACATTACATCGTTTCAATAAGACTCCTACCAGATTAGAGGGCTATCGATTTTTAAAAACACATGTTTGTGGGATATTGGTTCATGGATCTAAGTTGCTCTGTGTTGTTTGGATTGATACCTTGCATGCTCGTGATAACAATCAAATTGCCACATCAATAATGCAAGCAATAAGAAAGGTACAATCTTATGTATCAAAGCTAACAATTATTGGAGGGAGAACAAGAACAAATTTATTTTTGGTGTTTGTTGATGTTAGTGGCACATAACATCTTCCAAAAGGTAGAAATGGGATTTCCTTTGTTTGGCCACACACGTGAAGATATAGATCAGGTTTTTAGTGTCATATCCAAGGCTTTGAAGTCCAAATCAGCTCATACAATGCTAGATATGGTAGCACGAATTGATGAGAAGATAGGTGGCAGTTGTATCGAGAGCACTGAAGTAGAAATACTGGAACAAATGGTAGACTGGAAATAATTTATAGATCCTTGTATGCTGAAGAAATGACGGCTTAGAAGGACACACCAATTCTCACTATTTTTGTTTTTAAATGATGAATGGTGAGCCAACCATGCAATGGAAATACTATTCGAATGATGGAGACAACGCATGGAGTGACCCTTTTAAACTATTGCAATGTGTACTTTCAAAAGATGAAGTCATCTTTCTAGCATCCATGAAAGATCTGGATCTAGATGAAATGAAAGGAATAATGTCCTTTATTGATTATTTGCGGTTCATGAGCCAGAAGTTTCCAGAATACAAGGATCACAATGATGCATGTGTGGTTGAAACCACAAAACTTTTCAAATATCTTTCCAAACAAAAGATTGTATCAAGATCAATGTATAGCCAAGAGGCTTTTTGGCCACAATCCTTGCCAACCACTTTCGATTCATCTGTATTAACTTCGATCAATGAGGTCGAAATGGATGTAGAGTTATTACCCTAGAGGGTTTGTGGGTGAAAAGTTGATGCACCTATGGTCGAATTCATCCCACGTAGAGAAGTTGTGTTTGACAAGTTCGTTGCAATGCGGCCTCTAGATGAAAATGTTGGGGAGGGTTCCATACCTATTTGGGTGGGAAAAGTTGTTGAGGTGCAGAAAAACTCAGAAGGTTTGGCCACAGAGTTTAAAGCATTATGTTACAAACCAAAATCTAACCAATGACGTAGAAACCAGAGACAAGTTGACAATTCAGAGCTGCACAAAAATTGCTTAGAGAAAAATTGGATTCCGAACAATGATGGACCACAATATATGAATGTAGATACTGTTGTTCATGCATGGAAATCAAAGGCGAAAAAAAAAATTAAAACACAGCTATACCGTGGAAAAATCAACATCTATCCCAAAAATATCAGTGGCACACATCAAAGAATACTTGTCCAAATTATCCGATGAATGTGCAACTGATATTGATGAGTAGAGTTCATGATTGTAGTTGTAGAGTCCTCAGGCTAGCTACGATCTTTGTGGCCATAATTATAGGACTTGTAATGTATTAGTAAGTGAAAGAATGACTGGTTGTGGCCTCATCATTATGATCTTGAATGGCCCTTGTAACTGTTCATAAGTGCTTGCTATTTGAAGGTAATGCAGATTTCAAGCCATTAGAGGGAAGAAGTTGTGATTGACCGAACTGCCTGATGGTTATTCCAGGTTGATTACAACAGCACTAATGAACTTGAACGGAGGGTTAGTGTTATAAGAAGTTGCTATTTGTGGTTTTGTAGGAAATAGCAACAGACATTAGCTGCTTGGAGATGAGAGATGCTGGAACAGATGACTCACTTCCTCCGAATTGCAAGAACAAGAAATTGCGACTCTACAAAATTTAAAATTTCCACTATAAACTCTCTCACAACAAAACTCTATCATTAAAGAGGAGTAATATAAACTCTCTCACAATAAAACTATGTCAGCAAAGATGAGAGACGCAGAGAGAGAGAGAGATGCATAGAACGCGACAATGTGAAAACTAAGCACAATCTTTTATTTCTCTTTTTGCAAGATCGATTGGGAGGAAGAAAGAAAGACATACCGTGAGCAAATATGAGAGAGAGAGAGAGAGAGAGAGAGAGATTGCGACAATGTGAAGACTAAGCACAACCTTTTATTTCTCCTTTTGCAAGATCGATTGAGAGGAAGAAAGACAGATAGAACGCAAGTGCGTGCACGCATGAGAGCGATTTTCCTTTGGAAATTGATTGAGAGAGAAAGAGAGAGAGTGAGAGCGCGAGCGCTAGAGATGGCTCGTGAGCGATATACACCAAACACTCACGTAGAGAGAGAGAGAGAGAGAGAGAGAGAGAGAGAGAGAGAGAGAGAGAGAGAGAGAGAGAGAGAGAGAGAGAGAGAGAGAGAGAGAGAGAGAGAGAGAGAGAGAGAGAGAGAGAGAGAGAGACTCTAGACAACGTGTAGACGGTCTGGTGCCACATCCAAGACCCGAGTATATAGCCATGAAAAATGTCACGTCATCATTAAAATTTGATGACGGAAAATTTTTTTATTTTTTATTTTTTAGATGATGACATGGAATTTTCTCCTTTCAAAGAATTTTAAAATGGGTATTAGTTGGCCTTAAAATAACGTGTCTCAACAATTATTTGTCCAAAAATATTCTATGGGAGATTCTTAGTGAAAAAAAAAAATAGGTGTCGTACCACGACACTTGTGCCGTGGTACGACACTTGGTATGATGTTTGGACCCCACGACACTTGTGTCGTGGGGTGTATATACATACATATATATATATATATATGTAGATTTATTATTTGGTTTTTTTTTTTACTTCTTTTTATTATTTAGTTTTTGATTTATAGATTTTTTTTTTATTTGTTTAAATATATATATATATATATATATATATATATATATATATATATATATAATGTCAAGAGTAATTATTGAGTTTACAGTTGAAGAAAAAGATGTTCTACTTAAAATCAATTACGCCAATAGAATATTGTTAGCAATATAATACTACTTATTAGCGGAAGTGCATTAACAACGACAATCAATATTCAGAATCTTTTATGAGTACGCAGGTGCATCCACTATAGTCTTGTGCTCATAATTCATCTAATTTGTACATGCTACTTTCTCATACATAATGATAGCATTGTCTTAATTGTGTTGTATGTTGATGATATAATTCTCACGAACAATGGCAAGTGTCTCATTCACTCTATCAAAGACAATTTGTGCAAGCAATTTGAAATGACATATTTAGATTCTATTCATTACTGCTTGGGAATTGAAGTCTGGCAAAAAGAATAACAAAATTTAAATTTTGAATTTAAAAAAAAAAAAAACAACTTATCCATCCACCGCGGCTGATGGTTTTTTTTTTTTAATTTCAAATTTTTAAAATAATAAATAGATTGTATTTTTGAATTTTTTTTTAAAAAAAAAGTCAAGAAATCAACTCAAATTAATAATTTCAAACAAACCCGAAAACTGACTCTTACCATTTTTCAAATATAAGAATTTTTGGAAATTTAAAAATTTGCAATTCGCTAGATAGCAAAATAAAATTTGACAATTTTGAAAACAAAGAAAAGTTTAGCTTTGGACTCCCGTATTTATCTCTATTCAATTGTGTCATTTCCAAAGACAATTACGAAAGAAACTATGTGATGGGCCAAGATCGCCCCCAAATTTTTTTTCAAAAAAACAAAGAGAAACACAAAAAAAAAAATAAGACGGGGGGTTTTGCTCTCCCTCCATCCGCCGCGGCAGATGGAAGGGTCCAAGACCCCTCAAAGATTTGTTTTTTATAATTTTTTTTGAGCATTTTAGAAAATAGATTTGAATTTAATTTTTAATTTTTTTCTTAAAAAAAAAACTTGTCCACCTGCCGTGTTTTTTTTTTTAAATTTTTTTTTTTCAAGTTTTAGAAACAAAATTAAATTTTAATTTTGAATTTTTTTTGAAAAAAAAGACTAATCAAGATTTCAATTTAGACTAGAAATTTTAAACAAATTCAAAAACCGACTCTTACCATTTTTCAAAGATAAAAATTTTTGAAAATAAAAAGATTTGCAATTGGCAATTTTGAAAAAAAACAAAAATTTAGCTTTGGGACATTCGTATTTATCTTTTTTCAACTGTCTCATTTTTTAAAATAAGTATGAAATAAATTATATGACAAGTGACGGAGGGGCCAAGCTCCTCCTAAAAGAAAATTTCAATAAAACAAAGAAAAAAATTTAAATTTTTTTTTCCTGATTTCTAAAAAATGAATTTAAATTTAATTTTTATTTATTTTATAAAAATAAAATTGTTGTCCATCCACCGCAGTAGATGGTTATTTTTTTTTAAAAAAAATTCAAGTTTTAAAAAAAGAAATTTTAATTTTGAAATATTTTTGAAAACTTATTTTTAAACTTTTTCTTCAAACTTTTTAGAAAAAAATTAAAATATAGTGTTTCTTTTTAAAATAAAAAATTTTGGTTTCCATCCGCCACAACGGATGGAGTGGGCCAAGCTCCCATTAACACACACACACAAATTTTGAAAGAATATGACATCTTAAATTTAGAATATGAAAACTCGAATTCTAAAAATGAACTAAAATTTAGATTCTAGACACCCTATTTATGTTTTCCTGAGTCACTTTCTAAAACTAGTTATGGAATAATTAGTATGCCACGTATCAGCACCATGTGTATTTCTTACTTTAAGCTAATTTAACATTTTTTTTAATTTCAAAATTTTTTTTAAGGTGAAAACAAAAATCTATTTTATAAAATCCTTGCCTACAATTTTTGAGAAAAAGACTAATTTAAGCTTCTATACATAGCTTAGAAAAATGTCATGGGAATGCTTATGGGATAAATATGGAACCTAATGGTCTATTCTCATCCCTCCATTCATTCTACATTATTTAAAAGAGAAAAAAAAATGTAATATATATATATATATATATATATATATATATATATATATATATATATATATATATATATATATATATATATGTATATATATCAAACATGCGCGTCCACCTCGGGCCCAGCCATTTCGCTTTCGCGCGCCGGCGCCCGTGCGCGTCAACGTCCCGACCCCGGACATAGGCATGGGCTAAATTTTATTTTTTTTAAGTGCATCCGCGTTTGGACGCGTCCGGGGTGGACACACTTTGAAATTTTTTATTTTTTTTTCAAGTGTATTTTCAGACTAATTTTTTTTTTTTCAAAGTGCGCCCACCCCAGACGCGTCCGGGGTGGATTCAAAATTATTCTACATATCCGATCTGTGTCTCTGATATATTGAGAATGATTAACACGAAAGCTCTACCATTTTTTAGTTTCCATTTGAAATTAAATGTATCATCTTCAAGCCTCCCTTTGATATACGTGACAACATCCTACAACTCCTTGGCGATTACCACGGTCTTCATCTTAAATTTTCACAAATGATAATTTGATCCATATAGCTTGTTGACTGTAAAGCCATCTTTGCTTTGTGAATCCATATGGAAGTCAATCTATTAATAGTTTGATTTGTCAATGACCTAAGATTGAACAATAATGTCTAATAATATCATAATACTATTACCATGCAACACTCTAATTAGAATCAATATAAATGCTCTAAATAGATTAAATAATCTGATATTACACACAAGAAAAACTGCATTCGATAGATTCAAATGTCGAGTGAAGAATCATAGTATGTGGTGTAGTGTTGATTAAAGAGCCTTGTGGGATCTAAGTGAGGAATCCGTTTACTAGTGACTCCAAGGGTATAAAGGTAGAACTTTTGACTTTTTTGACCTCAGCATTCTTAGTGAAAAACAATTGCTCAATGTTTCACAAGTGGATTGGCAGATCGTTAGTTTGGAGGTAAATTCTGTCTTTCTTAACAACATTTTGAAATTAGTATTCTAATGTATTTGTTTCATTCTAATTCATTCTGTTTCATAATTGATTTCTTGTGTGCTGAATTTTTTTGCAGTCACCCCAGCAAAATAATTCATTCAACTGTGGGTGGTACACATTATACAATGTCAAGTTATTTTTTGAGTGGTCCAACCTTCAGGAAGATGTTGATATTTCTAAGGTAATAAATTATGTTTATTCTTATTTTTGGAATCATCACTAGTTTTCTATTTTGTTGATGTTTTTAGCCATTACTAATACATGAATATTCTATCTTGCAGTTTACACTTCCTAAGTACACATCAAGCCAGGTGTACAGATTTAGACAAGAAATTATCCTGAGCATACTGGCTAGGGAATTGCTTCAGCCTTCCATTGTTAATGATGGTGAAAAGGATGATGTAATTATACTAAATAAAGATTAGAACAAATACAAATAGCATAGAACAAAAATAGATTGCACATGTACAGAATTCATAGAAAAATATACATTGATATATCAAATGTTGTTCCATTTTATGAATTTGGGAGCACAAAATACATGTACCAATGCCCAACTTGGGCTTTCATTTATTGAATGAAAGACTGTATACACAAATTTTTATTAAAGTTTATTTGAAGCTATTGTTCTCCCACAATGGTGATTGTTGTAGGGAGATCTTTGCAGCAAATTATCAGTTCCTATCTTTTTCGCATATGTGACATGACAAATATTAGTGAATGTGCAGTTGTAAATGATGACATTTTTAATTATTTTGTTCTATTTTGAAATGGCAATAAACATAAAGTACTTACGAGTCTTCCGTTGATGATAAATTTGAAATATGCTGGTAGATTGGTTTGCAATAGCATGAGCTATGTTCTTTTAAAATCAAGCTTCCAATGCTCTTCCACCTCAACCATAGTCAAATATTCCTCATTGTATATGATGCTTATTTCCATTTGGTTTGTGTGGCCATTTAGTTCAAAGTCTTGATCCAGTGGTAGCCATGTACCTTCAATTTTCTTGTATCTCTTGGTAGCTAAATGTGAGACTGAGCATTTGCTTTTTGATATGATAACAGAAGATCATTGAAGACTTTTTAATCCTGCATTCTATGTCATTATTTGTTTTACTATCCCAGCCTTGATCCATGAAATCTAACAAAGTCTCATCTTAGGTGAACAATTTTTGAGCCTGTGCTTATCTTCATAGCATTTCTAATATCAATGAGTAGCTTGCATCTCAAGGATTCGGAAACAATACTGTCAGGAGTAGGCCACTCATCACTTTGAAAACTAGGCAATGGAATTGCTTCGAGCTTGCCAAAACCTCCATCTGTTTGTGGCGTATATAACACAAGAACACATATAACAAATATCCACGCACAATACAAAGGAGAACGTGCGGGCAAAAAAAAATACGCGTGGATACAAGCACGTGGATTATTTACGCGTGGATGTTCCACGTAAATGTCATTTCCGATAGCAGATCGGCCGGATGTCGTGAAATTCAAAATGCGTGGATTATCCACACCAAGTCCGACTACCGACAGCTGGGCAAACCTCCGACACCCGGAGCCGAAAATAGGAATTCTAATTTTGCATGGATAATCCACGCGTGGATTATCCACGTCATAGTAAAAATTAAATAAAAAAGGCTCGGCTTTCGCATGGATATTGCGTGGATATTGCATGGATAATTATCCACGCGTGGATTATCCACGCAAAATTTAGAGAGTTGAGGCCGTGGATACCGCGTGGATAAATTTTTTTCTATATCCACGCGGTATCCATGCGGATAGGTTTTTGGAATTTGCATGGATTATCCACGCAAAAAATTTTGTTAAAAAAAAAACCATTTGGCGTGAACCAAAATGTGGTTCGCTCCGAAACTAGAGGTGACTTTCTATTTTTGTGTTGTGTGAGAGAGAGAAAAAGAGAGTATAGATGGGAGTGAGAATGAGATGAGGATGAATGTGAGTGAGAAGATTGATAGTGTTTAGGATTTTTAGTTCATTGATGAATGTTAGTATCTTTTTTGTTTGTGATGTAGGTTTGGATATGAAAAATGAAAAATGAGCTTTCATTGCAAAGGATTCAAAGATTAAGTGCATGCAAAAGGAAAAGCAAAGATTGCAAAACAATGGAGATACAATAGTAAAGGTAAATTCACATTTATTTTGATTCATTTGATATTTAGTTGATAACTTAATGTGTTATCTATTGATGCATTATATTGTGCCTTCCATTACTTTTTATTGTGCATTATAGCATGCAAATCATGTGCTAAAATAGATACATTGCATTGAATTCATCAATGGATACATTTGCATTACATAGATGTGCATTAAATAGACTATACATTGCATTGAATACATCGATAGATACATTTGCAATCAATAGACGTGCATTCAATAGACTATACATTTGCATTCATGGATTAAAAATATATGCATTCAAAAATTTTGCAAGAATGATGTGATGCCAAAACATTATATTGATTGATTTAAAAACAAGTACGTTGATGAGGCTAAGACTCATACATTGAAATCTTGTATTTTTATTCATTCTTTGATTCATTGCTACTATATTCTGTTGATTAGCATGCTAGATTGTGAATTAGCCATTTCTTCTGAACTAGATTTTGTTGATCAATCTAGAATCAGGTTATAGTGCCAATTTTAGAGATAGAAGTGAAACGTGCAGCAAGACCCTCCATACCGAAGCTAATTAGGAGTTCAAGTAATTGGGCAGTGATTTTGTCTAGATTTTTTCGACTAGTACTTTCACTTTGTCTTCGTAAAAATTCCTCTCTAAGCTTATGGTATTGTTCTAATCTGGATTCTCTATCTGACATACACTAGAAATGGAGATGGATTTATCAGATTTCTTATAACTTTCCTAAACTATTCCCGACAACGGCGCCAAAAATTGGTATATGTCATACTATACCAAGATGGTTAATATAGATTTTATAGTAAAAAAATGTCATTCCCATAGAGGATGGCATTAGAAATTTATGTTTTTGGTACAATTCATGACAAGTAGTCTCGAGTGTTATTCTGGTTGTCGACAAACATTAAAAAGTAACCAGTATTACTTTTGTTTGGGATGGCTAATGTTGATAAATTCAGAACAACAATCTAGCCTCTATCGAATTGAAGGAAGCGCGTTCCACAGATGAGATGTTATCAGAGTAGTACAACAATACTACACTCTAGCCGATTAAGGTGTCAACAAAGAATCGAGAATTGTTCGTTGTATTCATGACTATGCAGACAATTAATTAATCGCGTTCGCGAACTTATTCGTTTTTAAACATAAGTCCTCAACAACTAAAGCCCAACTTAATGGTTAAAGAACACGAAGAGTTTCAGAACATGTTAAAAACTTATGTCAATGCCAATCAGGAAAAACATATCAAAGACTCAATTCTTCAGACAGGGAATCCTTAATTATCACAAAACAAAGCCGAATTCTCTAACAACAAAAACAAACAAACAAACACACACACACACACACACAACACACACACACACACACACTCATGCCTACATACAATGTGGTCGGAGGTGGCCTAGAAGGTTGCACATGGGCCAGAGATGCATGAGTTGTGGGGACATGGTTGAGCATAACATCGAACATAGCTCATGGTCTCCACCAAAATCTCTCTCCTTCTTCACATTCCTCTAGTCATTTCATAATAAACAAGGCTTGGGAAAAGTGTAACGAGGGAGGTAGTGGATAATGTCCAAAAATCTTCTTGTTGGTGTCAAAGTATCCCATGTACACGTATTGTACCTCGATAATGGACATCCATCAATCTATGTTCATAGTGGACATACATCATCATGAAATTCAAATAAACTTAATGCTACCTTTGGCCCACTATTCCATTATGAGGAGATGTCTAAGTTTTGAGCTAAGCTAGACATTCATAGTAAGTTCTTTGATGCATTTCTATTTTGCTTGAAAAGTGAAAAACATGTTTAGTGGGATCAAATAGGTTAAGCCTTGTAAGTATTCATGATAATTTGTTTATATTAATCCATATATGTTTAAACTTTTTCAATTATATAATGATTTGTTTTGGGAGACACAATGGTACATTGAGACTATTTTACTATGTCATCATGAAATCAAAGAATTACAAGAGTGGCAAATTAGCCACGATCTAAAATGTATTTGCTGATGCATACCATCAGATCAGATATCTGTACTTTTGGGTACTTGCATGATCTTGCTGGTACTCTTTGGAGCGTTGAGGGCATGAGAAGGTTTCATTTCCACCGTTGGTTTTGTTTTTGTCATTTGTCTTCTCTCATACTGGACCGCAAAAGATTCTCGTTTGTGAATCTTTCGTATTCGCGAACCGTTCGTCTGCTTTGACTTTTGTGTTCGCCAACCGTTCGTCTTTGTTTTCTTTGACTTTCGTGTTTGCAAAACTTTTTGTGCTTCGTGTCTCCAGATCTTTGAGTTCGCAAATGTGAAGGCTAAGAGAAGATCCAAGACAAGTCCTTTCGAAAAGGAACACGCAGATGTGGTCCAGCATGATATGCCTGAGCATTTTAAACGTTATACATTGGATGATGTGGTTATCATGTTATCTAAAGCACATCGTGAACCTGAAAAACACGTACCAAACTCAAAAGATGTTTATGATGGTCCAGCTAGGACACAGCCAATGAATCTTGCTAAGCCAGGAGAACCAAAAAAGATTGTGCAAGTTGGATCACAACTTAATCCTGAACGGTATCAAGCACTCCGCATGTTAGATTGCTTTGCATGGACTTATCAAGATCTGCAGGGTATTCTAACGTCAGTTACTGAACATACCATACCTTTAGTACCTGATGCAATTCCAAAATTACAAAGGTCTATCGCGGTAATCCTAATGTTGCAGATCTGATAAAGAAAGAGCTTCAGAGATTGCTTGACGTCGATTTCATTTACGAGATCGAACATACCAAATGGATCTCATCAATTGTCATTATTCTTGAGAAGAATGAGAAATTGAGAATTTGTGTGAATTTCAAGGCTTTGAACAAAGTGACGTGAAAGGATCACTTTTCGTTACCTTTTACTGAAAGCATTTTGGATCGCCTTGCTGGAGCGGAAGCTTACAGTTTCCTGGATGGATTTAGTGGTTACAACCAGGTTAAGATTGCACCTGCAGATCGCTACAAAGCAACTTTTGCAATAGAATGGGGCACCTATGCTTACAAAGTAATGCCATTTGGACTCTGTAATACACCAAGTTCGTTCCAAAGAGCAATTTGCTTTTAAAGATTATCTACAGAAATTTCTTGAAATTTACTTGGATGACCTGGGAGTCCATAGTAGTACAGATGTAGACCATCTGGATCGATTGGAAAAAGTATTTGAAAGATGTCGCAAATATTAAATTTCTCTAAATCCAGAAAAATGCCAGATAGGGGTTTCCCACGGAGTTGTGCTTGGCCATGTGACATCAAGACATGGTATTGCCATGGATTATTCTAAAATCATTGGCTGATTTTCTTGTTGGCTGTTCATGGGGCACGACTGATTTTGTGTCATGTCGTATCATGTCGCCTTTTGTCAAAGGTTCAAAATTGAAAGCTAGCAAAGCTTTGGCATTAGAAACAAACTTTTTCTTCAATGTCAACTAGTTAAGTTGGTCTAAATTGGCAATTTGGAGGCCAAAGTGAAACTTCAACTTGGAGATACATTTTTTTATGTCAATATGGCCATGAGATATTGTTTTTACTATTTTTGACAAGTAATGGACTTGATAAGGTTGGATTGGGACCTATCCTAATTTGCTAATGTGGATACATTACATCTAGTCATGAAAATCTAGGTTTTTGATGAAGTACCTAGAAGTTGCCATTTTAGAAAAAGTGGCCAAGTGACATTATAAATACTATACCAACATGGATAACAATTCTTGATGTTCTCATTTTGTATGGAAAATTTTTCTCTTTTGATTCTATTTTCATCTCTTTCATATTTCTCATGATATCTTGAGTTCTAATGTGTAGAATGCTAATATTATGTCACTCATTCATGCACAAATTCTCAAGTATTGAGGATATTTTATGGCAAGATGGAGATGGAGGCTCATTCATGGAGTTTTATGGAGAAAACCTTACATATATAGAAGAAGCATGCAAGCATTTGTTGATCACTCACATTTATTGCTTGGTTGCTATTATTTTCCAAAGATGTCAAAGGTGGAAGCATGGAGGCCAAAGTGAACTTTCAACTTAGAGATATATTTGTTTATGTCAGTGAAGCCCTAGTGAATTTCACACCCTTAGTATGCCATTTGCCATTGAAAGTTGCCTTGCAAATATTTCCTTAGAATATCCACAATAGAGTCATTGAGGAATGAAACCAATCTATATATTTATGATTCTTCAATTTGAACTATGATTGGCTTGACAATATTCTAGGTCATACCACTATGAGACCTACTAGCATTAATTGATATGTAAAGCCATCAATGTCATGACTTTTGTGCATACTAGTCGATAGTCAACTACATTATTGCAATTTGTTGAAGTTGCTTACTGGCATGAAGATGGGGCCCGCACTAGTGGCTTTGAGGAAATAATCAGATCTTGCTATTTGTGAGAGCCTAAAATCTTTGGACACATGGTGAACAATGGATTGTGTCGGGCGTAACTTGATCCGTGTTGGTAAACAATAGGGGTTCATGGTTACCCTTTAGTTCATTTTGACATGAAATCTTTGTGACCTTAGTATGTCGTTTAGTTTTGAAAGTTGCCCAAAAAATTTCTTATAATTTTAATCTTCAACTTGAAATGTGATTGGCTTGACATACTCTATATCATTCCTATAATGTTTAATATGAAAATTCTTAGAATGAATTTGTGTGCACTTTTCAAGTTGTATATCAAAATGACAAATTGGACAAAATTTTACCCATCAATTTCAATATTCAAAATTGTCTTAAGCCCTTCAAAATTTTAAACATTTGAACATGTCTAATATGGGCTTTACATGCAAGTGAGTGAAATTTCAACATTGCTTAATTGCGACATCATGACTAATTTGAAAATACTCAAAGTAAATTTAAAAATATTAACTCTTAAATTCAAGATTAATGTCTTCAATAATGATGGCCATAATCCGAATTGTGAAAACGGAGTAGCAAGATTGTTGCTATTGAGAATAGGATCACCAGATCATAATTCCACCGCATGGGGTCATTTAGATACATGATCAAAAGCATTTATGCTATATTGAGGACCTTAGTGATATGTGACCTATATGATAAATCTTTTTAATTGTTGGTGTGTGACCTATATAACCTTATATGAAATCATAGTAATTAGTTGAAATACCATTTAGCATTGTAATAAAGATGTTGATCAATGGTGTGATTTCTTGCATACAAAGCAACCATAGATAGAAAGGGCGAATGGATATTGCTCGTCATAAGATACCATGGCACACTAGGCCAATCCAAAGAGATTTACTATGTGGTCTTTAATTAGTTGAGATAGGCCTGCATGCACTATCTATTGATGCCTAACATTTGTCAGTATGAACCTCATTTTGATTACTCGTCATGTGTTGCCCCACCCAAGCAATTTTCTTGATAGCAATGTTACTAGAATATTATATTTACATTAAGCATAAGTAGAATATACATGGATTAGATGTTGGCATGTCTTTAACAAATTTTATTATATTTGTTCAGAACATACGGTCTCATAATGATTACTTATGATGTGGTATAGAGTAGCTGGCTACAATGTGTATATGTCATCGACGATGTCATCATCATCAGATAGCGATTCATCTCATGATCGCAACAACAGGTATATATTGTTATTGATATTGACATCAATTGCACTTTATTTGTTATTTGAATATGAGTGTATGATTTTTCTTGCAAATTTACTCTTACAATGACATTTGATTGGAATTATGAATTCTAGGGAAATTATCGTACCTCCACGTGTTTTAGAGAAAGAAAAAAGAATTGAGCTCTATCATAGAAAAAAGGAGCAATCAAGACTAAAGTACAATGAACAACTATTGACTGGTTCATCTTCAAGCTCTTCCATCAGTCGACGTAGACTGCCTATTGATCTATCACGTGCATGTATATTGATTTATGTCATTATTTTTTTATTTGTAATAGTGATCGCAATTTGCTCTTTGGATATAGTATATTGCTCGTTGGAAAGCCAAGGCACCACTCCATCACAAATGAAAGTAAAAAATGCACTAAATGTACAAAGACTATTTTGTCAATTTTTGTCACATGTTACAATACGTTACATGCTAGAATTTGTCAATTTTCACTTGAATGACACTGAAAGAATTTGTGCAATTTGCAATTGGATTATTGGACTTAGGATTATGCAAAGGCCTTAGGATTCGGACAAGGAGGATTGTCAACGATCATATTTGGGCCAATGGAGTGCACACAGAGAATCCAAGAGTACGAGAGGTAAACTCTTTAAAGTGTTTTTTGAAAATGCTTTAATCTTTGACCCTTATGACACTTAAAGTATAATTTGGCCAATAAATATTGAGTGATAGGATGAGTGCCACGATACTTTAAAGTTAATTTTTCACTTGCTTCTGAAAGGAAAAATCCAAATAGAATATTTAGATGAAGTTAATCTCTCACTTGCTTCTAAAAGGAAAAATCCAAATAGAATGATTAGATGAAGTTAATCTCTCACTTGCTTCTAAAAGAAAAAATCCAAATAGAATGATTAGATGTAGTTAATCTTGATTTCCATATTCAATCATCCATAATAGACTCATTCACGTCCGAGAGAGAGAGAGAGAGAGAGAGAGAGAGAGAGAGAGAGAGAGAGAGAGAGAGAGAGAGAGAGAGAGAGAGAGAGAGAGAGAGAGAGAGAGAGAGAGAGAGAGAGAGAGAGTTAAAGGTAACCAACACTCCCAATTCTAGGAAGGTGTGTAGCCCTTGTTTTCTTCCGTTAAAGGCGTGGTTCAAATGTTTTTTGTTGGAAGATGAGCTCCACAAAAAAGCCCAAATGCCGCAAGGAGAGAGCATGTGGTAACATTCTGGAGTAGGATATAATCATGTGGTTTGGGAGTTTTGATTAGCACTCTATAATGTTCTCTCTGTTTTTCTCTTCATGTGTGTTTAGGGTCGGTGTGGGTGGGTGTGTGTGTGCGTGCGTGTATTTGCGTGTGTGTTTCATGCTACTGGTTTACGGTTTGTGTTATATATCAATTTATGTTTCATGCTTGAGAGAGAGAGAGAGAGAGAGAGAGAGAGAGAGAGAGAGAGAGAGAGAGAGAGAGAGAGAGAGAGAGAGAGAGAGAGAGAGAGAGAGAGAGAGAGAGAGAGAGAGAGAGAGAGAGAGAGAGAGACATCTAACATTTTCAACTTTTGTAGAAGAAAGACCATAAGTTGGTTTCAAGAAAAAGAGTTGCAAGAGAGATCGAGAATATTATTGATAGGATAAATCACATGAATATTGATTTTGGATCATCATTGGCCCTAGATGATGCTCTTGTTGATGATGACCCCTTGCATGATATAATTAGTTCATCAATGCCTTGTAATTCAATCCATGTCTCCAAATCTCTAGAACGTTCTTACCACCCAACCACACCTATCCTAGATGTTGCACATGAGTCCTCCACGATACTCCACGTGGATTCCACAAACTTGACCACCTCTTTAAAAAAGAGAACACGTCTTGGACATATTATGACTAGTTTGAAAGATAATTGCAAATTACTATGCACTGTTGATGTGTCAAAAGACATTCTAGGTCCTTTGTCTGACCTTCCTCTTCCACCTAGCTTGCAACCATTAGTAAAAACTTTTATTAGAAGTAGATATTCGTGCTGGCCACTCCAATCACCATTACCATCAAATGGAACACCATTTACGGATTGGGAACACTTTCTTGAGGCTGGTTTGGGCCTTTTTGCATTGAGTAGTATTGAGGTCCCTTTAAATAGTGTTGTGACATTGATGTCATATGCAGGACCTCAATACAATTGGGGTGATTGGCATGCTTTGTGTCGTCACCAATGGAGGATGCAAGTATATGGCTTGAATTCAAATGCTTGTTCTTTAGAGGAACAACGCATGCAAGGAGGCAACATCTTGTGGAAAAAGTACAAAAAGGACCAAGAGTGGATCCTAATCTCAAGAGGGATTGGTTGTCAGATTACTTGATCTAACAATCTACTGGAGATTAAGATCAATCTAGATCAATTCTAGACACAAAATCCTAACAAGAACAATCATTAATTGAAGGTAAGTGTACTTTATGGTTTCACACGTGTGAAACACAGTCTGAGTACGGACTCCAACCTGAAAATCAAGTACACATTGATAGAACCTCAAAACAATCAAAACAAATGTAGACAAATGGAGAGAATCACTCAAAATTGCTTCCAAAACCAAGATTGGTGTCTCACATTGATTATGGCCAAATGTGGCTCTATATATACAATAAGTGGGAGGTCGTGGTACTAATCATCCATTTGATCCCACATGTGTGAAGGTGCTTTTTCATATGATGATTCATCATGCAAAACTGACACTTGGACAAAACCTTCTAATTTGAGCACTTTTGGTCCATTTTCCTTCTATATGGAGATCTACTTGAAAATCTTCTAGAATTCAAAATTCGCCTACTTCAGCTTATTCCACAAGTGTGAGCTGTCCTCTACACATGGGATATGACACCTAACCAAAATATTTGGCTCATGCAATCAATAGATTGATGCCATGTGTCATATATCTAGAAAACTAGTTTTTGGCCTTTTTAGCCACTAGAACTTGAATTAAATCATATGTACAACCTATATGATTATGGTACATGACAAGTACACTATTTTCACACATGGGAACAGGCTCTACACATGTGTTTTTATCTATATACAAGATTTTTGGCCTCTACCAAACTTATTTTTGCATTTTTCACACTCCTCCTCAAAAATCTAGCTTGGTAAATGTAGCTTGATGGAAAACATGATGATCTTGAACTTGACTCCATGGGCTGAATTGGTCTTTGTTGGTTCAAAAGGTTTGAAGATCAGCCAATGAGCTTAATGTTGATCTGCCATACAGTGGTCCACGTATAAAGCAATTACCTGTCGTCTACGTCAAGGCTTAAAAGAGATGATGTAAATTGATGAGCGCATTAATCAAGAGACTAATGCATCTAAATCTAGCTCATCTAGATCTACGTCTTCGCAAACAAGTTCCAACGATGAAAATGAGCTTTCAATGAATGATGAATTTGAAGTCATGGAAGACATGTTGGATGATATGTACGAGAACAATATTGTAGCTAGACACAATGAACAAGATGAGGAGGCACTTTTGTCTAACGGAAAAAGAAAATTGCGAGAAGAATCAAAGACCGCATTGTATCCTGGAGCAAAGACATCTCGTTTGGCTACTTCTCTACTTCTATTAGATCTTCAAGCCAAATATAGATGGAGTGACCAAAGCCTCACATCATTATTTGAGTAAAAAAAATGTCATCTACTTGTCATTTTTGCTTTGAAACAAAATTTACAATTTGGACATCAAGTGATATCTTTTTTACAATGACTTCTTTTGTCATGTACAGACTATTGAAAACCAAAATTCTCCCAGAAGGGAATGTCATGCCTGAGACAAGAGATGAGGCACGAAAGATGTTGACTAACATCGGGATGGACTAAAAGCAATATCATGCATGTCCAAAAGATTGTATTTTATATCGAGGAAGGTACGAATCACTCAAGAAATGTCCCATTTGTGATACTCCTCGATATAGAGATGATTTGCAAGGGGCAACCATTCCGTGCAAAGTTTTACGACATTTTTCAGTAATTCCACGATTGCAACGTTTATTTCGTTGTAAATCTCTTGCACAACTTATGGACTAGCATGCACACCATACCTTTACGAATGGGATGATGAGGGTACCTTCAAATTCACCTGCATGGAAACACATCAACAAAGAGTATCCAAGCTTTGTCAATGAGTCCAAAAATGTGAGATTTGGTCTTGCAACAAATGGTGTGAACCCCTTTGGTGTACGAACAACTACGTGGTCCATTTGGCCTATTTGCTTGGTAAATTAAGATATTCCTCCTTGGTTGAGTACAAAAGAGAGACACATTATGTTGGCACTTTTAATTCCTGGCCAACGCAAGTTTAAGAACATGGATGTGTATCTTGAGCCGCTTATTGACGAGTTGGAGGATTTGTGGAAGGGGATAAAAGCATATGACATTTCGTGCCCCTTACATGAGAGGGAGTTTACACTACATGCCATTGTAATGTGGACAATGCATGACTATCCAGGATTAGGTGAATGCTCAGGTAATCATTCAAACAATGTCTATCTTGTGTACATAGGAGTTTGTTTACGGTTACATACAACTAGTAATTCTTGACATTTACAAGATATACTACAATGGCCATAATTATTCTTTGACATATACTTTTTTTAATAGTGATTGATAGTATCCATTTGTTGGGCAAACTTTCAAACGGCTGGAAAAAATGCTTGTTTTTTGTGCGAGCCAAATCTTGTGAGAAGACACTCTTTTAGTCTCAAAAAAGTGGTTTATGAAAATTATTGTAATACTTGCATGAAGGCCATCCATTCAGAGACACTCATAGAAGAGGTTTTAGAAGAAGAGTTGAGAGAGAGATGCTTCCAAAGATGATGTCCGTGAAAGATTGGCGAATACGATGGGAGGAATCTCAAGCAAAGCCAATCGATGAAAAGATTATCTATATTTCATCATTTGGAATATTGGAATAACCTTTTGATTAATCACCTACTTGATCCCATGCACATATTTAAAAATGTGGGTGAATCTATTTGGAAACACTTGATTGGTGAAAAAGATATCATTGCTGCAAGGCCTGATCTAAAAGAATCAAACATCAAAAAGGAATATTGGATAAAGGATGGTGAAGATCATGCTCCAAAAGTACCTTGGACATTCACTATGGAGGAGCTTAACCATGTGCGCTCCATTATTCATGACATTAGAACACCAACTGGTTTTGCCCATTCTCTACGGTCATTATTCACAGTGGATGGAAAGTTGCAAGGTCTCAAATCTCATGATTGGCTAAAGATGATTCAATTCATCTATCCATTGTCAATTCATGGGTCCTTGTCAAAAGATATTTGTGAGAACATATACAAACTATCAATCATTGTTAGGTATTTACATGTACTTGGTGCATTTTTCTATTTAGTACTTATTGATTGGAAATTCAAATAGACATAAAATGGATTGAATATGTTGCAGACGAATGTGTTCAAAAGAAATCCATGAGCTGGATCTTCGCAAGAGACATGAGGATATGGTGGAGATTGTGTGCATGTTTGAGAGATATTTTTCGACTTCCATCATGGACTCACAAGTGCATTTATTGGTGCACTTGGTTGAAGAAGTTTCTATTGCTGGTCCAGTGCACACTAGGTATAAGTGCATAAATTATCTTTTGCATGTGTATTTAGACTAAATCAATTGATACATAAACTCATTAAATAAAACACTTATTTTTAACCATTTGTGACTTTTTAGGTGGATGTTCTTTATGGAAAGGTACATGAAAGTCTTTAAAGATTTTGTGCATCACAAGACAAGGCTTGAAGGTAGCATGTCAGAGGGATGGTTAGTACATGAATCTCTCTTTAATGTTACTGAAATTTTGCACCAACTACATCCATCTGCTCCACTATTGTGGCGTGATGAGGAAGCGGAAGAGGTAACTAGTGAAAAACCTCAAGGGATGGGAAAGGTCCATAGGTTGGCACCCTTCCAACAAGAAAAAATTTCTACATTCATGTTTTATAATTGTGGAGTTATGGATAAATGGTTAGACCTATATGAAGAAGAAAAAAAAAAGAGGGCCTTGTCTAGAAAGCGCCAACGACGGAATAAAGGTAGACACATGGCCTCAAGTTCACATGATCTTGAGTCATTGCCCAAGCAATGCACTATAGAGTGGATGCATGACACACTACAAAAAGCAACAAAAGAGGGACAAAAAATATCAAACGCAGAATGGGACTTTGCAAGAGGATGCGAATGGAAGGTATTATTCTTTAGATACTTTATTATTAGAACATTCTTGTTTATAACAATATCTGTTTAATCATTTTGAAACACCATGTTCATTCACAATGATTATTTATGAGATTCATGTTTGTCATGTGGCAGTGCAAAATGTATAATGCTATATGGGTTTTTGGTTTCCACTTTTGTGTTGAAAGGATTGATAACAAGAGATGCACACACGATTGTGGTGTAATAGCATCTTTCCAACAAGAAAGTCAAAGCAGTGCACGAGATCGGAATCCCATCTCAAGAGATATAGAATACGTAGGAACTATACAAAATATTTATGATGTGTCATTTGGTGAAAGTGGACACTATTTTATATTTTATGTGAAATGGTTCAAGGTATTGTAGAGGGCCAAATGCAATCGTAAAATCGGATCCAAGTGGATTTTTTGTGATTGATTCATCAAAAACATTGAGCATGGAGTCCTTTGACACATTGGTGTTGCCTCGTCACTGTGAGCAGGTGCACATGCTATGCTATAAAGTTTTTCATTTTATTGCAAGTGACTTCAGTATTTGAGTTTTCGATATGTTCTAAAATAGTGATTTTTGTAGGTGTTTTTTCAACCAGATCGACTAAACAAGATATGGTAGTTTGTAGCTCAAGTTGAACCACATTCACGACGAGTATTTGAGGGTGCAAATGTTGAGAATGAAATAAAAAACCTTCATTTTAACTATGAGATTGAGCTACCTAGAGATGTAACAAATCGTCAAACCATACTTGAAGCACCCACTTCCATAGATGTTGAGAATAGAAATTCTAATAGTCATGATGATGAAATAATTTTTGAAAGTGAGAGTGATGATGAAAATCATCTAAGAAATTGCAAGATGTTGTCGCTGATGAAATTGATTATTGTAATTCTGAATAAAAATTGATTATTGCAATTCTGAATGAAATTGATTCTTGCAATGCTTTCAAATGATTGTTATTTAGCCAAAATAGAGTCTCATTTATGGTCAAGTAAGTGAAAAGAATAGACGTAGTTTGACTTTAATCCCATTTTTTTGGAGATAATGTCGGTGAAGATAGATGTATGACTTCATGTTCCAAGAAAATTCTCATTTTTTAACAAATGCTGCAAAGACAGTAAATCACTAAAAGCATGTGAGTTAATGAAATCACCACCACAAACTATGACAAAATCAAGTGTTTCATCATAGTCAATCCCCTTGAATTGAGCATATCCCTTGGCAAATAGTCTTGTTTTATAATTGTTCACACTACCATCTTGATTAAGCTTGATCTTAAAGATGGTAAGATCAAGCTTAATCATTCATCAATTCCTCGTTAAAGAGCAAACTTGCCAAAATCACCATCTCTTGATAATCTCTCAAAGAATGTACAAAATGAGCTCTCAATCCATATCAAATGATCTCGGATATGAGATTAGGTAGAGTGCCATTAGGGTAGACCCTAAACCCCTGGATCTCAAAGCCTTAGATCATGCATAATTACCCTCTTGGTCGCTCAAGTCAACTGTCTTATAAAAGTAGGTGGCCGCCCTCATCAAAAATCCCAATCATCTAGGAACTCCATGATATAATTCACTTTAGAAAAATATTTATTTAAGTAATTCCATTTCATTATGAACATGCAAAAAAAAAAAAAAAACCTCATCATAATATAATTCACTTAGGAAAAAATATACATATATAGTCTAATCATAATATAATTCACTTTAGAAATATATTTATTTAACTAATTTCATGTCATTATCAACATGCAAAAAACAAAAACAAAAAAAATACGTGGATAATCCACACAGAAGATATCCACACGTGGATATCTTTAACTTCCAGTCTCGTTCGGTGAACAAACTGAAATCTGCGTTGATTATCCATGCCAAGATTGCTTTTTGGCGCCGCCAACCTCCCCTCCCAAACAGTTGCCAAAATTTTCAAAATTCAATTTCGCGTGGATTATCCACGCTTGGATAATCCACGTGCATAAATTTTTTGGTGCCGTGTCAGAAAAACACCGGTAGACTGGCCGAAGGCATGTTTAAAAACAATTTGGCGTGGATAATTCACGTGTGGATGTTCCACGCAAACAAAATTTCGGAAAATCGACTAAGCGTCGGGTCTCGCATGGATACTCTGCGTGGATAAATACAGAGTTTTCTAGTTGTGAAAGGCAAATGTTGCATAGTCATCCATGGATGCAGACAAAGGTGTCAAAGCCTTCACGATACTTGATGAAACTTCAACGAGCTACACTGAACATGACTACGATGTAGTCATTGATTCAAGAGCAACATCACACATCACCTGCAAGAAAAAGATTTTGATCAACTTCAGAAAATTCAAAAATATTAGAGCAGTGATTCTAGGTGATGGGAGTAGACATGATGTTAAAGGCATCGACACTCTACAACTGCGAATACTGTCAAGTCAAGCAAAGTTGTCAAGAGCACTCTACGTGCCTACATTGATAAAAGATCTACTATCAATCTCCAAGATGACAGATCTTGGTATTCAAGTTTTGTTCGATGGCAACACATGCCGCATGATCAAAAAAATGACAAAAAAATTGTTGACGGTTGGATGCAGAGAAGGAAACCTCTACCAGGCCAAGATAATCAGCAACTCTGATAAAATATTAAATGCACCAAAAAATGAAAATCAGCTCTAGCATAGGAGAATGTATCATCTGAACACGCGGAGCCCTGTATGACATGTGCAAGGAAGACATAGTCACAGGTCTCAAGATATCAAGGCCCGAAACTTACTTCTACGAAGCCTATCAGAAAGGCAAGCAACATCAAAATCCATTCATGCATGAGGGCAGAAGAGCCAAGGAAGTTCTTGAGCTTGTCCACTCTTATGTCTGTGGATCGATGAAGATGGATTTGCTCTTAGGTTTGAGATATTTTTTGATGTTCATAGATGATTACAACTAGATGACCACGATCTACTACCTAAAGAAAAAATCTGAAGTGTTTGATTCCTTCAAGAAGTTTGTGGCATTTGCAAAGTGACACACCTCGAAAACGATATAGATCCTCAGATTTGACAATGGAGGTGAATACAAAAGCAAAGAATTCTCAAAATTTTGCGAAGAATAGGGGATAGAACACCAGTTCACTCTTGCATACACACCAGAATACAATGGTGTTGCAGAAAGAATAAACAGAACGCTAGTTGAAAGAGCCAAATGCATGAGGCACAGGCTCAATTGCCAAGTCAATTTTGGGCTGAGGCAATAGCTGTAGCTGTACACCTGCAGAACAGATCTACAACGACAGTGCTGGAAGATAAGATGTCGTATGAACTATGGACAGGTAGAAAGCCTGATCTATCACTTAGAATTTGCTTTGCACAGGAACACAGATCATGTTACATAGTAACACAGACATAAAACACTCTCCACTGCAAGCTCACATAGCAACTGTATTTCTCAAAATGAAGTTACACTGTACATATAGTTGTTCACTCAGGCAACCCATGCATGACCCAGGTTGCCGTTGGCGGGACGCGTGTCCCATCGACTTGCCTCGTGCAACTGATCCTTATCCACTGATAGGACCCACAGTACAGTAGCACAGTGATTCTACTTTAATTCGAACTCTCTCTCTTAAAGTAGAGTCTACTTTTTATAGAGTCATATACATAGCTTTAAAGTCAATAAACTTTAAGTATAGAAAGCTTTGATCTAAAGTTATCAAACTTTTCTCCAACAAGTGACTTAGTGAAAATATCAGCTAGTTGTTCGTCTGTGCTACAATGAACAACATGAATTTCACGACTCAGTAGCCTCAGACTTGTACTCACCTCCACTATCTGATCTTAGGACTTTGATCTTCCTACTTGTCTGAGTTTTGACCAATGCTTTGAAGCTCTTGAAGTTGAAAAATGCATCTGATTTCTTCTTCAAGAAGTAGATCCACGTCTTACGTGACATATTATCAATAAAGGTCATGAAATAGAAGGCTTTACCTAAGGACATGGTCCTCATAGGCCCGCATAAATCTGTGTGGATTAAATCCAAGATGTTCTTTGCTCTTGAAACACCCTCCTTTATTGAACTTCTCGATGCTGCTTCCCATGTACACAAAATTCGCACATCATTTTCAAGTGATCTTCTATGGTAGACAATCTTGTTACCATCTCCAATTTTCTCATCAAACTGAGGCTTCCCAAGTTCAAGTGACCAAGCCTCTTATGCCACAACTCAGTTTGCGATGGAATGGACGATACAAGTCCATGTTGCCCCTTGATTGTAGCATTCAACCTGTACAATTTTGTATTAGGCTCTCTTACTCCATCCGCAATAACTTTGAACTTTTGCTTCACATCCTTCACAAAGCAACGATCATGGACAAATTCTACTTTCAACTTTTGATCAGTAATGACTCCAACAGAAAGTAGATTTTTCTTCAAACTTGGTACGTAAAGTACCTCCCTGATCATCCTGTTTTTGCCATCAGGTAGTTGAATTGAAACGGTGCATATCCCCTTGATCTTGCACACCTCACCATTTGCTTGTGAAACAGATGTTCCATTATCCAACACTTTCATGCTAGTGAACCAATTCTTGTTACTTGTCATGTGTCTTGTGGCTCCCGAGTCAATATACCACGCTTGATTATCTTGAATGGATGACAATGCAGATATGAGGATGCTAGAGTCTTCAATCTCACCCTCATCGACAAGGTTAACCTGCTTGTTTTGGTTTCCCCTTGCCTTGTTCCGCCAGGAATTTGCGACATTCACTCTTCCAATGGCCCTTTTTATCACAATGGAAGCACTTGCCTTTCTTCTTGGTCTTACTGGAAGATCTCTCATCCTCTTGAGACTTGACAAATTGCTGCTCAGACTTCTTCTTGCCCTTGCCCTTGCCTTGTTTTTGGCGTGTCGCAAGTGCCTGATCGTCAGTATTCTAGCTTTCACCATTTCTCGCCGTTGCTCTTCCTGCATTAAGATTCCTGTGAGATCATCAAAGGTGGGCAATCTTTCTCTTGATGCTATTCCGCTCGCAAACATCTGATAGGGTTCTGCAATGCCACACAATGCATTGTGCACCAGCTCCACATCACGTATGCGCTCACCAATAGAATGCACTTCATCCCTCATTGTCTTGATTCTGGTCATGTACGTCTGAATGTGCTCTCCTTGTTCCATTCGAGCACCATTCAGCTTTGACTTTAGAAACATGATTCTTGACGGATTTGACGTCTCGAATTGCTCCTTTAGCACATCCCATGCCTGTCTGGGTGTAACAACATCACAAATGTGGGTAATGATGTGATCCTTCACTGACAAGTTAATGAAGGTCAAAGCTTTCCTCATCTTTTTGTCGAATACTTTGATATTCGCTTCATTTGGTGGCCTTCTCTCATCACCTGTGATGACTTCCCACACGTCTTTCTCCATCAGTATGTTTTTCATTTTGGATTTCCACACTGCATAGTTGGAAATCCCGTCCAATTAGCTAATTTCACTCAAAATGGACTCTCCCATGTTTGTCATTGCAAAACTGCTTGAAACTTCTGTCGTAGGCTAAAAACAGTATGCCGAGGCCAACAGTGATGTCGGAAGTAAAAAATAATGACCTGCACTTTTTTCCTTACCAGGCCACTCACCGCTTTTCCACCAATTTGAAAGCCAAATCGGCGTCGCCTTCCAAAATGCACTCAGTCGTCAACTCCCAACTTCGTGCCCAGTGAAATGGTGAAATCACTTCTGGAGCACTCCGAACACTTTCTCTGCTGCAATCACTCTGTTTTACTGTATTGTACTTGCAGGTACAGTCTGGGTGCCCTTCGTTTGGAGGTAATAGCCTTTCGTTTGGGTCAAAACGGGCAAAGGACCCAAAAATAGAAATTTTCTTTGTTTTTGAACTATTTCTTCACCTTGAAGAAACTTCACTTTTCACTTGTGAAGGGACCCAACTCCCATTTCAGTACGAAAATTTTTAATGAAGTTGAAGGCCAAAATGCACTCCACTCCTTCAGGGCCCTCTTCAACACCCCTTTAGACTCCATCCAATGGTTGATTTTCATCCAACTGTGTTTCTGAAAGTTACGAAATCACAAATCTTGGAGAAGCAACAAAATACCTCGGGCTAGAGATCAGAAGAAATCGAACAAAGGGCGAAATGCACTTGAGTCAGTCAGAATATGCCAGAAAGTGCTCAAGCAGTATCACATGATGGACTGCAAAGAAAAGGCCACACCAATGATAGCTGGAGCCAAGCTCACGAAGCAGGATTGCCCAAAAACGGAAGAGGAAGAACAGAAGATGGCAGGTATACCCTACCAAAACTTAATTGGTAGTCTGATGTACCTTACAATTTGTACCATACCCGATCTAGCTTTCTCTGTTTACGCTTTGAGCCAATTCTCTTCCAATCCTGGCCTGGCACATTGGCAAATGGCAAAATGAATCCTACAATATCTGCAGGGTACCCAGAATATGGGATTAACCTACAGAGCTGAAAACGAAAGAAAAGGATTCGAGCTGCACCACTACAGTGATGCAAGTTGAGCTAGTTGCAAAGATGATAGCAAGTCCATAACTGGAAGATGTACAATAGCGTGCGGAGCTGCAATCAGCTGGCTATGCAAAAAGCAAACCTTGGTGGCTCAATCCTCTTACGAAGCTGAATATGTCGCCGCTTCAAAGGTGGCAAACGAGGTAGTGTGGCTGCAGATGATGTTGGAAGCAATCGGGATACCACAAGAAGGGCCATGTACGATGATGATGGACTCTCAAGGTGCCATTTATCTGTCCCAAGATCCTGTCTTCCATTCAAACACAAAACACATACTTCTGAAGTACCATCACATTCGAGATTTAATCTCGAAAGGAGAGCTCCAGGTCCAGTTCATAAAATCAGAAGACATGATTGCAGATCTGCTCACGAAGTCGCTCGACAAGCCACTCTTTGACAAGCAAAGAAAGGCAATTGGATTAAACGTACAAAGCTGCAACGTTCAAGAGAGAGTGTCAGAAATGGTGAACTCTTGCAACTTTGCCGCAACATGAACACGAAGCGAAGGTCCAACGGACAACAATTCGCGAAAGTTAATGTGCCTTGACTCGAAGCATGAACAATTCGCGAATCAGTCGCGGATCGTAAACATGCCTCCAGGATCTCAAAAACCGCAAAGGGACGCAAAACGAGAAGACACGAGGAAACGAAAGAAATGAAAGGAAATCTTTCGCGCTTTCAGCTAGCAGCTCAATAAGCTTGAAGTCGTAGACTTCACGACCAGCTGAAACGAGTAGCAACGACGGAGAGTAACTGATTAGTTGATTTAGCATTAACTAGTCTTGTAATTCTCTATTTAGCTGTCTTGTAAACTCCACGCAATGGAGATATATAAACTATTTTCCTGGATCATAACGTAGATAAAAAAGATCATGATTTTGTAAGACAAAGAGACATAGCGAGTAGAGCAAATAAAGAAAATACTAGAAACGAAAGAGCTGCATGTTCGAGATAGAACCTTGGAGAACACATCCCTGGTGGAGAAGGTTGGGCTTAATTTGACCCATTTTCACATTACGTAAAGATCAATGGGTATGCCCTAGGGCCTACACCCTCACCTAAACCCAAGTTGTGTAGAACAACGTAGCAGTCATGAAGCAGAAAAACAAACATGTGGCAAGATGTGGTTGATTTCAGGCCATAGCAAGGCCTCACAAAAAAGGTATAATCAACCATTCGTCTGCAACTGCTAAGTACTAGGTATCCGTCATGCAGAGGGTGGGCCACCTGTTGAAGCACTCTGAGCCATTGGAGCGGCGAGGGTGGCTACAACATGTAGCCCACCGTTGGATGACGAATATCATACGTAGCAGTTGTGTTGCAAATCTACGGTGGAGATTTAAAACGTTTTACAAGCCCTGCTATGGCTCAAAATCTGCCTGTTCTTATCCAACCAGATGATGCCATGTGTTTGATATCACTCCTCAGAACTGCTACGTCAAGTATCCTTCATCCCACCATCCTCTAGCCAGTTTTGCTCCTAGAATGGCTCAACCTGGCATTGCCACCATTAGCCACCTTCCTCATGAAAGATACTTAGCTCCAAAGAAGATACAAGGCTCCTCCTCCAACATGGCACCCTCCTCATTTGCTCTCTTCTCTCTCCATTCCAGCTATGGCTACAAACAATTCTCATCCAAGGGTTTCACTCCTAGGGTTTGCTGGTGTCCTTCACTCCACGCTTCTCCGTACTGCATTCTTTCTCAGCATTCAAAGGTTAAGAAGAGCTCTTTCATTCAAGCATTCACATCAAACGGGGAAGAATTTTGTAATGGCAGTACAAAAGTAACGGAAAAGTATCCAGGTTTGAAGCATAGGGTTGCCTTTCGGTGCTGTGACGCTGCCAAGTTTGGTGGATCAAGCAGAAGGAATGTGGCCGTATGCTGGACGAAATTGGATTCAGAGGAACGGGCCATTGAAGCCGGGTTAGGGTTTCAAGAGCAGGAGCTGCCAGAAGGAAGGAGGAAGTTATTGCCAGTAATGTTATGGACAATGCTAGCCATCTATGTTGTATGGCTGTTCCTTGCCCCGACAGCTCCGGTAATATATCTGTTCCTTGCATAGAAATATGCACATGCAGCGAAACCGGTTTTTGGTTAGCTTTTCTGCAAGCATAAAAAATCTTTCATTGCAGCCATCTATGTTATATTGCTTTCCTTGCCTAAACCGCTTACTTAATATATCTGACTTTTGAGGTGTCTTGATTATTGCACGGAAATTTGAAGATAAAGCGAAAACTAGGTATTTTCGTTGCCACTTCTAGCTTGCATATATGAAAAATCTTACATAATCTGACAAAAATAAAAACCAGGTTTTTTGTTGCCACTAGCCTTTCTCAGCATGCATGAAAAATCTCGCAGTGTAGTTTTTCCGTCCCGTAAAATGTGTGAGCGCAAGGCTGGACGGTGCAGAGTAATATTCTGCCCCAATGTTTTCCTTGCAATCTGATTGAGCGTAATTTCATTTCCCTGAAAATAATGAGCTCTTATGAATGGAACCTGAAAAGATGGAGCTCTTGTGGATGGAATGCAAAATATAATAGCCCTCTTAGATGGGATGTGAAACTGCGGAGCTCTCTCGTATGAATCTGTCAACCTCTCTGGGCATAATATTGGGCAAGTTTTTTTGTGACAGAAAACTTTCAATAATCTACATTCTTGGCATTTTACGAAAATTACAGCTCATCCTGTCGCTACCATGGGTAGATGACACGAGTTGCTGTTAGTTTCTAGATATGCTTCTAAATGCACATTATCTAGTTCATAGGGTTTCGTTATGTATTGCATGATCAACTCTTGGTGTATACCAGTACATTGTGCTCTTTACTATGCTTTTCTCTAGAAATTCAATTTCCATTCACTGCCCTTAAGTGCAAAGGATTTCTTAGGCAGGCTTTATCTTTTTGTGATTGAAGCAGAGCAACCAATATGAGTATCTTGCAGATCCATTCTTGTATGACCAATCCCTTCTGTTGATATTTTTCAAATTCATGAAAATAAGCAAACATCAAATCTTTTATCCGAAAGCCCAAGCTGCTTCTAACTTTCATAGGCTTGAGTTATGTGTAGTCATTAGATCATAGCATTTTCACTGAAATAAAGGTCATATCCAAAACTTTGATTGCTGCTGTATAATAGGTGACACGATGTAGACCTGCAATCTATATGTGGCAATAAGTCTTTCGTGATGCAAATATTTCCAGCATCAGAGCTGTTAGGGAATTTTTAACCATTGTTTGTCAGATAGAAAACCCTTAAGAGCTGCTCAGAGCTGCAGTTAAATAATATATTTGCCCTTATATTGATAATTGAATCAATAATAATTGTATGTCAAGTCCCCTCTTTTTTGATAAAAGATCATTCATATCAAAGGAAGCGGAACACTGCTGCATTCCTAGGGCTCTTTTTAATTGAAGTTCTCCATTTCACCATTGTGGTTCTTCCTTCTGAATTAAGCATTATTATATAGCTTTGGAAGCGCTAGAGTTATTTTTTATGAAGTCTTTCTAACACGCTTCTATTGCGCTCATTCTGTCAATGAAGGGTGATCCAGTTTGGGCTATCAAACCTGGAACTGTGTCAATGATAGCTGATCTTTCTCTCAATTTCTTCTTCATTCTTCCACTATGCAATGCTGGTATGTATGTATATAACTGCCGAGAGTCACAGCACATATTTTCCTGATGTTAAAAATCAGAGCTTTTCTTTTTGTTATTCAAGTCTTGAAGGTCATTCATGTGAGCTGGTTTTACTTCAGTATCCATTGAACACAGGTATACTATTGTGAATAAGTATCTAATGTACACAGGTATATTATTGTGAATAAGAACAACTTTGAGGATAGATATTATTTACAGTAGATCTTGTTTGTTTGATGGTCCCTACAACTACCTGTTGGATAACATTTGGTATTTATGGGATGAACAGCTGGGATCAACTTCATGATGGCTCCTGTACTTCACCCGGTCAGTCAATTCAATTTAGTTTGGTGATATCGGTATAGATGGATTAGTTTATCAGGTCAATTTCATAAGACATACCCAGGAAACTAGTAGTCTAGTTATGAGATTTGGCCAGGTTTTTGAAATGTTTTGAAAATGAACAGACTGCAGAAGCTCTATTCAACATGGTAATGGGATGGACTCTGATGTTTGCACCTCTAATCTTCACCGACCGTAAGCGCAATCAGTTCAGAGGCTCTTTGGAAGCTTTGTGGCTTGGTCAAATGTTCCTCACAAACAGTAAGCCTCATTTTTACTTTTAAAAAAGTCCATCTCTCAAATTTAGAGATTTCATATCGTAGATATGAGTTACAGAAATACACGAAGTGTAAGCTAACGGTTCTTATCAGGTTTTTGTTGCTTTTCTAGTATTTCTCATTCCATACATGGCCATTCGGATCAGTAAAAGCATTTCAGAAGAACAAATGCCATCTCAGTTTACAGCTGCTAGCCAAGAGCATGGTATAGTATATACGACAATGACATCTGGGGCTCAAATTGTGGGGTTAGTTGGAGGTTTAGTTGGTGTACTTTCTGTATTGTGGGCTATAGCAGGAAGATTTGGTGAGGATTTTGGAAGTCTGACAGACCGCGCTAGCTTTTTTGTTAATTATATCTGCAGTGACCGATTAGCTTATGCTTTTGTGTGGGATATTGGGCTTTACAGCCTTTTCCAGCCTTGGTTAATAGGTGACAATATTGAGAATGTTGATGAGAGAAAACAGTCAGCTGTTAAGATACTGAGATTTGTCCCTTACTGTGGTCTAGTTGCCTACCTTTGGGGACTTTCCAGAAGGTCTCAAAAGAGCCTGATATAAATGTATCAGAAGCTTTGGAAAGGATTCTTTGATTTAATACTATATATTTTGTAAATTTAACCACATCTCTCTCTCTCTCTCTCTCTCTCTCTCACACACACACACACACACACACACACACACACACACACATATAAACATGCATGAACACATTCGTTTGTTCTGATGTCCTTGCTTCTTATACACGAGCTTACCAAAGTATACTTTTATAATTTTGATGTCACATACTATTGCCATGGTCATGACTGCCATGGTGTACTACAAGAATGCTTTTGTTCATATCATGTAGGTTGCTTTACCGTACTACTATAAAGAACAATACGGTAGAAAATGCATCAGGTTTGAGGATGTCAACAAGGGCTTCAACATAAACAATAGAGATATAAAATATCATAAGAGATATGAGATAGATAAATGCAGATATATCACATTATATGAAGTAATATGTCAAGGAAAAGAATAGTACCCTCCAGTAGGGCCCCAAATATCAGATGAAAGACGTAGGGAAGAACAACTTAATGCACCAAATCAAGGATGCCTTATTGTATGTTGAGAGTTGAAGACTTCTATACAAAGAATGGCATACAAAGACGAGTAATTAATCCAAGCCAGTTGTAGACAAAAGAAAGGCAACATGTACAAGTAAGAATGATTGAATTGAAACACTAAAAGGCATTCCTAGTGACAAAGGTTGCAAAAGCATGGGGATTGTCAATAAACGCACAATATAGATATCATGACCATAGAACATTATAATCATGCTATTACAAATAATGTCTCTTGCAATAAAGTGCATCCAAAATGTACAACACTACAAATATGGGCATTTTGCCCCACATGTATGGTGGGGCCCATCTTTGGCTCGCTACTAAGGTTACTATTAAGGTAATTATTAGCTTGAAAGCAAGAAAATGTGTATGCTCATTGTTAATAAATGTTTGAATAAAGTTAACAATATAATAACAAAAATGCAATTACTTTAATAAACATAAACAATTCTTGAGATATACAATGAAATCATGTATATGATGAAAAAAATATATATTGTCTTTATATTCTCCAAAAAGATACACAATGTTTTATTTTTTATAAAGGGTTTGAAACAAAGTCCCTTATTTTTATTTTTCTAGAAAAATCACATTAAATCTAAGAAGTAACAAAAATACTACTTGGTCTTCATTTTCCAAATTAGAATTATGTACATCCTCCTCGTCTTGCCCCTCATCATCTTCCTTGGACATTTCTCCTTTTTCTTTATCTCCTTTCATAGTCAAATTTTTTTTCTCTTCTACATATTAAGCGGAGGACATGTATATATTCACAAAACACATTAAAATTCATTAGCATATGATGTTAATATGCTCTTGATTATCATGTTGCAAGAGCACATTACTACATGCATAAAACCATCAAGCAAGTACCTTTACACGTGTGGAAGTAGTACTTGAAAAAAAATGGAAGTAGTACTTGAAAAAAAACTAAGTATGAAAGTTGTTGCTCTCAAGTAGAGAGAGAAAGTCACTATCAAGCCTCGGGTAGAGAGAGAATCCAATATGACTAAAAAATGTAGCTCAATTACTCTCAGAAACTCAAGTACATAATGAACTAAATGAGCTCTCTAATAGGATCTCGAGGTGAGGGTATTCTCCATATGATTGGACCCTTTTTTTCTATCTCTAAATATGATTGGCTTGATGATATATGGGCCATCAAATGTGATTGGGCCAATTTGGTACATATATCCCCTAACTCAACGTAGATAACTTTTTTATTTTTTCACTCCTAAAAAGTTATCTATTCTACATAAGCATGGATCTTGGAATCAATCCAAGGTTAGATCTAAGCTTGATGAAGGAGCTCTTGCGTAGTGGCTTGGTGAGTAGATCGGCAATACATGAAGATGAATCAATATGCTCCAAGTAGATCTCTCTTCCAATAAGCTTCTCTCTCACAAAGTGTGTGCAACTTCAATTTGCTTGTTCCTTGCATGAAAAATTGGATTGTTGGCAAGGGCTGTGGCTGAGATGTTGTCACATTTTATCAATGGCAAATCCTCCTCCTTAATGCATTTGAGCTCCAATAATAACCTCTTGATCCAGAGCACTTCTTTTGTTGTTGTAGTAAGTGTCTTATACTCAACCTCACATGATGAAAGAGATATAGTATCTTGCTTTTTGGAAAGCCAAGATATGAGATTTCCTCCAAGAAATATAGTATAAGCACTTGTAGATTTTCGATCCAACTTGTCACCAGCAAAATCCGAGTCCAAGTAGCCAAGAATAGATAGATCTCACTTTTGTAGAGCAAACCAAAATCATTAGTTGAAGATATATACGTTAGGACTCTCTTGGCTGAATTCCAATGGTAGATATTAGGATCTTGCATAGATTGGCTTAGCTTGTGCACACAATAGCTCAAGTCGGGCCTAGTGATGGTCAACCAAATCAAGGAGCCAATAAGACTCCTAAAAAGGGTGATGTCTTCGAAGGATCTTTCATCTCCCTTAATAGGATCTTTTACATGTTGCTTTATAGGTGTATCTATGCTCTCACGATTCTCCATATGAAACTTTTTTAGCATTGATAGAGCATATCTAGATTGACATATAAAGCAAAATCATGATGAAAGTCAATATCTAGGCCTAAGATGTGAAAAATTGTCAACTAGTTTGGTTCATTTATTTGGTATTTTTGGAGGCCAAAATGAAATCTCAAGTTAGAGATAGTTTTATATTTGTCAATAAAGGCCTAAATAGTGTTTGTACTATTTTTGGCAAGTGAATAAGTGGATGAGGTCAAGTTTGGACTCATTCTAATTGGCTAAATTTGATACATTGCATCTAGACGGTTATTGGTTACTTACCAAGAAATTAGCATTTAGGGAAATTTTAGGGCAAGTGGCCAAATGACATTTTGGTAGCTATAAATAGTAGTACCTGCATGGAGAACATATCATTGCATTCTCATTTTGTATGGAGAATTCATCTCTTGAGTTTCTATGTCCATCTCATTGGTTTATCTCTTGATATCTTGATTTTCTATGTGTAGAATATTGATTTGATGGTTGATATAGGTTCCACACATGTGAAGGACAGCTTGCTGCTGCTGTTGTACGGATAGGGACAGTACCATACTGTATTTTCATGTTCATGATCGGATCTTAGTGATTTATACAATTCTAGCATGTTAATCTTGATGAATTCTATCTTGTGACTAAATCTAGATGTTCAAACCAAATTAGCCAAGATCTTAGATCCATTAGTTGTGTTTTGAATCTATAATAATTTGACATGGTATCAGAGCAAGTTGTATGCCAAAGCTGGTGGTTATGCCAAATCTAGTGGTGGATTTGAGGGCGCCATAAATTCTATGTGATTTGGAGGTGTTGTCGGTTCAAAATTTGCATATAGAAAGTGGATGTTTGTTGTCTAATCATCATTTTAGGTCAAATCACTTGTGGATGACCAATTTTTGAAATCACTTACTAGAATGTGGAGACAAAAATTGCTCATGATTTTGGATGGTACATTCTATTAGATGAGGTATCTAGATTCTAGCTTTTGTATGCAGATTTCTCTTGATTCAATATTTTGCATTTTTGGTGATACCCTAAATTTGATAGGATCTCTTGATTTTTAAGTTGCTGGACTTTTCAAGAGTGTGCTTCAATCTTAGGTGTTGGCAAAATTTCATCATATTGTATTTAGATCTATTGTGATCAAGAAATCAAGATTCTAGGTGCTAGAAATTGCTAGAAAGAGAAAAAGGAGAGGCTAGATTGTTTCCATATATTTGCGATCTCTTCTTCAGTTTCATTTGTTAATTTTCAAGGGAGTGCTAAGTACATTGAAATAGGTTCAAAGAGAAGATCATATCATTGCAACAACCTCAAGTGGCTTACCTCAATCAACTATTCTACTTGGAAGGTAAGGATGGAATACTTGCTAGAGATGAATGAGTTGATGGATATTGTTGTAGGTGTGGAGGAGAGGCCTTTGGAACTACAAGATCAATTGAGATATGAAAAAATCTAGAGGGCAAAGAAAGCTCTACATGTGGTCAGGATGAATGTTACAAATGAACTTCTTAAGGAAGTTGGTAAGTGTACTTCATCAAATGAGGCTTGAGAAGCTTTATGAGTCCAAGTCTACATCAAGGATTCTAAAGCTTAGGAGACAAATCTTTTCTTGTATGCAAAAGAAGGATGAAAGTTCTCATGCTTTTGTTTTGAGGGTTAAGGCATTCAATGATGAGTCATCATGTATTGATGAAAGCATTAAGGAGATAGAACTTTTGCAAGTTGTTCTTAATGGCTTGTTGGATGATCATGCTAATCTTGTTCAAAGGTTTTCTATTCAAAAGACTTTTTCAAGTATGGTGGATTTGCAAAGATTTTGGTGAATGAGGAGTTTAGGCTTCAAGCAAGAGGTGGGTCTACATCTACATCTCAAGTTGATGGAGAGGAGGCCATGTTCATCAAAGGCAAGCTCAAGGGCAAAGGCGAAGGAAAATGGTCAAAGGGTCAAGATCAATGTGAGCCTTCCACTTTTGTTGGTAATGTTGGATTTCAACCCAAAGCCCAAATCCATTTTAGTAAAGAGAATCTTGAAAGTTGTATATACTTATACCAGAAAAACCGAGTTTTTGAGCAAAAGATCAAAATTCGGGATCGAATTTTTCTGACCCTGGATTGACTCGAATCAAGTCATTTTTTTTCAAGACCGGATCGACTCAAAAATTTCTATAAAATTTGAGTCACATCTATAAAATTTGATACATGTATATTTTCAATAATGTTAGTCAGAAAGTCCAACCCACGTCGCGGCTTGAGAGTCTGCCTACTTTGTACATGCATTTATAGTTCCAATGACAACTGTAATAAATGCAGTGGATAGAATTTAATGCTTACAAGGTACTGATCAGTTGTAATAAGAAGATGTAGATGTTATTCATAAGATAAGGTTTCTCTGTATCAAGTGCTATTACACAAAAAATGATCAACCAGCCGAGGCCGATTCTGCTTTAAGCCAATGTATTCAATTTTCACAATCAGAGTGCAATTTTGTCTACGCTACTATTTTGTTCTATTGCGCATTGTTATTGATTATTCGACTAACTGATGTGCTTCCGATTTGCAACCACCCGTTGCTTAACTTCCACTGCTATTTCACAAATTTTCGATTTGGTATCAATATTCTATTTCTATCAGAACCCGTTCTTGATAACTCATCGCTTCCGACGTAGTATCAAAGTTCATCTCTGATCAATCCCACCAATCTTCGACATGGTATCAGAGCGACTGGCTCAGTAATTTGCATTTCTATTGTGGGTTATCAGTCTTGTTTCTACCCAGACTTAGTTTCAGCAAGCGCGCAGCCAACAGTTTTCCGATATCGTTGTTTCTACCAACGATCTCGATCACTACGCCAGAATGGGTCCCTTCTTCTGGTTCATCTCTGATTGACAAACTTGACGGAGAAAACTATCATCTCTGAAAATTCAAGATGAGAGTCATACTACTTTCCAAAGAACTATGGGACATAATTCATGGCACAGAAGTCAAACTAGAAGGTGATGCAGCCATAATCACCAAATGGAGACAACGAGATGGCAAGGCATTTGCCTTCATCATATCTGAGTGGATGCTTGGGACATCCTAGAAACCCTCTACGATATTAGAGATGTAAGTTCCAAACTTCATTTGAGGAAGAAGTTCCTCACTCTGAGTGCAGATTCCGATGCAGTGATGACTCTATTATTGAGTCTACATGATGCCTATGGAAATTGGATCATGGCAATTTTGACCCAACAACATCTCACTCTATCAAGAGTAATTTTGATGATACTATAAGAGGAAATCAGAAGAACTATCTCCTCTAGCTCAGGATAACATCCTCAAGTTCTATATTAAAAAAAAACCCAAAATTTCAGATCAAACAAATCTACAAATTCAGATTATCCTGACAGAAAGAGCAACATGTAGCCTAGATCAAATTTTCAATCAAATTCAGATTTCAAGATTGAATTCTGGAACTTCATCATTCTATGATTATTGTAAGAGGACTGGCCATGTCATCAAGGACTGCATAACTTTTAAATACAACAATGCAAAGAAGAAGTAGTTCCAAGAACAATCAAATGTTGCAACAACCAATCACTCAATCCATCAACAAGAGGAAGATGAAACAACCTTCATGACCAAGGTCGGAGAACAACAAAATATCGATTTCTGGTATCTGGACTTGGGAGCAACACAACACATGACTCACCATTGGGACTGGCTCCAAAGCTACAAATCATTAACCCATTGTAGAGTTGTGCAACTTGAAGATAACTCATCTCATTTCATCAAGAGTGAATGTTGGAGGGTTTGTGGATCCCAAGACAACCCTAGTTAATAAGTGAGAGAGATTTGGCACCCTGCGTGTGTAAGTCCAACCCAATGATCACATAGTTATTTGATTAATTAGAATGTTAATAAAAGGACTTTAGGCCTTTTTGCGGGACTTTAATGTCACAAGGCCTAAATGTCAAGTTAGTGAATAAAGTTGGCTTTCCCTCCAATTTTGATGGTTCCCACACTTTTTAAAATTTGAATAAAAAGAGAGGCAAGACTGGACCAATAGGATTCAGAGGCCAGGGTCCTCCTCTCTACTATAAAAAAGGACCAACTCGAGTTTCTCCTGATGTTCATTTCCTCATTTCAATAAAGCAGATTGGTTCTCTTTAGAAATGGATTGATGAATGTCCTTGCTCTTCCTTCCTTTTCCTCCATTTCTCATGCTTTCTTTGGATTTTGCTAATTGTTGGATCTGATCATTATTGGGATCGCCGTTTCTTGTGCTTTTTGTGAGAGAGAAAGGGAGAGAGAGAAGAGTAAGTTTCTATCATTATTGTGGATTTAGGGTTAATGGAACAAAATAGCACTGTCGAACCTTCGCCGAGCCAACCTTCGCCTAGAGAACCTTCACCAGTCCTATTTTTAGTTTCTGATTTTTTTGATCAAGTCTCTATCAAAATTTGGATCAAATCTGATATATTATGAATTGGATTCTAAGAGATTTATCATTTTTGAGAAGTATCGATTGATCGAATTTTGGAAAGTTTTTCATTATATAGAATCAAATTCTTGAAAAGTGGAATAGAGCTAGCAGATCTAATTTGAGATAGTTTTTTGGAAAAATCTATATCCAATCTCATTATCAATTTGATCTAAATTCGTAAAGATGGCTGCCCTTGGAGCTGCTCTTGGAGGTGCTCCACAGGAGGTCAATCCAATTATTGTTAGAAGAGCACCCCGATTGGATCTACCCAAATATAATGGATTAACAGATCCAGTTAGATTTCTTCAGATCTATGCTGAATCCTGTGAGGTCTATGGTGAGATTTATCCTCAAGATAAACTTAAGTTATTTCCTATGGCCTTAATAGGCACAACACAAGATTGGTATTATAACCAAGATGAAACTGAGCGTACAGATTGGGAGGTTGTTAAACGAGCCCTTATCACACGGTTCAAACCGCGGAAGTTTATGGAAGATCCTTTCCTACTTTTAAGTAAAATTAAAATGGAAAAGTGGGAAATGGTTCGAGATTACATCGAAGGGTGAAACGTCTTAGATTTAAATGTGAACCTAAGTTGATTAATAAAAATGCCATGATTATGTGGTTTTTGTCAGGTCTATTAAGCTAGTTGATCAAACGACAGTTCGTCCATGAGGAATGGTAGAAGATATAACTCTCAGGATTGCAGGAGTACAGTTCATCATTAATTTCGTCGTGATGGACTTACCAGAAGCACCAAATGTCTACCGAGTTCTCTTAGGACGTCCATGGTTACGAGTTGCGCAAGTAATTCATAATGGGGGTACCAGAAAAATCACTTTTGAAAATCATGAATGTGCAGTTAAAGTTGATCCTACGACTTGGACTATCAAACCAGTGGTTCAAAAAGCGGATGACGATTCATCAACAACGGATCACACTTGTGATCGACCAGAGAAAAAAATTGGGAGCTCACTACAATTCTCAAACGGATGCTGTCAATTGAGATGAAGCTCTTGCAACAATTGATTGTACAGCAGGATATATGTGTCAACAAGATATTCAATCAGAGTTGAGCGAGATTTCCTTATTAGATCGAACATTGGACACATTTCCACTAAATTGAGGATGATCTCATAACAGTGAGCCATGTCTTAACTTATGATGGCAATGCAGAACATATGGATGAACAGATTCTACATCATATGGATCCGACCAGATTTGGAGTGCATAATGTTCCTTATGAACCAACAATCAAATCGCCCAAAGTAGTTAAATTGAAGGGAGACATGATCACAGGTTTGATGACGAAGAAACAAGCTAAGCAACATTATAATACAGTCCTGAAATGGGAAAATCCCCCTCAAAAGATTGATTCAAAGGAAGTGCCATCTCTATTGGATAAAGACAAAGGAAAAGTCAAGAATGATTCTTCAAGTCAGATTTCTAGCAAGACATCATCGTCTAGAAAGTCTTCACCTGTGAAGAAAGATTTATCATCCCGAAAGTCATCACCTCCACGATCAATTCCTACTAAGAAGGCTAAACGAATATCCAAGACAAGTCCTTTAAAAAAAGAACAAGCAAATGTAGTCCAGCATGATATGCCAGAGCATTTTAAACGTTATACACTGGATGATGTGGTTATCATGTTACCTAAAGCACATCGTAAATCTAACACATGCCGGAATCTAAAGAGATTTACGATGACCCAGCTAGGACGCAGCCAATGAATCTTGCTAAACCAGGAGAACCAAAAAAGATTGTACAAGTGGAATCACAACTTACTTCTGAACAGTATCAAGCACTTCGTTTGTTACTTATTAAGTATCAAGATTGCTTTGCATGGACTTATCAAGATTTGAAGGGTATTCTGACATCAGTGATTGAACATACCATACCTTTAGTACCTGATGCAGTTCCAAAGGTTACAAAGTTCTATCCCTGTAATCCTAATAGCTAAAATAGCAATAATCGACTTATACAGTGCTCACCATGTGTGCTTAGTTCTAGAGTTATCGGGCCATCTTTCTTTTACAAGCCCCTTGAGTGCTTTTTAAGCAACTTCTCGTGTAGTTACTTATTAGTTGAATATACAGTTTGATGAGAGTAATTCTGTTGTCTTGTCTTGTTGCACTTGACGTTGTGCTGTGGTGATTGATCTGGTCGGGTGTTTAAATATGTTTTCTTAACTTGGTATCAGAGCCCCTTGGTGGCTTGAATCACTGGACAAGATCAGAGAGCTGCGAATTCACGACAGTTTGTTGGCTAGGAAGCACAAAACCGAGTCTATGGAGATTCGTGGAATAGCTCAAACTGTAAGAAGATTCAAAGGCAAGGGGTTGTCAGCTGAATAAGACGGCAAACAAAAAGTGAAGCCGGAAATCCTTCTGAAGGGCTGCTTGGCATTTGTGATTGATTTGAATCCAATCGAACACCGTTTGAAGAGCAGTTTGGAGCAGAATATTGCTTGTTGTAGGGCGACCTCAGAGGGATAGGTAGCTGCTCAGATAGACTCTCAAGAAGAGCAGATAAAGACCAAGAACATCTTCTTCTTTGACAGCTAGGGTTTCAGGTAGGAAAAATGCAGTTCTCTCTCAACACAAATTCGTTTTTGAAGCTGTGAAGGGCTAGGAGTGGGCGCCCTGCTACTGTTGAGGATGTGTGGAAAGGCCGTGGGTGGCCGTGGATCAGCCAGCGAGCTGGAGTGATACAAACATTTTTTTTTTAAGGCTTGTGTGAGGGCGTGGAGTTGCCATCGCTGCTAGAAAGAGAGAGAGAGGATCGTCGCGTGCTGTGAGGAGGAGAGACCCATAGCGTCTGGAAGGGGCCCGCGGATACAAGTGTGGGTTCTCGATGCACAGAAGCCATAGTATCTGTTAGATCTCGTGGAGTTTACGTCCACAGTAGAGATTGCAAGAGGGAGAGTGACTGGGAGCTGCAGGACTGAGGATAACCCTTAGATGGGCTTTGAAATGGTCTTGAAGAATTGAAAGACAAAATAGGCCTTCTTTTCATTAAAAATTTTCAAACTGAAAAAATTGTTGGGTCCCAAATTTTGTGAAAGGTGAAGTTTCTTCACATTGAAGAAACAATTCAAAAACCCAAATTGCCCTTATTTTCACCTCCTTTAGCCTATTTTGGCCAAACGAAAGGCTATTGCCTCCAAACGAAAGGCACCCTGACTGTACTTGCAAGTTCGGTACACCAAAACAGAGTGATTGCTATGGAGAAAGTGTTCGGAACATGCCAGAAGTGGTTTCACCATTCCACTGGGCAAAAAGTTGGTAGTTGGTGACGAGAAGCATTTCGGAAAGCGACGCCAGTTTGGCTTTCAATTTGGCGAAAGAGCGGTGGGTGGCTTGGTAAGCCAAAAATTGTAGGTCATTATTTGTGATTTCTGACATCATGATTGGCTTCAGCATATGCTTTATAGCCTACAGGTGGAGTTTCAAGCAATTTGGAGATGACAAACATCAATGAGGCAATTTTGGACGATGCAAGCAAACTTGATGGGGCTTCTAACTACAACATCTGGAAATTCAAAATTAAGGGCATTTTGATGGAAAAACAGCTATGGGAGATTGTTGCAGGTATTGAAATCCGACCAAATACCACTCTAGGTGATATGAGGGCCTTTGATAAAAAGGTGCAGAGAGCATTGTCCTTAATCAATCTTTCAGTGAAAGACCATGTAATCACTCATATAAGTGATGCCACGATGGCTAGGGGAGCTTGGGAAGCTCTTAGAATGCAATTTTAAACTTGCAATCCAGCTCGGGCCATGTTCTTGAAGTCAAGATTGAACACAATAAGGATGGAAGAAAGTGAATCAGTGAGATCTTTCTTCACAAGGATAAAGGAACTAAGAAATCAACTTGTGGAAATTGGAGAACCAATTAGGGATGTTGAATTGGTACGTACCACAATGAGCGGTGTCTCGAAAGGGCTACAGATGTTTGTGAGTGGCATTGCTTCGAGGGAGAGGTTTCCTACTTTTGAAGACTTCCACGAAATCATGTTGCAAGAAGAGCAGCGTCGCAAAGTGGTGAAGTCAAGGCAAACCCCACAGGAGAATCAAGCCTTGCTTGCTAAAGGCAAGCCAAAAGGATGGAAAAGGATTCCTAAGAAATCCAAGGATGATGATGATGAGGGAGAGTCATCATCAAAAGGAAAAAAGAAGAAAAAAGACAAATGTTACTATTGTCTCAAACCGGGTCATTGGGCACGCGAGTGTTACAAGAAAAAAACGGACATAAAAGCGGGAAAGGTAACTCAACAAGTCAATATTGCCGGAGATGATGGAGAAGATGACGAGACAAGTGTCTTTACATCGGCATTGGCATCCCAAGTTGATGATGGTGCCAGATGGTTCATAGATTCAGGCGCCACAAGGCATATGACCAAGAAACTTGATTGGTTTGAGAAATTCTCACCAATGCATAATGGGGATAAGGTCACTCAAGCCAATGGGGAGGAATGCCAAATACAGGGTGTTGGCAATGTACCTATACAATTTGTTGATGGTAAAATTAAGAACATCCATAATGTGCTTTATGTTCCTGGTAGGGAACCAACTGGATGCACGCATTAAAGTGCTAAAATCTGATAGAGGGGGCGAATATAAATCTGATGATTTTGAGGACTTTTGCAAAAAACATGGCATTAAAAGACAATTCACACAGTCACACATGCCGCATAGTAATGGTGTAGCTGAAAGAAAAAACATGACTATTATGGAGAGTGCATGCTCCATGATGAAGCAAATGGGCTTGACCGATTCACTTTGGTCGGAAGCGTGCAGTGCGGCAATGTTTTTGAAAACTAGGAGCCCTACAGTTGCGGTTCCAAATGTGACTCCCGAAGAAGCATTTACAGGAATAAAGCCAAAAATTGACAAGTTTCATGTCATCAAATGTAAGGCCTATGTACATGTGCCAAAGGAGGAGCGAAAGAAACTTGATGCCAAAGTAATCAAATGTGTCTTTGTCGGTTATGATGAGAGGATGAAGGCATACAGGTGTTTTGATCCTGTAATGAACAAAATTCACATTAGTAAAGATGTGATCTTTGATGAAACGCATAGGTATGAAGATGAAGACCATGCAAGTGGTGAAAGCATCAAAAGACTTCCCACAATTTTGGAGGAAGAAAATGAAGAAGATGCTTCACAAAATGATGCACGTGAAGATGAGAGTCGAGAGGGCGAATATGAAAGGACTCCACCTACTCAAGAGCCTAGGGGGAGGTACTTGCCAATAGGAGCAATAAAGGAGAAACCAGTTGGAAGTAAGAGACATTACTTAGACACTCCTTGGGATACATACTCTCCACATAGTGTATCACCTGAATCTAAGATACCAAAATGGTATGAAAAGATCATGAAGGACGCAAAGCTAAATCAACTAGGATCTAGTACACAAGGAGAAGTGAGAAGATCAACACGGGAAAGGAAGTCTCCCGATCGTTATCATGTGAACTATGCCCTAATGAGTGACATTTTGAAGTGTCGAGAGCCATCAACCTTTGATGAGGCAAAAAATCACAAAGAATGGCAAAGGGCAATGGAAGAGAAAATAGAATCTATCCACAGGCATGATACATGGGAATTGGTTGATCTACCACTTGGAAAGAAACCCATTGACAACAAATGGGTGTTTAGAACAAAGTTTCATGCGGATGGCACGATAGCAAAGCATAAGGCATGCCTAGTAGTGAAGGGTTATGCGCAAAGCAAAGGAATTGACTATGAAGAGACATTTGCTCCAGTGGCTAAGTAGACTACGCTACGCCTTATCATTGCCTTAGCATCTCATTTTGGGTGGAAGATCCATCAAATGGATGTGAAGTTCGCATTTTTGAATGGTGACTTAGAGGAAAAAATTTACATGGTCCAACCGTGAGGCTTCATGGCAAAAGGGCAAGAATAGAAGGTATGTAAACTACACAAAGCACACTTTATGGCCTTAAGCAAGCGCCATGCGCATGGTATGGACACATTGACAATTACTTTCTTTCGGATTTGTAAAAACAAATTCAGATCCAAATCTTTATGTTCCTATAAATGATGACAACATTGCCTTGATTGTAATTTACATTGATGATATCATTATCACGGGCAATGATCAGAACCTCACTCGTTTTATCAAAGCCAACTCATGCAAGCAGTTTGAGATGTTTAGATCTTATGCACTATTGCTTGGGTGTTGAAGTATGGCAAACTGGCAATGATATCAGGTTATGTCAAAACAAGTATGTGGGCAAAATATTGGAGAGATTTCACATGACAGAGTGCAAACCTTCCATCACCCCTTGCGAAGCTGGTAAGAAATTATCTCGTATTTATGATAGTGCACATGTTGACGCTACTCTGTTTCGTCAACTAGTTGGGAGTTTGATATATCTTACGACTACACATCTTGATATCTGCTATGCTGGAAGTTTGATTAGCCAATTCATGTCATCACCCACTATGGACCATTGGAAAGCTGCAAAAAGGATTTTGAGATATGTGAAAGGTACACCTAACCTTGGCCTAATCTACAAAAGACAAAGTGTTCTACCTAAATTACAGGGTTATGTTGACGCTGATTGGGCAGGAAGTATAGATGCTAGAAAGTCAACAATAGGTTATACCTTCAATTTTGGTAGCGGTTGTTTTTCATGGTCTAGCAAGAAGCAAGATACTATTTCTCTTTATTCTATAGAAGCCGAATATAAAGCGTTGAGTTCTGCTACCCAGGAAGCTATTTGGCTACGTAAGTTGTTATGTGAGATTGGCATGAAGCAGGTAAATTTTACTATTATTTTCTGTGACAATCAAAGTGGAATACAATTGGCTAAGAATCCTATCTTTCACGCAAGGACAAAACATATTGAGGTGAAATATCACTTTGTGCGTGAGAAGTTACAATCTGAAGATATAAGTATTATACATTGTTCTACGTTATTACAAGTTGCTGATATATTTACAAAAGCTTTAAGTAAAGAAAAGTTTGAGACTTTTAGAGCCAAACTTGTCTTAGATCTGGTTATGTAAAAAGCCTTGTAATACTATCGTGGAGGTATGTTCCATGAATAGAGTAAACTCAAAAAAAAAGAAAGACGTTGATCATTGAGGGAGAGAGTTAAAATAGCAATGATTGACTTATATAGTGCTTTCTTATTTCGATGACACCACGTGTGCTTAGTTCTAGAGTTATCGGGCCATCTTTCTTTTACAAGCCCCCTTGAGTGCTTTTTAAGCAACTTATCTTTGTACTTACTTATTAGTTGAATATACAGTTTGGTGAGAGTAATTCTGTTGTCTTGTCTTGTTGCACTTGACGTCGTGCTGTGGTGATTGATCCAGTCGGGTGTTTAAACTGTGTTTTCTTAACTCTAATGTGGCAGATCTAATAAAGAAAGAACTTCAGAGATTGCTTGACGCGATTTCATTTATGAGATCGAGCATACAGAATGGATTTTACCGATTGTCATTGTTCCTAAGAAAAATGAAAAATTGCGAATTTGTGTGAATCTCAAAGCATTGAATATAGTGACACGGAAGGATCACTTTCCGTTACCTTTTACTGAAAGCATTTTGGATTGCCTTGCTGGAGCGGAAGCTTATAGTTTCCTAGATGGATTTAGTGGTTACAACAAGGTTAAGATTGCACCTACCGATCGCACAAAACTGCTTTTGCAACAGAATGGGACACCTATGCTTACAAAGTAATGTCGTTTGGACTTTGTAATGCACCAAGTTCATTCCAAAGAGTAATGCAATTTGTCTTTAAAGATTATCTACAGAAATTCTTTGAAATTTACTTGGACGACTTGGGAGTTCATAGTACAGACATAGACCACCTGGATTGATTAGAAAAGTATTTGAAAGATGCCGCAAATATCAGATTTCTCTAAATCTAGAAAAATACCAAATATGGGTTTCGCACGGAGTTGTGCTTGGACATGTGATATCAAGACATGGTATTGCCACCAATTATTCTAAGATCAAAGTTATTGTGGAATTTCCACTGCCAGCAACAATTCAAGGAGTTTATTTGTTTATGGGTCATGCGAACTACCTCATCAATGCTTTGATTGGGACATGTGCAACAGGCACACACCATGGTGGAACAATGTTGGAGGATTCCACTCTTTGGAATAAACATATCCTAGTCGACACCCACTTAAAACATACATGTGACAATGAAACAACAAATGTACCACTTGACCAAGAGAGGATAAATACGAGTGACCATTGAGAGATGAAGGCCAATACTCCCATGCAACAACAATTGGTTGAGACTCTGATAATGAAGACTGACACCCCTTGCCAATTGCTGGATAGAAATTATGCAAAATTAGGTTCTAAGGCCCAGGCAATGTCTTGTGATGAAACATCTGAGCTTATATGCATGATAACAGTTTTACATGAAGCACATAACATGTTTGGAACACATTCCACTCCAACAATAACCTCTATGCCACGGAGGGGATCCATATGGCCTCTTCAATGCAATGTGACAAGAACACGACTGGGACATGGCAAAAAAAGAATGTCCATTGTAAGACACACTAATTAAGACCTCTTACCTCCACAAAAATTAGGCGAATTATATCCAAAAAAGGAACATGAGTTTGATATCCAAAAAATTTCAAGATTGCATGTCAACATTGCGGAGTGCATAACCTTTTCATTGGAGACATGGGTAGCACCACATGCAAAAATTGTAGTGAAACCATAACTAGAGCCATGGAAAGGAGGAATAGGGCATGAGGGAATATTGCAGCTTCAAGATGATCTAGAGTCCCAATTAGAGTATTGTGACACAAATGATTACATTTTAAGAAAAGTAAAAGGCCTTGTTAACAAATTTGAATTCTCGATATCTGGTAGTCCCTACAATTTTGATTTTTATGAACGTTCTTGTGCAACACTAAAATGTAAGACAATTCACATCTTAGATAACATAGTTGAGGCTGGATTGAGTTACTTGCGATGGAAAATTTTGGAGAGCTTGGGTGGAAATCCTAGTTGATTTTCCTTGAGTTTCTCAAAAATATTCCAATCATCTCCCATCAGAACCCGTATATGCTATCGCTTGAATAGTTCGGGCATACATACTGTACCAGGAAAATACATTGTTACATGTTTGAAGTGTGAGAAAACTTATGTGCAATAGGTACAACTTAGGATTTCAGATTTGTACCAAAGACATGTCATATTGGCTTGTGCTAGAAAACCACTCCAAGAACAATTTTCCATTGCATATTGTATGCCATACACAACTGAAGAAATCATTTTGTTGAGGGGACTACATCATCACAATAGGCAAATGCAATCATTAAATTGAGCATATGGATTGAAACATCAAACACACAAACTAAAAACACAAATAGATTGTAAAAGAGAGAAAGCACATGATTGAAAATCCATATTGTCATAGAGAAACATTTTTTGGCAATAAAAGCTTCATGCCAACTTATTCACTCAAAGCTCGTGGCCTTGTTAGGTCATACTTGAACGTCTATGATCTGAACATCTAAATCAGGTCTCTCCATTGCAAACAACCTAACCATGTCATTCACTATCCTGAAACATTCAAACTTGGATTAGGCAAGGATTATTGAAATTGGGTGATAATCAAATAAGTGTAGTGGCCAACTAGGTCTTGCCTGTCAAAATGTTGATGGGTCATTGCCAACGAGTTGAGTCTCAAGCAGACCCATTTGTGAAGCCCTTCATTACTACTAGTGCATGCATGTAGAATTTCCAAGATTCAATGCTCACTGCAAGTGACATACAACATGTGTGAACCACATCCTAAAATGAAAATATCATAACTTTAATTTATAACATGATACATCACAGTCGTACGTTGCTTATCTAGAACAATATGGAAGGATTATATGTTAGATTGAATACATTTTTTGGCTCTTGCATAATTCCTTTCTTCTACCCACTTGGAAAAGAAATTCGACATCACACATACTGTGTCACTTCGACATTCAAAGTAAGTGTAGACAGTTATTTGACAATACTTGTTTCAATGCTTATGAAGGTTCTGTTCAAGCTTGTTTATTCTCAACTCCCAAATCCACATGATAAGTAAATTCATTGTGATATGCTCTTTTTCTTATGGTCATTCAATATGTCTTCTCTTAATCATTTTGCAAGTGGATATTGCTCAACATTGATCAATCATTTATCCTTGTTTAGGGATTGTTTTATATTTGTTCATTGTTGCTTGTGATGTAGGCATACATACATTCCTACGACGTATGAGCCTTTTTGGTTCTATCAAGAGATGCATTTATCGGTCCATTGTTGGCAAATAATGATGGTTCTAATGGGCTCATACCCTCTTTTTGAATTTTGAAAACAGACTCACTATTCTCCATGGTTTCCAAGCAAGGAGACGTGATTGGGAGTCTATGCGGCAAGGAGACATGATTAAGAGTCTATTGCAAAACCAAATTATCACATATGATCATTGCTAGAGAGTACAAAACTTTCAAAAGCTCTAATCAGCATTTTTATGAAGATTCAATATACATCATATTTGCAAGAGACCCTCTATTTGTTGTGTGAATGATCAATTGCATTTGTGATCCATTGATTCTTATGGTAGATGTACCAAATAGATATGCAATCAACTTTATTTCGCACATTTTTTCTAAATTGTTTGAGATGCATGATTGGTAAAAGGACCAGAGAATGATGGTGTCTCACATGAAGGGAGAAAATAATCCTATGAGAAAAAAGAAAAGGGGGAGGGGGGGGCGAGAGGGGATGTGCAATTATGGAATGCCTTGTAACATATGTTAACAATGCTCAAATAAAACACAACCTTGCACTGTGTTCAAGAACACATCTATCCAATAAGTAGACTGCTTGTTTAAGCTATGTGACAATAAGAAGTAGAGAGAGACTAAGTATATCAAGAACACAAATAACCTATCATCATGCTTCTTAATTTCGCCCACTACACAAATGTGAAAAATAGCCTATTTTGGCAAATCTAGCCATGTAATATTGAACATTGTAAATGACCTTTATGAGTTCTTGATTGAAGATGAAGATGAACCTCTAGAAGCACATGAGTTAGCTAGATACAAGAAGAGATCTAGGCAGACTTTTAGAAGTCTAAATTGATCTATAAGCTTGTCATTGGGCCTCATTAAGGCGCTGTAGGAGTAATTTTTGTCGAAATGGCAGGATTGGGAGAATCCGTGCTTGGAGAAGCTAGTAGACTGGACGGGGTATCCAATTACAGCATTTGGAAACTCAAAATGAAAAGTTTTTTCATGGAAAAGGAGTTGTGGGACATTGTCACTGGGGTGGAACAATGACCAACTACAACTCCAACTGATATTCATGCATTTGACAGAAGAGCGCAGAAGGCCTTATCCTTGATAAACTTGTTAGTGAAGGATCATGTTATTGCCCACATCAGTGAAGCTGTATCAACAAGAGGCGCTTGGAATGCACTCAAAACGCAGTTTCAAATGGTGAACCCCTCTCGAATGATGTTTTTGAGGACCAAACTCATAAGGGTTCGCATGGAGGAGAATGAGGGCATAGGGTCCTATTTCACACGAATAAAGGAGATACAAGACCAGTTGATAGCTATTGGAGAGCCAATAAGAGATAGTGAGTTGGTTCACATAGCTATAAATGGCCTATCTAAACATTTTGTTGCAAGTGGCATTGCTTCAAGGGAGAGACTACCAACATTTGAAAATCTTCATGGCATCATCCTACAGGAGGAACAAAGCCGTGAAGTGGTAAAAACTTGACTTCCCACATTGAAAGATCAAGCAATGCTAGCCAGAGGGAAGCATAAATACAAGAAGCAATCCAAGAAGTCGAATGTGGAGGATGACAATCAAGGATCCACATCAAGCAAGAAGAAGAAAGGCAACTGTTTGTATTGCCAAAAGCCTGGACATTGGGCAAGAGATTGTCGAAAAAAGAAAGTGGATGTTAAGAGGGGCAAAGTGAAGCAGTTGACCAATTTTGTCGAATAAGAGAATGATAGCAATAACGAAGATCAAGGCACGACATTTGCGACAGCATTAGCATCGCAACATTCCATTGATCATACACATTGGTACGTGGACTCATGAGCAACGAGGTCGGCAGCTGCAGCATAAGACAAGGGCATTTGGATCAACGAATGTTTGACGACTGGACTAAAAGTCTCATTGTAGTCGACATTCGAGATCTGGGTGAATCCTCGTGCTACTAGTCTAGCCTTCCTTGGATCAATTGCTCCGTTGGCATTATATTTGATCTTAAATATCCATTTGCAGTCAATAATATTGTAGCCAATAGGAGCTTTGACTAATGACCATGTCTGATTCTTGATTAGAGAGGAATACTCTCTGTCCATTGCTTTTCTCCAGAGATTAGAGTCTGGGTGGCTGAGTGCATCTTCGACTGTCATCGGTTCCTACATTAAGAGACAAGCAGACCCAGGAGTATACCTTGTGGGCTGTGTGCACACTCGGCTTGATTTTCTGAGATGATTCAACTGATGAACCACTCCTGGAACTTGTTGCTGGGTACCAGCAACATCTTTGTCTGATAACACCTACAAGCTGTACGATCCTGATACCCAGCAGATCTTGTATAGCCAGAATACAAACTTTATCAAGGATCAATTCGTCGACCTCAAAGGCAAGGATATTGTCATGTTGGAGAGAGAGAGGGAGAATAAATGACGAACATGAATGAGAAACGAACTTGAATAAAAAGCGAACGAGAAACAAAATCGAACAGAAAATGTTCGTGCGCAGTGAAATGAACTATATGGCTCTCTCCATAAGCATGACTATGCCTATAAGAATGACATAACTTTAGTGATAGAAATCATGGTCATTCTAGACTATGTAGCCAAACTTTAATAGATGAAGCGCCAGAAGAATAATTTGTCACGAATAGCAAGACAAATTATATTTTGCAAATGATTCGTGAAGAGCTAGACTGTGCTCGACTGATAGTTAGTCGTGAATGATTCGCGAAAGACAAGACTAAATGTTAATCATCTATTACCAGTAAGAACAACTAGAAAGATTAGACAGAATGAAAGATAAGCAAAACATTATTAACATAGACCTGAACGCAGATAAAAGAATTGTATCAGATTAAGCATATCATGTATACATGTCAATAATGCGGTAGAGCACAATACAGTAGCGGACAAAACCGCATGCCCTACAAAGCTTATTTCAATCTGTAAATAGGAATTAAACCTTAATTCTGACAAAATGAAGAATCAATGATCAGGGCATCTACTTCATTTATGTCATCTTTTTCTGCTCTCTTCATCATTGTCTTTTACACGAATGGTGTCGAATATATATATGTTACATAATATTACGGGTGTGCAGATGTGAAAGTACAGGGTGGATGTGTTGTCTGTAGGAGATCGTGGGTGACTGCAATCGTTGTCCAATCCGTTAGCGTAACTGTATAAGGTGAGCATGAAAAGGGTGCGACGTCAGCCAGTGCTGAAGTGAACGTTGGTGATGATGCAAAAAGTGCATCACTCTTACGAATGGCCTTAGGATAAGATTTATAGGGTGCCTTAGCTTTTAGGGCACTTTTGGCATTAAGTAAGATAGTGTCCCCTTTTCGCCTATCACCTTAAACTGTGTAGAAATACAGTGTCGCAATTCTTTCACCTTTTCTTTGTCTGTGCGAATCTACATGTAAATATGTAGACTGCGTGACAACGTTAGTAAATATGCAGCATGAATGGAGGCAGATTAAAAATGGGATTTTGAAGAGCTAGAGGGAATAAATCCAACAACAGCCCTAAATGGTTTGGACCGTTAGGGGGTACCTTGGACATAGGGGATGGACCTAACTTTGGTAATGCTGAAATAGGACCATGTAACAACATTTGATATTTAAAAGAAACATAAACATCAATGAATCATATACTACTTTGAACAAGCTGTATTATAAGAACTCTCATAGGAATTTAATCACAATGTGTCATTTGCCACTAAAAGTGCTTCAACTATAATTAATGATCTTGGGCCAAGCCCTACATTAGTCAAGAGACTATTACAAAAGATGCACAACTTTGGTGCAATTCTAGACAAATGTGTAGAAGTTTAACCTTTTAGATTAGTGATTTACTATTTCAATATTCTAAAGGTTGAGAATTAGAAACTATTTTCAACCTTTAAAATTTCTAAAAGCCGTTAAACTTTCTGAGTTTCTCTTCACTTCGACAACGTTTGCCACCCAAATAGGTATGGAACCCTCCACAACATCTTCATCTGGAGGCCGCATTGCAACAAACTTGTCCAACACAACTTCTCTATGTGGGATGAAATCAACCAGAGGTGCATCAACTTTTCGCCCTCATTGACCTCTACATCCATTTCGACCTCATTGATCGAAGTTGACACAGATGAATCAAAAGTGGTTGAGAAGGATTGTGGTCAAAAAGCCTTTTGGCTATACATTGATCCTGATAACATTTTTTGTTTGGAAAGATATTTGACAGGTTTTGTGGTTTCAACCACACATGCATCATTGCAATCCTTGTATTCTGGAAACTTCAGGCTCATAAATTGCAAATAATCAATAAAGGATATTATTCCTTTCATTTCATCTGGATCCAAATCCTTCATGGATGCTAAAAAGATGACTTCATCTTTTGAAGGTACACATTGCAACAGTTTAAAAAGTTCACTCCATGCGTTGTCTCCATCATTCGAATAATATTTCCATTGCATGGTTGGCTCACCATTCATCATTTAAAAACAAAAATAGTGAGGATTGGTGTGTCCTTCTAAGTCATCATTTCCCTGAGCAATACAAGGATCTATATATTGTTTCCAATCTACCATTCGTTCCAATATTTCTACTTCAATGATTTCGATACGACCACCACCTATCTTTCCACCAATTCGTGCTAGCATATCTGGCATTGTGTGAACTGAATTGGACTTCAAAGCCCTTGGATATGACATTGAAAACCTGATCTATGTCTTCATGTGTGTGGCCAACCAAAAGAAATCTCATTTCTACCTTTTGGAAGATATTATGTGCCACTAACATAAAACAAAGACCAAAAATAAATTTGTTCTTGTTCTCCCTCCAACAATTGTCAACTTGAATACGTAAGATCGGAGGTAAGTTACCACATGATGCTTGTACCTTTCTTATTGCTTGCATTATTGATGTGGCAACTTGATTGCTATCATGAGCATGCAAGGTATCAATCCAAACATCACAGAGCAACTTGAATCCATGAACCAATACCTCACAAACATGTGTTTTCAAAAATTGATTCCCCTTTAATCTGGGAGCAGTCTTATTGAAACGGGATAATGTTGTTGTATTTTGATCCATTCCATCAATGATAAGACACAAGGACTATTCAGGATGGGATCTTGACTCTTCTTTCTAATATGCATACAATTTTCTAGAATCAAAAACATGATGTAGATGACGACCTCTCAATGCAATATAGCGATCACGCATCCTAATGTCGGGAGTTGTCTCTATTGTATTTTTAATGTCATCACATGTTTTGCATTTGGACATTCTTTGTCTTGTTGGAGTCTTGACATGTCCAAACTCTTGTTTCCACATCTTGTAGAGCGTGGATCTTGAAACTTCAGAAATACATGCGCCTTTAAGTTGTGTGTTTATAGTTTTGAAGATGTCATGTTTATGCATGCCGAGTGGGAGATGATGTTCGCAAATAATAGTGCCACCTTTTGATTTATGTTGCAAATGTGGTTGAGGCAATGCATGCTTTTCCAAAATCCCACGCATTGTGGCCAACCCTTTCAAAGAATGTCCATGTTGCTTGAATGTGCTAGTGTTTCCATGAAACTTGTACACAATGAAAAAACATGCCTCAGTAATTACTTGCCAAAACATTTCACAAGAGATTCCCGATAGATTTTGATATGCCTTTATGCATATAGCTTTACCATCCAACGTAGGTTTGAAACGCAATTTGGGTTTCTCCTCAATATCAAACATTGCATTTGACTTTTCTCGTCTATAAAAAAACATTTGAACATTTGCAATAATTGATTATGTTTGCCAGCTCCTCGTTTTCTCCACACACCTAGTCGCAAGTCTTCATATTCTTTGTAGGTGATTTGTCGAATGCACAACTTACTACAACATGGTTGCATCAATGTTTGTCTTATATTTTCTGACGATAAAACTTCTTCTTTTTTGGTGCAACATAAGTAAGCACACCTTTCTTTTGAAACTTTGAGGAGTTCCAAAGGATGTTGGACATACTTGAGGCTCTCTTTGTAGATCTTCAAAACTTCATCTTCTTGTGACCATCTTGATCTTGTAGGATCGTTTGTCATATTAGCAACATGTAATATGTTGCCTGTATAATCATGTTCATCGAAATCAAATTCCAAAAAATCTGAATTACGACGGGTGGATGCATTTGCACTTGCAAAAATTGACGAATTCGGTGTACATATTGTTTGAATGCCGATTTGAAAATGATGTCTTTTTATTTTTGTTGTTATCAATAGTCTCTCCAACATCCTCCACACTTGTAGGAATATCTGAGTTGTATGCTGATACAGACATATTAGTGCGAGTGACCACAGGCTTGACATCTGTCAAGATATCCATATGTGATTTTTCCATAGAATAAGCCACTCTTGGCTTGATCTCCTTGACTATATTAGGCATAGATATGAAATTGGTAACATGCAACCTCCTATGCCATACTTCCTCCTTGGAAACAGAAGTCATCAATGCAACATCACATGCACTTGAATTTTCATGCACATCTAGCTTGAAAATGCCTCCATATCTAGATCCACATGCAAGGATCTTATATTCTTTCTTTATGAAACAACTATTGACATTAAAATCCACTTCATAACCATCATCTAACAACTTTCCTACACTAATCACACTGTGTGAAATTAGGAACGTAGAGTACATTGGAAAGTGTAAAATTCATAGAAAATGCAAGTTTCAAGGAACAACTTCCAACTCGTTCAATTGAGCATGCATCACCAACAGTAGTGTATATTGAATTCTTAGGATCTAGAATAGATTCAATAGAAACAAAAGAATCCTTGGAGCAACTCATATGAGTTGTGGCTCCACTATCAATATACCAAGATCCATCATTAAAGGGTAAAGAGGAGAAACTAGACATCATGAGAGATGCCTCTCCACAACTTGCATGTGAGTCTTCTATGATAAAATTGGCTTGATCTTCTTGAGTCTTCTTCTTGAAGTTAGAAGAATGAGTTGAATCATCTTCTACTACACCATAGTCTTTGTTCTTTGCTTTGTCCTTTGATTTGTCCTTGGTGAAGGCTTGAGAAAAACTATTCTTGCTCCTCCCTCTTGACTTGATCTTTGCTTCATGAATGGACTTAAGAGATTTCCAAGTCTCCTTGGCTGAGGTGCATGAACTTATTTCTCTCAACATCTCATCATAGATGTTCAATTTGATGATATGGAGAGAAATTCTTGCTCTCTTGTTGAATCTCTGAGCCTCATCATAAGCTTTAGGTTCAACTTCAATTCCTGATACAATGTCCATTACTCCGTAGAGAATCAACAAGGTTTCTATCCTATCCTTCCAAACTGAATAATTGAAGGTATCTAGTCTTTCACTAGCTTCAAAGAGACAATCTCCTACAGATGCCATGAATGTGAAGACTCTTGTAATTGGACTACAAAATGGAATTGAATGTGTTGCTTCTCTTTCACTATAGGAACCAAAATAATTGGGTGTACTACAAAATCCTATGTTAAATCTTGCAACAAAATATGTGAGACCTATCTCACTACAGATAACCAATCAACTTGAATTTGGATCTAGCCTCTATCTATAGATGAAGCACTTACAATTCTGATGTCAAATTTTCCACGAGTTTCAAATGAATGAAACACACTCAAGAAAAACACATACAACTCAAAACACAACACATTGTGTGAAATGATGTGTCTATGACAACAAAAATTTACCTTATCCAATTCTATCTCAGATTGAGTACCAATACTATGAATGATGAATCATGCATGCAATACATTCAAATCAAAAAGTGTCCAATAACTCCTACTAAGAACATCATAATGAAATGAAACCTATTGCATTGGAAAGAGGACACTTCTAGCCTTCCAACAAGCTATAATGTCAGTATCTTTGGACCTAACATAGAGGAGATAGAGTCAAATGATGTATTCTGGTTTTCACACGTGTGAAAAGTCAGAATTCCGTACATCCTCTATTCCAGACTAAAAATATCAGTTTTCTAACCTCATTCACCAAAAAACTGTTCAAGAAAAGATAGCAAAACACTACTAAACAGCTTCCTAGCTTGAATTGATAGAAAAATCTTCGTACACCTTATGTTAGTAGCATTCAAAGCATGGTATGGCTCTGATACCATATGAAAAATCTAGCAAGTTCACACATGTGGGGATCCACAAGAAATGTGTGAATGATCTTGACCATGCTTTCTGATGGCACATAGAACACCTGTAGAGCAAGCCTGCAATCTACTAATGGATCTGAGACTTGAGCACAATCTAGAATGCTACAGATCAAAGCAAAACTAATTGCTCACAAATAGAGAGAATACATAACCAAAAGAATGTATGAAGAAGACACCAATCTCTTAGAGAGAGAATATCAATACAAGCAAAATAGCAAGATCCAATTTTGACATTATGACATTACCAAAGCTTGATTCATCATTAGATATGAATGAGAATGATATATACATATATAGGAGAGCCAAAATTCGTGGTACTCCTTGCATTCAATGCATATCCTACACCTATTTAAGTGTAAACTACCATTATCTTGACACCTAACTGCTTGCATGCATAGATTACATCTAACTTCTACCTACTTTGTCCAAATGTCAGTTTCTCAACTATGAACCTACAAAACTACATGCATGTATCAAATAGTGTTTGCATGTCTTGCATGTAACTTCCCTAGATGACTTGGACATGTGTAGAACATGTATATTGACTTGCATGTTGCATGCAGTGATTGCATGTTGCATGCATGCACACTAAATGTTGCATGCATGCACACTAACTGATTTTGCATGTCATCTAGTTTTATGCATGTCTACAAATCTAGATCTACCTAACTCAAACTCGCCCAAATCTACAAGGTCATGTGCTCAATTCACATACCTTTGATATATACAATGGAACAAAGGGAAATATGACCATCTAGACATTGTGCATGTCATGTAGCTCGAGTTTGTACATACTAGAGAATAATATTTACAACTTGTAAATGCACAAGCAAGATGATTTTCCTCATCAACCCCTATAGACAAGTTGGATAGCTTTTTATTCTTCACATTGATGACATGGAAGACAAAAAATACGAAATATACTTTTCTCACTAGGATTGATGAGTTGTGTCACTGGGTATAGACGCAGATTAGTGAGTTGTAAAACCAAAGAGTCAAAATAAAATGTTCTCACATGGATTGATGACCTGGACAAAGGCCATTTAAACTCTATAAAAGGAGGTTCAACGAGAGCTTAGCTCTTAGAATAAATTTCAGAACCACCCTCTGGAAGCTCATGAAGCTCAGTAATAAGCTCACGCAAGTCATTTTTTAAATTTATACTAGTGAGGTAAACTCTTGACTAAATTTCTTAGTATGTTTTGAAAAATTTTAACGTACTTTTAGGCTTTTTAAGTGTAACATATATATATATATATATATATATATATATATACATATATATAGCTTTTTTAATGAAAAAAACTAATCTACATGGCGGGTTGGGGGGTTTCGAATCTTGTTTATTTATTAAAAAAACTAATTAAGGTCCCCCCATGCCCAGCCGCCGCGGCGGGTGGGCCGGGTGGGCGGTGGTAGTAAAAAAAAAACCTTTTTTATAATGTTTCCAAACCCTCCTCTTCAACTGCAACAAAATTTGGGGCTATTTTTGGCTGGTAAAACCTGCTACAGGGCGGTACAATGAGGCATTATCGCTTCAGAATCATTATTACTTACTCTTGACAGGGTAATAGGGTGTTTGGAAATGGTAAATGCAGTATGGGATTGAATGGTAGCGGAATTGTGTGGAGAAAGCTAGTTTTGGCGATGGAAGTGCAGTTTGGCGGCGTGACTACTCATCATTGGCGACAATTTTGAGAGGGCAAGCAATCACAGGTGAGAGGTAGGCATGGTATGTTGATTACAAGTGAAAAAATCTTGTGATCAGGTTCAACTTTTGGAGTTAGAACCAACCAACATCAAGTGGCGTTTTGGGGGAACGCTCTCACAAGCATGATCGGCAGTGGCATTGTCGAGTCAATTGATAGCTGCATTGACACACGCATCTGTAGCTTGAAAATTTCTAGTTTGGAGGGAAATATGGGCTAGCTTGGAGGTACACACATATTGGTGATCATGGGTGATGGAAGTGCGAGGTGGTGCCAGTTGGAAGCCATTGGGCAACATAGCAGACTTGCATTGGACGATCTGTGTGTGGGACACACAGAGGATGAAGAAGGATCGATAATCACACTTTAGATGCTCTTGGAGAGTGGTGAGTGTGATGATTTTGCAGTTTTGCAGTCGATAAGTCAATTTTGATCAAGCCATTGTAGCTGTGGAGCAATGTATCAGGTTTGTCATCTAGGAGATACACTTCAACTAGTTTGGATAAGTCAAGTCAATTTGCCATATAAGTATTGCATCAGGGATGCAGATTTTAGTGATGACAGAGGGCACAGATCATTTGGATTGGGCCATGGAAGGTTTCACAGGTTCACTTGGAGGGATATTGGCATGCACAGTCATGTGAGGGACTTGATGATGGCTTTGGAGTTCACATCTCAATGTATTCTCAAGGAGTGGTTTGGAACCATTCACAAGAGCAGCTAGGAGCTAGCTTGGGGGAATACAGATGGGCACTACAGGGTAGATGCTCAGATCTTTGTGACAGAGATGGCATTGGGATACCTGGTAGGGAAAGCACTACAGGATGACATGGGATGATCTCAAGACTTATTGGTCATTTGGATATGCTTGGGCGTGAGGGCATCTTGGTTATAGGTGCAAGCCATGATCGAGAGGATCTGATTTGGAGACCAGTGGTGTAGCAGCGGATCTATAGGTGGCACAGGTGTTGGTACGACAGGATACCACTTATGGGCAGGCCTTGGTCATGTATTTGACGCTTTATCATTCGTGTTGGTTTGCATGAGTGTGTGTGGGCTGAGTGTGTGTGGGCTTGCATGTTGCCTTGTCACGGGAGTCTAGATCTGAGTCGGAGTTTTATGTGGTTGTGCATTTGTTGCAGTGAAAGAAAGTAGTCATTTTATGCTCATTGACTTGTCATTGTCTACTAGCTGTCTATCTAGTGAGGGTACAAGCTTATGGTGGCAGTAAGATTTCCTCATGTTGAGCCTCAGTCGCTCATTTATGTCAGCTTTACAGGTTTGTGCTTGTAAGTGCCTGATAGGATGTCAGCCTAGCTAGATAACCACAAGTTCAGGAATGAGTTTCATATATTTAGGCCATATTCAAATGTTAAAGATCAATAATTATTCTCTAAGGGTATTACTCATATTAAGCCATATGGTGTCTTGAGGTCCTATGCCACATGCTCAATTCTAAAGGATTGGACCTAAGGCAATATTTAGTTCTAGAAGGCATAAGGTAGAGCCACTTATTCGAACTACGGTTTGGAATGTTCCTAAGTGAATGTAGCCAAGACACACCTACAACTATGGCTACTTTGATACAAAGAGTATTTATTTTACTAAGGCATGAGCCTATGTTCAGGGCCAGCCCTAATTTCAAGGGCACAATTATACTTTAAAGTCATGGGCCTATTTTCTCAAGGAGGCCATTTTGTACATCGACCCCTCTTGGAACTCTATGCTTCATGGATCTAAGGCTTGTCTTAAGGAATTAAGGAAAATACCTAAAATGGCTCTCTCAACTGTCACTCAAGCTATCTTCTTAATGCACGCAGCTGTGGCCATTTGATCTCATGATCGATGTGACCTGAATGTAGCAGCAGCTATCATCGACCCTCAATGTTATTAGTAGGGGTGGCCATTTATGTATTAGATTATGGGCCCTGCAGGGCCCGTTATCTGACGTTATGGTCAGCTGCAGCCCTTCAAAATCACGATCAATCAGCCTTTCTTTACTGTGATGCCCACATCTAGCTGTTGATATGCTAGCACCCCTGCTGTTGATGACTGCTTTCGCAATTTCAGAAAATGCATCCCTAGGAAAAATCACATCCAAAGGGGATGTTTACAGCTATGGCATCGTTCTTCTGGAAATGATGACAAGGCAAAACCTACAAGCGATCTGTTCGCTTTACATGGATCGATGATGTCAACATAGGTTCAGACGGCCTTTGATGACGATGCACTGAAAGTGGTGCATGCAGAGCTGCTAAACGATGCATCTGCTGCAGACAAAGAGGATCTTCTTCGAGTCATGCACTTTTGCAGCGGAACTTTCAGCTGATAGGCGTTGGATGCCTTGAAGAACTGCTTGATCCTGCTTGAAGAACAGATCATGTTTTTATGAAGTTGGATCGGAATTGGTTGCCAAATGGAAAGATTGTCAATGGTAAGAGTGGAATAGCACCAACTACAATCACGAACGCGACCCAAATGCTTAGTAGATCGCACTTTTTCAAGCGGAACTTTGAGCTGATATGCGCTGGATGTCTTGAAGAACGTAACTGCTTGATCTTGCTTGAAGAACAGATCATGATTTTTCCTCGTTGCACGCAGATGACAGATTAATCTGACCTCAGCTCCCGCAGCAGAATGATCAGAATTCATTAAATCCAGATCGCGGAACGAGATGAGACTTTTCTCCCGCGAAATGCCTTCATGTTTCACGCGATGCATGCCACCTTTCACTTTTGAAAGGTGAAAATTTATGCCGTTCAAAGCTGCCTTACTCGAAATAGTAAGGCAGATTATGGCATTTAATGTGCCCAAGTTTAATAAATAATCAGCAACAGCTGACCATACTACTTATACCCTTCAAAATTACTTTACTAAATTAGAAATCATTTTATGGCATTTAATGTGTCCAATTTTGACGAGGATTAAGCATCAACTGACCATAACGTTGTCAAAATAGGTTGCTTAATTATCCAAGAATGTGCCCCCTGCAAACCATATATCAAACTGTATTTTTGATTTATATTGTACATTTATACTATATTTTTATACATTACAAAGATTCAAATAACCATTAATTCTTTCTGCTATACTCACGGCTGTAGCATCAAGATACCGTAATTGTCTCTAGGTGGAATTGCAGCACTGCGGGCCCCGCTACTGATGCTCAATTGCTGTTGTAGTGAGCTTGAGACGCAACGAGTCTCTCCCAAATTGTAAAACAAAGCAAGAGAGATTTGCGAGAACGTAATGAAAACCGTATCTACGGTCTTCATACCGTAGTCATAACCCTCCATATACATGAAAGCTAATTGATCCTCAAGAGTGTATGGCAACACATATCAGAACTAGATTATGAAGATCGATTCCAAGCGCACCTGCAGACTACGCACTCCAATATTTCGATCCTTAGCAAGTTGTTCTCCTCCTGCAACACATCTGCAGCGTTTCGATTCAAGGCATAGAGCTATTTCCGATCCTGGTAAAAAACAGTAGGGCGGCTCTCAATATTCGGAAGACTCTTAAGCCATGATCATCTTTATGGCAGACGGTTCGCTTCCATTCAGCAGATCTACACTACAACGAGGCCCTCATTCTATTGTGGTAGTTTCTTTCTTCTCCAAATGCTTTTATCCAGGCAAGCAGTCCTATTCAGTCGCGCTTCTTCTTATATGCAGTTTACAGTCAGCAAGCTCTTCAAGGTCATACATTTCTATTGCAGGCAATACCCTCATCTTGGCTAAGCATACTTTGTAGTTGTGCTTTCTACTCAAGAGTTAATGATGCATAAAAAGTTGAGACATAGTCTGATTTCACCATTGCATGACCCCGACATGATTACTACATTCATAAATATACAATACATTACAATAAACCCTAATATATTGAAATGAAGTAAAAAAGAAAATCTTAAATCGACTACAAAACTTTAATGCATATTGGAGTGGGACTTTCATACCTGTGATAACAAAAGAAGAGATAGATATGCGTTTAGTGCATGCGTTTAGAGCCTGCACCAAGATGTAAAAGAATCATATAAGCGACAAGGTATAAGAATAGTACTATCTAAAAATTAAAACATGAGAATCATACAATAATCAATAATCAGAAGATAAAAACATGCTATCTAAATATCGGAAGATAAGAATCATGCTATCTAAATATCAAAAGACAAGAACCAACGTATTGTTTTTGGAAAATTGATTAATTTTATGTTATTTTTGTTTGGTACTTGTGCATATATGCAGTTTAGTACAACGAGATGAATTACATTTAGATCAGTCTAGCAGTGAAGACACTACTCAAGTTAACAGAGTAAGTAGTAAACATGCATGTTTTCTTGTTTATAAAGACTCTGTTATTATAAGTCACAACTTTATCAGCTAACCCTAGATTTCATTGTAGGAGTAAGCACATTGAACTTTAGTATTACTATGTCACAAGCAAAGTTCTCAACAAAGAGATAAGATTGCAGTACGGTCGAACGTAAGATATGATAGCAGATATTTTTACCAAAGCATTAAGCTTGGATGCACACAGAAGGTTTTGTGCAGAACTAAGTTTGAAGTCAAGGCATTCATGGATTCAGATTAAGGGAGAGTGTTGGATTATTCTCCTACTAATTGACTAATCAATATTTTAATTTGTCCAACTTTTGTCCAGACTTGTAGATTTCTTTGTGTTTTTACACAGTCTGCATAACTACTCGGAAACGGCTCACAGTGTCGGCATTTTTGGGATGTTCATCTTTCGGGAGTTTCTCTCACTTTGGCTTTTTTGTCCTAATTGGATGGATGCCAGCACATCAAGCCAATTGGATGACACTTTTGACGACCTAATTGCTTTGTATAAATAGCTGTAACAGTTCATATTCCTACATATTGAAGCATGACGATCAATCATCAAGTATTGAATAGTTAGCTCTCTCTCTCTCTCTCTCTCTCTCTCTCTCTCTCTCTCTCTCTCTCTCTCTCTCTCTCTCTCTCTCTCTCTCTCTCTCAAGCTTGTGAGCTTGAATAGTCCTGAGCATTCTGGCTCACTTCTTTAGAGTTGTTTAGAGATTGCTATTGTGCTTACTACTTATCAGCATTGCGCTTAATTAAGACTTTTTTTTTTGTTGCTCAGAGATAGCTTAGAGTACGTGGCTTTGATCTGCAACTTGTACTCATTTACATCTGACTACACATCCAGAGGACATGCAAGCATAGAAAAATATTGAAACTCTGATGCAGGACATTATGCGACTGAAGCAGAAGAATGTCGACACCGACTGTGACTCAAACAATTGTAAATAAAGACTGTGGGGGGAGTCGAGCCAAGAGTACGTCAACGCTATTGCTGAGAATGATAGGCTGACAAGAGAGCTCAAAGTATTGAAGTTGAAAATGAAAGATGCAATATATGCCAAAGAAGTTGTTGCTACTGAAGAAGAACAAGATGGTGCACCTAAAGCGAAGCGTACCAGAAAGTCAAAAGCCAAGCAACCTGACATGGTATATGCTCGACAGTTCCAAGTTTTTATCGAAAAAGTTTGACTTTGGTTACCCATGCAACTTAACGCTGAATTAGAATGGCATGTGGATTATGCTGTGATTCTAGACTTGATGGGTTACGGTTGGTCTAATTAAGAAACTCCTTGGAAAAACGCAAAATTTTTAGTTCTTTCAAATAATTTCATAGAATATAGGGGATGCCTAAGCTAGGCAATACTGAATCAGGGGAAATTTCTTGTAGATCCCTTTGGAAGTTCTGAACTGTATATAGGATGTATATTACCGTATGCATTAGAGTGCATCATGTCAAAGAACTAGAATTCTATGACTATTATGAAGGACAGAGAGACAGTTGGAGGTTGCACAGTCAATTCAGCTTATTCAAACTGTCTAAAGTTCCAAATTTTAGAACTTTTTACAGACAAAATTTGCTCCACAACATCGATGAATCGTATCCAGATTTGTGGAATTTGTATATAGATTGGGAAGCAAACTACATTGTACATTATGAAAATATTGCATGTAATATCAAAGCAAGAAGAGGGCACAAGGAGCATCGTCACTATATAATTTATTCTCTGGAGGCAACGGGCAGATTTATTGCCAAGGTAATCGACGTGATGCAGAGTCTTAACTTACAAGGTTCATTTGTATGACTCAATGTGAAGCTGTTGAAAGAGATCATCCTCATAAAAAAAACAAAATAAACTTCAGATGGCATTGCTAGTCAATTTATGAACATATTTAAAACTAAAGCTGGAGCCTTATGGAAATCAAGTAATCGGTACCTATCCAAAAGCCCACGAGCTTCAGAGGAGGCGACAAATCAAACTTGATGCCATATTATTTGCAAGACTGTAGAACGCACTAGACTGAAGGTATTCCTTTGTACACACATATTATTATATTAAAAAAATATTTTTTTTCAATTGTTCAAGATCCTTTCTGGAATGATGAATGTGTATGAAGAAATATATAAGTCAAAGTTCAATTCTCAATGTTTGCAAGTTCACTGCACGTTTGAGGGGAGGGCGGTGGGGGGGGGGGGGGGGGGGGACATGTGATACCCTAGTAAAGTCATAAAAATGGCAAATTTTTGAATTTTACATATTGCTTTGACATATACAACATAAAACTATAAATCATATTATTGATCTTGTCTCCAGATATTGAAATTGTTTGCTTTCATATTTTGGCATGGCAAAGTTATGATCACATGTATAAACAATGTGAAAACAAATTTATGATTTTCATCTATATGTATAAACTTTACAATGGATCATGCCTCCAAATATTTATTATGTTTGCTTTCATCAAATTCATACTTTGTTATGGCAGATTTGAATGTGAAAAACTAATTCATGATTTTAATTGATTGGTTAAAATTTAATATTGTGATTTACTAGAGAAAATAGACAATGTAGTCCAAATGTAGATCATCTCCTTCTCAAAGCTAAATAGTGAATACACCAATATAACAAATGAGAGGGATTAATCCAATCTATACTCTTATACAACTCGCATTTGGACTAATTCCCCAGATGTCCATATGTAGATTTTAGCCCTACAGTTACATTAGTGGTCTAGGTGACACATTATTTTTGAGTTCTATGTCCATATCTAAGAAGATCTTTATAATTGAAGTGTATATGTTATCATGGATGAGATCTTTATCATATGCTAAATTCAAGTGTGATCTATTATCATCTTGGAAGAAAGATCTTGATGCATTGTTGATTGTTCTATCCCTTTGTTACCATTTGCACCACCAAGTTTTGTAGTTAGAAATCGATTGTGATCTTGGCATTTGGTGTGATACCTAGTATATGAAACATTTATAGTGCGGTGATATACATTTTCCATTGTGGCTATGGCTCAAAAAAATTGTCTAGAATGTGGAGCATATTGGCCAAACTTATGGAAGGTCCGACATGACTAGTTTGTGTAGCTCTTGTAATCTGTGTTAAAAAAGGTGGAAAACTGATCGTAAAAGTTTATTTCCAAACCAAGCAAACATTTTCAAAGATTGTGCATGTATTCATTAAGCCAAATGTCGATGGTATCTATCCAAGGGCATTGTTGGCTAATATAAAAACATATTACTATACTAAGATTTATAATTATAGTTTTAGCAGATTTTGTCCATTTCGAGCGAGGTGTCGATGGGATTCTATAGCATCGTGCATTGTTGTAAGAAAGAGAAGCTAAGTGTCACTAGTAATAGCACATATTTTATAGTGAGGGAGTGCACATTCTATTATTGAAATTTTGGTTCAAAAATTTCTACAATGTGGAGTATATTGCCCAAGCTTATAATACGATATTAATTTCATTTGTGTAAGCATGCAATGTATGTCAACAAAGTGAAAAAATTGACTATACTTCTCTCCTTGATGTAATTAAGTTTGCAGGTCTTTAGTTCTTTTTTGCCTAGATAGATACTTCTCTCAGCTCTTTCCTCTCATTATCAAAGTTTCTTCACTTATAGCGCAAGCTCTTCTTATGCCAATCATCTGTTCCAGAAATGAAGTCTCTGCATGCTGCAATGTATCGAGAAACCGCACCTTCATCCTCAGGGGAAATCACCTTTAGCAGTTCCTCGATTTCAAGGTCAAGCTCAATGCATTGATCATATAACGATTTGGTAATAGCCAATGCAGCTCCCTCATACGAGCAATTGAAGTGATGGCTGAGCAGAAACACTAGATTGTGTACATCTCCATTTACCAGATATTCCTACAAGAGGTGGTCAAATAGGTATACATTATTTTAGATGCACCTATGCATAGACAATTAAACCAACATAGTAAGCCGAGGCTAGCTGTTGCTTCACAGTTTCATACGTAGGTTGAGCTTTAAGAAGCGTAACCGTGTATACCTTTTTAAAAGACCAAATATCATTGTGCCATGAAACGAAATCAATGAAGAGAGTCATCAATCTTGTCATCCGAGGACTACAAAAAGTAGCTTCTGGTAGAAAGACACTCTCTATCAACTCCACAATTATCTGCAGATGACATTCAAACTGGTTACAACTCTGAATAATCAAAATTTTGGGATTGACACTTCTATGAAAAAGGAATTCCTTCCATCAAGCATTCTCATGTCTTCGATGCCTTGAGATTCCCTGTATGTAGATTTGTCTATTAAGGCTTACCAAAAAGCAGATGACTGCTCCACTGTCTCTCCGAAGCAGCACATATTCTTCCAGGGATGGAATGTGGTTCTTTTTTCTGTTTCCGATCTGAGTGAGACTTGATATGAGAAACTTTTGAAAGTAACGAGCTAATCTAAGGCTCGACTGACTATTCGTCTTTGCTGCTACAGCTCCAGCCCAAAAGTCTCGGAAAGCAGATGCTATTGGAGATAGCCGCCCACCGTAGACTGACAACGTAGAAGACAAGTATAGCAGAATTTAGCTAGTGTTATTTAATTTGCACTACACTATACAGACATAGCTTACTAAACAAATCAAATCACGAGTAGGTACCTTCATCACGCAGTATAGATACCTAGGAAGCTGCATCAAAGACGAATGGAAATAGCGATAATATTTCTCTATACATATAATGTTCTAGAGTAGCTGGATTGCTGATTCATTCTTTTCAGATATTTTGATGATATCAATAAGTAAGGTTAGAGAGAATACTTTCACCAGGCTGGTTTTTGTTGTTAAAAAGCTTATCTTCGATTGAATTCTGAATATCTTCACGAAGATGACTGGCAAATTTATCCACGAACTCCATCAAGTGCTCCAATATTGTTTGATCATCCGGGAAAGTTGACATAATCACCAGATGGATTTCCAAAATAAGAGAAAGTGTGGTCTCCCAAGATTTTTCAATTGCGGAGTCGTCTATCATGTCGTCGACTAACCATGTGACTGTCATGAATTTGCATGACAATTCCAATTTCTCATATGAAATATCAGGATATGCTCGAGATGTAAGCGCAGCACAAAATAGCAGCTGTTCCAACTTTGCAGGATGGAATACAGTGTCAATAGAATGCTGGAAAAGCCAGTCCTGAATTGCCTGCAAAGATTCTCCTTCCTTGGGATGAACTCGCAGCGGATATGGAGGACTGAATTCGGGCACCTTAAATGGCTTGATCAGAAGAAGTTCATTCTCCTTCGTCAGGTCCGTGTGAGCTATCCCTGCGATACCTTCCTGTGTTCATATATCACGAAATTCCTTCGAATGTTTACTAGATCACAGAGCATATTGTTTTTTAACATATGATAAAATGACATTAAATCATCTGAAACATTGGATAGAAGCTGTAATCAAGGAAATCTACAAATTCGTTTTACAGAATAATACAGGTGTTCATATATCTATCATTGTAGATGGATCAAGATGCAATTCTATGCTTGTGAATTAGATTCTCTGAACATGACCGCCTGAAGTTTGAACTTACTGAATTCAGAGTGCCCATGTTTGAAACAATATGCGGCTACGGAAAGGTCACGGATCTGATGACGAAAAATAGGAGTAAATTTAAGATCGGAAGATTTCTTGTGTGAAGTATTGGTTCATTCAAATTTTGCTACAAGTCAGGATAATCATAGCAATAAACAATACTCATCATATTTTAGTCAGGCCCCAGCAACACTTCCATGAACCTTAAGTTTGTAAGCTTTTGCTGCAAGTATTACACATTGGATTGGATCCATTGACCAGTCATAAGATTCACCTTGTTTATATGAAGAGAAGGATCTGCATTTAGCTCCTTCAAAACGCTACAATATCTTTTCAAAATCTCCGTACATTCGTTTCTGCATGTGGGTGCACATATTGTTAATATTGCCACTAATTGCAACCAGGGTCAAATTGCAATCACTAGTTAGTTAGGCTGATTCTAGAGAGACCAACCCACGATTGCACACAACAAAATAGTATGCAATTCTTGTACACAGCCATATTTGCTACAACTTAAATATTGAACTATCGCCCGATGTAAAAACAACTTAACGCCTCAAAATGTCAAGCTCTTTGTAATCTTTTACAAGGTTGTCTAACTTCTACCGTATAGATCAAAAGCACAGGTAATCAATTGCTCAACATACAGTACCTTTGAGCTGAATCGACGTCCATGCTGAATGAAAGTACCTCGTGGACCCTATGGACAGGAAGAACGGTACAAATAGAAGTTATATCTTACAGAGCTTAACTACCTCGTGGAACCTATGGACAGGAAGATCGGTATAAATAGAAGTTATATCTTACAGAGCTTAACTGACTAAGTGCCACAGATTCCTTGAATTGTAGCCTGGAATAAAAGTAGAATACAAACAAATAACCAATGAACACATGTAAGAGCTACAAACCGCATCGTCCTAAGTACCTAAAGGTTCGTGTGTGTAAAGAAGCTAATACCAAATTGCTACACGACAACTGAACACTATAACTCTCTCTCTCTCTCTCTCTCTCTCTCTCTCTCTCTCTCTCTCTCTCTCTCTCAAACACACACACACACACACACACACACATACACTCACTAAGGAATGCTCATCTTAGATTCTTTGTACTAGGGGCCATCTTTGGATTCTTTATGCAGGTTGTCTTTGTACAAGTAGCATCAATTTTTTTTTCTCTTTTATTTTTGTCTTTCATGCGGTTCATCTGATTATTTTTGTTTATTCTAATCTTTAGTTTTGATTTTTACGATATTTTGTTTCTTTTGTTTTTTATAATATTTAAAAATAGCATTGAAAATTAAAACATTTTTGCTCTTTTTACTATTCTTTTATTTTGTTTGATTTTTTATAATGTTTTTAAAAAGCTACAAAAAATTGAAACATTTGACTTAATTAAATTTAAACAAATTCAAATTTCATGCTGAAATTTTGGTTGAAGGTCCAATAAAAGGGTGGAATATGATATTTGCCACATGACAACGTGGGATCAAGTTACAATAGGACCGCTTTTTTTGAGCATTTTTGGATATAGGAAAGTGCTTCTCAATGGAGCTTTGTCTTGCAACCTAATGGATGCTAGCGGTATCTCCTTGGATGAAATGTATCTTCATAAAAAATATAAACAACGATAACATATGCATTAGTTAGATCATCATCTTAAATCGTCTCTCTGATGTAATTTGGATTGAACATACCTCACCAAACCACTAAGTTTGTAGATTGCATTCCTTAGCTCCTCTACCATAAACCCTCTCAACACCCACCAAGGGAAGCACAAACGGCATCCACAAAAACAGTCTGGTCATTGAGATACATACATGAAACAAGACATGCTATAAGTTGTAATATTGATAAGGTCTAGGGAACAAAAAAAAAAAACATGCCAACCTATAAAAATTTATGCCAGTCATGAGACTTTAGTCCACTTAGCTTTGTTGTCGCTTGTGAAGGCACCTTTTAGAGATTGCATGAATTCCCCATCGTTTGTGGCCAGAAATTGGCCATCTTTTCAATAAGTTGACAATGTTTCACAATTTCTAGCTTGTCTTGGCTTGAACTCCACTCTATGGCTCCAAAATCATGCAACATCCTTCACATGTGTGGATGTGTCAGAAATTGATGGTTTATCAGAGATGATTGACTAATATTGGATTAGAGGAGCTCTGAATAAAACAGAGGCTCTGATACCATGTCGAAAATTGGTGGTATTTGCAGCAGAAGACTGAGCGAGTGGGCAGTAGGATCAAAAGTGCCACAGTTAGCAGCAAAACGTTCAAAATGAATGAATCAGAAATGCGCAATGGAACAACAACTGAGTGGAGACGAACTACACTCTCATTAATGTCAATAAGGAATACAATCGCATGAAGTAAAAACTTTAGCTGGCTACAAAATGAGAACTCTGATTGTTGAGTGTGATAAGACATGCAACGAAACTATTTGAATGGATTGATAGATACAATTATCAGATTTTTTAGATATCAGAGGATCAGAAGATTGGAGATTTTTTAAGAAGTTTTTTGATGAAGATACTTATCTTGATATACTACTCAAAATATCTATAACTGATATTTTCTACAATTATTACAATCGCCTCAAACTGTAAGTACATATACAAAGTAGGCAAATCTTCAACGCAAAGTCGTTGGGTCCGGATTTCAGATCGACAATATCAAAAAATTACATAGTATCAAAAAATATACAAAGGATCGATTTTTTATACTGGGTCAAAAAATATAGTCAAGGTCAGATTTACTAGGGTGGCAAAAATCAAACTCGATTCGACCCGATCCAGGGTCAAAAAAATGCAAAAATAAGCTTGGTAGAGGCCAAAAATCTTGTATATAGATAAACACACATGTTTGGAGCCTATTCCCATGTGTGAAATTAATGTACTTGTCATGTACCATAATCATGTAGGTTGTACATATGATTTAATTCAAGTTCTAGTGGCTAAAAAGGCCAAAAACTAGTTTTCTAGACATATGACACATGGCATCAATCTATTGATTGCATGAGCCACATCCATTGGTTAGGTGTCATATCACATGTGTAGAGGACAGCTCACATGTGTGGAATAAGCTGAAGTAGGAGAATTTTGACTTCTAGAAGATTTCCAAGTAGATCTCCATATAGAAGGAAAATGGACCAAAAGTGCTCAAAATAGAAGGTTTTGTCCAAGTGTCAGTTTTGCATGATGAATCATCATATGACAAAGCACCTTCACACATGTGGGATCAGAGGGATGATCAGTACCACGAGCTCCCACTTATTGTATATATAGAGCCACATTTGGCCATAATCAATGTGAGACACCAATCTTGATTTTGGAAGCAATTTTGAGTGATTCTCTCCATTTGTCTACATTTGTTTTGATTGTTTTGAGGTTCTATCAATGTGTACTTGATTTTCAGGTTGGAGTCCGTACTCAGACAGTTTTTCACACGTGTGAAACCAGAAAGTACACTTACCTTCAATTAATGATTGTTCTTGTTAGGATTTTGTGTCTAGAATTGATCTAGATTGATCTTAATCTGAAGTAGATTGATAGATCAAGTAATCTGACAACCAATCCCTCTTGAGGATCAGATTAGGATCCACTCTTGGTCCTTTTTGTACATTTTCCACATGGTATCAGAGCCTAGTACAAGAGTTTTTGTTGAAATTGATAGGGTTAATCCAAATCAAAGCCAAAATTAGCAGTTTTTTGGAAACTAGTCAAATTTTGTGTAGCGAGTTGGATTTGATAGCTATCCTCAAAATTTTTGGTCCAGATCTTGTTGTGGGATGTAGGAACCCTTTTCACACGTGTGAGGCCATACAGCTCCGATTTTGACTGATAAATTTAAAAAATTTGTAGAATTTGACTCACATACCCAATTTGAGTGATTTTTGGTGCAAAATCAAGCATTTTCTATAAAAAATCTAATCCCTTGATTAGTTCTTGGATTAGATCAGCCAAGAAATTAAATTTGAATCTTGAAATATGTGCATTAATTGATTATCTCTGATTTTTTGAGTGCATGTTGAAGTTGAGAGAGATTTTGCTAAAAATCATAGATTAAGGAGTGATATGCAAGGGATGAGGTTGAAATCCATTGTACCATCACTCTAGATTTGTTCAAGAGTGATAGGGTCAAGTTTAGAAGCATCAATTTGCTAGAAAACATCTTTGGATCTGTCCTCCAAGTGAAACCTTTGAGAGTTTCTAGTGCATATAGTGCATCTATGCAAATCTTTTGTAGAATTTGACATAGATTGGCTTCAATTGAGAGTTCTAGAAAAGAGATTGAGATCCAAATCACATTGTTCAGCCCTACTCAATTTGTTTGAGTGATTGTTAGGTTTGAAAAGAGTCATTAAGGTGTCTATGACAAATGTGTAGAGAGAGATCCAATTTTCTAAGAGTTCCTTTCTTTGTAGAGGGCAAGATCTAGAAGCTCATTTTGTGTTGTTATTGGTGGAGAATTCGTATTCTCCTAGGTGATCAAATTTTTCTAAGTGGCATTAGCTCTTTGAAGCACAATATCTTTGTGAGAAAAATCACAACTTCTGATTTTGAATTTCATTCCAAGTCTTAAAAAGTAGAGTAATTGGTGGAATCCAATAGGAGTGATTGAATTCAATTTATTGAGCAAAAATTGACATGGTATGTATGAAACTCAAATTAGTTCTATTCAACTTTCTCTGTAAGAGTGTGAGGGTCAATTTGAGATCCCATTGGGTGTCTATAATGAGGAGGAGTCCATATTTGAGTATTCATGCATGGTTGAGATCTTTGTGAATCTCTAGCTGTCTAATTTTTTAAGCTTTGTGAAAAGTTGGTGGTATAGTTTGTTGTCAAATCAAATCAAATTCATTCTAAATCTCAAGTGTGAGATTATTTGGGTCAAGAGTGAGTCCAAAAGAAGTGATTAAGTTTGATTTTCATGTATTTGAAACAAAACCCATCTTTTGTTCAAGAATCTCAAGTGTTGAGAGAACTAGTCAAGTGAAAAGGAAAATCTAGGTGTCAAATCTTTTGATATCCATTTCAACTTTCAAAAGAAAGAGTCATTGGTATTTGATGAGGCCAATAGGAGATTGGATCTGATTTCTTTTGTGATTTGATTCAAAGATTGTGTGCTTTTGTCTTAGTGATCAAAGCAAAGTTTCCAAGTGACTAGTCATTAGTGTGAAGATTGATTCTTAGGTTTGTGAGCTAGATCTTTTGTAGATCCTTCTAGATTGTTGAAGATGTTCAAATCTAGTGTTTTGAAAGCCACAAATTATATTTGTAGAATCATATCACATGGCATCAATAGGTGGCATCCTATTGAAGGAAAGAAAGGATCATGAGTGCAACCTTTGTGGCAAGGGAGGATATTTTTTCTCAAGATGCTACAAAAAGAAGACCAGTCCATCCAAGGAGAACCAAAGCAAGGGGGCCGAGGTGAAGGATGGAGCTTCAAGTTCAAAATGCAAATACAAGAAGGACAAGTCCAAGGAAAGGTGTTTCCTTTGTGGAAAGGTGAATGAGGCTTGGAGTCTCACAAGGACTTGCAAGATTTGTCTTCAAGAGTCCATCACAACACATGTCAAATCTTTTGAAATTTTTCATTTGGAAGTGTATTGTTTGGTTCAAGATGCAAAGATAGATGTCACTTTCATGAAAGTAAGAAATCTTTATTTTCTCATGGAGGAGCATGCACATAAAGAAGGAGCAAGCCTCAAAGTCAAGCATCTACATGAAATTTGGAAGGAATCAATTTCGAAGATGCTAGGATGGTGCAAAGCTCTCAAGTTCATCAAAGATGTCAACATCAAAGAAGCACTATCATGGATATGGTGATTTCAGATCAACATCAAGCTCATTGGCTGACCTTCACACCTTTTGAACCAGCAAAGACCAATTCAACCCATGGAGTCAAGTTCAAGATCATCATGTTTTCCATCAAGCTAGATGTTTGAGGAGTGTGAAAAATGCAAAAATAAGCTTGGTAGAGGCCAAAAATCTTGTATATAGATAAACACACATGTGTGGAGCCTGTTCCCACGTGTGAAAATAATGTACTTGTCATGTACCATAATCATATAGGTTGTACATACGATTTAATTCAAGTTCTAGTGGCTAAAAAGGCCAAAAACTAGTTTTCTAGACCACATGGCATCAATCTATTGATTGCATGAGACACATCCTTTGGTTAGGTGTCATATCACATTTGTAGAGGACAGCTCACATGTGTGGAATAAGTTGGACTTCTAGAAGATTTCCAAGTAGATCTCCATATGGAAGGAAAATGGACCAAAAGTGCTCAAAATAGAAGGTTTTGTCCAAGTGTCAGTTTTGCATGATGAATCATCATATGACAAAGCACCTTCACACATGTGGGATCAGAGGGATGATCAGTACCATGAGCTTCCACTTATTGTATATATAAAGCCACATTTGGCCATAATCAATGTGAGACACCAATCTTGATTTTGGAAGCAATTTTGAGTGATTCTCTCCATTTGTCTACATTTGTTTTGATTGTTTTGAGGTTCTATCAATGTGTACTTGATTTTCAGGTTGGGGTCCGTACTCAGACAGTGTTTCACACGTGTGAAACCAGAAAATACGCCTACCTTCAATTAATGATTGTTCTTGTTAGGATTTTGTGTCTAGAATTGATCTAGATTGATCTTAATCTGAAGTAGATTGATAGATCAAGTAATCTGACAACCAATTCCTCTTGAGGATCAGATTAGGATCCACTCTTGGTCCTTTTTGTACTTTTTGCACAAAAGACTCTCAAAATTTTTTCGCCTCGATCCGATCCGATTCAGGGTCGAAAAATCTCTATTTTGTTAGGCTTGACATTGGATTGAAAAAATCCAATACTGGATTTTTCGATCTTTCCTGCAAAAACTCGAGCCTTCTGTTTTCTAGGTTTTGTAAAGTTTTCAGGATGCTCATTAATGAATGGATTTGAGGCTGAGCATCGAATTCCAATACTCCCCCTTAATGTAGATGAATAAGATTTATGAAAAGTATCCTATGCTTTTTGGCACATGATGTGATTGTTGGAAAATCGATGCTCAGCCTCAAATCCATTTGTTAATAAGCATTCTGAAAAACTTTACAAAATGCAGAAAAACAGAAGGCTCGAGTTTTTGGGAGATCAAAAAATTCAGAATCGATTTTTTTTTACCCAATGTCAATCCCATCAAGGAAGAATTTTTCGACCTGGATCGGATTGAATCGGGTCTGATATATCCTGGCGTCTTCGACCTTGGATCGGATCGGATCGGGTCTGATTTTTTTGACCTTGGAAAAATCTGAGCCTCATTATATTTTCGAGCCTATACATATTTTTTCAACCCAGTGTAAATTTTCCAGTCCTTTGTTTAAAATCTGACCCTATAAAACAATCGATACTTTCAGTCATAAATCTGTTCCAATGACTTCGCGTTGACAGTCCGCCTACATTGTACATGTAAGTACAGTTACAAGATAGTTATAATTAACCTAGAAGATTGCATTCAATGTGAGTTAGTTGTAGATATTTTTGTATATCTAATTCTAGAATCTTCATCAGAAAACTACTTATGATATTTAGTTACTACTAAAATTGTAATCAATTAGATTTTCGTTGCCAGTGTTATCACACACAACGATCAGCAGAAGTAATTACCTCAACCATTGTACTCATTGTTGATATTAATCAGAGTGCAATTATTTGTCTCAAAACTATTATTGTTCACTTGCATTTGTTGAATCGATTCAGTTTGAACATTTTTCTGCTGTTTGTTGCACTTCCGATCCACTCATCTAGCTCGCTCCCAGCTTCTGGAAGTTATCTACTTATTGACTTTTATTGATGTCTTTTCTCAGAGGACTACAACTTATTTCTTGAAGGAGAAATCCGACACCTTCAAAGTCTGTTGGAAAAGAGGATAACAAGAAACGAAACGAACATGAAAAGAAGCGAACTCGAAACTCGAAGGAGAAATGAACTCGAATGGAAAGTGTTTGTGCGTAGCGGAATAAGTTATCACACTCTTTCCCCAAGCATGACTACGCCTATCCAGATTCGAATAGAACATTAGTGATAGAAATCACGTTCGGTCTGATTACATAGCCAAACATCAAAACATCAGAAAGATAATGTGTTGTGAATAGCAAGACAAATTATGTGTCGCGAATGATTCGCGAAGAGCTAGACTGTGCTTGACTGATAATCAGTCGCAAATTATTTGCGAAAGACAGGACTAAATATTAGTCGACTAAAACAGATTACCAAATTGAGCAACTAGAAAAGTCAGACAGAATGAATAATGATAAGCATAATATTATTGACACAAATCTGACGCAATCACTCAGAAAGAGAGCTACTTAACAGTCACAAATGCAATAAATTAAGCCAGTGACTGAGGTGTCGAAGATCACCATGCACTTAGCAGAAACAAGACATAAAGAATAGCATTCTTGCAATAACAGAAAAATGGCACAATAAAATATGTACATCAAATAAATAGATGAACAATACATTTGCACACAGCTGCAATGTCGCTATGTGAATTACTGATGTAGAAATGCCAACTGCTATTAATTGCTATAGAAGAACAAGGTGAATCTGTAGCAGTGTGCCACATTGTAGAATACTACAAGACAATAAGTGACGGAAGGCGGAAACATCACCGCAGTAATACTACATGAATCACTGATATAGAAATGTCAACTGCTATTGCCTGCTGCAAGAAGATGTGAACGCTGAGCAGGTCCGCCTCTAATTTTTTTCAATCGCTTATTTACATATATAGCAGTTGGAGGATCTTGTTCAGATCATTAACAGCTACTAAACTGATCAATAGATCAGTTCATTGTTGGAGCGTGAAGACGTAATGAGTAAATCCACATATGGACGATGCGACACTCCTTGGCTTTTGGCCTTTGCCTTCAGTTAAGGGCAACCTTTGGCATTTGGAGGACACCTCTGCAATTCTAAAGGCAAGTGTTGCATTCTTTTCGACTATTAGAGATTGCATGTAAAAATGCAGTGCTGAATTTTTGCAAGTGTCACCTACCATAAAATGCATGCAAAAATGCAGTGTTTGCATTTTTCGCCTGTGGAAATTCATGAGTGAAAATGCAAACTGTAGCGGCAACACGAGTGAAAATGCAGACTTGTTTTGCCAAGAATCAAAGCTCTACGCTCTGATGGAGGGGGAATATTTATCTCCACCAACTTCAAAGTCTTTTGCAAGGCCAATGAAATACAACTACAAACTAGCTACTCACCTCAGTCCAAAGGTGTCGCTCAAAAGAAGAATTAGACACTCATTGCAAGTGCCAAGAGCATGCTAGCCCATGCCTCTCTTCCAAAGAAGTTATGGACAGGAGCTGTTACTACAACAGTCTATCTACAAGATCGATCCATTTCAATGGCCCTGAATGGCAAGACACCTTATGAGGTGTGGATAGGATCGAAGCCATCACTCACAAATATTAGAGTGTTTAGATCCAAGGATCAAACAGTCAAATTCCGACCCCAGGGTCAAAAAATCCAATTTCAATTCAAGAGTCGACCAGCAGCAAATCAATTTTTATTGGCTACTCTCCAGATCAAAAGGCATACAAGCTCTACAACATGGACACTCAGAAAGCATTCACGAGCCTCTGTTTTAATCAGACTCCTCTAATCCGATATCAGTAGTCAATCATCTCTAATATATCATTAATTTTCGACACATCCACGTGTGAAGGATTTTGCATGATGTTTTGGAGCCATAGAGTGGAGTTCAAGCCAAGACAAGCTAGAAATTGTGAAACATTGTCAACTAGTTGAAAAGATGGCCAATTTATGGCCACAAATGGTGGGAAATTCAATTGTCCTCCCAAGGGCTCCAGATCTTCTCTAGGAGAGAAGAGGCAATAGCATCATTTCGAACTCCAACAAGAGACATGTGATGCCTAAAGGGTGCCTTCATGTGGCAAATATCATATTTCACCCTTTTATTGGACCTTCAACCAAAATTTCAGCATGAAATTTGAATTTGTTTAAATTTAATTAAGTCAAATGTTTCAATTTTTTGTAGCTTTTTAAAAACATTATAAAAAATTAAACAAAATATAAGAATAGTAAAAAGAGCAAAAATGTTTTGATTTTCAATGCTATTTTTAAATATTATAAAAAACAAAAGAAACAAAATATCGTAAAAATCAAAACTAAAGATTAGAATAAACAAAAATAATTAGATGAACCGCATGAAAGACAAAAATAAAAGAGAAAAAAAAATTGATGCTACTTGTACAAAGACAACCTGCATAAAGAATCCAAAGATGGCCCCTAGTACAAAGAATCTAAGATGAGCATTCCTTAGTGAGTGTATGTGTGTGTGTGTGTGTGTGTGTGTTTTTGAGAGAGAGAGAGAGAGAGAGAGAGAGAGAGTTATCAGTGTTCAGTTGTCGTGTAGCAATTTGGTATTAGCTTCTTTACACACACGAACCTTTAGGTACTCAGGACGATGCGGTTTGTAGCTCTTACATGTGTTCATTGGTTATTTGTTTGTATTCTACTTTTATTCCAGGCTACAATTCAAGGAATCTGTGGCACTTAGTCAGTTAAGCTCTGTAAGATATAACTTCTATTTATACCGACCTTCCTGTCCATAGGTTCCACGAGGTAGTTAAGCTCTGTAAGATATAACTTCTATTTGTACCGTTCTTCCTGTCCATAGGGTCCACGAGGTACTTTCATTCAGCATGGACGTCGATTCAGCTCAAAGGTACTGTATGTTGAGCAATTGATTACCTGTGCTTTTGATCTATACGGTAGAAGTTAGACAACCTTGTAAAAGATTACAAAGAGCTTGACATTTTGAGGCGTTAAGTTGTTTTGACATCGGGCGATAGTTCAATATTTAAGTTGTAGCAAATATGGCTGTGTACAAGAATTGCATACTATTTTGTTGTGTGCAATCGTGGGTTGGTCTCTCTAGAATCAGCCTAACTAACTAGTGATTGCAATTTGACCCTGGTTGCAATTAGTAGCAATATTAACAATATGTGCACCCACATGCAGAAACGAATGTACGGAGATTTTGAAAAGATATTGTAGCGTTTTGAAGGAGCTAAATGCAGATCCTTCTCTTCATATAAACAAGGTGAATCTTATGACTGGTCAATGGATCCAATCCAATGTGTAATACTTGCAGCAAAAGCTTACAAACTTAAGGTTCATGGAAGTGTTGCTGGGGCCTGACTAAAATATGATGAGTATTGTTTGTTGCTATGATTATCCTGACTTGTAGCAAAATTTGAATGAACCAATACTTCACACAAGAAATCTTCCGATCTTAAATTTACTCCTATTTTTCGTCATCAGATCCGTGACCTTTCCGTAGCCGCATATTGTTTCAAACATGGGCACTCTGAATTCAGTAAGTTCAAACTTCAGGCGGTCATGTTCAGAGAATCTAATTCACAAGCATAGAATTGCATCTTGATCCATCTACAATGATAGATATATGAACACCTGTATTATTCTGTAAAAAGAATTTGTAGTTTTCCTTGATTACAGCTTCTATCCAATGTTTCAGATGATTTTATATCATTTTATCATATGTTAAAAAACAATATGCTCTGTGATCTAGTAAACATTCGAAGGAATTTCGTGTTATATGAACACAGGAAGGTATCGCAGGGATAGCTCACACGGACCTGACGAAGGAGGATGAAATTCTTCTGATCAAGTCATTTAAGGTGCCCGAATTCAGTCCTCCATATCCGCTGCGAGTTCATCCCAAGGAAGGAGAGTCTTTGCAGGCAATTCAGGACTGGCTTTTCCAGCATTCTATCGACACTGTATTCCATCCTGCAAAGCTTGAACAGCTGCTATTTTGTGCTGCGCTTACATCTCGAACATATCCTGATATTTCATATGAGGGATTGGAATTGTCATCCAAATTCATGGCAGTCATATTTTTAGTAGACGACATGATAGACGACTCCGCAATTGAAAAACCTTGGGAGACCTCACTTTCTCTTATTTTGGAAATCCATCTGGTGATTATGTCAACTTTCCCGGATGATCAGACAATATTGGAGCCCTTGATGGAGTTCGTGGATAAATTTGTCAGTCATCTGCGTGAAGATATTCAGAATTCAATCGAAGATAAGCTTTTCAACAACAGAAACCAGCCTGGTAAAAGTATTCTCTCTAACCTTACTTATTGATATCATCAATAAATCTGAAAAGAATGAAAGAAATTTTATCGCTATTTCCATTCGTCTTTGATGCGGCTTCCTCGGTATCTATACTGCGTGGTGATGGTACCTGCTCATGATTTGATTTGTTTAGTAAGCTACGTCTGCATAGTGCAGTGCAAATTAAATAACACTAGAATTCTGGTATACTTGTCTTCTACGCTGTCAGTCTACCGTGGGCGGCTATCTCCAATAGCATCTGCTTTCCGAGACTTTTGGGCTGGAGCTGTAGCAGCAAGGACGAATAGTCAGTCGATCCTTAGACTAGCTCGTTACTTTCAAAAGTATCTCATTTCAAGTCTCACTCAGATGCGAAACAGAAAAAAGAACAACATTCCATCCCTGGAAGAATATGTGCTGCTTCGGAGAGACAGTGTAGCAGTCATCTGCTTTTTGGTAAGCCTTAATAGATAAATCTATGTACAGGGAATCTAAAGGCACCCAAGACATGAGAATGCTTGATGGAAGAAATTCCTTTTTCATCGAAGTGCTAATCCCAAAATATTGATTATTCAGAGTTGTAACCAGTTTGAATGTCATCTGCAGATAATTGTGGAGTTGTTAGACAGTGTCTTTCTACCAGAAGCTATTTTTTGTAGTCCTCGGATGACAAGATTGATTGCTCTTGTCAGTGATCTCGTCTCATGGCACAATGATATTTGGTCTTTTAAAAAGGTATACACGGTTACGCTTCTTAAAGCTCAACCTATGTATGAAACTGTGAAGCAACAGCTAGCCTCGGCTTACTATGTTTGTTCAATTGTCTATGCATAGGTGGATCTAGATTCTAAAACAATGTATACTTATTTGACCACCTCTTGTAGGAATATCTGATAAATGGAGATGTACACAATCTAGTGTTTCTGCTCAGCCATCACTTCAACTGCTCGTATGAGGGAGCTGCATTGGCTATTACCAAATCGTTACATGACCAATGCATTGAGCTTGACCTTGAAATCGAGGAACTGCTAAAGGTGATTTCCCCTGAGGATGAAGGTGCGGTTTCTCGATACATTGCAGCATCCAGAAACTTGATTTCTGGAACAGATGATTTTCATAAGAAGAGCTCGCGCTATAAGTGAAGAACCTTTGATTATCAGATTGTACTTATTGATGGAGAAGCAGTTATCATTAGCTCACTGTAGCTTGAGGCAATGCGATCCGTCTTGCTCTCCAAGACATTAAACTAGCACAAATTTGATGTCCACATGTCATAATAGTTTCAATGCCTATACTACAATTTAGGCTATAATCACTCTATATGGCTCATCAAGTGACAAACTCAATCTATATCAATTTCAAAGCATTTAGATTGCTTGAGTTCTATCTCTCATTGATGAGATTGGTTCCTATCACTTGAGATAGCCCATATTGATGTCTATATCGCTGAAAATATCTCTTCAAATTCTATTTGGAGATCTCATCATCATCATCATCTACTAATCAATACTCTAATTCAAACTATGACAATGAAAAATGAGTCACTTGGGATCACTCAATTTTGGTCCCTTTTGCTCAAGAATGATGAAATCAGATTAAATCTTGAGCTTAGGATAATCACATAGCCCAAATTTCATCCATATGACCCAAGATAGCTCAAATTTGATTTGTAGCATGTAATTTTGACTTTTATAAGTTTACATTGCTCATTGAGTGATCATTTTCAGTCATTTTCAAGTCCAATATGCTTAAGTTTCCTTGAATTTAATCCCTTATTGACGAAGTTGACCCGTAACGCAAGGGATAGCCAAAACGGCTCAATTTTGGACATGATCACCCAAAAATATTCATTAAGAGATGAAATTAGAAGAATCTTGAGTCCAAGACATTAAGCTAGCACAAATTTGATGTCTACCACCCCCCATTGCTCAAGTTTGATGTCTATACTACAATTTAGGCTTTAATCACTTGGCATGGCTCATCAAGTGATCGAACTCAATCGATCTCAATTCTAGAGCATTCAGATTGCTTGAGGTCTATCCCTCATCACTTCAGGCATGAAGTGACAAGACAAGTGATGAGTCTGATGGGAGAGGTGAAGTACAAGAAATAGACGATGATAAGTAGTCTTTTCGTGAATGTAAGAAACTTGGAAAAGAGGAGGTAATGAAGGGTTTGAAAAACATGAATTATGCAATGAGGTGGTACATGAAAGAGGAGGGTAGTGGATGGATTCTCAAATGATGCAAATGAGACAAAGGGAGTGGAGGATGAAAAAATGAGAGAACATAGGTCGTGAAATGCATAGTGGTAATGGGAGAGGAGTGAGAAAGGGTGTAAGAACAATGGGGGGGAGGGGCGCGGCGCTGAGCATGTAAGATTCATGTAAATGTGTGAAGGAGGTCATCACAAACTAGCAAAATGGTGTGATAAGTTTAAGAGCAAATGTAGCGTAGGGGGAATTAGAGATGGGGTCCAAATGATAGAAGAAATAACATGAAGGCAAATATCAGTTGCAAATTGAGTAAAAAAAGCAAATGAGAGTGTAAATGAAATGGCGCATAATGAGATTAAAAGAGGAGTTGAACCAGCCAATAATGTTGAATGTGAAGATGAAAAGCCGTCTGCTAGTAAGTAAGACGAGTTGAGCTAATCAGTCTAATAAGGACACACACACACACATCGAAGAGATAGATAGAAGTGTACGCTAGTGAGCAGCACTCATTGTTTTGTTCGTAAGAGACAGATTTCTCTTGCGGTAATGTGCTATGTAGTATGCCAAACAACTCTCAAAGGAGTCAATGTAATTGAACGGAAGTTTTTCTTATCTCTTGTCTATTGTGTATAATTCTTGAATACGTCATGCTCTTGAATGTTCCTACAAGATTAGCTATCATTTATTTTTTCGCATAAAGGCTCATCTTAACCAAATCAATAGTAGGTCATCAGTGTCTGTCTACACCTTGGAAGAGGATAGATCTTAATTAGCAGCAGTAGCTACAGTTAAGAGTTCAACTCTATCTAGGCATATTAGGAATCTCCAGAGAACAACATATTCCAAATAGCGAGATCACAAGAATCCCATTGTTCTTTAATTGATCGCAACATCAAAAGAGATACAGAGCACATCTCTCTCTATCCGGATTCCATCAACAGAATTAGCCAATCGAAATCTCTCACGATTCCAATAGTGGTATCAGAGCTTGATCAACTTGACTAGTTAGAGCCCATAAGGTTCTAAGACCAAATTGATAACAACCAAAGAGCCTTATTCAAGCTGAAACATTGTAAAATACAATGTCATCTATAAGCAACATTCAATCGAAGATATACACCATTCTTGAGGCAGATGGGTCAAACTACTTGGCCTATAAAGTGAAGACATTGCTTATCCTAAGAGGTGAAGCACTATGGCCCTGGGTGGACGAGACCGAGGAGATGCCAGCCAATGCTAGAAAGGAGCTTCACGAATGGAAGGAGAAAAATGATAAAGCAGTAGTTGTCATATCCTCCTCCATCAAAGATATCGAAACACTCTGATATTATTGAGTGATGATTTCGATCCTGTCCACACCTCATAAGGTGTCTTGCCATTCAAGGCTTTGGTGATGGATCAATTTTGAAAATAGGCTATTGTAGTAACAGCTCCTGCCCAGAATTTCTTTGGAAGAGAGCTCTTCGCACTTTCAATGAGTGTTTGATTCTTCCTTTCAACTACACCATTGGACTAAGGTGAGTAGCTTGTTGTAAATGGTTGTTGTATTCCATTGGCCTTGCAGAATTCTTTAAATTTTGTGGAGATAAATTTCCTCCCTCCATCTATATGTAGGGCTTTGATCTTTCTCTGGATTTGATTTTCATTAGATGGTTTGAAGTGGATGAAGAACTTGAATGTCTCTGATTATACAGCTCTCACATGGAGAAGCTGGCTTGCTTATAGATGGCAAATCTTGTACTAGTCCTTGAGTTGACATTTGTTGAATACTATTGAAATTCAAATGGCCTAATCTGAAATGCCAAAGCATATTAGATGATTCAGAAGTAGAGGTGTGAAGGGCTTGACTGTTGGAGGAGTAACAATGGCTGAGTTTGTAATAATTTTTGCTCAATTTTTCAAAAGCTAGAATTTTCTGGGATTTGTCAAGTATTGTGTAGCCATTTGCATCGAATTTGACCTCCAACCTAAATTAGTGATTCTACTAACTGAGAGCAGATTTTTGGTCAAATTTGGTATATGGAGAATGTCAGAGAGCAGCTTGACTTTACCTTTTTGAAATTCATCCATGACTATTCCTTCACCCTGAATTGAATGTGGTGAGTTGTCTCCAAGTTGTACAACTTGAGAATGGGTAAAAGATTTGTAATCTTTGAATCAATGATGATGGTGAATCATGTGTTGTGTTGCTCATGAATCAAGATACCAAGAATCATAAAAGTTGCTTCATCTTCCTCTTGTTGTTGGGTCGAAAAACTGATTGAAGCAGAATTTGCTTGTTGTTGGAACTGCTTCTTCTTCTCATTGTTAAATTTCAAAGTTATGTAGTCATTAATTTCATGTCTAGTTTTCTTGTAGTATTTGCAGAATAATTTCTAGTTTGATTGGAAAAGGAAAAGAATTGAAATTCGACCCAGAGTCAAAATTTGACCCAGAGCCAAAATTCGACCCTGAGTCTGAATTTGACCTTGGCTGAATATTGCTCTTCTTTCTGGATCTGAACTTCTTTTTGAATATAAATCTCGAGGATCCGACCCTGAGCCTGAGGAGGATGTAGATTTTCTGATTTCCTCCTGTAGAAGCATTGATATTGCCTTTGATAGAGTGATTTTCTTGTGGGTCAAAATTATCATGACCCAATTATCATAGGCTTCAAGAAGACTCAATAGTAGAGTCATGACAGCATCGGAATTTTCAATGACTGAACCAATTGCAGCCATTTGCTCCATAAGAGTTTTGAAAGTGTTGATATGCTTGTAAGACTTTCTGCTTCAGACATCTTCAAGTTGAAGCATTTCTTCCTCAAATGTAACTCGAAAATTACATCCTTGATATCATGCAGGGTTGCTAGGATGTCCCATGCATCCTTGGCTATCTAAACATTATGTATGTGAATTATCTGTGTATCCTTGATATTGAGAGTGATCATGGCAGATGTTTGTCCATCTATGAGTTTCCATTTCGTGATTATGGCTGCATCACCTTTTGGCTTGACTTTTGTGCCAACAACAACATCCCACAATTCCTTTCATAATAGCATCACTTTCATTTTAAACTTCCAGAGATGATAGTTCCCTCCATCAAGTCTCTTGATTAGAGAAGATTGATCCATTCTGGTTGAGCGAGATCATTGGTAGAAGCAATGATTTCGAAATAGTAGAATGTCTTGATAAAAACAAGACTAATAATCCGTGAAGAAAATAGATTACTGGAATGTCTCCTCTGATACCATGTCGAAAATCAATGGGTATGAGCGAAAGCTGGGAGCGAGCTAGACGAGTGGATCGGAAGCCCAACAAATAGCAGCAAAAATGTTCAAACTGAATCGATTCAACAAATGCAAGTGAACAATAAAAGTGGTGAGACAGATAATTGTGCTCTGACTAATATCAACAATGAGTAGATTGCCTGAAGTAATTACTTCAGCTGATCATTGTGTGTGATAACACTGGCAATGGTGTCATAACTTGCTTACAAGGAAATTTGATGGTTTTTGCGGTATAAAAGATGTCATACCCAAAAGAGAGAAAATAAGAGGTTAATTCTGTCATTATGGTGGTAGCAAAGATATATCAGTGATGCACAGTGAAATGGGATGGAAATGATGAGAAATCAGGTTGTCAAGGACATTTAGATAAGGCAGCCAGAACCACCAAGCCCAAGGAAAAATGTAATAAATCCAATAGAAACAGGTTAAAAGGTAGTTCCAGACCATATACCTCCATACAATAGCTATATATGATCATTACTGTCTTGAGTGACTAAACAATTTCTTCAGACACATACTGATTAAGCACAAATTCCAAGATTATGAATCCTCCAATTCTGACTCAGTAGCTAAGCAACCTACAAAATGACTCGAAGAATCACACATCCCCTCATCCTACTTCTCATAATCTAATCGAAAATACAATTGTACTATCATGAATGAAACAGATGCATGTCTTAGCATGATTTGAACATGGTATATCAATGTACTGTATCATTCATTATAAAACAGTGATTATTACAAAGAGTGATTCCATTCATGAGTGCAACAAGATGTGCAGATAAATACAATGATATTCATCTTCTTCTCTGCTAGGAAGAAGAAAAGATTAAGCTACACCTGAGCACATAGAGAACCAAAGCCTCTGCTCTTCCTTTCTTGCAAGCAAGAAGAATAGAAATAGAATACAATACTAAGAATGAAAAATGTTTTGGCCCTTATAGCTAGGAATGAGAGTCGTGGAAGAGATTGGTGTCTATAACTGCCTTTGGAATGAAGCCCAATGATCACTTGACAGATGTAGATGACTGCTCGGAGGCTAATAGAATGCTGACGAGTGTGTATACAACAGTTCAACTACCTGCAATAGAAATGTATGACGTTGAAGAGCTTGCGGACTGTAAACTACATAGAAGCGTCGACTGAATGGGATCACTTGCCTGGATAAAAGCATTTGGAGAAGAAAGCTGCACCCTGAAACTGCCACAATAGAATGAGGGCCTCGTTGTAGTGTAGATTTGCTGACTAGGAGCGAACATTAGCCATAAAAATGATCATAGCTTAAGAGTCTTCTTACATGAATAGCCAAAAGCCGCTCTATATCCTCACAAGCAGCCGCGCGGCTCCCGCCCCTACCGTAGAGTCATCCACAAATCCTTATTACAACGTGGATCCTCAAGGTAACATAATTGCCAACAGAAAAGGGAGGGTGGTTTTGGACCGGCTCTATTCTTTATGCTAGCGCCATTTTGGCGACAAATTGTTTAATAAATGGTCCGAACAATCTGTCGCCGATAAACGACAGGTTGTTGGTACCCTTCGTGACAAATTTCAACAAGAAGAGGAATTCGAGGAGAAGGAAATTCATAAACATATGAGCTTATGGACTAGGCATCGGTGTGATATGGCACGACGAGCTTATAGGGACGGGTAATCGATGCCCTCTTGGTGTTCAAGAAGTGATTGGAACCATGTAAAAGTGGATGAATGAACACCAGATAAATACAAGATTCAGAAAGATGTCGAAACCGCTAGGATGCATGGGATAAGCAATTCTAGGTTGGGCTATGATTCTTCAACAATGCTCTGAAACACTAATAAAGAAAATGCCTTTTTGCATCTCACTCTTTTGGAAAAACAACTAAACATTTGATCAATTTGATCATGGGTGTGACCCACCAACAAAAATCCTATTTTTTGAAAAAAAAAATATTTCTACCAACATCGATAAGTAAGCCAGTACAATTTGATCCCTAGTAGTATTCCCGCCCCTACCGAAGAGTCATCCACAAATCCTTATTACGACGTGGATCCTCAAGGTAACATAATTGCCAATAGAAAAGGGAGGGTGGTTTTGGACCGGCTCTATTCTTTATGCCAACGCCATTTTGGCGACAAATTGTTTAATAAATGGTCCGAACAATCTGTCGCCGATAAACGATAGGTTGTTGGTACCCTTCGTGACAAATTTCAACAAGAAGAGGAATTCAATGAGGAGGAAATTCATAAACATATGAGCTTATGGATTAGGCATCGGCGTGATATGGCACAACGAGCTTATAGGGACGGGCAATCGATGCCCTCCTGGTGTTCCAGAAGTGATTGGAACCATGTAAAAGTGGATGAATGAACACCAAATAAATACAAGATTCAGAAAGATGTTGAAACCGCTAGGATGCATGGGATAAGCAATTCTAGGTTGGGCTATGATTCTTCAACAATGCTCTGAAACATTAATAAAGAAAATGCCTTTTTGCATCTTACTCTTTTGGAAAAACAACTAAACATTTGATCAATTTGATCATGGGTGTGACCCACCAACAAAAATTCTATTTTTTGAAAAAAAAAAAAATTCTACCAACATCGATAAGTAAGCCAGTACAATTTGATTTTTATTTTCCCTAGTAGTATTATCAAGTTGCAAATAGAGTATTTCTGGAAGATTATCACCAAATTCATAAATTATCTCTGGTTATGATCAAATTTGGATCATTTCGAATATTGGGATAGTTGAAAAATACTTTTGACTCCAATGTGCCATTAAACACAAGTGCTCCAATGAGATGAACCTGAATAAAATATGCCTCATTCAAATTTTTTGGGACTCTAACAAAATGAGGCAACATCATTTTTTTTTTATCCATGCCATCGATGACAAGGCCCAGATACTTTTGTGGACATTCCAAGCATTTCTTTCGATGTTTCACCAATTTTTGTCTTTAAATTGTTTGTTGATCTTTGTGCACTTGAAACGCTTTTGCAACATCCACTACAATATGTAACAATTAAAATATTTCAATAAAATTCAAATAATATCATAACATTAATGATTTGAAATTCTAAAAGTCAGCAAAAGAATAAAGTTTTTAAAGTATTGAAAGTAAATTAATTTTTACCTTTCTCATTATTGGTCTTTGCTAGTTGTTTGGCAGATTTTAACAACTCGCATGTCGAACAAACTGTCATTCATGATTTTTTAGGAATCTTCACCAAACCAAAATCTCTTGTCCAAATCCTAAGAAAATATGAGTAACTTAAATAGGCAACAATTTTTGTCTTACCAAACTCTTTGTACATTAAAAATATCTCCAATTTTGTAAAATTATCTGGCAAGTGAAAATATAATGAATTTGGTAATTTCTCTCCATGCACATCCACAAAATGCTTTAGCCAAGCCATAGCATTCAAAGTATCTGAAGACACGGTTCTACCCTGCAATAATCCTTGCAATGTTGAATCTTTTTTAAGTCATGTGTGCATTTTTTGAAGGCATGAACTTCCAATTGCATGAACAACTTTGTAGGGTTTTTGACAAACCTCTGTTGCATTTAAGAAATATGCATACCAGTTTTTGTCAGGTCTCACTATGATACACAAATAGTAATCCTTTTTATCTTTACTTCGCAAGAAAAATTTGGACCGCAATTCTTCGATCTCTTTATTATTTCATTTATATAAGCAAGAGGCTGAACAACAAATCATGGACTGTACCTTTCAAATCTCGTGTCTTGTAATCAGTTGTTTTTGACGTTTTGTCAAAATAGGTGAAAATTTCAAGTCTCTCTTGTATCTTTTCTTTCTTTTGAAATCAGATTTATAAATTGACCTCGTGGCACTTGTAGTTGCTCGAACAAGTTTCTAAAATATTGTTTTTGTATGAAATAATTTTGCATAAATATGATATGAGTTCAAATTAATATTTTTTAAAAACTTTAATTTTTTTTAAGGTGATAATCTGTACAGATTCAAAAAGATTTTCACAATTTAGATCTACAACAAAAAAAATTTCATTATGAAAAGATTTACTTAAACATACATCATAATTAATAACTTGAAATTTTTTTAAAAAAATTCTATATTTTAGAAGATGAAATGTATTAACAATTTTAATAATATTTATTAATTTTTTGAAAATATGATTTTAGAACAAATTCAAAACAATATTGTCATTCTAGAGCAACATTCATTAAAATAAACATTTAATAATTTACCTTTACAGTAACATTGAAAAATAAATTTAAAAATATTTAAAAATATTTAAAAATATTTCAAGTAGCAAATAGTATTTAAAAATGTAAATGAATTTAAAAACTTCATGCCAAAAAAGTTTGATATTCATATGCTCAAAATAGTCATATGAGTACACTATTCTCAAAAGTCATCAAGGTCATTAACATCTTTGGGTTTTTTTTGGAGGAGCCTCAGTAGAAACAACGACAACCTCTTCCACGATTTTTTTCTATAGTTACAACATTGTAATCTTGAACTAGTACATCTGCAAACTTTTCCACTAGCGGGAGATTGTGATTCTTTTGACAATGGAATTACAAAGTTTTCGTCAGTTTATGTAGATTTTTCTACTTCAGCTAATTCATTTGGCAAAACTGAGATAGACTTCATTCGTATTCTTATAAATTTTACTAAGCTAGAATCAAATTTTACAACAACAATATGTCTACCTTTTTGTACAGCGCATGCGTTTGTAGTGTCGCTACCGCTAAACCAATCTAAAATCCAATCTTCTGGGTGTGAAAAAATTTCAATAAGATGATTAGTTAATTGTTGTGGCTTTTGATAAGGACAAGCCACAGAATCTGTCATCGGATTTTTCAATTTTCTTGTTACTGCTAGAAATTGGAACAAGTTCTCAAAGATGGTCAGCCTGGTGGTGTTATAGTGCAACATCGAATGTTTGTCATCTAATGAATAATAACTAGTGATTACGTATTCAATCTTGTTGCACAATTGTGCACCACTAGCATTGCCAACATTGGGCTTGTACTCACCAAAAAAAAGTAGATTATTATTTTAAGCAACGATTTATGTAAAACAAAGACTATTTAAAAATTAAAACAAATATAGTTAAGTTTTAAAAAAACTAAAGACATACCATACAACATTTTCAATCCCAGTATTGCAAAAAGTTAGAAGAGCTTTTTGCATTGAAGCCGACTGCCAACTTGAATGGAATATCACAACTCTCCAAATGAGAGACGTTGTGATTTTAAGAAATCCTTACATCACACTATATGGATCTCAGTGAATTTGAATGGAGAATCATCATTTAGAGATTCTTTCATCTGAAATCCATAGTAGATGTCTGCTATGCAAAGAGTGTAGGCTCTTTTCTTTAAATTTTTTGAATTTTTTCTACAATCTCCTTCTTCAACAGTGTAAAAACATGGTTAATCATCGACACATTTCGGGAGGAAAGGCTCTGTTGAATCCTCCTAGACAATAGTCTCACCCCGTGCCAATCTTTCTCTATCTCTTTTTTCTGCCTTTGCTTTAAGAATATGTCGTTTAAATTGCTCTTGAAGGATTTTATTTTTCTCGTCTTCAGCCGACTAAAAGAAGAGAGAATGCAACTATGCTTAGCATAAGATGTACAAAACAAGTAATTAAAAAAATTAAATTTTAAGAAAGGTACTAAGGATGAACATAATAAATAACTAGTAAATTAAATCTATGCTAGGCTTGAGATCAGGCTAGCAAAGAGAATATAATTACTATGCTTAACATAAGATATGAATGTTCAAAATAAAAAATTAATCTATTTCTATGCTAGGCATGAGTGAAGTGAGTACCATATCTCTAAATAATAATAATAAAAAATGAGAATTTCATTTTTAATGCTAAGAGAATAAAGTCTCTGGCACTCCTCAAAATCATTATAGTTCGACCCTGTTACTAGGGCCTCTTGAACTTTCATAAATAATTTATGCTTGTATTAAAAAACAGATAAGTGATCAATATCACAAAAAAATAACAAAACTTGCAATTACTATTAAGAAAATGTTAGCTAAAAGTTAATAAAAAAAATTTCACCTCTGATATTCCTTGTCCATTTCAGCAAGGGAGAGCTGACTATCAACAACAACCCTAACCCTAATAGTTTATTATTTAAGAAAAATATTTTGCATGTGGAAGTTATCATTGTTATTGTTGATTTCAAGTTAAATGTGCTCTTTGCAAATTTTAGTGTCTAGTTCTATAAGTGTTAGAATAGTCTGTTTAACTTTTTCTATGACCAACATAGGATAAGCTAAAATTTTTACATTCATTTTTTATTTGGTCTATGCTTAGCATAGGAATAATTTTTTTTTTTATATATATTATCATGGCGAGTAGTTTTTCTTCTTCTATTCTTGTAGTTGTAACTCAGTACGTAGTCACATCTGAGTCGTCCTCGTCTGATATTCTTAATGAAAGTTATTATTATGAAGCCACTCCTTCGAGTTCTTGTCCTATTACCCTTTCTGTTTCCACGTCAACAACGTCATCAGAAATTTCTCATCTAACTACTTTTCAAGAAATGACTCCTTCGACACAACTTGTTACAAATTTCAGTTCTTCGTCTTCTGATTAAGATATTAGAAAAACAATATTGCAATATTGTTCTGACCAATCAAAAGAGTTAGTGAGTGATGATTCACAGGATTCAATTCACACAGTCATGGATTTAAGTTAATTTATAGATCCTCGATATGCAAGTTTTTCACATATTCCAAGAAGGTCCATTTTTCAAATCCCCACTCCGATCAAATCTAGAAGACCTATATTTAATGAAAATCCTTATTCTTCTGGCACTGCAGAACCAGCTGAGGCAGATAAACAACAACCTAATGTTCAGGCAAACATTCCCACACCAAATAATTTTTAAAATAAGTAAAATATTTTTTTTGTTGGTTTTAGTATTATTATATTTAATGATTTTATTTATTATTAATTGATTTAAAATATGTACAAAATTGAATATGTTATTAAAATTTTATATCTAGTTTTTTAAGTAAGATTTTAGTTTTTTGCAAAAGACGATATTTTTTTAGCATGGAAATATAAAATTTGCAAAGCATTTTAAATATAGGCCTTTTAAAAAAAAACTAAAAATCACAAAACATGGGTTTCCATATCATTTCTCTTTTTTTTTGTCACCATGTTTAAATTGTAACTCTATAGAAATGAACATAAATTGTCATGCGAAAACTACAAAGGTCTTCGCTAGCGTCATTTCCTTAACATTTAAGACATCTGACATTTTGCGAAAAAGCCGAAGTGAGAGAAAATCTTGACAGACAAAAATCTCGAAAATGCCGACACTATGAGCCGTTTTTGAGTAGTTATGCAGACTACTCTATAGAAACACAAAGAAATCTGTAGGTTTGGACAAAAGTTGGGACAAAGATTGAAATGTTGATTAGTCGATTAATGGAAAAATAATCTAATAGGTATGGCGAGGAACATCTTGTTGTATTGCGATAGGTTGATCTTGAATAATCTCAGGCTCTGCTTGTGCTGAAGCATCGGCCTTTGCTGGTGGGTCATCCTCAATCTGAATAAACAAATCCTCCTATGTTACTGGAGGTATTACTCTTCTTTCTCGGGTCATGGGCAGCTCCTTATCATTTAACAACTAGTAGTAATGGCACATGTGGCCAATCTGAACTCCCTATGCCACGGACTCGGCATGTTTCACAGATTTGTGAAAAGCTTTGAATGCAATAGAAAAAAAATTGATTGGTTCATCTTTGAGATCGTGAACCAGGTAGCCAATATTTGTCACTATTATGGTGGAGTCAGCATCTGTAACAAACATTGCTTGATTGGAAAAATGATAGAGATTCGAAAAACAAGATCAACGATCATAGAGATTTTGTATCCTTTGGTATCTGTGAAGAAGCTCCACTTAAAAAGGGTTGTGTCATTCAAATCCTCCCTATATAGTGATGGGAGGGTCCCATCCTTTGGTAGTCCGAGGGCATCTGCATAAACATCTTCTGTTATCAACAATTGTGCTCCTCTTATCACGACCTTGTTGTCATCGTACTCACTGCATAGCTTTGACAATACAATGAATGGGTTTACTTTGAGTAAGCTACCCAACCTGCATACTTCTGCCATTTCTTTTATTGAATCCATATTGAATGGATACTAGTTGAGGCCATGGTTTTTTGCAAAATAGATTAAAAACACAAAAATACAAAACGAGCAATGTAACAGTAATAAAAATTAGAAGAAGCTAGCTCTGGAAAGGTGAATGACCACAGCTCACAATTCAATTTACAGAAGCTCAAATCATAGATGAAGTAACATTAAGTAACACATAAATCAAAACACACAGACAACACAATCGATCACAAGCAAAAGACCTCAATAGTGATTGTAACAATGATCAAATCGCACAAGTAGGCAAGAAAACATGAGCACGAATTCACTATGAGATAAAAGAAAAATGAAGTGAAATGGTGTTAAAATCATAGCTACAAAATGACGTGGCCAAAAGTTTGAATAAAGTAAGGGAATATAAGAATATTTTTAAAAACTAAACAACCTGTAGAAATTGAATGACTTCAAATATTTTCTTTTACAAGGAGTTTTCCAAAACAAGAAATGTGACATATTTAAGCTTTTCATATTTTTTCAATATTTGAAAAAGGGATTCTAGTCTAGTAAAAATTTTTAAGAATTTACAAATGACAGTATGTTCTACTAGTGGACCTTTGAAATTTGCCAAAACTCTATATTAAAAACCAATTAAGCAAGTGTTTATAATTTTGAGAGTTTTAAACATGGTATTTTCTCATTTTTGCTCAATTTCAAAATGTTTTAAATAATCCATCTTGGTTAGTATTGTTGAGAAATATCATGTGCCAAAACCAAGTGTATTGTTAATGCCACATACATATACTTTTTGAGGTATCATTAAAACTTTTGATGAGACATCTCTATATAGCTAATATTGACGACATTAGCTTTCAACATTAGTTTAAAATTAAATTGAATGTGATAACAATGTTGTGGGGTAAACGATATTCGAGTTTGGTTCCATGGTTACTCTAAGGATCACCTAGTGAAGATCCGACTAGATTATGTTGCATGCAACCAAAAGGACACATGTGGAGCAAAACCACCCAACCAATAGGAAATGGCTAGTCAATACCCTAACCACTTCACCCCCATACCATGGTGAATAAATGCAAGAGAGGAGGGGCTCCTGGCTAAAAGGATCAAAAAATCCAATAGGTAGATGTTTGAGTTTCCACTAGTATATACTCTCTCCCAAATGGATAGAATATTCCTCTTAGGATCCCCCTGTAATCTGGAATAGCAACTGACATCCCATTCTTGCATTATAATAGTCAAACACCATGCAAGTGCTCCTATGTCCAATTCTAGGTCTTTACTTTATCGGCCAAGCATGAAATGATGAGGCATAACTAATAACCACATACACTAAAGTGACCGGCTATCCATATCATGAATTATTCCAAATCCCTCGTACTGGACATGGACGTAACATTCTCCCCCCCTTAAACTAGTTTTGTCCTCAGAACGAGCAACTAAGGAAGATCCAAATTTCTATGGTTTTAACTAACTCTATCTCTGATTTTGAGTACTCTTTAAGATTCCAAAGGTACATTGAGAGATAAGTCCTCCAAATGGCTAAGATCCTCACCACATTCAATTGTCATCATCACATAAACTAAATTTATATGATACACCGGATGAGCAGTTGACAAAACTGAAGATCAAGTTCAAAAGCTAACAAATCAATCTTTTTTCACATTTACACTAAAAATCAATCCTTAGTCTGACTTCAATATCAAATAAGTACTTATAGATGGAATAATTCTCAAGTTATCTATCTCTACATTGAAGTACTATATCGACCTTTAGAAGTATGCTAAGAGATAAATTTTCCTATTGGTCCTGATTCTCTCCAATCTAGTAACGTCACCTTCATGTAACCTCAATTTACATGAATCTCTGGGTGAAATGTCACCTTTCATTGGAAATCAATGTTCAAAAGTTAAAGATCCAAACAATTATAGTCCAAGGCTATCCACAATTTCTTGCAGACCTGTCTTAAATGCCTCTTGGTGCTAGAGAAGTGTGAGAACTCCCCTCGGTGCATGCACTATTGATAACAATAGACGAACACAATAATGAACTTAAGTTTAGAGCTAGGCGCGTGGTGATAGTGCAAGCAAGAGTAGACAATCAAACAAAGCATATAGAAGGTCAGATAGAGAGCGGAAAGCATTGCAAATATTGACAGAACCTAAATGAGAACTAGACAACACTATTTTTAGATTGATTGTAACGAAATACAAGTCAGTGATGTAGGAGCACAATACAATAGCGAGCAAAACCATGTGCTCACAAAGATAACTACAAGCTATGAGCTTATTACTGAGGATCCATCTGAAGTGGAGAATCAATGCATGAAAGCATATGTTGTGTCTGTCTCATCAAATTCAATAATCCGTGTTCTTAATCATTAATCAATTACGTGCATATGTGTTGATCTATGTGCTATTTACATTTACGCAAATGAGTGTACAAGAGATGGCGTGGAGCCATTGTGCTGTCAAGAAGAAGACTGTGGTTGTTGTCATTGTCAAGTTGGTTACACAGTCTAGAGGATGAGCGTGAGGAGGTTGATGTGAAAGATTTCAGATCCTTAAGATCCAATCTACTTGAATGATCTTTGGTTAGAACGAGAAATACACTACCAATTTCACCAATGTAGAAAAATCAGCATCTACACACAAAGTGAGATGCAAACACCAATAGAACTTGATCAAACTTGAATGAAATGATAAAGTACTGTTGTTGTCCATACAAAACCAGCAAGATACTGTATTTCACACGTGTGGATCCAAAGATAACAAATATAGATCATTCTACACATAGAATTGCAAGCAATCACCAAGATAGTGCACCAATGGATAATAGAACCCAAGAGAACCATGTATAATCATGAAATGAGATAGAAAAGAGAGAAGAATACTTTCTCCATGAGTTACATCCTTTTATAATAGGTCCCAATGGCTTTCCCACCAAAATGCTAACTCTACTAATTTTGGGTCTAAATTCAATGTACCCAACTATTCAAACTTGAATCTACTCAAACTCGCATTCTAACTTTCTCACACTTTCAAAAAGTGTTTATTCAAATGAAATTTAGACTAGTGAACTTTGAAAAGTCAATCTCTAAGTCTAAAACAAGTTTTGGCCTCAATATGCCAAATATGGAAATGTAGCAAATATGATGAAACTAGTTGAATCTTTCACACTCCCTCTTCAACTAGTTTTAGCATAGACTTTGATAGCACTCCAAGTGAAGTCCTATGCTTCATGAACAAGTATTTTCCCAATGCTTTGGTAAACATATCAGCTATACATTCCCTTGAAGACACATGTTGAAGCTCCACCTCCTTTGCAATGACTTGCTCTCTCACAAAGTGATATTGTATCTCAATATGCTTGCTCCTAGCATGAAAGATAGGATTGGATGCCATTCTTTGGGTTGATTGATTGTCACAAAAGATGATTGGGCTCTCTAAAAAATCCAGCAAGAGAAGATCCTTGATCATCCTCTTGATCCATACCATCTCCTTTGTGCAATGTGTAAGAGCTTTGTATTCGACCTCACTAGATGACAATGAGATAGTGGCTTGTTTCTTTGACATCCATGATATAGCTCCATCACCTATGAAAATACAATAAGAACTAATGGATTTTCTATCCATTACATCTCCAGCATAGTCCAAATCCGAAAATCCAAAAAAATTAGGTGATGATCTCTCATACAGTATGCCAACACCTTAATAATGTACCTCAAAACTCGCTTTCCTAGCTTCCAATGCTCCTCACTAGGATCTTGCATGAATTGACTCAATCTTCCAACACAATATCTTAGATCAAGTCTAGTAATGGTTAGATAGATGAGTGAACCAACTAGCTTCCCATAGAGAGTAATGTCCTCGAAGGATCTTTCATTACCTTTTATAGTTAGCTTTACATGAGACTCCATAGGTGTATCAATAGCTTTCGCATCTACCATATGAAATCTTTCTAGAATATAATTAGCATAATCTTGGATTGAGAGATAGCACTATTGTGCTTTGATTGTCACAATAGATTGTTGTAGGAAGTGGTTGTTGAAGGTTGAGGTCTGCAAGCAGTTGCCTTAGCCAGATTGTCTCTTTGGTTGCATTGGTGGCAGCTATGTATTTGAATTTCGTTGATGATAATGCAAATGAGGTTTGCTTCCAATTGTTCCATGAGATTGGGCCTTGGTTATATAAGAATACAAATCCAGAAGTTGATTTTTTGGTGTCAACATCTCTTTCCCAATCCACATCTATGTAGGCTTGAAGGATGTCGGAAGTGTGGCTGCCTCCATAGTAGATGCTGAGAGAGTTTTCATTGCTTGGATGTACTTCATGACCTTTGTTAGTGCCTTCCAAGGAGTTAAGCCTGGATTTGACAGGAACTGGCTGAGTGTATTGATCGAATATGCAAGGTTAGGTCGCATGCAGATAATTGCATACATCAGTGACTTGTTTACAGATTGAAATGGGTAGCGCTTCATCTCCTCCTTTTTTGCCTCGATTTGAGGAGACTATTCCTTTGATAGCTTTAGTCCAAGGTCGAGTGGAAAGTGACTTGGTTTGGACATTCCATACTTCTCCAGCATGTTGTTGAGATATTGTTGTTGACTGATAAAGATCAGTCTGCTAGGTCGATCTCATTGAATTTGAATTCCGAGACAATAGTGTGTTGGACCTATGTCATCTTGTATTCCTGCACCAGCATGCATTTGTATCCTTCATCAGATTCAGATTGTTACTGAATAAGAGTGTATCATAATCAAGTAATCTAATACAGACTTGAAGTAGACATTTGAGTCTATTGAGTTTGGAATGAAACCATTCTATCTCAAAAATGTGTTGATCTTCTGGAACCAAGCTCTGGGTGATTGTTTCAACCTATAGAGTGCCTTGTGAATTTTGGAAACAAGGTGTTGTTGCTTGTCGTTGAGTTTGTATCCCTCTGGCTGCATCATGTAGATCTCCTCTTCGATGGTTCCATAGAGGAAAGTGGTCTGGACATACATCTGGTGGACTTCAAGATCTGTTGCGGCTGCAAAGGAGAGGAGTAGGTGAATCAAAGCATGTTTGACAACTGGGTTGAAGGTTTTTGAGTAATCCAAATCTAGAATTTGGGAAAAGCCTAACCTGGCCTTGTAATGATTTAGCCTTCCTTCAGCGTCATACTTTGTCTTGAATATCCATTTGTATTAAATTGGTTTCCGATACTTTGGCAACTCAATAAGTGTCCATGTTTGATCCTCCATAAGAGAATCAAATTCGGTGTCCATCGCTACTTTCCACTGGTCAACATCAGGAGTAGACATCACCTCAGCAACTGTGTTTGGTTCCTGCACGAAGTAGTAGGCCGGATCATCCATAAATTTGGATGGAGGCTGTCTGGACCTGTTCGACCTTCTGAGTTGAACTTCGGTCCTCTGATGTGAGTTGACTCATTGAGATTCTGACTCTTTGTCTAAGTTATCATCGTTATTCAATAATTGGATTCTTGAATCGGAATTGTCTGGTTGCTCAATCCTAGGGTCGGAATTATTAGTGTCTTTCCCTTTGCGGTCGATGTACTGGTCTTCCACAAAAATGACATCTCTACTGGTGATGGCCTTCTTGGTATCCAAATTGTAGAGCTTGTATGCCTTGTGATTTGAGGGATAGCCAATGAAAATCGGCTTCCTGCTCTTGTCATCTAGTGTTTTTCTTAGATCCTCAGGGATCTGAGCCAAAGCGATACATCCAAATACTCAAATATGTTTGAGTGATAGTTTTGATCTTGTTTATATCTCATAAGGTGTCTCGCCATTCATGGCTTTGGTGATGGATCGATTCTATAAATAGGCAGCTATAGTAACAGCTTCTATCCAAAATTTCTTTGGAAGAGAGGCATGGGCCATCATACTCTTGGCACTCTCGATGAGTGTCTGATTCTTCTGCTCATGAGCTACACCATTGGACTGAGGTGAGTAACTGCTTTGTATATTGTTGATGTATCTCATTGGCCTTGCATAACTCCTAGAATTTTGTGGAGATGTACTCTCCCCTCCATCTGTGTGAGCACCTTCATCTTCCTATGGGTCTAATTCTCTGCAGACGCCTTGAACTACATGAAGTACTTGAATGCTTTGGACTTGTTCTTCAGACAGTAGATTGCAGTCCTTCGAGAGAAGTCATCGATAAATGTTAGAAAATAGAGAGCTCTCCCTATGGAAGCAGTCTACATTGGGCCACAAATGTCACTATTATGTACAAGGTCAAGCAAGCTCTTGGATGTATGAACTGAGATTGAACTGAAGGGATTCCTAGCATGCTTGTTGATAATACAGCTTTCGCATGTAGAAGTGGGCTTGTTGACTAAAGATAGATCTTATACTAGACTCTGAGTTGACATTGGCTGAATATTGTTAAAGTTAAGGTGGCCAAGTCTGAAATGTTACAACATATCAGTTGATTCAGAAGTGGCTGTGTGAAGAGCTTGACTGTTAGAAGAATAGAAATGGATGAGTTTGTACAGATAGTCGCTTCTCCTTCTGTAGGCTAGAACCTTCCGAGATTTGTCAAGAATTGTGTAGCCTTTTGTATCAAATTCGACCCTTCGACATGAATCAGTGATTCTGCTAACTGAAAGCAAATTCTTGGTCAGATTTGGAACGCGGAGAACGTTGGACAACAACTTGACTTTGTCTCTTTTGAATTCAGCTCTGACTGTTCCTTCACCTTCGATTGAATGAAATGAGTTGTCTCCAAGTTGCACAACTCGAGAGTGGGTGAATGACTTGTAGTCCTTGAACCAGTCATGATGGTGAGTCATGTGTTGAGTTGCTCCAAAATCTAGCTACTAGGAATCGATATTCTGTTGTTCTTCAGCTTTGGTCATGAAAGCTGCTTCATCTTCTTCTTCTTGTTGCTAATTTGAGTGACTGGTTGTAGCACTATGTGCTTGTTGTTGGAACTACTTCTTCTTTTCGTTGTTGTACTTTAAATTTCAACAATCCTTGATTTCATGGCCAGTCCTCTTATAGTATCTGCAGAAAAAATTTTGTGCTAGTTGGAATGATGAAGGGCTTGAATTCTATCCTGAACCGAAATTTGGTCCAGATTGCATGTTGCTTTTCTTGTCAGTAGAGCCCGACTTTGTAGATCTCTTGGATCTAAATTTTTGATTTTTTGAGTACAGAGTTTGAGGATCCGATCCTAAACTTGAGGAGGATGCTGATATTTTGATCTCCTCTTGTAAGAGCAGCGAAATTACTCTTGATAGAGTGGGGTGCTCTTGGGTAGAAATTGCTATTACCCAATTTTCGTAGGCTTCAGGTAGACTTGATAATAGAGTCATGAGTGCATCGGAGACTTTTAGAGAGATTTTCCAACTTCTATCCTAGATATACAGGTGCATCTGCTTGTGCACTCGGTCCAAGAAGTAAAGTCATCAATAAAGGTGACAAAACATGCTGCACCACCAATACTTTTAGAAGAGGAAAAATGTACATCCGAGTGTATAAGCTCCAAAGGATGAGTAGTCTTGATAAAAGACTTCTGATATGGCTTTCTGTGTGATTTTGCAATAGCACAAGCCTCACAAGGCTTGAAATCTTTGGAAAGAGATTTTGGAAGACCAATAGCCTTTACTTTCTTGACCATAGAAGACATAGATTTAAAGTTGGGATGTCCCAACCTTCTATGCCACAACTCCTCCTTAGATAACAAAGCAACTTCACAAAGGTTTGCATTCTCATAAGAATTCAACTTAAAAATTCCACCACATCTAGATCCATCAGCTAGGATCTCATCATTTTTCTTGATAAAGCAAGTATTGGAGTTGAATTTTACATCACAGCCATTATCAAACAACTTTCTCACACTAACCAGGTTCTTTGTAAGTTTTGGAATGAAAAGAACATTAGAAAGTGCAAGAACTTTTGAAGAAGCAAGTTTCAATGGAATGTTGCTGATGAGAATCGGAATCGCGATTTGGATTTTGCAGTCGCGAAGTTGATGAAAATTAGAATCGCGATTTGGATTTCGCAGTCGCGAAGCTTTCACAAAGGAAGCACGATCCTCTTGTGACTCGGATGGAGTTCAGATGTGATCGCTGGACACTGCCAGCTGAATGACTCCTACAATCCTCCGGAATGTAGTCAGGCACTACTGATCTATGTTTATAAAATTAATGTAGCATTCAACATAGTTTCAACCAAGGTGCGGATTAAAATGAACAAGAAAACTCAGACATATGAGTAACAGCAAACGCATTTGCATTCGAGATCAGACACGGCAAGAGAAATTATCTATACTTATCTTCCTCTATTTTCTTCAAGCATTGCATGGAAGTCCACGCAGTGTGTTGACGTGGGAGAAACACGGTTCTCTCATGAGTAATCGTCTCGCTTTACTAGCGGACAGTTGGATCTCTATGGATCTTGATCACAGAGCTCGTCTCGCAAGCAGGCATACTTGTTGTCTGTATTTTGTCTTGATTACTTACTAGCATCAGACTACTACATTACATTGTATGTGTATTCTATTGACCTATCTGTCAAGTATCATCCAGTAAGTATGGTTGCTCTATGTAAATCTGAAATTAGAGTGATTAAGCATCTACAACTAATCAGGGAATTACAAGAGTGGCAGATTAGCCATGACCTGAAATGTATTAGTTGACGTCATACCATCAGATCAGATATCTGTACTTTTGGGTACTTGCATGGTCTTGCCGGTACTCTTTGGAGCGTGGAGAGCAGGAGAAGGTTTCGTTTTCATCCTTGGTTTTGTTTTGATCGTTTGCCTTCTCTCATACTGGATCGCAAAAGATTCTCGTTCGTGAATCTTTCACGTTCGCAAGTTGTTCGTCTTCGTCTGCTTTGACTTTCGTGTTCGCAAACCATTCGTCTTCGTTTTCATTTACTTTTGTGTTCGCAAAACTTTTCGTGCTTATGTCTCCTGACTTTCGTGTTCGCGAACATCTTCATCAGGTTGAGGGTTGAAAGCTAGCAAGGCTTTGTAGTTAGAAACATTTTGTTTTTTCAGTTGCCAATTCTTTCTATAGAGCACTCATGATCATTAGTAGTGTAAATAGATATCTTAAGTCCTTTGTAAGGTACAATTGAGTCAAAAGACTCTTTTGAATAGCACATATGTGAAGAAGCTCCACTATTTATGTACCAAGCTCCATCTTTCTTGAAAGGTGATGAAGAAAAACTGAACACCATAAGTGATCCTTCTCCATCACCTGCAATAGAATCTTCTTCAATCTCTTTGGAGAGATTAGCTTGCTTGAGTTGGTTTTTCTTCTTAAAGCAATTAGAGGCATAGTGCCCCTTCTTGCCACGAAAAAAACACTTCACTTTCTTCTTCTTGGTCTTTGAAGTAGAGGAATGAAATGAATCATCCTCTTCACCACTTTGTCTCAATCTTTGGGTTTGTCTTTGTTGGATGCTTGAGAGAACTGGTTCTTACTCCTTCCTTTATTTTTGTCTTTGACAAAGAGGGCTTTGTCACTTCCACCATGCTTGAGTTTGTTCATCCTAGAAAGTTTATAGCTTTGTCTAGATTCTTCAGAAATAAGAATTCCTTGGAGAGTTTCTAGATTAGGCAACTCCTCCTTAATGGCAAACGACTGAACAAGATTATCATAGTCATCTTTCAAGCCATTTACAATGACTTGAACTAGCTCATCTTGGTTAATGGTAACACCAGCACTGAAAAGCTCTATATGTAAATCTTTAACTCTCAGAACATAGTTTGATGCACTCTCATCACTTCTTTGGAAACTTTGAAAAATATGATTCCTAATAGTGAGTATTCTTTGCTTCATAGATGGATTCAAGTGCATTCCAAGCATCTTTGGCTGTAGTGCAAGATCCTATCTCTCTCAAAATGTCATAAGATACATTCATCTTAATGAAATGTAGATCCATTCTAGCTCTCTTCCTATACTTAGGAGTTTCAGCCTGTGCTTGAGGCTCCTCCTCAGCACCAAGCACAATATCCATAACATCCTGGTATCAAAATAGACTCCATTTTGAACTTCCAAATTGAGTAATTAGAGTTATTTAGTCTTTCATTTGCTTCTAGAAGATATTCTCTCAGAGGTGCCATTCAGATGAAGACTTCTTAGTTATTGGACTGCAATATGTTTGAGCTTTTTCCAATCAGACTTAAAGTTGCTCCTCTCTTTCAATATAGGTATTTTCAAGGATGTTCTACCTTCTTATGTGAAACACTTGCAACTGTATTTGAGATGGATCTCAAATATTCCACGAGATTACATCAAACACACAAAGTGGATTGAGACACTCTGGCTAGTTTGAATCCTACTTTTGGCATGTGTGAGATGCTTCAATAGAAAACACTATTGACACTCAGAAGGCTCAAAGGGTGTTCAATTACTTCAAAGTTAGTCTTGATCTTCAGTTTCTTGTGTAGGATGCTCAAAACAATGGATTTAGAACAAAGCAAGGTTGAAACAAATCAAAATGTTGTCACTCAGATTTTGGACCTATCCCTATCCTCTTTAAGAGCTTATAACTCTTGACAGACAGATCAAACTGATTTAGTTTTAATTTCTATGAAAAGTATAGATCATAAGCTTTCCATCAAGCTATAACACCACTATCTTTGGATCTACAAGCAAGGAGATAGAAGGGACTAAAAATCTCTAATTTTCACACGTGGAGAATTTCAGAATTCTGTACTACCACTTTTTAGGTCTGAAAATTCAGTTCCAATCCGATTTGATCCAAACACACATCATAGAAAGGTGAGAAAAACTGCAAAACTGTTTTTTTGCTTGATTTAGCTCTCAATTTCTTGTACAATCAGAGATGTTAGCTTGCAAAGCTTAATTTGGCTCTGATATCATGACAAAATTTCCAGAATTCACACATGTGGGGAGGATCCACAAGTATGATAGATCTAATGCTTTATGATTAGCACAGTAACCTGACTCTATATTGATTAGCAAGATCTAGTACAGAAGTTATGGCTTAACCACAATCTAGCATGCTAAGCATCAGAATATGATAGCAATGAATCATAAATGAGCAAAAGTACAAGATATCAATGTATTAGCAATTGCCTCAACACGAGTTAGAGAGAGAAAGATAGAGAGATAACAAGCCAAATTTGTGTGGATCCAAAATGGAATGAGATAGCTACAACGCTTTGGTTCTTCATCAAAAATTATGAGGAGAGCTACACATATTTATGGGGTTTGGGGTATTTATGGGGTTTGGGGTAGCTTGAGGTAGAACCACAACCATCCATCATTAAATGACATCTAAAGTGAAAACTAGAGTCTATGTGACATTTGTTACTTCTCATGCATGAATCTCTACCAACTTTTTCCAAGTGTTCTAGTTCTAACTAGAAATGTACAAATCATCATGCATGTGTCCATTACACTTTGTGCATGCCTTGCATGTCACTATGGATCACTTACAATTAATGCATGTGAATTGCCACAAGTTTCTACTAGCATAATTTTGCTAATTCTATGTCTACAATCTACATGCAAGTTGTACTCATCATTCTAGATATGACATATCCATGTAGCTCGAGTTCTATCTAGGCCAAACTTGGCATTTTGCATTTATGAACAACATACTTACATGGTACAATATTTGTAGCAAGCCTAAAGTCAAGATGGATTATCTTTCCATTTCAACAAACGCTATGACAACAATGGTGATTCTGAAAAGGCTCTATTTACTCAGAAGAATAAATCTTCTAAGTCTAATTTAAGATGGAGTCATCTAAAAAGAAATGAGTCTAAGACAAATGAACAACAATCTGGTAAACAACAAAAGAATTTTGGTGATAAGAAGATCTGCAACAGGTGCAGAAGATCAAGTCACATAGAAGAAAAGTGTTGGCTAAATCCAAAGATCGAATGTATCCATTGTCATAAATGGGGTCATGCAGCAGTAGACTGTATCAGAATCTCAGAAACAAAAAGGGACAGAATCGAAGTGAACCTTCAGATTCAAACTATGTCGAAGACAAAGCAGAATGCTCCAGAGTAGCAGAAGACAGGACAACAAGGAACTCAGTAGCTTATGTGAGTGCTGATCTATGTTGTTCGTCTAATTCAATTCGAGAAGTGCTACTTGATTCGAGAGCCATCTCACATTTTGTTTCCTCGAAACAAATTTAGTTTGAGTACAAGAAGACAAACTATTCGAGATTTATTATACTTTGAGACGGTTCTAAACACATGGTTGATGGAACTGGTGTACTATGGCTAGACACAAATCAGGGTGACAGGAAACTGGAGGAAGTTCTTTATGTCCCTACTCTTGATAAAGATCTTCTATCGGTAGCTTAGATAGTCGATACAAGCATGTCAGTAACCTTCACAAAGAACTCTTGTAAATTGATCGAGGAAGATTCTGATAACCTGATTGCTAAAAACAATAGAGTAGGAAATCTACATCACCTGAACATTCGAACAAGAATCGAACAAGTCAATCAAACTCGGGAATCGAAAGATGTATTGTGGCACAAGAGGCTATGTCACATGAACATGGAAGCCTTGTACCAAGCCAATAAAAGTTAGAGAATTCAAGGAGTCAAAATCATAAGTAGAGATATTCGAACTACCTATGAATCCTGTCTTAAAGGCAAGATGACTAGAACAGCTTTCAGTAAGGATGTTTATAAAGCAACTAAGGTACTTAAAATTGTGAAGAATAAAATGCCATCCAACTTGTCTATAGGGTTGATGAGGAAAATCATCTTGCTTGTGCATTTCCAAGTTGTAAATATCATTCTCTAGCATGTACAAACTCGAGCTACATGACATGCACAACGTCTAGATGGTCATATTTCACTTTGTTCCATTGTAATATCAAAGGTATGTGAATTGAGCACATGACCTTGTAGATTAGGGCAAGTTTGAGTTAGGTAGATCTAGATTTGTAGACATGCATAAAAGTAGATGACATGCAAAGTCAGTTAGAGTGCATGCATGCAACATGCAAGTTAGTATACATGTTCTACACATGTCCAATTCATCTAGGGAATTCACATGTAAGACATGCAAATACTATTGGACACATGTATGTAGTTTTGTATGTATCTAGTTGAGAAATTGACATTTGGACAAAGTAGGTAGAAGTTAGGCGCAATTTCAGCATGCAAGTTATTAGGTGTCAATATGGTAGTAGTTTACACTTGATTAGGTGTAGGAAATGCATTGAATTCAAGTAGTACCATGAATTTTGGCTCTCCTATATATTACATATGGTTCTCATTGATATCTAATGATGAATCAAGCTTTGGTAATGTCATAATGTCAAAATTGGATCTCATGCTATTTTGCTTGTTTTTGATGTCATAATGTTATTTTCTCTCTAACTCAAGATTGGTGTCTTCTTCATATATTATTTTGCTTATGTATTCTCTCTATTTGTGAGGAATTAGTGTTGCTTTGATCTGTAGCATTCTAGATTGTGCTCTAGCCTCAAATTTATTGGTAGATTGTAGGATTGCTCTACATGTTATCTATGTGCCACCACAAAGCATGGTAAAGATTATTCACACATTTCTTGTGAATCTCCACATGTGTGAATTTGCTGGATTTTTCACATGGTATCAGAGTCATACCATGCTTTGAATGCTACTAACATCAGGTGTATGAAGATTTTTCTGTCAATTTAAGCTAGGAAGCTGTTTAGTAGTGTTTTGCTATCTATTCTTCAACAGTTTTTTGGTGAATGAGGTTAGAACTGACATTTTCATCCAGAAAAGTGGATGTACGGAACTCTAACTTTTCACATGTGTGAAAACCAGGATACATAATTTGACTCTATCTCCTTTATGTTAGATCCAAAGATACTGACATTATAGCTTGTTGGAAAGCTAGAAAAGTCATCTTTCCAGTGCAGTTGGTTTCATTCATTCTGATGAACCTAGTAGGAGTTATAAGCTCTTAAAGGAGGGTAGGGAGATACCCAAAACCCGAGTGGACACTTTTTGAATTGATTATATTGCATGCATGATCCATTATTCACAATTTTGAAATAGGTCGGAAAAGGTGCTCTCTCTCTCTCTCTCTCTCTCTCTCTCTCTCTCTCTCTCTCTCTCTTCTTGCTATGCAGGTGAAGGCGAGGTTGCCGCTTCCAATGACGAACCTCTATACTACAAAGATGACACAACAATGGTGTTGTTGCTGGGGAGCGCCACACACTTTCCTCACCGCATAGCTTTCTTATTCTTCTCACACTCTCTTCTTCTCTCTCTCTTTCTCTTCTCTCCTATGCTTCCATTTTTCAACTAAAACTTGAATTTTGTGGTTATATTAGTGTGTTTAGTATTAGATTTGTCAATTTTTTTGAGATTTTTCCGTTTTGTATTTTTTTGCTTGTACAAAAAAAAAACTAAAAATTGAAAAAAAAAATCTAAGCCTTGCTGGTGAGCGACTCTATCTTTCAAATAGCCTCCTCTCACGACTGTGACGGTTCTATTTCCTCAAAAAAAAATTAAAATTAAAAAAGTACGTAAGCCTTGCTGGTGAGTGACTCTATTTTTCAGATAGCCTCCTCCCATGACTACGATGGTTCTATTCCCTTAAAAAATTGGAAAAGAACCTAAGCCTCGCTGTTGAGCAACTCTATTTTTCAGATAGCCTCCTCTCAAGACTACGATGGTTCTATTCTCTTAAAAAATAAAAAAAAATAGGAAAAGAACCTAAGCATCATTGGTGAGTGACTCTATCTTTCAAATAGCCTCCTCTCCCAACTACAACGGTTCTATTCTCTTAAAAAATAAAAAAAAATTGGAAAAAAAACCTAAGCCTCGCTGGTGAGTGACTCTATCTTTCAAATAGCCTCTTCCCATGATTGCGATGACTCTATTCTCTAAAACATCAAAAAAATAAAAATCAAAAAAATCAAAAAAAAAACCTAAGCCTCGTTGGTGAGCGACTCTATCTTTCAGACAGCCTCCTCCCACGACTATGATGGTTCTATTCCTTAAAAAAAAAAAAATCGAAAAAAGTCTAAGCCTCGCGAGTGAGCAACTCTATCTTTCAAATAGTCTCCTCCCACGATCGTGACAATTCTATTCCTTTAAAGAAAAAAAAAACAAAAAAATAAAAATTAAAAAAAAAAAGACCGTTAAAAAAATGAGAAAAAGAAAATCGTTAAAAAAAGGAACAAAAAAGAGAAAAAAAAAAAGACAACGTTAATAATAATAATTTTAGCCCAAGCCTCTTTGGTGAGTGACTTTTATCTTCTTTGGTGAGTGACTTTTATCCTCCCAAGACTGCAAGGGTTAAAGAACTATAGTTGATATTAAAATAATACTTCTATAGACTCACGGAGAGGTTTCAAAAAGTAGTTTTTTAAGCAACACCAATTTTGTCAAAAATCCTACAGAACTCTCCTCACCACCAATCTTCATTATAAGAACTTTCGCCAAAAGAATATCTCTGAAATTTCTTTCAAATCTATCCCTTGTCCAATTCATGAATGTTCTATATAAAGATTTGCTGAAACTTTTTCAACTCCATTTATCTTCCATCTCATTCATATCAATCCATCCTCAAATTCTAATACTTTTTATTCCTATTATTTTATTTCCATTACGCTCCCATTGTCTCTCCCATTTCTCTCTAATCAACCTCTCTCTAACGAAGACTGTGATAGATGGTATCTGGACAGCGGTGCTACCCAACACATGACTTCTCACAAGGAATGGTTTACCGAGTATGCAGCTTACAATAGAAATCAATTCATCTACCTCAGAGATTCAAGCACCATACACATGGAAGGCAAAGGAATAGTCAAGATCACATTCAACAATGATCTATCTATTTGTGTTCCCAATGTCCTTCATGTTCCTCAACTATCAAAGAACCTGTTATCAGTCTCTAAGATAATTGATGAGGGCTACATTGATACTTTCTCATCTGAGCAGTGTACAATATTCGAGGAAGAGACTACTCTAACTACATGCACTAGAGTCAGAAATATTTACATACTCTCTAATTCAGTTGCATTAGCTAGCATCTCTCATGAAAATGTAAACAATAATGCTATTTTGTGGCATAGTCAATTTGGACACGTGAATACAAGATTACTTTCCTATATGCATTGTAATAACTTAGTTGATGGATTGTATTTCCCTTCTTCATTAGATAGAAAATCTTTCTTTTGTGAATCATGCATCTATGGCAAACACTCTAGAAGCAAGTTTTGCAAATCACATTCCATCAAAACAAAGCATGTATTGGATCTTGTACATAGCGATCTTTGTGGAGATGCAATCTATTTTATCACTTTCATAGATGATTATTCATGTTCATTAAGCACAAATCTGAAGCCTTTGAATGCTTCAAGAGATTCAAGGCCATGGTTGAGACACAAACATCTACAAAAGTAAAGGCACTCCGAACTGATGGTGGCAGCAAATACCTCTCTAATGAGATGTCCGACTACATGGCTGAGCATGGCATTTGAAGATAGTTCACCACTTCCTATTCACCTCAACAAAATGGGATTGCAGAATGGAAGAATCGGACTCTTCTCAACTCAGCCAAATCCATGCTACATCAAACACACCTACCTACGAAGTTCTGGGCAGAAGCTACTGCCACAGCCTGTAACGTGCAAAATAGATCCAGCACCAAAGCTATCAACAACAAAACTCCTCATGAAGTTTGGCATGGGCACAAGCCTAGTGTCAGCCATTTAAAAATCTTTGGTTGTATATGTTTTGTTCACATTCCTAAATAGCTTAGGAAGAAGTTGGATCATAGGACAAATAAATGTATTTTCATTGGCTATCCTGATAAACATAAAGCTTATAAAGTTTATGATCCATCCACCAATGTAGTATATGTCTCTAGGGATGTAATATTTCAAGAACATACATACTATGATTTCAAACAACCATTAAAAAATTATGCTATGTCATTTCATCCTATTTTGTGTAGCATGGATTCTTCCAACGTTGATGTTCCTTCTACAAAACCTGCAGCTACAGCTACAGAAGCCGCACAACTGACAGTACCTGTCATCGGACTAGACCAAGGTAGCTCGAATAGATCTGGAGAAATTCAAGAAGAAGCATCATCGCATCCTGGTCAACTAGACGTCTGTAGATCCTCACGGACTTGGACAGTTCTTGAGAGGTACAAACCTCAATCATTCTGGACTTCATCAGAAGAACCAGAGAGCCTAGCCGAAGCAATTAACTCCAAGGATGATATGCTGCCCCTTGGATCCTATTTGAAAAACTCCATGTATTTCCGTAGACTGCGTATAAACACTTGTAAATCTGCAGACTGTGAAAGGACACGGGAAAATTTGCAGAACTGGATAAACAATGGATGAAGATTAAAACCAATTAGTCAATTAGTAAGAAGGGGACTAATCCAACACTCCCCCTTAATCTAAGTCCTTGAATGCCTTGATCTTCAAACTTAGTTCTACACATAATCTTCTGTGTGTATCCAAACTTAATGCGTTGGTAAGAAGGAGACTAATCCAATGACTCCATTCAGATAGGCCATCTGTACATTGAGTTGATGTACTTCCAAGTCGGCTGTTGAAACATATGATAGGAGAGCTTGAGCTGATGTGTGTTTGACTATTGGCCTGAAAGTCTCATTGTAGTCAATGTTAGGGATCTAAACTAATCCTCGTGCTGCTAGTCTTGCCTTCCTTCGACTCATGCCAATAATCTAAACAATGTTCATGGCATTTTTGTACACATCGTGCTGACTTTCATGTTGTGCAATGTAGAAAAAAAGAGATTCTAAATATATTGGCGGGTGAGAAAAACCTAAGAGATTCTTTCGGCATGTGCTTTGATAACAAGAGCTTTAGATGGCACATGGCCAAAGAATCTTACTGGTTTCAAATGATAGAAATTGCCAGAGATTTGGTGGCTAGCTCGAGCACACAACCAGAAGATAGTCTTCCCAAGGGAGATGAGGCTTTTTTTAGAAAGCAAAGACTATTACATTTCAATTAAGGATTTGCTAATCTCCAAAAGGACATGAAAAATGTTGCATCCGGAGACAAGCAACCACAGATTCTCATTTATGCAAAGAGATTGGTATACAGGTACTAACTAAACATCTATATTATTTTGTTTATATTAAAAGTTGTCGCTTGACTTGGAAAAAATTTATCTTGATCAACGCACTATGTTATGTCTAACATGAGATTTGAAAATTCTAAATTCTTATTGTAGATGGATCTTTTCACCGTTGGGGGCAACAAACAAATTTTACACATGCCCTTGGAAGTACAAGACTGGTTAGTCCATGATGGACCTACGTCCATGTATCTTCTAGAATGGAGTGACACTGACATTAGCGAATGGGAGTGGAAGACTTGTCCTTGGTGGCTAGACTATCCACAAGGAGATAGACATCCATCTGAGGAAGAGTTTTTCAAACAATACCTAGAGTGGCAAGAAACACAACAATCTCCCTCACCTCTTTTGCCAACGTTAGGGTCTGCTTCGAAGACAAATGCAAAAAGATCCAAAGTATCAAGAGAGTTGAGGACAAAAAAAAGACTTGACATGCATGAAGAGCCTCAACTAGAGGTCACATATGTGGACCAACACACTATCGGACATAATATTGCATCCAGCAGTCGAGGTAGAATGTTAAATATTGATTTTAAATTGACTTTGTATGCCCGTTTCCATATTTGCGCGAGAACATATATCTTAGTCTTAAATTTCATTCTGGGATTTTTCTTTAGTTTATGTGATCGATGTGAATTTGAATGTAGGACCATTTCTACTATCATCTAGACTACTCTTCCACATGGATTCCCAAGGGAAAGCTAGTCCTATCATGGACAAGCTTGATGGAGCCAATTACCAGCTGTGGAAATTTAAGATGAGAACTGTGCTAATGGCTAAGGAATTGTATGGCGTTGTCACAACTGAAGAGACAAGATCCGAAGCTGACAACACAACAATCTTTCAATGGAACTTTGAAGGATGGCAAAGCATTTTGTGATGATCATCCTCAACATCTCGGACATGCAAATTGGCCATATGTCCAAAGCTCAGACATCCAAGAGAGTCTAGGACATCTTGAGAACATTATATGAAGTGCAAGATATAGCTTCCAAGCTACATCTCAGGAAGAAATCTTACTCCCTCAAGATGACAAATGGTGATTCCCTTCAGAATGAGAGGAAGAATCATACCTTGGTTGAGTCAGCGAAATATATGCTAACACACTCCTCTTTACCGAAGAGCTTTTGGACTGAATCCGTTTCCACTACAGCTTACATCCAAAACATATGTTCGACCAAGGCCCTCTCAGTTAGAACACCCCATGAGGTGTGGACAAGCTCAAATCCTTCATTGAAGAACCTACGAGTATTCAAATGCATCGCCTATGCACGGATCCTGAAGGAGACAAGGATCTCAAGGTCTCAAGACAATCTTTATCGGATATACTTCATTTGACAACATCTACAAGCTGTATGACCCCGACACCTAGTAGACTTTGTTCAACAGAGATACACTCTTTATTGAGGATCAGTTTGTCGACCTCAAAGGCAAGGATAAAGTTCCTATTGAACCTTTGATACCTACCTCTGACATGACAATTCAAGCTTCTGGCTCAAGCATGCAGATAGTCGACCAAGTACCCAACAACGAGTCAGACGAAGAATCTATTGATACTTAGCAATGACAAATCCAAGGATTGGATCATCAGTTAATACTTCCTCCAAGAAGATCAAGCTGAGTGCACACATAGCCCACAAGGTATACTCTTGAGTCTATTTGTCTTTTAATGCAAGAATCGACATCAGTCGATGAGGCACTTAGCCGACCAGACTCTGATCTTTGGAGATAAGCAATGGACAAAGAGTACTCCTCTCTGATGAAGAACTAGACATGGTCATTAGTCGAAGCTTCTGCTAGATACAATCTCATTGATTGCAAATGGGTCTTCAAGGTCAAAGCGATTGATTGAAGGAAGGCAAGACTAGTAGCACGAGGATTCGCGCAAATCCCTAACATTGACTACAACAAGACTTTTAGTCCAGTAGTCAAGCACTCATCAATCTGAGCCCTCCTATCGTACGCTGCAACAATCGACTTGGAAGTACATTAACTCGATGTATAGACAACTTATCTGAATGGAGTCATTAAAGAAGACATCTACATGCTATAGTTTGAAGGATATGTTCATGAAGGTATGAAGCACCATGTCTGCAAACTCCACAAAGCACTTTATGGCTTGAAGTAGTCAACCAGAGCTTGGTTCCAAAGGATCAACACATTCCTCATCCGACAAGTCTTTCAACCAAGCACGGCTGACAGTAACGCTTACTTCAAGTCAATGTAACAATTTCTTATAATTATCACCTTGTATGTAGATGATACATTGCTTTTCAGCAACTGTAGCAATCTGGTGAAGGATGCTAAGCAAATGCCATCTTCTGAGTTTTTTAGACTAGTTTTGCTTTTTTCGATGTATTTTTTTTTACCACATTTATTTTTTCGGATCTACTTTTGCATCCGCCCATTTTCATCCGACACCTATCTGCATATGACACCCATCTTCCATCCGACAAATTATCTCAGTTTGAATCCGACCCACTCCAACTACATCTACATCCGACACCCATCTTGCATCCGACAAACCATCTCCAGTTTGCATCCGACGCATTCCGACGCCCATTTACATTCGACAACCATTTGCATCCAACACTACATTCCATTATTTTAGATGTTTTTAGCTCATTATATTGTTTTTGAACTTAAAAGTTGGTTGTCAACAAACAATAAAGAGTATCATCGACCAATATCATTGGTTAAATGTGATTTCAAACAAACAAAAATAAAGGTTTTTGATGCCGACAATCTCCTATTGAACATGTTGCATTTCTGATTGATGTATCCAACTTATCGGCCAGCCTGATATATCAGTCTGTGCTCCTAATAAAGTTTGTCAGACAAGTGAGGACTGTTGTCTGAAAGTACTATACTTTAGGACCATAAATGGATTTACAAAAGATCCACAAGAGTGATTGGATGCTTGCTTAACAATCTATCAAAAAACTAGACACAAAAAAGTTGATCTAGATTGGCGATTTGACAAACAACAAGCATTAACAATCAAAAGCATTGATCAAAATTCAAATCCGAGCTCACATGTGTGTACTACAGGATGTAGTATGGCCTTCAACCCGAGAAACAAGTAGAAATTGATTTGGTTTCATTTGGATCACAAAAACTCAATCTACATAGTGCACTAGCTTGAGATTGCCAATGAGCTCCAAAAATTTTCTATCTTCTCACTATGGGAGCTTGGAATACATAGAAAATTTGACTTCCTTCTTGACTCTTGGTAACCTACCTTAAGTGTCCCTTTGGCCATTCAAGTGACTAACAAAAATTATTGACAAAATGTACAATATTCACATGGCTAGATTTGTAATTTTTCACACTGCTCCTCAAATCTAGCCTTGGAAACAACAATACTTTTATCAATCACTCCAATTGAAGATCTAAGCTTGACAAATGAATCTTTAGGTGAAGATTTAGTAAACAAATTAGCCAAGAAACTTGATGATGGCACATTTTGGAGCTTGATCTCTTTGGCTTGCACTTTCTCCCTCACAAAATGATGAGCAATCTCGATGTGTTTGCTCCTTGCATGGAATGTAGTGTCGTGGGAACACCACCAGTTTTGGTGGGGGATACTGTTGGAGGGCTTGCAGATCCCAAGGCAACCCTAACCCTAGTTAATAAGTGAGAGGGCACCCTACGTGTGTAAGTCCAACCCGATGATCAAATAGAGATTTGATTAATTAGAAAGTTAATAAAAGGACTTTAGGCCTTTTTGCAGGACTATTAATGTCACAGGGCCTAAATGTCAAGTTAGTGAATAAAGTTGGGTTTCTCTCAAATTTGGATGGTTCTCACTCTTTTTTGATCTTCTATCCACTTTGTCACCTACAAAATCTGGGTCACATGCTCTAGGTGCTTGCTTGAGCCTATAAAGGCTCTTCTTCAAGAAACACACCTTGAGCCCATAAAGGCTCTTCTTCAAGAAACACACCTTTCCTTCATGCTTTGCCTTGACGAAGCTCTTGGGTTGCCTCATGTAGATCTCTTCCTCCAAATAACCATTGAGGAATGCATTTGTGAAATCAAGTTGGAATAGCTCCCAATTGAAGGTTGTAGCAAGACTAACAATCAACCTGATAGTAACAAGCTTAGCCACAGGAGCAAAAGTCTCATCATAATCAATGCCTTTGGTTTGTAAAAAACCTTTGGCTACAAGCCTAGCTTTATGCTTACTTATTGATCCATCTTTATTATACTTCAATCTAAATACCCACTTGCAATCAAGAGGTTTCTTCCCTTGAGGAAGATCCACAAGATTCCCAAGTATGATTCTCAATGAGAGCATCATATTCTACTTGCATAGCATCCATCCAACTTTTAGATTCACAAGCATCTTCATAGAATGTTGGCTCATCTCATTGAAATAAGAAAGGTGTAAGATGTGAAAGATGATGAGCCTTCCCTTTGATCACCTTGATCATCATAGGGGAGCCTCAATGGCTCGGTACTTGCCCTTGTAGATCTTCTTGGGGTTCTTGGAGTTCTTGGAGTTCTTGCATCTTGAGGTGGATCCTCAAGTTCTTCTTCACTTGGAAGATCCTCCTCCATACTAGCATGATCCTTGGCATCAAGATAATTATTAGCATTATCATCCAAATCACAAGCATGTCCTTCATAAAAAATAACATCCCTACTCACTATCACCTTGCTAGTGATGGGATTGAAGACTCTATATTCTTTACTATTCTCACCATATTCCACAAAGATGCCTTTGATGGATGTTGATCATCCTTTTTCCTTTTATCCAAGGATTGGTGTACATAACAAGTGGGTCCAAAAACTTTGAGATCCTTGAGATTGGGCTTCTCTCCAAATAGAGCTTCAAATGGTGTGGTTCCCCCAATGGCTTGGTTAGGCAATCTATTGCACAAATAATTAGCACAGGTTATTGCTTCACCCCAAAATGGTTTGGATAGAGAAGCATCTAGCCTTAAGGCCTTAGCACACTCACAAAGAGATCTATTTCTTCTCTCACTCACTCCATTTTGTTGAGGGGTGTATGGAAATGACAACTCCCTCTTCATGCCATCTAAACTACAAAAGTCAATTAACTTATTGGAGATATATTCACCTCCATTATCACTCCTTAATACCTGGATCTTGGTACTAAGTTGATTTTCTACCAAAGTCTTGAACTTTACAAAAGAATCAAACACCATTGATTTGCTAGACAAGTGGTACATCCAACAGTATCTAGAATAGCCATCAATGACGATTACATAATATTTGGCACCACCATTAGACTCATGTGAAAAGCTATGAACATCCGAATGGATGAATTCAAGAGGAGAGCTTGATCTGGATGTAGACCTTGAGAAGGTTAGTTTGTGAGCCATTGAGAGGCTGCATGCTTCACATCTCTTCCCACACTTTGACAAATGCTTGGGGAGTCCAACTGCAAGCTCCTTTGCAACCATAGATTCCATGGCTTTGAAGTTGGGGTGGCCCAACCTTTTGTGCCATAGTTCCACCTTTGATAACTCCACCTTTGCCAAGTTAACACTCTCCACTGCAATATTAGCATCAAGCTTAAACAATCTACCTTGCTTAAAGCCTTTGGCTATACATTCATCATTTCTAAGGATGGAACAAACTCCATGCTTAAATTGTACATCAAGGCCATTATCCATTAGTTGGACAACACTAAGCAAATTCTTGGTTAACTTAGGAAAATAAAGAACATTCTCAAAATTTATCCTTTTGGATGATCCAACATACAATGGAATGGTTCCTATTCCACTTATCTTACATTCTTGACCACTTGCAGTATAGATTGATCTATGTAAATCATTGTAGGAAGTAAAGTGGGTCTGGATAGGATGAATGTTTGCCAAACTCAAAAATAGTAATTTACTATAAATAGAATAATCTGGAAACTCGACGAAGGTTCTGGCAAAGAATCAAGAGTAATACTGGTATTTTTGCAAAAAAGAGACTTTTTTTTTGGCAAAAATACAGTGACAATATGACAACTGATCATCTGAGAAACCTTCTATTTCTGATATTATTCTTTGCCAACTTGGCAGTAGATAGATCTGAATCAAACCTATGCACAGTAAATCGGACGAAGGTTCTTTTTTTTGTATTTTTAGGGTTTTGGTGATTTTTTGGTGTTTTTTGATGGTTTTTCTGATGTTTCTGGAAATCTGCTGGGAAGGATTGTTTGTCCTTCAAACTAAAAGTTCTGTGATCAAAACCAAAGATGCCTTCAACTCGGTGAATGTTTCTTGAAAGAGGACAAAAAGTTATCAGCTCTGATGACGATTTTTGCCTCCTTTTGACCAAAATCTGACAGATTTGACCAATTTTTGCTGTTTTTCTGATATCTTAGATCCAAATGGATCTTAAGATTGGTGATCTGAATTGTTCCATAGTCAAATTAGATTTCAAACAAGAAAAATCACTCAAATCAGACAAAATCACTCCCAAACTAACCCTAAATGCAAATTTAATATTGTTCGTGCCACGACAAGATGCCTAATGCAAGCTAACGACACCAAAATTGTAGTGGGTTTCTTTCCTTGCCTATTCTCAACCCAAGATCTAATCAATCTAGCATCGAGGAGATGAAGTTAGTTGTCACGCATAGATTCATTCCCATGAGAGCAATAACATACTTCAGATTTCAGCGTGAATTGAAGATCCACATCTAACTCTACCATCTACTAACCCTAAGCATTAATACTACATCCATTAACACTAGATCCACTAAAGATAGCTTACTCTTTCTCTCTCTCCCTTTCTCTCTCATACAAGTATAAAAACATGCAATCCCAATAACAATTAGATCCAACAATTAGCAAAACTCAATAAAAGCATAAGAGATGGAAGAAAAGTGATAGAGAGCAAGGACATTCATAAATCCATTCCCCAAGAGAACCAATCTGCTTTATTGAAATGAAGATATGTACATGTGTAGGAACTCGAGTTGGTCCTTTTTTATAATAGAGAGGAGGATCCTGGCCTCTGAATCCTATTGGTCCATTTACGCCTCCCTAATTATTCAAATTCAAAAAAGAGTGAGAACCATCCAAATTGGAGGGAAATCCAACTTTATTCACTAACTTGACATTTAGGCCCTGCGACATTAAAAGTCCCGCAAAAAGGCCTAAAGTCCTTTTATTGACTTTCTAATTAATCAAATAACTATGTGATCATCGGGTTAGACTTACACACACAGGGTGCCAAATCCCTCTCACTTATTAACTAGAGTTAGGGTTGCCTTGGGATCCGCAACCTCCAACAAAGATCAAAGGGATAATTGGATCTTAGTGATCTGATTTTCTTCACAGTCCCCACGACTATCTGTCATCAAAGTGTTGCGGGCATAAGAAGGCTGGTAGAGGGTGCTTGGGTGCTTGAGAGGTGTTGGTGTATCCTCTTCTGATGGTTATATGAACTTTTCAAAGGGCGTAGAAAGGCTGGTGGTTGTTTGAGGATGTTGGAGGATTCTCTTGTAATGAATGTGTCACCTTGAAGGAACCCCTTGCTCCCTCTAGTTGCTATAGAAAGTTGAAATCCACATAGCTTTGAATGGACACAACAACCATCCAAAAATCAAGTCATGGATTGTTAAACCCATTGGGCCTAATGTGCTCTGGATCAAGACTTGTTGCAAGGAATAATGCAGTATTCATGCAACCTTCCACTAAATTTGTTGTGCAAAAATATTAATGAGACAACTAAAAGTAGTAGAGCATTACACATACAGTCCTCCAAATAAAACAAAGTGTTCCATCCAATATGTTGATGAGATTTAGGGATTTTCAGCCCATTCTAGTTGGATAGTTCCAAAAGCATTCAATTTTGAGACTCTTCCATCATTGATAGTCAAAAAGTCTACAAGGGGCACTTCTATGGAGAATTGTGTCCCCGATGATGGAATTCCACAAATGGTCTGAGGACATGTGGTGATAAATACATCAAGCAATTGTTATTGTATGTATGCTTGTATGTTCGTACAACTCCCAAAAATGACGTGGTTGGGTCGTGAGTAGTCTTGGTCCATGGGTCGTTGTTGGCCCTACCTTACAGGCAGGGGCACATAGTAATCATAAACAAATTTGACATGCTTTTGTGATTTTCATTTAAGAATTTTTTTTTATCTAATAGTGTTATTCAAACTAAACTTTTTTTGAAAGTGATGCCACATTTTTTTTTTCATTTAAAAAACTAATTTTGCTGCGTTTGATCAATATATACTTTTAATCCTCGTAGTAACAAATACGTGTACAGGAGCTGGCGCCTGAGTGTCGTGCTGTTACTTTCTTGGATAGACAACCACCAGGTTGCATGGCATGTCGCTGCATTCAGCTAGCCAGCCAGCAACTTGTCATGTCGCTGCACTCAGCCAACTAGCCAACAACTTGTTTTCATGGTAGACGCAGGCACATCATGCCTGCATTGAAGATGGTAGGATTTCAACATCTCAATTCTCCACTGCTGATTGGCGATTGTGGTAAAGAGCAACTAACATACGCTATCAAACATAATAGGTGCTATCAGAGTTTCCATGAGGTAAGATGACACGTTTTTTACTGTCCTTTGATCTGGTTGTGGGGTTTTTCTTTCACAACTCTTTCTTTTGTCTTTAAGTTGTATGGCCTTCTCACGTCCCCGATGATTTATCCCAGTTCCATCCACCGCACAAGTTAAAATAATATTGGTATCGACTTTTGCAGCCTGTCTATAGGATTTCATGACTTTTGCTCAGGTTGCATATAGATTGCCTCTCTCTCTCTCTCTCTCTCTCTCTCTCTCTCTCTCTCTCTCTCTATAGATGCATTGGCTCTTCCAAAATGATTCGTAGGAGGGTGCAACCGATGTACAACAGCCACAAACCACTCCTTGAGGCTGAAAATTGTGCACGAAAAGAAGCTAAACGGCCACCCTCGATCGACCCTTGCTACAACTAGATATAACTAATCCTAGATTTTCTTATGTCTGCGCAACATAACTGAAGAGCCAAATGCTATGATTGTGGTACTGTGATAAAAGCAATGTGAGTTAGGATGTCATAGCTAGTACACAGATTTGTAAATACCGCTGTTTAATTTAGCGTCCAACTATGAAGTTTGATGTAGCGAAGCAAGTGTGAACTAATATTTTTAATATCAGAAACTTGTGACTCTTAAGAGATGAGGCCAAGCCCGGAGCCTTCACAAATTTGTTGCTACATACTGCTTTGAATGGCCTGCAAAACTGACAGACATCATCTATCATCCCTATGCATGACTCCTGAATTTTTTCTTGATCATCCAACGTCTAGAAGAGCGACCAAACTAGACCATGACATAGATGAGATAGTACACATCTGCATCAGCAATTGGTGCCTTTAAAAAGACTGGTAAAGCATTAGAAGGCTGGAACGACACTGATGTGTTTGTTGGTGTTAAACCATTTTCTTGTGGCTGTAGCTGTTGTGTTCCAAAATGCACTTTCTGCAACTGAATGAGAGATGAGCTGGAATGTTGGATTGCTTGGCTAGATGGTAGTGTGAGTGCCATCAAATCAGACCTCTGCTGGTTCTTGTTGAATGTTCCAAACCTAAGCCCTGTAGATTCCAATTCTGAATATTTGTTGTGCATTCCTCTCTACGACCTAACTGTTTCATAGGAGATTCCAGCACCTCTTCTGAGACAAGAACTCATATTATGTAAGCTACTTCGCAAAGGACCAAAGAAATGATCAACCTTATCTTGTGAAAAGATCAAGATAGAGGGTATATATAGCGGTAGAGAGTCCTAAAAATGCTTACAAAAACCTGGGGCTGTAACTGGACATGCACTAACCACTAGATCATGTCCGACCCATCGCCGCACGGTAAAGTCGCGCTGGAACGTTTGCGACAAAAGGGAATCGCAATCTACTGTAAAGTAACTTCTGATGCAACTACTTGAAAGCTCAGTACCTTGAAAGCTCAGTACCGAGGGTCGAAGAAAGGTTTCGGTGTAATCTCTGAGTACCCCAAAACTTAAAGCACAGAAGCCCATTTCCTATACTGCCATCAAGCAGCAGTAAGTTTGCAATACCAAAGCTCATTTAAGCTTCTAATACCAGCTACCATATATACTATATATGTATCAATTGCTTTAAAATAGGAATATGTTCTACAATGAATAGTAATGTGGAGATACTTTTTTTAACCACTCAGGTCCCAGCAATTTGAGAATAATCTGTTTTATTTTATTGACAAAAAAGCCCTTATCGTGTAACACAAAACTGAAACCACTACTATAAACATCTTAATTAAAAACCCAATTCTGGAACATTCATGACAAAGAGCACATAGGTGGTAAAAGGTAAAAAAATTAAATTAGAAACAGAGTACATAGCATCAATGCAATTTGTTTCCTTACAAAATGTTCACTGTAAGAGATTGCTAGTATGAGTTGCGCCACCGTATAGAATCAAGGTCTCTAATGACAATGTTTGTGCCTATATACTGTTAGCAGAGAGACGAGTAGATTAGTAGAACTAAAATTTGAGTAAGCCCATCAGAGTAGAAATTGTATAGGTAAAGCACATATGTGTGCATAACATTGTGAAATTTTCCAACAATATGGCTACTCATTCTCTTAGGCTCTTGACATAAAATTATTTAATCAAAATGATGAAAATTGAATTATGAATCATTTCTTTTTAAGACCGAAATTAATACAAATCGAGAACTTCAATATCATCAATTTATGATATCATTAGTGACTGCTTACAATGTTGGCACACAACAGAGTGCCCTGACTATGGGTAATCGTAGAACACATGACTAATACAGACCTCAGGATCAATGTTTGAAGAGTAGTAACTTGGCTTTTAAATCTTATCATGTATCAAACCACTAATAAAGTCTTTGATCTCTTTGCACGTTAGTGATCCTACAATATTCCTTCACGAAATATCGCACATGCTACCTACAACTACAAAATGTTTATGGTTATTCATATTGACTGGTCCATTGATCGGTATTTCTTTACAAGGGTGATATCTAGGCATTGATCAGGTAGTAATATCAAATTACAATATTCATGATTGTGTTTTAGGTAGTTTCGCACCGCCTTCACAATCATGCAAATTGGCGCATTCAAATTCCTATCATGGAGCATTTCAAAAATACACCTTGTTATTCAATCTTTAAACACTGTCTCATTACAAAAACATGAAACTGATATTTTGGCAGATTACAATTTGATGAGCTCCAATAGCTTGTGTTTACAAGAAACCCGAAACCACACTCGCATCATACTTGACCACGAATTTTCATGCCATACAAAATAGCCAACAATTGCATTGTCATGACATACACAATACAGATGTCGCAAAAATTATCAAAGCTTATTTCAATGTGAACAAACCATATAGTATGATTGTACTTGCAGTTTATCAAAAACCAAATTCAAATATGATGTGTTTCTTGAATACAATAGAGCATATATTACAAAATGCATCCACAAAGATATGAGCACCAACAACCATTCTTGAAGACTTCAATATCAATATGCTTGATTGCAACAACCATGCCAACCATATTACAACATTCATGCAAAAACATGGTTTTCTCTTGCCACACTCCCTTGTTTTTAAATGTGGTTCTAGGACCTATAGTAGGGATCCACATATTAGGGTTAGAATATGAAAGATCTTCTTCGTACAAGACGCTGGATCGTAGCATTTGGCTATGGCGTTGATCGAGATCGTCACTGTTCAATGTTGTCTGTGGAGCATGGGATCAACCCACATGATCTGAGGGGCTGGTCAAGCTTTAGCGCTTCGTTAACGGTGAATTATCCGTTTTGCTTTGCATTTCCAACGGATGGTGACAGTGGCCTGGTTTGTCACCTAATTCATTTCTTCATTGTTTCTGCCACATCAGCATCTGTCTGAAAGGTAAGTTTTAGTGCATACGGTTGTCGAAGTTACTTAAAGAAGGCTACAGTGAATTTTCATGAAGAAAACACATTAGGGTTTCCCTGTTTCCACTTTAGCCTTTACAGAGTTTGATATTTTACGTCGAGGATTGCAAGCTATTTTGTCTTTCTAACAAAAGTATCATTCTCTTCAGACCATCAAGTTCACTGCCCTTTATGGCTATTTCTCCATCCCCCGCTGTCTTGCTCCAAATTTTTCGAAGTCCAAATTTTTAAGATTTCTGAGAGACCATATCATGAATTTTTGCTACGACATTTTGGCAGCCAACTGTACAGACAATCTACTTCAGTTTTACCGTTTGCTTATGTGATAAAAGCAAACATCAAGCCACATGGGCTTTTCATATTAGCTCAATTTTTTTATTTTTTCATTACAGAAAACCTAACTTTGACTTGGCACACCTTAGTGTTCAGGAAGTGACCCTCTCTCTGTCACTGCCTCCTCTCTGGATGCACGTGTAGTTGAAAGTCCCTGTTCTTCGGACTATCTCGGTTTTCAGAACATGGGTCTACGCGTTTCTCAAGTTCGGGAAAGTTTCAAGAACCAGTACTTTCCACAGTGTAGAAATCTTCCACTCTCCGAATAGGACGTGTATTCTCATTGTTCCTTCAGAAACCCTTAGAAACCAGTACCTTTAGAAACTGCATAGGACGTGTATTTTCATTGTTCACATTGTATCTATACTGTTTTGCCCTTGGCTCTACAAGCAGGATTCTATGGATTTTAAAGTCCTGAAAAAAGAACTCTAAAGTTCATGGATGTTTTTTACGGTTTGAGGAACCGCCCTCGCCAATTGGCTGAATTCACACGGCTGAAGGACCACGGACCAGCCCCTTCCCTCGTGTGAAGTGTGGTCTGAGGTTTCCGGCTTAAAGCAATTTGGAGAAATTTTACAAACCCTCCAGATGGAAGGTTGATAAAACAAAGCCCTCGTATTGTGCCAGGTGAGGTGGCTTTACAAAGAAGAATCAAGGACCTCATGAAGGTTCAAGTCGGTTTCAGAAAAGCTGTCAGTAGGTGTAATATTGGCAAAGAGACTTTCTCTGCACAATGTTTTGATTTTTATGTCATTGTTGCAAAAATTCCTAGTGAATGTCAGTATCTTGAACTTTCTACTGTTGCTTTCTACAGCTGAAAATACTCGCCAGTCATTCTTCTTTGGTCTGATCCTACACGATTGCTGTCATGGCTGAAGAAGCTCTGCCACCAGAAACTACTGAACAACTAAGAGGGGGTCAAGGTTTCGATGTTGGGCACCGAGAGGCTAGCCTCAAGCAAGGTTTGCTGGATCAAGAAGCAGCTTCTTTCATATCCGAAAACAGCAGTGAAACTGCGCCTTCAACTTCAGAATTTAAGCATCCAAGGGTAGGTATTTTTCTATGGTTGCTATAAAAGAATTGCATCATACAGCATGTAATTATCTCGCCCTCTCCTGCATCGAAAAAGCCTATTTTAACATTAATCTGTTCACTTCTTTTCTGAGTACGTTTCCGAAGTCTTTTATAAGTGAATCCCATTTTGTTTGTGTGTCAAGAGGTCTTCGTCTATAATCCTTTATATGGAAAACACAATCGGTTCAGAAGTCTTTCTTAGCCACGATTTCTCTTGCCAACCACCCTCGGATTTCTTCTTTTTGTGATTATCAATTTGCCACCAATTTTTCTGATCACATCTAAGCTTTTCAATTCAAAAGATTGCAACTTGCTAACGTAAGTCAACATACCTATTCATGTGTAAATTAAGAACTTTTTAGCCTAGATATTGTTAATGATGGGATTGCATGTGAGAGTTTAGTTGAACGTTGGGGATAATTATTCTTGGGGAGTGTGATTTTGAGCCAGAAGTTTTGCTATGTACTGTAAAGGTTACGTCTGCAAATTACCACATTGATGAATGATAATGACATGCATACGTCTGTACGTGTATGCAGATAGCAGATGGAGATGTCTTGTGTCATCCCTGGGCATTCAATTCTGCAGTACAATTTGTGAATCCAGAATTTGCACTCCTTAATAGCTACCTGCTAGATTCAGGGTGTTTTGCATCATCTATGCCACTGTTGCTATACCCTGCTCCTTCTTGTAGACTTGTTCCTGCACCTTCTCATGACCAGCAGCTTCAACATGGAGGTTTATTTGCAGCTCCTTGTTTTCCATATGCTGGGCCAGTGACATTTGTTCCTCTGGGAGGTCTAGTTCCTTTGTGTTATAATGCACCATTGTAAGTTCTCGTGCTTTTTAGCAATGAATCAGAGGTAATTAGGCTGGTTAATGATTGACTGTGTGCTGGAAGTCAAAACATCTTCTTTTCTTTAAGCTATGCTGCTAGCAAGGGTGCAAGCTGTTGAATGTCCTAGTTTTGTAGTTTGTGCTTTGCCCTTATCTTTTGAAGAAAATCAAATTTCATTGACATTCTTTGCCATAATGTTGCAATGTTTTGGTTGTGTTGTGCTCTCTGCTGCTGATTCTAGCTGTTTCTTCTATTTGATCTAATGAACAAATTGTGTCAAGCAGGAGGGAAGTTGGGTAGAACAAGCTATTTATGTATATTGTGGCTGCAGCAGGTCCCTCAAATAAAACGTGTTTATCTGCCAATCTACTGGATAGTATTTTACTGTGTTGCAACCATGTAATGTGAGGGAAACATAGGATTTGAAGGTTTGAACACAGATACCATAGCTCTCCCCATTTTCAGCTATTTCGATTGGAGCATAGCGTGGAAGTGTTGGTTGAAGAGAGATATTGATAGATTTTGTAAAGAGCATATCAACGCTCAGACACACTCATTGAGTCTCACTCAAGTCTCACCCCCTCACATTCATGAGTCAGTGCTCAAGCCTCACTCACCCACCCATGGTCCACCTGCGCCGTCAGATTACAGCTTTTTATTATAGGGCAAACATGGGCCTCATTGGTTATAAACATGCACAATGTGACATATTTGTTATAGTTTCTGCCTTGTGGCGGCAGGATTGGGGAGCTAACATTCTTGACTTGTAGACCTTGGCTATTCATATTTAAGTGAACTGGCTAGTTCCTCTCTTGTCGAGCGTTTTTGGAGTTGATTTGAACACGTAGCAACAAAGAGGAGGAATCGTCTTGGCATGGAAAAGGCAAATAATTTGGTTCATGTTTGTGCATGCCCTTGCTTGTTGAGGAGCATGGATTAAACTCCAGACATTTCCTGGTGTGGGTGCTACACAATCAAACTCAAAGGATGCTGTTCATGAGTCTGAGGGAGAGAGATATATGGAAGACCCAATACTTAGTGATGTACCTGATGATTCAAATTTTGAGGGTCATTAGTCCATCTTACAGATATCAGCCCTTGAGGCTCAATCTTGCATGATAATCCATGCCAGCAGTTAGTGGCCACATGCATAATATAATCTAGTCACTAGTTCTTCCTGGTCTCATTCCCTCTTTTATACGTACTATGATGAGATGGCGCTCCAGTTCTGGCTCCGGTTCCTGTTCCCTAGTCACTGTGATCAATTGTCACTGGAAAGGTGGTATTGATGTAACCTGAGTTGAATCAATGGATGCAAAAAGTAGTCAATTGAGCTGTGTGTGAAATCTTTGAAATGCTTAATCTATTTCTATGTGCAGTGCATTCAAGGTGAACTTGGCACCTTGAATGCAGTTGCTTGGTCTTCCACATTATCTTCATCTGTTTGGAAAGATGGTGTGAACATACCCTGCTTTTTGAGAGGATTGTTGGAATTCATTTGGGAGTTTGAGCAGCGCATCCATGCAAGTAAAGGTTCAATGTCATTGAATTCTTCTATAAAACTTTATGTAAATTCCTGATGTTGATATTGTGAAATGTGCTGACTGTTAATGAGGGTGTTTGGTCAGGTTAAAAGATCAAAAGATAAACATGAATAATATAAAGTACAAACTTAGCTCTGTATAAGATCTAAAATGTTTTTGCTGACGTTTTAAATGATTAGTGTATGGACTGTGATCAATTTTACCAGGAAAAAACTTAGGGAAGGGCTTTCTTTCATTCTTAGACGGTGAAACAATAATTTCTTTGTTTTTTGTTGGAGAGTACATTCTTTGGGAAATTCAATTGTGTTTGTGTCACACCCCCGCCATATCAGACATTCTCATTTGCATAATGAATGCCCTTTTGTTTAGTTCGATCTTCTGAAGATAGTTAATCATAATATACCAGTTATCGTTGATGACGTTTGAATGGAGGAATGTTTGAGCTCCGGAGGCTTTTCTGATAATCCGTTTTTCTCTAATATTGCAGAGGTGTGACATCCTTATCAGAACAATACGTTCCCATGACAAGTGGTCAAGCTCCAAACACAGCACCTACAGAAATACCTGTTGCAGCAGAAGCTCCAGGTGAAGCACAGGAAGGTCTACGTCAAAGACATCCAGCAATTGCTGCTGTGGCTCAAGGCCCAGGAGCTCAAAGACAGGATATTCGGAGGTTCCGTGTGGGATTTCAGTTGGACTTGTTACTTATCCTCAAACTTGCAGTAGTGGTGTTTTTCTTCAATCAAGACGGATCCATGGACAGGCTGCTGCTTCTTTCATTCCTTGCAGCTCTTGTTTACATGTAAGTGAAAAACATGCCACACTTCGCTTACATGTATGCATGGCAATAGTTGCCCTTATTAGTAATAGTGACTTTTATGTAACATCATAAGTATACTTTATAGAACGATAGATCATAAGGTTCATTCTATAATCTATAAACACGATTCATGAAGAAACTTTCTTCTCCTAAGGCGCTAAATTATGAAAAGATGTTGATGATAATCTCCACTCGCCAACCCAAGTCTTTGCATAAATTGCTTGCTTCTTTCTTTCATTTTTCCTCACTATCGATCTTTAAGTTACTCGTTTCAACTTTCACTTGCTTCCTGCACTCTTGGCGGCCTCTTTATCATCCACTCAGGTCATTATGGCAAAGGTGATTGAGACCTGCACCTTAGAGTTGGGGATGGTCGCTCAGTTCGTACTTCGTACTTTTTGTTCTCTTTATTTGTCATTTCGAATCATTTTGCCTTTGAGATTGTTCCTACCTGCGTATTGTTCACCATGATCTCTTCTTTCCAAAATCATGTCTTATGGCCTATTGCTACTTAACACACACGGACAAGATTTGAGCGAGATGCCCTTGGAATACACTTTCTGGCCTTGGATCCACCCTTTGTTATTTGGTTATAACTTATTGGCATTATTAGGGTGAGTTTCATGGTCCTTTTTACTCCAGCAAAGTCTAGGGACTCAAGCGGTAGAATTTAAGCACGGAAGGCTCATTTCTTTTGGTTGTTAGAAAAGCCTATAAGCAGCTTTTGTTGGTTTAATATTCAGTTGCTCTGGAAACTTTTGAGTATTTTTCTCGGTAGAGCCTTGGTAGCAGGGGTTGTTTGTAGGAGGGTATTGCACAACAGTCTACTGTAAATTGTGTCACTGTTATTGAAGTTAGAAACAGACAATGACTTCTAGTCTCCATCTTTGGAACTCATTTTTTACAGAACCTTATGTTCTATACACATCCATTGGGTTTTGTGTAATGAAGCACTGGCATTTTGTTCTGAAGTTCCTTGAATATAGAAGCTTGCTACTAGCTTATGCCTAGAAAATGCTGTTTATGTGAAAGTCTCATAAGGCAACAAGCTTCAAATTTTGATAGAGTATGCAATGCAAAGTTTGCATACAAGAGTGCTATAAGTATTTGCATAATTTAAAGAAACACCGTTTTTGGGGAAACATGTTTCAAGTTTCCACAATTTTTCATTATGGGGAATGTTATGGGAAACTTGGGGAAGGTTTCCTTAGTGGAGAAACGTATTTCCTCCAGTTTGGAAATGGTGTTTAACAAAACATGACCTTACATAAGCACCTTGGGGGTGGGAAGCAAGCTCCCTGGGATTTGCCATTTGCCAGCAACTCAGTTTTGTGTAAGCAGTGAGTTCCAAGTAGAGCTAGGTTTGTTAATATTTTGTTTTGAACAGGTGATAATAATGTGTGACACCATAAAAGTCCTAAATTAATCGAATTTATGATGTTTAGGTTGCATTTCAATGTTACAATTTGGCAAATTTTATGACACTTTCATGTCCATGTTTTTGAGTATTTTGTTTCTCGTTCCTCTTTCCATGGGAAAATAGGTTGCTTACGTTTCTCTCTTGCAAAGGTCCATGTTGTTAGTTGTCTTCATTATCTTTAGATTTTAGAAGGCCTTACATGCTTGCTAATACAAGTTGATTGTACAAAGTCTAATTTGGGACTATATTTGATATCTTGTTTCCTATTGATGTCCTACATGCATCTAGGTATCAAACTGGAGCATTGACTCCAACTCTTCGTTGGATTCTTCAACAATTTAGGATGCCCCCTCGACAAGCCCTTCATCATCCACCAAATGATCAGGCTCAACATGGTGAGTAATCTGTTAAGATGTTCTTAAAGGATTGGAAATGATCTTTTTCTGAAGTACTATGTGGCACTGTTTAACTTCATGTATTGTAGTTAGTGAATTCACCAAATTCTCTTGAATGGCATGGCAGGTGTGGAACGTGGAGGTGGTGATGTAGTAGATGATGAAAGAAATGCAGGAGCGATTGTGCCTGCAGCTGGGGCGGAAAACGAACCCATTCATGCAGCAGCACCTGCTGAAGGCGCTATTGTGGCAGGAGCTGCAATTGCAGCACCAGTTGGGGAACTACCTGCTCAAGGACCGACATGGTGGGGTTTTCTGAAGGAAATACAAATTCTAGTTGTTGGTTTTGTGACCTCACTTCTTCCTGGCTTTCAAAATCCTGAGTAAGACTGCAAATACTTGGAAGTAGCCTTTTTGTCAACTAGTAAGAACTTTGGAAAAATTCTCATTGTGAATTTTTGCCTAGTCACAGAACGAATATTCTTACAATCGATTTTGGAATTAAGGTCAAAGTCAATGACCGCACTGCAGTGTAACCTTTGTAACCATTTAAGTTTTTGAGATTTTCTTTCGAATTTGAACAAATAGGGAGCCACAACATCCTCCTTTTCAATGCTCATGTCATTGACCTCCTCGAGTTCACAATCTTAGGCATTGAGAAGGCATTCATACTGTAACTTCATGAAATTGAAAAGAGGGAGATGGAGGGAAAAGGTCAAAAGAGAAAGCGGAGCTGGAGAGGGAGGCTTGATGGATGAGGCCAGGTAGCTGGAGGACGGTAGATAGGAAGAGGGTGATGATTACGTTTTTTTTTTTGGTCATGTTCCGAAATGAACGCGTTCCACTCTGGAATGGGCAACTATACTTGGCAGGCACAAAACTCAGAATTGTAGCTGATAGGTGGCCTGATGGCTGTGAAGGGGAAGGAGCTGGCATGTTAGCCAAAGGAAGGAGTGGAGCTGGCAGTTGCTAAATATTGGCTTTTGGGGGATTGTGCAGCAAATTGTGTGATCATGGGTCTGTACTGAAGAACAGCTGGCAAATGGGATAGAGCAACACAAGAGAGAAGTTTGAGAACAATACACAATCAAACAGAGGTGCAGGGGCAGACGTGGGAATGCCAAATCTGTTTTGTAGGGCGAGAGTGGGACAGGGGTTTGGTGGAAGACAAGCAGGAAGGGTTGGGCAATAGACACGTTTAGTACCCCGAGGGAAGTTGGAGGCTGAGGAAGATGAAGCAAGAGTTTTAAATGTTTCCTTTCCCCTTACAATATTGGCAAACAAAAAGATGGAATGCCAGTGTTTGAAAAGGTGTTGCCTGGAAATATTTTTACAAATCAGGTGATTCTGAGCCATAAATTTTGTTTCTCTGTAGAGGATAGAAGATAGGATGGAAAATGGCCACTGATAGTCAAACCTGTTGGCATTACATGGTTGGATCAGGACGTTGGTCATGTCATTCTCATCAGGAATCACATAGATATTCCAATCTCTGCTGAAACTTACTCATCATAAGGCACCAAGAAGTGAATTGCATGAGTCATTCAATCAAAAAGTATACCTAGCACCAAATTTTGCTAGTTTGGCAAAATAATGCACTGTTGAATCGTGGTATAACTATTCAGACCTGGCTGTTGTCTAATAATATTTTGCAACAATTTATGGTCTGTTCTAAGACAGATTAGAGTAAGGGGGACATCAAGTTTTACTTTCGAATTGCTGGAGCTGAACCTTGTGATCATTTGTAATGATGTTCTTCACTTCGAGAGGCAATGGATTTGAAAGTCGACTCTCATTGTGTATTTTGTGTTACCTATGGATCGATAATAAAAGGATAACCTATTGCACAAGGCAAGAGTAACTTAAAACATAAATCTGGATGATAATGATAAAGGAAAGCCATTTTTAAAGGCTTTCAGCTCAGTTTTTGGAAAACATCAAAAGGATCTATACCCAGCAGAAACAAATCATAATTACTAAATCACATTATCTAAGAGCTTTCAAAGCAGCTCTAATATTCAAGTTAACCAATTTTTCGAAAGTAAAAAGTTCATGGGTTTGGCGTACATCCATTTGTTTCTTCGAGGATCACACTAACTAATTTGCTAGGCTATTCTCAAAATCTTTTTTGTCAAACCAACCAATACAGGTATAACTCCACATAGGCTGATTTTTGCTGGACATTTATGAAGCCTATACTGATTTGCGGGCACGTGCACATGTACATGGATATTTTATAGGCTTATACTGGTTTGTGGGCTTTGCATTTGAATGCGGTCGGTGTATATGGTAATGCCATGGGCACTTGCACATATTGTAAATATTTTAGCTCATATATTTAGTTTGTCTATGATAGAGACACAAAGTTTGAAAGTGTCCTTGAAGACCTGGACTGCAGTCTTGGCTATACCCGTGAATAGACATTTGGCAGCATGCATACCACAAACTTTGCTTTGCCTAAGCTATTGTCTAAACATTGTACATGGTGATGCTCGTGCAATCAAGCCATTTCAAAATCAGTAAGTAACATAGTAGATGAATCTCAAAATATAATAGATATCTATGATGTTTTGAAGTCATGGTCATACTAACAAGTTAGTCCTGTGGCTTATGCTATGAAATTCAGTTTTGAAGCATTAAGTGGTGTGTTGTTTGAAACAGATCATGCTTGATTCAAGTAGTTGATATCCTATTCTCTTTTGTTGTGATGCTATCTGTGTTTGGCGTTAGTCCATATCATTTGATAATTTATTTATTTTTATATAGAAAACCAACACAAGGACGCTTAACATGATGACCAAAAAAAAGAAAAATGACATAGAGATTCATTTTTTTAGATTTTTTCAATTTTTTTTTTAAAAATACCCATATTTTAAATGCTTCAAAAAAATATATTGTAATACTAAAAAAATGTCTTATTTTGGAAAAAAATCAATCATGCTACTAAAATTCTGTTAATATATATTAATAATTGCAAATTAGCTTATATGAAATAATTATAATATTTAAAATAATATCATTAGACACACCACCACTAGAAAATTAAAAAATTTATTTTTGTTTATTTAAAACAAAAGTTTTAATTTTTTTTTTTGTATTTAATTTTATTTTAAATGATAATTCTTGTTTCAAAAAAAAATATTTGTCAAATTATAGCAAAAATTGTAGTAAGTATTTTTTGAATCTTAACTTATATTTCGAATATCAATTTAAGGTCATTGAATATTTAAACATCAGATTGCAAACACTATCTCTTGTACACTCATTTGCATAAATGTAAGTAGCACATAGATCAACACATATGCATGTAATTGATTAATGATTAAGAACACGGATTATTGAATTTGGTGAGACAGACACAGCAGATGCTTTCATGCATTGATTCTCCACTTCAGATGGATCCTCAGTAATAAGCTCATAGCTTTTACAGTTTGTAGTTATCTTTGTGAGCACATGGTTTTGCTCGCTATTGTATTGTGCTCCTGCATCACTGACTTGTATTTCGTTACAATCAATCTAAAAATAGTGTTGTCTAGTTCTCATTTAGGTTCTGTCAATATTTGCAATGCTTTCCGCTCTCTATCTGACCTTCTATATGCTCTGTATGATTGTCTACTCTTGCTTCCACTATCATCACGCGCCTAGCTCTAAACTTAAGTTCATTATTGTGTTCGTCTATTGTTATCAATAGTGCACGCACCGAGGGGAGTTCTCACACTTCTCCAGCACCAAGAGGCATTTAAGACAGGTTTGCAAGAAATTGTGGATAGCCTTGGACTATAATTGTTTGGATCTTTAACTTTTGAACATTGATTTCCAATGAAAGGTGACATTTCACCCAGAGATTCATGTAAATTGAGGTTACATGAAGGTGACGTTACTAGATTGGAGAGAATCAAGACCAATAGGAAAATTGATCTCTTAGCATACTTCTAAAGGTCGATATAGTACTTCAATGTAGAGATAGATAACTTGAGAATTATTCCATCTCTAAGTACTTATTTGATATTGAAGTCAGACTAAGGATTGATTTTTAGTGTAAATGTGAAAAAAGATTGATTTGTTAGCTTTTGAACTTGATCTTCAGTTTTGTCAACTGCTCATCTAGTGTATCATATAAATTTAGTTTATGTGATGATGACAATTGAATGTGGTGAGGATCTTAGCCATTTGGAGGACTTATCTCTCAATGTACCTTTGGAGTCTTAAAGAGTACTCAAAATCAGAGATAGAGTTAGTTAAAAGCATAGAAATTTGAATCTTCCTTAGTTGCTTGTTCTGAGGACAGAACTAGTTTAAGGGGGGGAAGAATGTTACGTCCATGTCCAGTATGAGGGATTTGGAATAATTCATGATATGGATAGCCGGTCACTCCAATGTATGTGGTTATTAGTTATGTCTCGTCATTTCACGCTTGGCCGATAAAGTAAAGACCTAGAATTGGACATAGGAGCACTTGCATGGTGTTTGACTATGTCAGTTGCTATTCCAGATTGCAGGGGGATCCTAAGAGGAATATTCTATCCTTTTGGGAGAGAGTATATACTAGTGGAAACTCACCCATCTACCTATTGGATTTTTTGATCCTTTTAGCCAGGAGCCCCTCCTCTCTTGCATTTATTCACCATGGTATGGGGGTGAAGTGGTTAGGGTATTGACTAGCCATTTCCTATTGGTTGGGTGGTTTTGCTCCACATGTGTCCTTTTGGTTGCATGCAACATAATCTAGTCGGATCTTCACTAGGTGATCCTTAGAGTAACCATGGAACCAAACTCGAATATCGTTTACCCCACAACATTGTTATCACATTCAATTTAATTTTATGTCGTCAATATTAGCTATATAGAGATGTCTCATCAAAAGTTTTAATGACACCTCAAAAAGTATATGTATGTGGCATTAACAATACACTTGGTTTTGGCACATGATATTTCTCAACAATACTAACCAAGATGCATTATTTAAAACATTTTGAAATTGAGCAAAAATGAAAAAATACCATGTTTAAAACTCTCAAAATTATAAGCACTTGCTTAATTGGTTTTTAATATAGAGTTTTGGCAAATTTCAAAGGTCCACCAGTAGAACATACTGTCATTTGTAAATTCTTAAAATTTTTTACTAGACTAGAATCCCTTTTTCAAATATTGAAAAAATATGAAAAGCCTAAATATGTCACATTTCTTGTTTTGGAAAACTCCTTGTAAAAGAAAATATTTTAAGTCATTCGATTTCTACAGGTTGTTTATTTTTTAAAAATATTCTTATATTCCCTTACTTTATTCAAACTTTTGGCCACGTCATTTTGTAGCCATGATTTTAACACCATTTCACTTCATTTTTCTTTTATCTCATAGTGAATTTGTGCTCGTGTTTTCTTGCCTACTTGTGCGATTTGATCATTGTTACAATCACTATTGAGGTCTTTTGCTTGCGATCGATTGTGTTGTCTGTGTGTTTTGATTTATGTGTTACTTAACGTTACTTCATCTATGATTTGAGCTTCTGTAAGTTGAATTGTGAGCTTTGGTCATTCACCTTTCCAGAGCTAGCTTCTTCTAATTTTTATTACTGGTACATTGCTCTTTTTGTATTTTTGTGTTTTTAATCTATTTTGCAGAAATCCATGGCCTCAACCAATATCCATTCAATATGGATTCAATAATAGAAATGGCAGAAGTATGCAGGTTGGGCGGCTTACTCAAAGTAAACCCATTCATTGTATTGTCAGAGTTATGCAGTGAGTACGATGACATCAAGGTCGTGATAAGAGGAGCATAATTGTTGATAACATCAGATTTTTATGCAGATGCCCTCGGACTACCAAAGGATGGGACCCTCCCATCACTATATAGGGAGGATTTGAATGACACAACTCTTTTTAAGTGGAGCTTCTTCACAGATATCAAAGGATACAAAATCTCTATGATCGTCGATCTTGTTTTTCGAATATCTATCATTTTTCCAATCAAGAAATGTTTAGTACAGATGCTGACTCCACCATAATAGTGACAAATATTGGCTACCTGGTTCACGATCTCAAAGATGAACCAATCAATTTTTTTTCTATTGCATTCAAAGCTTTTCAAAAATCTGTGAAACATGCCGAGTCCGTGGCATAGCAAGTTCAGATTGGCCACATGTGCCATTACTACTAGTTGTTAAACGATAAGGAGCTGCCCATGACTCGAGAAAGAAGAGTAATATCTCCAGTAACATAGGAGGATTTGTTTATTTAGATTGAGGATGACCCACCAGCAAAGGCCGATGCTTCAGCACAAGCAGAGCCTGAGATTATTCAAGATCAACCTATTGCAATACAACAAGATGTTCCTCGCCACACCTATTAGATTAATTATCTATTAATTGACTAATCAACATTTCAAACTTTGTCCCAACTTTTGTCCAGACCTACAGATTTCTTTGTGTTTCTATAGAGTAGTCTGCATAACTACTCAAAAACGGCTCATAGTGTCGGCATTTTCGAGATTTTTGTCTTTCAAGATTTTCTCTCACTTCGGCTTTTTCGCAAAATGTCAGATGCCTTAAATGTTAAGGAAATGACGTAGCGAAGACCTTTGTAGTTTTCGCATGACAATTTACGTTCATTTCTATAGAGTTACCATTTAAACATGGTGACAGAAAAAAAGAGAAATGATATGGAAACCCATGTTTTGTAATTTCTAGTTTTTTTTTTTTAAATGCCTATATTTAAAATGCTTTGCAGATTTTATATTTCCATGCTAAAAAAATATTGTCTTTTGCAAAAAACTAAAATCTTACTTAAAAAACTAGATATAAAATTTTAATAACATATTTAATTTTGCACATATTTTAAATCGATTAATAATAAATAAAATTATTAAATATAATATTACTAAAACTAGCAAAAAAAATTATTTTACTTATTTTAGAAATTATTTGGTGTGAGAATGTCTGTCTGAATATTAGGTTGTTGTTTATTTGCCTCAGCTGGTTCTGTAGTGCCAGAAGAATAAGGATTTTCATTAAATATAGGTCTTTTAGATTTGACCGGAGTGGGATTTGAAAAATGGACCTTCTTCGAATATGTGAAAAACTTGCATGTCGAGGATCATTTGATTGACGAAGATCTATAAATTAACTTAAATCCGTGATTGAGTGAATTGAATCCTGTGAATCATCACTCACTAACTTTTTTGATTGGTCAAAACAATATTGCAATATTGTTTCTCTAATATCTAAATCAGAAGACGAAGAACTGAAATTTGTAACAAGTTGTGTCAAAGGAGTCATTTCTTGAAAAGTAGTTAGATGAGGAATTTCAGATGACGTTGTTAACGTGGAAACAGAAAGGGTAATAGGACAAGAACTCGAAGGAGTGGCTTCATAATAATAACTTTCATTAGGAATATCAGACGAGGACGACTCAGATGTGGCTACATACTGAGTTACAACTACAAGAATAGAAGAAGAAAAACTACTCGCCATAAAAATCTAAAAAAAAAAAAATTATTCCTATGCTAAGCATAGACCAAATAAAAAATGAATGTAAAAATTTCAGCTTATTCTATGTTGGTCATAGAAAAAGTTAAACAGGCTATTCTAACACTTATAGAACTAGACACTGAAATTTGCAAAGAGCACATTTAACCTGAACAACAATAACAATGATAACTTCCACATGCAAAATATTTTTCTGAAATAATAAACTATTAGAGTTAGGGTTGTTGTTGATGGTCAGCTCTCCCTTGCTGAAATGGACAAGGAATGTCAGAGGTGAAATTTTTTTTATTAACTTTTAACTAACATTTTCTTAATAGTAATTGTAAGTTTTGTTATTTTTTTGTGATACTGATCATTAATCTGTTTTTTAATACAAGCATAAATTATTCATGAAAGTTCAAGAGGCCCTAGTAACAAGGTTGAACTATAATGATTTTGAGGAGTGCCAAAGACTTTATCCTCTTAGCACTAAAAATGAAATTCTCATTTTTTATTATTATTATTTAGAGATATGGTACTCACTTCACTCATGCCTAGCATAGAAATAGATTAATTTTTTATTTTGAACATTCATATCTTATGTTAAGCATAGTAATTATATTCTCTTTGCTAGCCTGATCTCAAGCCTAGCATAGATTTAATTTACTAGTTATTTATTATGTTCATCCTTAGTATCTTTCTTAAAATTTAAATTTTTTAATTATTTGTTTTGTACATCTTATGCTAAGCATAGTTGCATTCTCTCTTCTTTTAGTCGGCTGAAGACTAGAAAAATAAAATCCTTCAAGAGCAATTTAAACGACATATTCTTAAAGCGAAGGCAGAAAAAAGAGATAGAGAAATATTGGCACGTGGTGAGACTATTGTCGAGTAGGATTCAACAGAGCCTTTCCTCCCGAAATGTGTCGATGATCAACCGTGTTTTTACACTGTTGAAGAAGGAGATTGTAGAAAAATTTCAAAAAATTTAAAGAAAAGAGCCTACACTCTTTGCATAGCAGACATCTACTATGGATTTCAGATGAAAGAATCTCTAAATGATGATTCTCCATTCAAATTCACTGAGATCCACATAGTGTGATGTAAAGATTTCTTAAAATCACAACGTCTCCTATTTGGAGAGTTGTGATATTTCATTCAAGTTGGCAGTCGGCTTCAATGCAAAAAGCTCTTCTATCTTTTTGCAATACTGGGATTGAAAATGTTGTATGGTATGTCTTTAGTTTTTTTAAAACTTAACTTTATTTGTTTTAATTTTTAAATAGTCTTTGTTTTATATAGATCGTTGCTTAAAATAATAATCTACTTTTTTTTGGTAAGTACAAGCCCAATGTTGGCAATGCTAGTGGTGCACGGTTGTGCAATAAGATTGAATATGTAATCACTAGTTATTATTCATTGGATGACAAACATTGGACGTTGCACTATAACACCACCAGACTGACCATCTTTGAGAACTTGTTCCGATTTCTAGCAGTAACAAAAAAATTGCAAAATCCGATGACAGGTTCTGTGGCTTGTCCTTATCAAAAGCCACAACAATTAACTAATCATCTTGTTGAAATTTTTTCACACCCAGAAGATTGGATTTTAGATTGGTTTAGCGGTAGTGACACTACAAGCGCATGCGCTGTACAAAAAGGTAGACATATTGCTGTTGTAAAATTTGATTCTAGCTTAGTAAAATTTATAATAATACGAATGAAGTCTATCTCAGTTTTGCCAAATGAATTAGCTGAAGTAGAAAAGTCTACATAAACTGACGAAAACTTTGTAATTCCATTGTCAAAAGAACCACAATCTCCCGCTAATGGAAAAGTTTGCAGATGTACTAGTTCAAGATTACAGTGTTGTAACTATAGAAAAAAATCGTGGAAGAGGTTGTCGTTGTTTCTACTGAGGCTCCTCCACAAAAACCCAAAGATGTTAATGACCTTGATGACTTTTGAGAATAGTGTACTCATCTGACTATTTTGAGCATATGAATATCAAACTTTTTTGGCATGAAGTTTTTAAATTCATTTATATTTTTAAATACTATTTGCTACTTGAAATATTTTTAAATTTATTTTTCAATGTTACTGTAAAGGTAAATTATTAAATGTTTATTTTAATGAATGTTGCTCTAGGACAATATTGTTTTGAGAATTTGTTCTAGAATCATATTTTCAAAAAATTAATAAATATTATTAAAATTGTTAATACATAGAAATTTTTTAATAAAATTTCAAGTTATTAATTATGATGTATGTTTAAGTAAATTTTTTTATAATTAAAATTTTTATGTTGTAGATCTAAATTGTGAAAATCTTTTTGAATCTGTACAAATTATCACCTTAAAAAATTTTAAAGTTTTTAAAAAATATTAATTTGAATTTATATTATATTCATGCAAAATTATTTCATACAAAAATATTTTTTTATTTTAGAAACCTGTTCGAGCAACTACAAGTGCCACGAGGTCAATTTATAAATCTGATTTCAAAAGAAAGAAAAGATACAAGAGAGACTTGAAATTTTCACCTATTTTGACAAAACGTCAAAAACAATTGATTACAAGACACGAGATTTGAAAGGTACAGTCCATGATTTGTTGTTCAGCCTCTTGCTTATATAAATTAAACAATAAAGAGATCGAAGAATTGCGGTCCAAATTTTTCTTGCGAAGTAAAGATAAAAAGAATTACTATTTGTGTATCATAGTGAGACTTGACAAAAACTGGTATGCATATTTCTTAAATGCAACAGAGGTTTGTCAAAAACCCTACAAAGCTGTTCATGCAATTGGAAGTTCATGCCTTCAAAGAATGCACACATGACTTCAAAAAGATTCAACATTGCAAGGATCATTGCAGGGTAGAACCGTGTCTTCAGATACTTTGAATGCTACGGCTTGGCTAAAGCATTTTGTGGATGTGCATGGAGAGAAATTACCAAATTCATTATATTTTCACTTGCCAGATAATTTACAAAATTGGAGATATTTTTAATGTACAAAGAGTTAGGTAAGACAAAAATTGTTGTCTATTTAAGTTACTCATATTTTCTTAGGATTTGAAAAAGAGATTTTGGTTTGGTGAAGATTTCTAAAAAATCATGAATGACAGTTTGTTCGACATGCGAGTTGTTAAAATCTGCCAAACAACTAGCAAAGACCAATGATGAGAAAGGTAAAAATTAATTTACTTTCAATACTTTAAAAACTTTATTCTTTTGCTGACTTTTAAAATTTCAAATCAGATTTCATGATTTCTAAGTAAAATTAAATCACTCTGAAAAGAATCTTTTCCTCTTTAAATCTCTAATAATATTTTCTCCGAAAATTTATTATAAAAACACAGCAAAAAATTAGAATATTAAAAAACTAATAGCTCATTGCAATTCTAGTTTTGATAATGGTTATTAATGTTCAAATAAAATCATGGATATTTTTAAACTAATAAAAAAGATTTCAACACACAATATTTCAAGAAATATAAACACAATTGTTTTTTAAAATAAAATAGAACTTATTACTCCCAAAAATCATCAAGGTCATTTACGTCTTTCTCTTTTTTTGGAGGAGCCACTGTAGAGTCAAGTGGCACATCTTCCACAACTTCATCGACAATTGTAACCACATTAAAGTCTTGAACTAGAACATCAGCAAACTCCCCTCACACACTTTCTCGCTAGCAGAAGGCTGTGGTTCCTTGGACAGGGAAATTATTGAGACCTCGTTATCTAATTAGCTCTTTCCTACTTCAGCCAATTCATGTGGTAATACTGAAAGAGATTTCATTCTCATTTTTACAAATTCAACTAAATTAGAATCTAAATCTACTACAGCAACATGTCTGCCTTTCTGAACAACACATGCTGCCGCTAGATAAATCTAAAATCCAATCAGCTGGGCAAGAAAAAATATCAATTAAATGATTGATTGATTGTTGTGGCTTTTGGTAGGGACAAGTCATGAAATTCGTCATCGGATTTTGAGTTTCCTTGTCACAACTAGATACTGGAACAAGTTTTCAAAACTTGTCAGCCCGATGGTGGTGTAGTGAAGCATGGAGCACTTGCCGTCTAGAAAATAATAACCAACGGTTATGTATTCTATTTCATTGCAAAGCCGTGCTCCACCCAAGTCTCTGACATTGGGCTTGTACCTGGTGACATGAAATATTTCAATCAAAATAAATAAAAAAATTCAAATTTTCTAAGTTAAAATAATTGCTTATACTAGATTTTAAAATAAAAATTTGAATTAAAGTACGAATTAAAAATTTGTTAAATTAAAAACTTACCATACAACATTCTCTATTCCTGCATTATAGAAAGTCAATAAAGCTTTCTGAACTGAAGCTGATTGCCAAGAGGAATGAAAAATAACAACTCTCCAAATAGGAGATGACGTGATTTCTAAAAAACTTTGCATGAAACTATGGATTTCAGTGAAATTGAAAGGAGAATCATCATTTAATGATTCCTTCATCTGAAATCCATATGGTATATCTGTAATGTAGAGAGTGTAGGGCCTTTTCTTTAAAAATTTGGAAATCTCTCTACAAACACTCTCCTCAACTATGTAGAAGCATGGTTGATCATCGACGCTTTTGGGGAGGTAGGTCTCTAATGGATCCTCCTTCACAATGGTCTCACTCGTGCTAGTCTCTTCCTGTCCCTTTTTTCTGCTTTTGCCTTCAGAATATGTCTCTTGAATTCTTTTGGAAGGACTTTATTTTTCTTATCTTTGGGGGACTGAAAAAAGAAGCAGCTATGCTTAGCATAGGAGATATAAAGTCTAAAACATAATCAGAAAAGAAACAATCTATAAATACTATGCTAAGCATGGGTGAAGTAAATACCATGTCTCTAGACAATATAAAAAATGGAGTCAAGGATTCATTTCTGCTGCTCAGAGGATAAAGCCTCTGGCACTCTTCGGAATCTTGACAATTAATCTTGTCACAAGAGCTTCTTGAACTTTCATAAACAATTTATGCCTACATTTAAGAAAGTGTAATGCTTACAAATCCTCATGATTAAGAAAATCACTTTAATATAAAAGTGACATAAAAACAAATATTTAAATTATGAATATTACCTCTAAAATTCTTTCTCCATTTTTGCTAGGGAGAGTTGACCATCTGCAACTCTAGAAAGAACACTTATTGTGAGCTTTGAAGAACTAATCCATGTTCTTCCACTCTGATATTCTCATTTATGTAGGGATGGGCTTCAGAGTTTGAGTAGCGGCAACTTTATTTTTTGACTTCAAGGCACCTTGAGTATGTTGGCCTTTTATCTGGAAGGTCACAAATTTTATCAACAAGGGCCCATATCTAAAATCAAAAAAAGTTATGATTATTTGATAATCAATTTAAGGAATATCAAAATAAAGCTCAAAATTTTAGTCTAATTAAACAATTAATGAAGAGGATGACATAAATGTTGACCAAAGCATTCCATGACAAGCATAACAAGAGAAATTACCTAGCTACTGCGAAAGGAAGTTGAAAAAAATTGTTGTATTCTGTAAGGCTCTGTGTAGGATTTTTTGAATCAAATGACAAGCTTGTCTCTTGAGCACAAAGTGCCTTGAGCTCCAATTGATTTACATCTCCAGCTTTGGAGACTCACATGTTTCTTGTGAAAAAACTCGGTCCTCTGTATGACAGTCATCTTCATCAGGTAGTCCTGATCAATATCATGATCCCACGCGAGCAACTTAGCTTCTTCCATTGTCAGGCCAACAAATGCAATGGCACTAACGTATGGAAAGAAGCAACATGGGGATATTCTTGGGACAACTGTTTTTGGGCTTGTAAACTATGTATGTCCCCAAGAACAAAAAAAATGATATGAATCTAAAACTGGAAAAATAAAAATTTGCAACACTGTTGCATTCTGAGAAATCTACCAAAACAACAAAAGAGGTTGCTATGGCTTGTGTATGATCTTTAAATTTTATTTTAAAATTATGTATATGTGTTTTGTTTGGTTCTCTGACTTCCATTGGCCTATCTCCTGTTATTAGGTCTACAGGTGGCCTATCACACTGATCAATATCCAAAATTAATGTTGTTTCTCGTATTTTTTGTTTTGTTTTATGAATATCTTCTCTTAATTTTGCTATTTCAGAACTGTCTTGTACGGGACGAATGGAAGCTCCAGGTGAAGACATTGAGGGTTCGCTAATATTTTTCTTAGTTTCAGTAACTAGCATAAACCAAAAAGCATGGGAAATGGAAAGAACAAGCAATCACAACAATAGCTCCTCTCTATTAAGCATGAAAATAGTGTACAAATGGTGCCTTTTTATAAAATGGGGAAGGCCCTTGCTTCAAAATCCTATTGGCTAATATTTACATTGATTCTATCCATTCATCTTGGACCCAGCTTGATCCAAGGGTCCACAAAAAGTACATTGAAGTTCACAAGATTCATGTGAGTCCCAATATGGACAAACTCTAAAAAGTAATCTCTAAGTTTAAAAATGACTTTGGGCCTCTAGTTCTATTTTAATTCAGAGGTCCAAGTCTATTTCATTTTATTTACACTTAAGCTTGCATGCTCATTGGGCCATGGGCTTATATGCGCAGGATGCCATGCCGTCGCAATGCATTTTATTGGTCGATTTTATTTATTTACGATTCGTTGGGAATACCTTTAACAGAGATTTCATTATTGGATCGAACCTTGGATACACCGATTACTTTTCCATTGAATGTGCTAATGGTAGCTTGGATATCAATGGAACCTATACCAGATCCGATTGAAAATGAACTCATTCATGTGAGTCATGCCTTGACTTAGATGACAATGTAGAGCTTATTGATGAGCAGATTCTAAATCATATGAATCCGACTAGATTTGGAGTGTGTAATATTCCTGATGAACCAACAATAAAACCGCCAAAAGTAGTTTTATTGAAGGAAGACAAGATCATCGGGTCAATGACGAAGAAACAAGCCAAGCAACATTATAATACGATCCTAAAATGGGAAAATCATCCTCAACAGATTGATTCAAAGAATGTGCCACCCTTATTGGATAAAGACAAAGGAAAAGTCCAGGATAATTTTACAAGTCAAAGTTCTAGCAAGACATCATCGTCTAGGAAGTCTTCACCTTCAAAGAGGAGTTTATCTTCTCAGAAGTCATCACCTCCACAATCAATTCCTGCTAAGAAGGCTAAGTGAAGATCCAAGACAAGTCCTTTTGACAAAGAACATGCAGATGTAGTCCAGCATGATATGCTCAAATATCTTAAATATTATACACTGGATGATGTGGTTATCATGTTACCCAAAGAACATCGTGAACCCGAAGAACCGGTGCCAGAATTGAAAGATGTTTACGATGGCCCAGCTAAAACACAGCCTATGAATCTTGCTGAACCAGGAGAACTAGAAAAATGAATCACAACTTAATCCTTAACAATATCAAGCACTCCAAACGTTACTTATTAAGTTATCAAGATTGCTTCGCATGGACTTCTCAAGATCTCAAGGGTATTTCGATGTCAGTTATTGAACACACCATACCTTTAGTACCTGATGCAGTTCCAAAGGTTACAAAGTTCTATCGCTGTAATTCTAATGTTCTGGATCTGATAAAGAAAGACCTTCAGAGACTGCTTGACACCGATTTCATTTATGAGATCAAGTATACATAATGGGTTTCACCGATTGTCATTATTCCTAAGAAGAATGGGAAATTGAGAATTTGTGTGAATCTCAAGGCTTTGAACAAAGTGATGAGGAATGATCACTTTCCATTATCTTTTACTGAAAGCATTTTGGACTGCCTTGCTAGAGCTGAAGCTTATAGTTTTATGGATGGATTTAGAGGTTACAACCAGGTTAAGAACGCACCTGCAGATCATCACAAAACAACTTTTGCAATAGAATGGGAAACCTATGCTTACAAAGTAATGTCGTTTGGACTCTAGAATGCACCAAGTTCGATCCAAAGAGTAATGCAATTTGCTTTTAAAGATTATCTACAAAAATTCCTTGAAATCTACTTGGATGACCTGGGAGTCCATAGCACAGATACAGACCACCTGGATCGATGGGAGAAAGTATTTGAAAGATGTCACAAGTATTAAATTTCTCTAATCTAGAAAAATGCTAGATATGGATTTCACATGGAGTTGTGCTTGGGTATGTGATATCGAGACATGGCATTGCCACAAATTATTCTAAAATCAAGGTTATTGTGGAACTGCCACCGCCGACAACAATTCATGGAGTTTATGTGTTTATGGGTCATGCAAACTTTATCGAATTTTTATTATTTTCTTTGCGGATTTAGCAAGACCTATATACAAACTGACTATTGTTCCTATTTGGACAGTAGAGGCATTAGAGGCCTTCGAAATTTTTTAAAAAGCATTGATTTCAGCACCAATACTACAGCCTCCATATTGGACAGTTGAGTTTTGTGTTCACACTGATGTCTCAAAATATACAATTGGATTAGTTTTGACGTAACCAGGTGACTATAAGAAGGACTATTCAATATGATTTGCAAGCAAACAACTTACAGATCCAGAGAAGAACTATTCAACAACAGAATGTGAAGCATTAGCCATGATTTTTTCTGTATGGAAATTTTGTCATTACCTCATGAAAACGTAGTTTGCATTTTATACGAATCACCAGCCACTACTTTACTTGGTAAACAAGACGTGCAATATTGGGCGTACTGCAAGATGGTTACTGTTATTGACTGAATTTGACTTTCGAATTGTGGTTCGAAAGGGGAAGCAACATTATCTAGTCGACCATGTTTTGCGACTAGAATCTGCACCAGTTAACTCTGAGGTGGATGATGAATTACCAGACGCTGTATTATTCCATGTAGAAGCAGTATCTGAGTGGGCAATGGATATTGTTGAGTACTTGACGGTAGGACAACTGAATGACTCTTTGACAAAAGTACAAAAAAGACAAATAATTCATAAGGCTCAACTTTATCAATTGATTGCAGGACAATTGTATCGTCATGGATCAGACAATATTCTACATAGACGTGTTTTACTGCATGAAATACAAGATTTAATCACGTTTTCACATGATGGCATGGGCGGAGGACACTTCTCTACAGATATTACTGTTCACAAACTTTTACAATCAGGTTGTTGGTGGCCTATGCTTCATAAGGACACATAAAATTATATTTCAGACATGTGATCTTTGTCAGCGAGCACGATGGCCTACTAGACAGAACTATGAACCCTTACATCCAGTTTTAACGCAAGCGCCATTTGAAAAATGAGGACTGGATTATGTTGGTCCTATTTATCCTACCGCACGAGAATTTCAGGCCCGATACATTATTGTAGCAACTGATTATATGACCAAGTGGGTTGAAGCCAAAGCTGTCAAAGTTGTTGATGCGAAATCTATGGCCAAGTTTCTCTATAAAAATATTATTATCAGATTTGGATGTCCGATTGAGATTGTCAATGACCGTAGTACACACTTTGTTAATCAAACGATAAAGTGTTTACTTTTTTGTTATACATAGATTTAGTACTCCTTAGTATCCTAGAAAAAATGGCCAAGCTGAATCTTCCAATAAGATTCTCTGCACTATTATGATGAAAACAGTTGAAGCGAGTTGATCTAATTGGGAACATAAACTGCATGCATCATTATGGGCATTCAATATTGCTTACAAAAGTAGTCCAAATCAAACACCCTTTCAACTAGTTTATGGTCAAGATGTTGTCATAAATTTTTGTTCAAAACTGATCAGCCAAACTAGTATTCAATGTAATGGACCCTCCAAATTTACCTATAAGTTGGCTGAATTCGATTCATTCCGTGAAGCTCTGGCCAACTTTTCCGGCGACCAAAGCTTTCAAAACTTTCAGTACTGTATTCTAATAGACACTCGCAGCTATTACTTTCAGTTTTTGTCATTTTCCATCATGTCTTCCACAGATACGTCTCAGTCATCATGTTATACTATTCATCGTGATGTCCCATCTGCAACGGATATCATGATCCTTCCTAGAACAAGCATGGTCACTCAGTGGATGACCCTTGCAGAGCCTCTGCTGACTGCGATGGGTATTCATGAGAGAGCCTTCTCAGGCAGAATAAACATGCATTTTATCATTCTTGCCTTTAGTACTTGGAAGGAGGAGAAATCCAAGTTTTACATTACTTTCCAGGGACTGAGGCTGAGGCTGCCCTTGCTACCATAGGGATAGCATCTGGTACCCAAGCCTCACCAAACCATAAGCAAGCCAAATCAGCTATTAAGACTTATATTGACATTACGAATGATTTGCACTGGACTAATGATGGCTACCTTCTAGAAGCCATTACTGATCTTGCCATTCACGCCGTTGCTCAGCTCCTTAACAATTTTCTGATGGTTGGCAACCTCAGGAAAGATCGAACTACTTCCCAAATTTTGCATATGATAGCTGATTCTCAAGCCAAGATAGCCAAGGCTCCTCTAGAACCATATAACTCGTTCAAGACCGTTTTTGAAGAGCTCAAACGATCCATCAAGAGCAAAGCAGCAATTTGCTGCTGGCCCTTTGTTATCACTCCTAGTAGCCTCCCACCGCCCTTGATATCAATAAACCCTTGCAAATGCAAGATGACCATATCAGTGTACCAAGGCTCTATTAGTGTGCTGCACTCATTTTCGCCCTACACGTTGATATGGTGGAGCTATGAAAAACCCATAACTTTCTATAGGGTATGCTCCATCATTACAAACCCATGCCCTTCCTGAACAAATTACGGTGGCAAATGATGGAGGGCACGACTTCTACCACTCCCGACAGCAACAGTCTCGCCTCCAAGAAGCACAAAAGATCCAGGATGAAAAGGCGTCGATTGGTGTGGGACCACCAATCCAATAAGGAGGGGGATAATGTTAGCAACTGTGCTAACACAGCGAAAATAAAAAGAAAGAAATAAGATTCTGTGGCATGTGTTTTGTAAGTCCACGCATGAATATCTGTCAATAACTTCACCCGTGGCATGTGTTTTGTAAGCCCATGAGTGGAAGCTTAAATAATAATAAAATAGCTTAACTTAGATTTAGAACTAAGACTTAGGAACTTCAAATTAGAAATATTTTATCTTAAGTTTTCCTAAGTTAAGAAACTTTGAAGTTCTAAATCCTAAGTTAGAAGTTCTAGAAAGGCTAGAAATAGATTAGTCCCATAAGCTAGTAGATACTTATGGAAGACCCTCCTTGCCGTAAAAGGAGAGGTATTTGCCTTGTAAACAACACTCTGAGATTATGCAAAATTGCTCTCTATTGAGATTATCATTCTATTTCTTTGTGTTTCCTTTGGAATGTGCATAGCTTGAGGGAAGGTGCTCGGGCCTCCTCTTGCCTCCTTTCATTGGCTTATTGGCATGTTTTTATTGTTTCATTTAGTTAGCCGCAACTTATCTTTCAAACCCTATGGGTGTTAATCTAGGTCTTAGTTTAGGAATCTTGCTAGTTGGATTTGCCTTAGCAAGGATTTTTATTATTGTTTCTAATTAGCTTTATTTTCGTTTCGGGCACTAGTTGGGTAAGCCTTAGTGCTCTCATCCTTGTTGATTCCTTCTGTATTTTTGCTGAAGCTTGTTGTAAAAACTTAAAAAGTGGACAAATCTCTATATCCCTATACTACACCCGTAAGAGCCATCGCACACACTAGAAATACTTCCAACACAGATAGATGGCACTTTGAGAGTCCATCAACATCATGCTTGGCCCTTCTTGTATCATTGGTGTGGCCTTTTCTTTGCAGTCCATCATGTGGTATCGCTTGAGTACCTTTCTGGCATATTCTAACTGACTCAAGTGCATTTCGTCCTTTGTTTGATCTCTTGTGATCTCTAGCCTGAGGCATTTTGTTGCTTCTCCAAGATCTGTGATTTCGTAGCTTTAAAAAATTTGACTCTTCGTGTCTTGGATCAACAAGGAATTTCCTATCATTAGGGAATCATCCACGAAGATTGTCAGTATCACAAAATCTTTTCCTACTCTTTTTATGTAGACATTACAATCTGGTTGTGTAGTAATGAAGTCTAGAGACTTCAAAAAACCATCGAGCTTCTTGTACTAAGCTTGTGATGCTTGTTTTAGACCATAGATGCAGCTCTGCAACCGACAGACATATTGTCAATTGTCGGAGTCTTCAAAACCTTCAGGCTGCTTCATGAAGATTTCCTCTTCTAGATCTCGTGGAGAAAGGCTATTTTCACATCAATCTGGTGAATTTCCATATTGTGCTATGTGGCATATGCAAGTAGTCTTATGCTTGTCATCGTGACCATCGACAAATATGTGTTGAAATAATCAACACCATATCTCTGCATGTAGCCCTTCATGACAAGCCTTGCCTTGTAGCGGCCAGTGGTGCCATCTGGTATCATCTTTTTTTGTACACCCACTTGCAATCGACTATTTTTTTGTTTTTTAGCAGTGGCTCTAATGTCCATGTCTCGTTTCGTCTCATCGACTCAATTTTCTCTAACATTGCCTACTTCCAGAATTATCCCTCTGGACTCTGGATAGCTTCTTGGTATGTTAATGGCTCTTCAGTGAAGTTGCAGTACTTGAACTACATGTCTTCACTCCATTGAACATTGTCAGAGTAGCGATCTAAAGGTCTTCTTTGTCTTGTTGACCTTCTAGGCTCATTTCGTCACTGCTCAAACGTTTCTTGTTCGTGGGATTGATCCTCTGCTTCCTGCTTCTCTGGAGTCTGTGACTCTGCATTCTGATTTGATGTCTGTCCTCGATCTCCCTCTTGAATGGGCAACAGTGTGAGGATCTCATGGCCTCTTTCGTCTTTTAGTCCAGAGAATGTGGACTCATCAAACTTCACATCTCTGCTCAAAACAACATTTTTCATGGTTGGATCATAGAGCCTATACACTTGTGTTTCATTCGAGTAGCCGACCATGATTGTTTGTTCTAATTTGTCATCGAGCTTGCTTCGTTTTTCTTTTGGAATGTGCTTATATGCTGCACATCCGAACACACGTATGTATGATAGGTCAAGCTTTTTACCTGTCCACATTTCGTATGGCATCTTGTTATCCAACATTATTGTTATTGATTTGTTCTGCAGGTGTACAGTTGTAGCTATTGCCTCATCCCACAATTGATCTAGCAACTAAGCCTATGCCATCATGCATCTGGCTCCTTTGACTAGCATTCTATTTTTTCTTTCGGCAACAAAATTGTATTCTGGTGTGTATGCAGGAGTGAACTGGTGTTCAATCTCTTGTTCTTCGAAGAATCTTGAGAATTCTTTGTGTTTGCATTCACCTCCGTTGTCAGATCTAAGGATCTGTATCTTTTTCAAGGTGTGTCGCTCTGCAAATGCCACGAACTTCTTGAAGGAATCAAACACTTCGAATTTCTTCTCCAAGTAGTAGATCATGGTCATCCGGATGTAATCATCTATGAACGTCAGAAAATACCTCAAACTTGAGAGCGAATCCATCTTCATCGGTCCATAGACATCAGAGTGGACGAGCTCAGAACTTCCTTGGCTCTTCTTCCCTCATGTGTGAATGAATTCTGATGTTGCTTGCCTTTCTGACAGAATTCCCAGAACTCAGTTTTCGGCCTTGAAATCTTGGGACCTATGACTATGTCTTTTTTGCTCATGTCATACAGGCTCCGCATGTTCAGATATACATTCTCCTATGCCAGAGCTGATCTTCATTTTCTGATGCATGTAATATGCTATCAGAGTTGCTGATTATTTTGGCCTGGTAGAGGTTTCCTTCTCTGCATCCGACCGTCAGCAACTTGTTTGTCGTTTTCTTGATCATGCGACATGTTTGGCCGTCGAAGAAAACCTGAATGCCAAGATCTGCCATCTTGGAGACAGATAGCAGATCTATTCTGAGTGAGGGCACATAGAGTGCACATGGCAGCTCTGCTTGGCCTCACAGTGTTCGCAGCTATAGAGTGTCGATGCCTTTGACATCGTGTCTGCTCCCATCACCTAGAATCACTGTTTTGTTATTTTTGAGCTCTCTGAAGTCGATCAAGATCTTCTTGTTCGTCATCTCTATCAACATCCTTGGATGACTCTACAACATTAGCTTTTTCAGCCTTGTTCTTTCTTTTTGGGTTGAATATGCAATCGTATGTAGAATGTTCCTTCTTCTTGCAGTGCATACAAGGTATTGTTGGATTGAACCAGCATTTGTTGGCCGTATGGCCTGGTTTGTGGCAGTGATCGCAGGAAGAAGATTGTTGATTCAAGGACTTCGTCTTCTCGAATCTTGGCTTGTTCTTCTTTTTCTTCTTTCTTTCGTGAAGAGAGCCTTCTCTTGATCATTGCTTCCCTCTCTTTTATCTCTCATCAGTCTCTCATCAACAACAAGACTAACTACTTTGTCGAATGTCATGTATGGTAGACTCAGTATGAGCATTCTCAGTGGCTGATAGGACGTCGGTAGAGCTTTCATGAAGTACATCAGCTGTTGTGGTGCTAGGACCTGGTGCTCCCGTCCTGATGTAGGGAGTTGAGCGAAGATCATTTTGATCTTCTCAATGTGCTGATCCAACTGGTTCCCATCCCATCGTATGGATTGTAGCTGATTGTGAAGGTGCATGACTGAAACTGCAGTCCTCACTTCATACTTCTACTTTAATCTTTCCCACGTTGCATGGCTACTTTCGCAGTCTTCAATCTGCATGAGTAGATCTTTATTTATGGACGAAACGATGATCGCCATTGCGTGCTCATCTTTTCTGATCCATTCATATCTCCTCGGGTCTCCCTCTGGAGGCTACACCTCTAAGAGTTCGGTCACCGACTAGATGCCTTAGTCTTTCAAAAGTGTTTTGATTTTGAATTTCCAGATTCTGTAATTTGCGCTGTCAAGACTGATTGCTACTCTTGTATGAATTGTTGTAGCCATATTGTGCTATCTAGTAAATTATTGCTTAGATATTGGTGGTGATAACTTGTGGGCTCTGATACCATGCCGTGAAAGCGAAACTGTTTCTTTTCGTATTCGCGAACGATTTTGTGTCTTTGAATTTTCTTTTTCGCAGAAGCTTCACAGGAACCTAGACATGCAACTGCACATCACAAAACACATTCTATTCTAGCTATCAAGACAAATGACGCAAGACAAGGAGATGCACGAAAATAGAGCAAATGTATTATGAGTTTAATTTTTAGAGTGACATCGTTAGTGTCTCGCTCGTTGGTGGAATGAAACTCTGCTCTTTTTGTTGTGTTTTGTTCATTGGCAGACTTTCACGCACAACTCTTTCGTTTCTAGTATTTTTCTTTTCTGCTCTACTCGCTATGTCTCTCTCTGTCACTTATAGAAATTCTGTCTATTCTCTTCTGTGTTTATGATCCAGAAAGGATAGTTTATGTTTCCACTGTGTGGAGTTTACAAGATAGCTAAACGTAGAATCAGAAGACTAGTTAACGCTAATCAACTAATCAGTTACTCTTCATCGTTGCCACTCATTTCAGCTAGGTGTGAAATCTATGACCCCAAGTCCGTTGAGCTGGCAGTTGGCATCATGAAAGATTCCCCTTCGTTTGTTTCGTTTCCTTCGTTTGCTTTCGCTCATTCCGTATCTTTTCATTTTGTGTCCCTTTGCGGTTTGCGGTCTTGGAGGTATGTTTACGATTCGCGAATCGTTCATCCTTCGAGTCAAGAGACGTTGAGAATCGTTCGACCTTCGATTTCTGTTCATGTTGCGGCAAAGTTGCAGGAGTTCACCATTTCTGACTTTTGAATGCAAATAGTCTGATTTTTCCAGAAATCCATCAACACCCCGCAAAACTGAAAATTTTCCAAATTTTTTTCGTTTTCAACCAAATTTGATCCTGTAAATTGCCATGGCCCTTTGTCATTGCTCTTTGCAAATCCCTTGCAAGCTTCATTGCGCCAAATGACTGTCCACACAGTAAATAACTAAGCCACCACCGATGATTTCCCCAAAAACAATAACAACTACAATATTTTCTGTGAATTCTCCCCAGAATCCACCTATGACGATCATTCAGATCCTCCCCAAAGCTCCGATCGAAGGAACTATCTAGACTGCCGATACCCTGTATGGAGTCCTCTCTCCTGAGACACTTTGAGTGCTATTTTTCAAGGTGAAAGATGCTATCTCATAGCTCCACTGAATCGCGCATATCTACAACACCCTGACGCTCTGATACCAAGTTAAAATTCCAATAGAATTTAGTGTAGTATGTAGATCACATCAATCCATCACCATAGCCACTCCTCACAAGCTCTCAAAGATGGCACAACAAAAGTTAACTAAATACAAAGAAACATTGTACATATAGAGTATTCACAAACTGTATAAAATTGGCTTGCCACATCTAAGATCGAGCCTAGTATGGCCGAATTCGACCGACAAACTTGGGACATGCCCCCAAGTATAACAAGTACTATAAATAACTCTGTACAGACTAATTTTTCCTGTGTGTGGCTACTCGGCTAACCCAAGTAGCAAGATACAGAATCAATGCCCGATCAATATATCATAACAGGTCACGTCCTGATCACAACCATATACAATAAAACAAATAAACTATACACTAATTAAATCATCAATTTCAACACACATCGTTACAAAGCCATTCGCATTTGAGCTAATCTCCATCTCATCTCTCTCTCTTTCTCTCTTCTCTTTCTTCTTCCTCTATCCTCTCTTTTCACACAAAATTATGATGAAGTTAGTTAGGGGAGTAGAGTTAGTGTGAGTAGTGTTAGTGGAGGTAGAGTTAGATGCAAAGTAGAAAACTAACTAAAAATAGCATCTATGCATAGCTAGGTTATCCAGTGAACTAATCCTTGTTGACAGGCGGGAGGGCTATACTACGCAAGATCTTCGACCCTACAATCTTGCTCAAATTTGACTGATTATCTTGTTGACACATACATCCTGCTGTACAATCAATCGTTGCAAGAGCTTCATTCCGGTTGACGATATCCGTTTGAGAATCATTATGAACTCCCAAATTTTTCTCTAGTCGGTCACAAGTATGATCCATTGTTGATAAATCATCATCTCCTTTTTGAACCATTGGTTTGATAGTCCAAGTTGTAGGATCAACCTTGACCGCACGTTCATGATTTTCAAAAGTGATTTTCCCAGTATCCCAGTTATGAATTATTGTGCAACTCGTAACCATGGGTGTCCCAATAGAACTCGGTAGACATTTGGTGCTTCTGGTAAGTCCATTGCTACGAAAGTAATGGTGAATTGTACTCCGACAATTCTGACAGGTATATCTTTAGCCATTCCTCGTGGACAAACTATCATTTGATCAGCTAGCTTAATGGCAAAAGTCACAGGTTTTATTTTTGTAAGGCCCCATTTTGCACATAGCTTTGTAGAAATTAGGTTAACTCCCAAACCGCCATGTATCACGGCTGCTTTATTAGAAAATTGTCTATGCTGTATCGGTAGGGTGATATTTTTTTGTTCACTTTCCCAAGCTGCTCCGACATGGAGTAGTCCATTAGATTCTTCAAATCTAGCACAAAAAAGTGGCTCCTGATGAACTTCTAGTTCAACTTGAGTTAAGTTTTGCGCTAATACTTCTTTTTCTTGCGTAATCTTGAAGGGTTCTTCGTGATGATGCAACTGAGCATTCATATTTGTATGTGAATTTTTCGGTGACTATAATGGTGAAGAACGAACTTCGGCTATTGCTCTAGCAGCTTCAAGCTTCTCTTCTTCTTGCAGATGTTTAATCCATTGCCTCATATCCTAATATCTTCTTTTTTCTGCATGAAGATTTGGATAGACTCCAGATGTTGTTGGTAAATTAGTTAATGGTATAGAATTAGCAAGTACTAGATCTGCTACCGGTTCTTTTTGCTTCTGTGCTCTGGTGACCACCATCAAGGGTACCACTTGGTTTATATTGAGCTACTGATCTTTGCTTGATTGTTATCAAATTTACAAGAGCTATAGCCAGTGGTGGCTTCAGCTTGTTGGACTTTTCTCATAGCAATGCCCATAACCACAGTCGAGACAGAATGGTACAAACTTTTCTTTATTTGGACATCCTACAACTCTGTGATTTTCTCCACATGCAAAGCATCCAAGTGGTGCTCTGGTCTAGTTTCTAGATGCTTGTTGTTGTGTGGCAGCATAAATAGCATAGTGGTTTGAAGATGCACCTTCTTGATCATTACCATAGTTCCATTGCTCGACACTTCTATAAGGTTCTGGTTCCATCAAATTGGTAGGAGGAGTGGGGTGCTTTGGTGGGGCAAGTAAGGCTAATCATCCAAGAGAAGATTGTCGAGGTCTAGCTGCCGGATTTCCTCCATAATGTGGTTCTCGATATCCCATTTGAGCATACCGTTGTTGAATTATTCGAGGATTGAAATTGCAAAAAGCAGTCTCATGATCAGACGAATTACACAAATGGCATATATTGATTTCCATTCATTTTTTCAATTGAGGACACTCATTCACTATGTGATTTCCTATACAAATAAAACACCAGACATTTTTCTGGTAGGAAAAGTCTTTGCAAACTTCTCAGGTTCCTTGTTCGCTTGTCCATTGAAATCTTCCAATGTTTTGATCTTCTCATCAAATTGTGACTACAACTTTTCCATTTGTTTCTGCCAGTTCTTCTCGAGTTTCTCGAACTCATTGAGTATCATTTCTGCAGTAGCATTGACATTCGTTGATGCAATAGTGGTGGATGTCATAGTGGTCTGCCCTACTGTATAAGACAACATACTAATATTTGGCTCATCGTCTGAATCTTCATCCTCCTCCCGAATTGCATCATCCATAGCATTTTGCAAAAGTGCATACTCATTATGGCGTTTCTGATCTTTTTATGTAGACTTCACAAAAATCACATAATCATGGCATTTTTGTTAATCAGCTCAGGTTCGCACTCAGATCTGAGGCGTTTTACCCATTCAATGTAATCTCACACCATTTTCTGCTTTCCAATTTTAATTTTACTTAAAAGTAAGAAAGGGTCTTCCATAAACTTCTGAGATTTGAACCGTGTGATAAGGGCTCGTTTAACAGTCTCCGAATCTATATGCTCAATTTCATCTTGATTATAGTACCAATCTTGTGCTGCGTCTGTTAAGGCCATAGGAAAAAAAGTTTATCCTGGGGAAAACTTTCGCCATAGACCTCACAAGATTCAGAATAGATATGAAGAAATCTAACTAGATCTGTTAATCCATTATATTTGGGTAGATCCAAATGGGGTGCTCTCCTAACAATGATTGTATTGACTTTTTGAGGAGCACCTCCAGGGACAGCCATCTTTATAGATTAAATCAGGCAGACAATGAGATTGGATCTAGATTTTCAATCAAAATCGAAGGTTGCATTAAATCAAAATAGGATACATCCTCGGATAGTTGATGCCACATTAAGGTTTGTGCATGCCAAGATATGTATATTCAAGAATCTAGTTACATTCTTGAATTGGACAAACTTAATCACGAGCCAGAAGAGAAGAGAAAAAAGAGCAGTCTGCCAGAAATCATGGAGCGTGCACGTGATCTATGGATCTCATTGAGTCGACCATGCTTTGTTAGAGGAGTAAAGCTAAATCTTGAGCAACTGAAATAGATGAGAGCATTTTATTTCGGTTTGTGCGGGATCCTTGGTAGTAATATTGTTGGATCTTTGTTAGAACAACACATGATTACATCGTTATATGACAAATTTGAGGAGTACACAATAGTAGTCTTTTGTTCAAACAAAACATTCAACAATTTCATGCAAGTCATGAAATTGTACGTGAATGATCAGATCTCCTACAACGAACCTACATTGGGATCGAGGAAGAAGGTTGTTCAGATGTTTGAGGTATATGCTGGACGTCATGTGCGATCGTATCCTAAAGAAGCTTGTAAATGGAGAATTATATTTTGGAAGGAAAAACAAAGAAAAACACATTGATGAAGGAGTTTACTTGATGATTTGTGAGATGGCTGCAGTAAGTGTTGTACAGTATTTGCTTACTACAGAAGAAGACTTGCCTTCATATGTGGATTACAACAAAGAGAGCATAAAACAACTCTCAAAAGTTATTGACTCGACCTTTTGTAGCACACTATGGCAAAGACAAAGGTATAACCTCAAAATTGATTGGTGTTATACCTAAATCCTTGAGAGCAGCTGTAGAAAATATAAAACAAAAATATCTTGCCACCCACAATATTGAGCATAACACTGGGACCTCTAGTAATACCGAATGGAGGTTTTCTTGTAAAGTAAAAACTTCAAAAAAATGAGGAGGCCATCTATTGTGGAACTGAAGAATCAAGTTTCATGACACTTCCTTCTTTGTTGTGGGAGTGTCCCACATTGTATATATTTGATAACTTGGAGTCTCTAGATTTCAGTTACATTTTTTCAATGGTGTGCCATTGTTTGACAACTCTCACTTGAAGGTTACTATGAGCTGGCAACTCCTTTGAAAGAGAACAATATAATTGTTCCGAACTTGCAGCCTATTCTATTTGTTCTCTACAATGCTGAGTCTTTGAGTGATGTCAGTGAGTGCGTGCAAAGCAAATTCAAACTCTTGAGATTGTGTTTCGGAGATAGTGAAAAATCGGCAAAACATTTTGTGTCATGTAAGCCAGATCACAAAAACAAAGCAAACATTGGCGAGGTGTGAGCAGCATTATTGAATTCTTTTGTGCTCCAAGTTGGTCTGTGTGCTTATATAGAATGTCATATTGTGTGGAAGAGCTCATGAACAACATTGGTTGAACTATATTAACTATCGATATTCCAAAAAATATAGATATGACTCAGTCCTTTCCAACGCATCAAGACCGTTTGGAATCACCTCCAGATACAGATTCATCTCAAGACTCAAGTTCTGGGTATGAGGAATTTGATGAGGGAGATATGGATATAAATGTAGAGACATTATAGTTTGTGTTGGTGGTTATGCCTAAACCATAAAGGCAAGTAAGTACTTAATACCTCAAGCAATAGGAGTTGTTACTGCTAATTTTGACAATATAATAAAGGAATATGGCTTGAAAAAAGATTTGTGATTAAAGTGTCATTTCTTGATGAATGTTATATACTTTTTAAATGATTTGAAAAGGACTTTTAACATATGATATGCATATGGAAAGTTTTATGATATTTTGTGTATGCTTGAGTTTTATAGTACACAATTGTGTCATACCAAATTGAAATGTGGTTCATATACTATTAAATTATCGAATTTTTTTAATTAAACAATGTCTCAAAATTCTCAAGTCCATCTTTGAAAATGGATTTGGCCAAAGTCCAAAACTAATTGATATTATGTTGTCTTTGTTAATGTGGCGTGGCAGCGGTGGATCATGATAGTTTAAAAAAAACAACTTCATGCCCGAGTAGTTGAGTCTGATTGTTCTCGTCCATGTCCGATAACTCGTCTTGGACTTGGCTTATAAATGCCCAAGTGGTCGGTTTTGTCCTCATCCGATATGTCGGCCTAGCCCAAAAGAGAAAACTATAAGGAGAGACAAAAAAAAGTACTAAAGCTTTGAAGTAGAAACTTAAGGTTTCTGCACGGATGCATTGGCGATAGTTGACTGTATGGCTAGGCATGCTTGTCAACCTGATTCAGATCTAGAACCCAACACATTTACACCCAAGTGCCATACCACACGCCAATTACTTTTGAGGTGAATATGATCAAGGTAGCATGGCTGCCTACATAAACTATTGAGAACCCTGTGGACAATGATTTAGTCCCTTGGCAACATGCTTTTATTAACAACAAGGAGACTGAGCTGACCGATGAGCAAGTCTTGCAACATATGGACCCAGATCACTATGGAATGAAAAAAGTACCAGGTCAGCCACCTCAAAGATCGGCTATGGCGAAAGTTTTTAAGATAGATCCACCAAAGTCGCCAATGACTAAGAAAAACCAATTGAAACAATGCCAGAATTAGGTGATCTGATGGAGCGGTACAACAACCACGGTGGATATTGATATTTGTAATCACGAGGCAAATATCAACCCAGTTACCAAGATAGACAACAAGGATGAATCCAATCACGTGAACAAAAAAGAAAAAAAGAAAGTGTACTCCTTAAAGTCAATCCAGCTAGAACTAGATACATCATCGACATCACAAACATCTGGAAGTGCGAAGATTACAAGTTGAGATAAGATCAACATGTTGAAGGAGGGATCCCGCCGAATGCCAGTTCACGAGATGCTAGAAGCCTTCAAGAATCATACCTTGGATGACATGGTAATCATGATGCTGCAAGCACAAAGAGAACCGGATCAAAATTAGGAACCAGCAGAACAAGCTTTCGAAGGACATGCGCATACACAACCTATGAATCTAGCTAAACCAGGTGAAAAAGAGAAAATCGTACGTGTGAGAGAACAGTTGGGGCCCAACATATCATACCCTTGGTGGATGGAGAAATCCCCAAGGTGAGCCGCTACTATCACTACAATCCTAACTACACTGAATTGATCAAGTATGTTGGAGTGTTTGAAGATCCCAAGGCAATCCTAACCCTAGTTAATAAGTGAGAGGGATTTGGCACCCTATGTGTGTAAGTCCAACCTGATGATCACATAGTTATTTGATAAATTAGAAAGCCAATAAAAGGACTTTAGGCCTTTTTGTGAGACTTTTAATGTCACAGGGCCTAAATGTCAAGCTAGTAAATAAAGTTGGGTTTCCCTCCAGTTTGAATGGTTCCCACTCTTGTTTTAAATTTGAATAATTATAGAGACAAAAATGGACCAATAGGATTCAGAGGCCAGGGTCCTCCTCTCTACTATAAAAAGAGACCAACTCGAGTTTCCTACACATGTACATATCTTCATTTCAATAAAGTAGATTGGTTCTCTTGTGAAATGAAATTATGAATGTCCTTTGTTCTCTATCACTTTTCCTCCATCTCTTATGCTTTTATTGTGTTTGTTAATTGTTGGATCTGATTGTTAATGGGATTGCATGTTTTTATACTTTTTATAAGATAGAAAGGGAGAGAGCGAAAGAGTAAGCTATTTTCATTGTGGATCGTAGTGTTAATGATTGTAGTGTTAATGCTTAGGGTTAATGGATGTTAGAGTTAGATGTGAATCTTTCATTCATGCTGAAATCTGAACTATGCTATTGCTCTCATGGGAAAGAATCTACATGTGACAACTAGCTTCATCTCCTCGATGCTAGATTGATTAGATCTTGAGTTGAGGATAGGCAAGGAAAAAAACCCACAACAATTTTGGCACCATTGTCGAGGAGCTACACCAATTTTTCAGTTTGCAACATGTTTGTTGGATGGTTAGTTTGCATTAGGCATCTTGTCATGGCATTTACGGTTAGTTTGGGAGTGATTTTGCTTGATTTGAGTAGATTTGCTTTTTTGAAATCTAATTTGATTATGAAACAAAGAAAGCTATTCTGATCACCAATCTTAAGATCCATTTGAATCTAAGATATCAGAAAAAACAACAAAAATCTGTTAAATCTGCCAGATTTTGGTCAAAAGGAGACAAAAATTGTCATCATAGCTGATAATTTTTTGTCCTCTTTCTAAAAAAAAAAAAACGAGTTGCAGCACCTTCGATTTTGATCATAGAACCTTCAGTTTGAAGGGTGAATAATCTTTCCCAGCAGATTTCCAGAAACATTAGAAAAACCATCAAAGAAACACAAAAAATCACCAAAACCCTAAAAATACAGAAAAAGGACCTTCACCCGATTCACTGTGCATAAGTGTGATTCACATCTATCTACTTCTAGGTTGGCGAAGAATAATATTAAACATAGAAGATTTCTCAGAGGATTAGTTGTCATATTGTCATTTTTTTGCCAAAAAACTCTCTTTTTGTAAAAATACTAGTTTCACTCTTGATTCTTTTCCAGAACCTTCGCCGAGTTTCCAAATTATTCTATTTATAGTAAATTACTATTTTTGAGTTCGACGAACATTCATCCTATCTAGATCATAGAAAATCTTTATTTTTACTTTCACCAAACTACAGATTTTGTGTTTCTGTGTGCCAGAAACCTTCGTCGGTTTTACCCTTGCTTTATTTGTATCAGATTCTAAGTCTGAGAGTTCAACGAAGGTTATTTTCTAAGAATTTGTCAAAAAAACCTGATTAGAGAGTTTTATCAAAAATAGCACTATTGAACCTTTGCCGAGTGAATTTTTTTCCTAGGGAAGCTTCGCCAGTTCTATTTTTAGGTTCGGATTTTTCAGATCAAGTCCCTGTCAGATTTTGGGTCAAATCTGATACAGTCTGATTTGATTCAGAAAAATTTTTCACTTTTGAGAAGTATCGATTGGTTGAATTTCGAAATCTTTTTCACGATATAGAAATCTGATTCTTGTCAAGTGGAAGAGATCTAGCGGATTCCATGCCAAGTCACCGATATATGCATATGTGTTTAAAAAACCAATGTCAAATAGTAACAAGGTTTGGATCAGTAACATGACAAAAATGAATTTCAAAATAGCAACATGTTTGGATCGTAAACTTGGGGCAGTGAGTGGACTCAACAATAAGCAAAAGAATGTGGATTGTTGAGGTGTCATTGAGAAGAGAAAAAAAATACATTTTAACATGGATTGATAACATGGACGAAACTCGATGATAATATATATATATAGAGGTTCTTTCCAGAGTCACTCAAGTTTTTAAAAATTTCGTCGCTATAGTCACTCTCATTTCTCTTCAGAAGTAAGCTAAGTTTGGTCGCTCATAGAGACGTGCTCTTTAGAGTCATTCTAGTTTTCAAACTTTTAGTGACGTTGACTTAGATTTTCTTTTTTCTAATACCTTTTTGAGAACATATTTTTGAGAGCATTGTAGATTATCTCTATTAACATATTCCAAATATTGTATGGTAATATTCATTGTAAATACTTTATCTTGAAATTTTTTTTATCTTGTAAATAAGATAGCAGAGGCCTTTAGTAGCCACCTCAAGTAAATTTTTATTTTGCAAGTTTGAGGAGGGGATAAATCTGAACTCATTTTTATATGTATAAAAATGGTCAGAGCTAAAGTTTGGCCAACTCATGTTTTTTTTATGTAAGAAGAAAAGATCTGATTGATTGTTTTTTAATGCAAAGACGGTTCCACTCAGATCCATCACAAATACATAGTAGCAATAGGAATCAAACAATTCTATTCAGATCCATCACTAATATATAGTAGACAATTCTGCCTAGAACCATCGTTGATACATAGATAATGAATCACTTGGATTAGGCAATCTGTAGATGAGCAACCATTGAACGACAACATTGAATCTGACGAACACTAAGTGGAGCCCCTGAAGTTGAAGAACAATAGCCAGTTCCACAGGCAGTGCAACTGGATCCATCTTGATCAAGGGCCACATCATTGTTCAGAAGACCAATCAGCATCGAGGACCAGATTCAGAGCTTTTTAGCGCAACATCTTCATGAGTCCTCGCATGGTGGTTGGGTCCTTAAGTTTAAGACTTCTGAAATAGAGGCCGACAAGGAATTGGATAAAATACCCCCATTAGAAGAGCAGCCGGCTTGGAGAGTTACAGTTTTTGAGAAAAATCCAGAATCTATCAGGAGTTATGTGGCCAGCCCTCGCCAATTGCGCGTAGATCCATATTATGTACCAATGTCGCGCATAAATAAGTGGAAGGATTTGGGATTGGCCATGGAGAAAATTACTATCCATACACCAAACTGGCCAATCATCCACCAACCTTATAGTTGAGAAATTTCAATGGACTTTCACAGGGCACTACAAGCATATCAGCAGGAGTATATACACTCTCCTAATCCGATAGTGAGGCTATTGAAAACAAATCTGTATTTTAATTTATAAATTTGTTGATAATGGGACTCTGTTGGCATCCATGGTAATGCGATGGGATGATTGTCTTTCTTCTTTTGCATTCAATCCAAATAAGCCAATGCCTCAGAGAGCATTAAGGATCAGTTGCTGGTGGCTAGAAGACTATATTTATGTGCCGCAATGGGAGGCTCCTGGGAATCTCAATTCACATCCTGGACAACTTCAAAGTGGATTGTTGTAGCCCACCATTGTTTTTTGCTGCACAATTTAGATTTCAACTTTGCCCGACTCGATATAGAGAAGGTACAATGTCATTTAATAAAAATTCGATGAGAAGCAAATAAAAGCCCACAGTAGTTGCATCTTGCAGGTGTTGGGGGATACTGTAGGAAAGTATCCCCAAGTCCAACCCGATGACCACATAGGCATCACACAGGTCATCAAATAACTTGGGGTCTGCAAACCTTTTATTCACCCAAGTCCACATAAGGTATCCCCAAGTCCAACCCGATGGCTACATAGTTATTTGATTAATTAGAAAGTCAATAAAAGGACTTTAGATGGAGTTGTCAGTTTGCATCAACTTTATTTGGCTATCCCCGGCAACGGTGCCAAAAATTGGCATATGTCATGATATACCAACATAGAATTGCTATATCTATGTAGTATTTAGATGGTTCCCCTAGGAGATAGCACTTAAAAGCTGATAAGTTGATGCTATATTGACTTATTTCGAAACGAATGGAGTCGAGTGCTAAGCTGGTTGTCAACAGACATTCTATAAGTAACCAGTATTAGTTGTATTGTGGTGTGTGTTGATAAATGAATTCCAAACAACAATCTTCCTCTATCAAACCGAATGAAAAGCATTCTTCAAATGAAATGTTATCATGATATGTGGACCACCTTGCCCTCTTCTTGTAATTTTGGAGTACTAAAATTGACTCCATTCTCACCTTCGAATCCATACATTAATGATCACTCTTTAAAATAGTGTTGGCCTCTTCTTTCATAGCCCAATGGATGTTTTTTGCCTGATTGAACAAAGATTTCACAAGTGGTAATAAAAAAAACATTTGCTTGGCAACCTACACTGATACTTTCTCATCGGTAGTCAAACATACATCAATTCACTTAGAAGAAGATTTATTCATGGACCAACCACTTGGTTTTGTAAGCCAAAAATATCCAGATTACAGATGTCATATGAATAAAAATATTTATGGTCTCAAACAGGCAACAAGACAATGGTATAGAAAGAAGGACGAAGCACTACGTTCTATAGGGTTCAAACCTCTATTTGTTAAATCAAATGTCTATATCGAATATGTCCAAAAGAAATAATCATTTTAGCTGTTTATGTTGATGACATGCTTATCTTCTCAAGAAGAAATAAGTTATTTTCAAATGTCAAAAGAGACATTTCTAAAATATTTGAGATCGTTGACCTAGGAGAAGCTAAAATCTATCTAGGCTTGCAGATCGTGAGAAACTTTGAAGGTGGTAAGTTGTATCTTCACCAACAAAAGTACATTCAAAAGATCATTGAAAACTTTAACATGCTCGAATGCAAAGGTGTGCATACTCCCATGATACCTGGAATAATACTGAGCAAGGCAGATTGTCCGCAAGCTCTCAAGGAAGAAGAATGAATGGCCAAAACACCCTATCGTAGGCTGATTGGATCATTGTTATATCTAACAGACCACACCAGACCTGATATAGCGTTTGCAATATACAGGCTGAGCCAATATAATCAAAACCCAGGATTGTTACATTGGAAGTTGGAAAAGAGCGTACTACAATATCTCCAGAAAACAAAAGACTATGGACTGTGTTATTCAAAGAAAGTTGGATTTCACATTGAATCATACAGTGACGCAAGCTGGGCATCCATGAAGGATGATAGCAAAAGTATTGCAGGAGGTTGTCCTCTAGCATCTGGCGCAGCCATACTCTGAATTAGCAAGAAGAAAATAGCTATAGCTCAATCTTTCTGTGAAGCAGAATATGTAGCAGCAGCCAAGATGGCAAACGAGCTGATCTAGATTAAACAGATATTGGAAGGATTTGATGAATCTAGTTCTGAACCTTATGTCTTGTTAATGGATAATAGTTCAACAATCTATCTTACGAAAGATCTTGTATTTTGCTCGAAAATTAAGCACATAGTATCAAGTATCATGTGATTCAGGACTTAGTCGAGAAGAAGATACTGAAGATAGTCTTCATACCCACAGAGGAAATGACAACTAATATCTACCGAAGATAATTGGGATTAATTCAATTGCCACTTTGAGAGAGAGCTGTAGAACAATTGATTAGACATATCTTGATTCTACCAACAAAGCACGCAGTTTACTTGACAAAGGATGAGAAAGAAACGGACGCAAACTCGAAACTTTTCTATTCGTGACCAACTCAAAAGATTCGCGAAACAGTGTCTTGGTCAAGCCTCAGATGTCACGACTCCAGTTAAAACCTGCCACGTGTCTACTATGAGCCCAAATGCCAATTACAAGTGCGGGATGTGTGATCATCCAAAAACAAGAAGTGTAAATTCATTGATCTCAAAACATCTACTTATACTTTAAGTTCTGCTTTTAGCGCACAGTTATATATCAAAATCAGTGACGTGTCACAATATTCTCTAAGCTACAAACTTCTTAACACCGGCCACTAAAATGATTTTCTTTTAACAACTGCCACATCTACTTTTAAAGGTTAACTAACCCTGAGTTGAATTGCACTTGTCACCACTCTAGATGTGTACCTCGAGTGGGTCATGTAAAGGCATTAGTATTTTGAAAGGGTTGGGTGCAACAACAGAAGACTGACCCTTAGACTGACAGTAAATGCGCAGCATTAAGCTTACTGGTTACAGTTTGTTCCTGATTCTTCTTCTTTTGCGGAACACGAGAAGGCTCTAGAGATGAATGCCTGCAAATTTGGTTTCTGTGAAGACTGACGAAAGGAGCCAACCACTACGCTAATACTAATGCAGCAGGAGCCGGAACTTTTTTTTCCACAAAAGCTGACATCTACTCCAGTCAGTAGACGTAATAGCATCAGATTCACCAAACATAACGCCAAATAAGTAGTCATGACTCATCACAAGCATCACTCTCATGTAGTAGTGTCTTTGATAAGTTTGTATCCTTCTGGATCTGTCAACATCTCACTTTGAGACTTGCAGGAGGCTTTGGAGGTCATCTCCACCATGCATTTAGCTCAGACCTCCTTTTAGAATGTTCTTGCCTTTTGGTAGTTACATTTGAGAGAACATATCTTACCACCCACGCTCATAAAATGCTTGGAAAAGCCACACCGTAAAATTTATTATTGGGCCGTGCAAACACAGTTTAATGGGTTTCAGTTCAGTGAGATAGCATACTTTAGGAGTTCGAACTTCGGATATAGAACAACTACCTGTATTGTAATTTTAGGACGCTAATTAACACAGAGATCGCATTGCCATTGCATAATCCTAAACAAATATCGCATCGATTCTGCTTGTATATCATGCTACGAAATAAAATTATGCTGCTTATATATATTAAGTTTGCGAAATAAAATCAGCACAGCAGCCGTGCAGGTCTATATTTGGCATCTGGTATTGATGTTATAGCCTGCAAAACAAGAGCTGCCGGTACATGACGCTGCAGTGCTGCACGCACCCACAGCCATTCTTCACAACTTCTCACAGAGCAGCTCCCGTCATCTTCAAAGCATAATAGAATACCCATTTGCATGCGAAAAAGTTACTGAATCTTCCAACAATACAAGAACTTTCAACTGACAAAACTGGAACGACCAGTTAATGGCAGGAGACAAGCATGCAGCTTTTAAACATCGTCCTTTGAACACTACTGTCTGAAAGATATTCCATGATCCATCATGACCTCATGTCCAGTTAGTACAATGGTCTGGCAATATGTACATTGTATACATCCACCTTTGGTGAATCCATAGTACATAGTACATACCTATTGCCTACTCTCAGCCTCTCAGCCTTTCAGCTCCCGAAGCCCAAGATCACCAGCTAGCAAACAGTATTCAAATTCACGTGCATGCATCAAGAGTTCACTTACAGTATATGCTGTTTGTTGTTTCCGTGTCTCTGGTTCTGCATGATTTGCTGTTCCCAGTGGGCATTTGATTCGAGAACTTTCTGCTATTCATCTGAAAGACAGCAAACAACCAACTTCCTATGAGCCATTAGTTTTCTTGAGAGCCGAGCAGCTGTAAGATTTGCAAGGGCCCAGCAATCAGTGAGGTAATTTTCCGTGTCTTTCTTTGATCACCATATTATATATAGTATATATGTGTCAACGCTATATTTGTATGTCAACAACACCCAGCTGGTATGCATACATGAGCAATAACTTCAACTGCCGATAAGGAAGTGAGATAGGCGAAGGCTAGAGCCATCCAAAAGGAGCTGAATATTGTGATCAAATCAAGGGTGTAGCTGTTACAAAGGGAAATGGTCTAATTTATATTAACCTCCATGGGTGGTAAGGGTCATTTGAGAAATTAGCATGAGAGCCCACAAAGAAAAGAAGTATGAATCTTTGAAAATCACTTAACCACATACCGCACTACCATGACTTCTCAAATGGCCCATACCAAAGGTCTCTAGAAATACTATTCTCTTCCGTAAACTTAAGTTACTCTTACCCACCACAATTGTCTGATGTGCTGTGAAATTAGTTTACCTGTAATGAAAACTCTTTACGGCCATTTTTTGTATAGTGGACTTTTATGGTTTATGGGGCACATATATTTTATGACGGTCACTTTTTAACCTTGGAATGAACTTTCACTCCTTATTTTTAAATATGGAAATCCTTTGCGAAACTAAGTATTCACAAGCTACACGATATTGAAACACCAATAGAGTGCTCTATTGGTCAAGAGCTTCATAACTTCATGACTGTGGAGAATGGAGATATAGAGACTACAAGATGGATGATGCTCTTGAGAAAGTATCAAGGAAGCTGAGCACAAAGTTCTCCACAACTCAATCTGAATTAGCACAGAAAGATCAGGAGTTGATCAAAGCTAATGCAGATTGTCCAGAAAGAGTAAAGAACTCGAAGAAGCTCACATTGACCTGACAAAGAAGGATACAACCCTAGAGGAAGCCAAAGGCAGATTTGTACTCTAGAAGCGCTAGAAGCAATGCAAGACCAATCGAACCAATTCGAAAATGAGAACGTGTTGCTCAAACATCAAGTTCAGACCTAGCTCAAATGGCAAAAGGTTGCAAACAGTAATACTAGTTTTGGATGGGGTTTGAAAACTAGCCACCATTATAAATGTTCGGAATACAAGGAACTAGTGATGGTAGCAGTCATAGTGTTTAATCGTAATCGAGAGCAACAACATAACGATCAGGAAAGCAAAAGTAAAAGTGAGAGAGAGAATGAAAAAATAGAAGTGTTTGAAGTGTTTAAGGTATTAATGGTATTTCGGCAGACTTGACACGTATCAATTGGAAGTGTCCCTCATCAATTAAAGGTACAAACTTAAAAATAAAATGAAATAGTCCTAAAAATAAATAAAACAAATACAACAAATGTTTCGCATAGTTCACAAGAGTCGAACTTGAAAACTTAAATTTCAGACTACGAAAAGAAGAATTTACGCTGCTGGTGAAAACAATTATATGTGTTGATTTCGCCCACTTGTCGGCTTTTTCGCATTTTTTAATGTGACATCTCGGGTGTCGCATTTTTTGCACAAGGCAAAATAGCAAGAAAGTGAAATTGGAAGTATCCGCACAAGTCTTGGCATTTTTGAAAAAATAAATGGTCAAAATGCGAAAATAGTAGTTATAAAAAAGTATCAGGTTTTTTGCATAAAAGTTGAGGTGGAAATACGGAAACACAAATTCCAAGAATGTTGCATTTTTCGTTGGCTAGCAAAGTGCGGAAAGTTGGGGTATGGAAGTGCGGCAAATACAAATATAAATAACGTCACATTTTTCAGGGTCCATAAAGAATGAAACTGGGACATGGAACCTGTGGCACAAAAAATACGAGTACTGCCGCACTTTTCACAAAAGTCGCAAAGCTCAACTCGGGGATCAGTCATAGTATTGCTTCACCCTTGATCCACTTACTCTAGTGTCGAGTCTCTCGAGATCAGCTAATTGTAAAGATCCGTTATTAAAAACTTCTATGACCTTGTAAGGTCCCATCCATCTAGTGTGTAGTTTTCTTGGGAACAACATGTGTCTGTTATCATATAGAAGCACATAGTCTCCTCGTTTAATTTTGATCTTTTTAATGGATTGATCAAAATTTTCTTTTCTTTTAGTCTGCACCCATTCGGTTTCGATTAAGGATAAATGACGATCCTCCTCAAACTGTGTTTAAGTAATCATTTGCGGAGGCTATCATTCTCATATATACGTTCCTCATTAATAATGCGAAAAGTTGCAACTTCAAATTCGATGGGTAGCGTGGGCTGCATTCCATATACGAAAATATGTAGTCTGCTCGGTTGTTATCTTATCGGCAGTCCCATAAGACTGATCGAAGAAGAAGCTAGAATATTTCGCAAACTGTTCGAGATAGTTTTGTAACATCTGAGGCTTGAACAAGACATTGTTTCGTGAATCTTTTGAGTTGGTCACGAATAGAAAAGTTTCGAGTTTGCATCTATTTTTTTCTCATCCTTTGTCAAGTAAACTGTGCGCTTTGTTGGTAAAATCAAGATCTGCCTGATCAATTGTTCTACAATATCAAGGGTGGGGTTGAAAAGGATCAGGAGATACTTGGATTGGTGCATTTGAATGTGTGCGGTCCAATAAAAGAAGTATACTAGGGAGGATCCAAATATAATTTTGTGTCATTCATTGATGATTATAGTCAAATGATACATATTGAAATCATCAAGACTAAAGGGCAAGTACTTGTGATGTTTAATATGTTCAAGGCATGAGCAAAGTTTGAGGTTGGCAAAAAGGTACAGAGGTCGCGAACAGTAGCATTTGACAGCTTCTTTATTTAGGAAGGAATTAAAAGAGAATTTTACAGTACCATATAATCCACAACAGAATGTCTCAAAGAGAAAGAACAGGACGATGGAGCATGATCATTGATGCCTTGTGGTTAGTTGTTGATCTACTCACAAAGATGTGACATGCAACTGGTAGAAATAGTAAGCTAAAAGAAGCTAGTCAGTGAATGAATATTGAGCACAAACACTACAAATCTTATTGTGATATTTAAAATCACCTTGCTATAGATCAAGCTTCTTGCTTTAATGCTAGTGCTTGAAATTTAACCAAAAAAAATGATGTATTTAAAACTCATTCTCTGCTATAGTATATACATGGATAGTATGCAATTAGATTTTATCATTCAATGTGTATTTTTCATGATTTTACCTAACCTGTCATTCTTGATGTTGTGTGATGTGCACCCAATTTAGCCAAAGATCATGGATCCATTTATGTCATCATTGGATCTTATTTTTTTGCATAGTATCAGAGCAAGTTATAGGTTGAAATTGGAAGTAGTTCCAAATCTATTGCTAAATTTGAAGGCACCACTAATTTTAGTGAGAGATTGAGTGTTGTCTTGATCAAATATAGTAATTTCATGTTTAGAAAGTGGATCTTTGTGATCATTAGCATGTTTTAGGTCAAAATTAGTCTATTTTTAGTCTTGTGATTGGACAACTGATTTTCACTTATTGTTCTAGAATCTATATGAATTCTCAAATTTTAAATAGTATCTCTTGTGGAAAAGGTTCTTAACATTTTCAAGATCTTTTAGGTTCATGATTTATTCTACTTTGGGTGATCAAGGTTTATCAATTCTATGTGTTGCTGACTAGTTGTGAGTTTAAGAGTGACATTTGTGTAGTTCCAAATCTTTTTGATTTCATCTTGATTTCATTTGTTGAAGATTCAAGTGAGTGCTAAGTGCATTAGAATGGGTTGAAGAATTTTGATCATCAGGGCAAACCAAAGAGGGTTCTAGTTGGAGAGCTGATAGGCTTACCTCAAGAAACTACTCAATATGGAAGATAAGGATGGAATCCTTGCTAACTATGAAGGATATGATGGATATTGTGTTAGGTACTGAAGAGGAACCTAATACCTTCAAAAACAAATCATGATTTATCAAAGGAAGGGCAAGAGATCATTACACATCATGAAGCTAAATATCTCAAATGAGCTTCTCAAGGAGGTAGGAGCTTGTAATTCATCTTATGATTCATGAAGGACTCTTTAAAGGATTTATGAGTCAAAGTCCACATCTAGGGTGCTCACTCTAAGAAGGAAGAACATTCAAAGCCATTAGTATTGCAAGAGGTGTTGGTGGCCAAAGGGAATACTATAACCCCTTCTAAGTGTAGCATAAGCATCTAATTTATTTTTTAATAATTCCTAGCAGTAGCATAAAGTATTATAGACTCTTTAAAATATATTACAATAAACCTAAAGATCCTATTTTGTTCCCAATTTAACTAATATTTGGCCAACAACAATCCACAAGACGATTAAAGTCAACTTGGTCTATGGTCATAACATACCATATTATGTATTCAACACATGAGAGACACAACATTAAGGCACTACTTTGCATAATGTTTGCCAATATATTTCAAAAAAGGGACATGTTTTTCGGTATTAGAGCATTGCCTTAATGATGTACGTCAACCAATAAATTGCTGTTTTTTACTATCTCGAAGCACGGTCATATGAAAATTCATCTATATTAATCAGTTGTTGGAGGGTTTGCGGATCCCAAGGAAACCCTAACCCTAGTTAATAAGTGAGAGAGATTTGGCACCCTGTCGTGTGTAAGTCCAACCTGATGATCACGTAGTTATTTGATTAATTAGAATGTCAATAAAAGGAGTTTAGGCCTTTTTGCAGGACTTTTAATGTCGCAGGGGCCTAAATGTCAAGTTAGTGAATAAAGTTGGGTTTCCCTCCAATTTGGATGGTTCCCACTCTTTTTTGAATTTGAATAATTAGGGAGACAAAAATGGACCAATAGGATTCAGAGGCCAAGGTCCTCCTCTCTACTATAAAAAGGGCTTTTTGCAGCAGAACTAAAAAAAGTAACAAATGAAAACATGGACACAATGTTAGCTTAAAGTATTTGGCTCCTCGGCAACAGCGCCAATGTTGTCAAGAAAGAGATGTGGTTTTCCACCTCTTCCTAGGTCGTGTGTAGTATGCCTTAGTCCTCAGGAGCCCTGGAGATACTTATGCTAACAAGATGTCCAAAAATCTATCCCTTCACTTGCATTCTTTCAAAAACACTACAATAGTCCTTTATTCAAGTTACATTGATATGAGCAAAAGGAAAAAATTTAGAATTTTTGGATCCATATGAAAGGAGATTATTCCTTCATGACAATACCATCTGTCTGAATCTTGAAGAGGATGATGATGAAAATTAAACAATCTTCTATAATAGATTATTGATATATTACAAGGATCTCTCTTTTGTATTGAATTTGAATGCCTTACAAAAAATTGTAACATTTGGCGAGTTTTTAGCTTGATATCTAAATTGTGCTCTTTTGTAAAACCACTGAAAAAGTTCACTAATTTTTTTGAATTGTGTCCTCCATGATTTGTAACTGTCTCTTTATAATCTCACAATAATTTGTTCGTATATCCATGAAAGTATTTTATGGTCCTCTTTCAAAACCTGTAAAGAAGCAAGTAATGCATGACATGTTAATAAAAAATGGCAATTTATGAAATGTTAATAACAATACTTAAAAAAAAAAATAGATAAATATATCTAGAATGCCGCCAACCACCATATGTGATTTTCCGATTGAGCACTAAACGTTCGATCATCTTTATCTGAAATTTTGTTCATCAAAATGAGACTCACTCATTTAAACATTTGACCTTTGATGATTTCAGATTAATCCAATTTTATTACAATAATGATCTTTCCATTTACCTGATGTTCTTCTAGTTTATAGAATTGAATAATATATTTTAGAACATTGTCAATATCAAGGAAAAAATTATGGCAATCGTTGTAATTGAGCTCACCATATACTGATTTGTATAATTCAGTTATATGAAGTGGTTGGCCAACTACTTTGAACATTCTCTCATTATAATAATTTCTTTTTAATCTTACCCGATATGGACGAGGAAGATAAGTTTTCTTCACCATCACCTGAGAGAAGGCTTCTTTAACTATTCTAAAAATAGCAGAATAAGCATCTCTACTAATTCTAGAAACATCACATGCACCTAGTATCACATTTGCATCCAAATAAGTTTGAACCTTATTCAAAAAAGTCTTTGTAATTTCATTTTTCATTTTTTCAAACCGAGCATTTTTTATCATTGTCTTTGCTAACTTTCTTTGTAAAACATGACTTCAAGATGATCTGATGCATGAACAATCTATTAAATAGTTCTTTGCCACCAAACATGATCTACAACAAACATATAAAACTCAAATTATGTTATAAGAAAACATACTTGAATGCTTGAATTCTTTTTTTCTGATTGCTGCTACTTGTAGATAAGTCATCAATATTCTTCATCAATACTCTTTTTCGTTTTATTTTCATCATTGCCTTTTTTATAGCATTTATATCAACAACAAGTATTAAACTCTCAGATCACAACTTTTCCATGGATTCTAACAATTCTTGGTTTGATTCCCAAAGAGTAGTGACTGTAGCATTCAACTCTGACATAGCATGCTTGAGTGCATTGTTTTCAGCACTAGTGTGTTGCACATAATGAAGCAATTGTTGATTAGCATGTTGCAATTGTTGATTAGCAACCTATAATTGATGATTAGGACAAGATATACTATTCATTCCAATATCACGCAACCTTTGACAATATATAAGTAGTCTGCTATCTCCTTCACATACAAATCTGAGAAGATGAGTTGGAATCAAAATCTGGACACAAATTGATAGTTGGATTATTGAGATAAATTGATCCGTCCACCCACAAATCTATCTTCTTATGATTATTCATTCTCAATTCTCTTACTATTATAGCAACATTCAGCTTTCAAATTTCTCTTAATAATTGAAGTGCATTCTATAGGAAGTGCAACATGCATATGGAACATTGCCATTGTTGAATGCTACAATCTGTAAATGCTTCAAACTACAATAAGTCAAACTGAATAGATCTACCATACCTTACTTTTGTAATGTCTATGTTGCATTAAAAAATCGTCCTGCCTCATATTTCACTATAAGCATACAAAGATTTCAAAAGTGTTGCTACTCCCGCTTCAGTTTTTGCAGTGAGCACACCAAGATTTACAGTCTTAAAGTTCTAGTCCCAAATTTTGAAACGAGCATGCAAAGAAGTTATTACATCTCATGCTTAACTAACTAATGTGTGAAGTTAACCATACCAGTTAAACGTTGGGCAAGGCCAGAGACTCTTAAAACGACAATCAAAAGTTACCAGTTCATGTTCTCTCTCTACGTAACCTCTCTCTAAAGTGAAATTTCTTAAAGGGCCCATCTTGAGCCCATATTTTTTCTAATGCATGGTGAAGATCTGCTTCTTGCTGATTCCTTCATGCAGAAAATTTTCTATCATGTTAGCCCAGTTGTAGAGCGTGACTCTTTACACAAGTGATTCTACTAGTAGCGAAAAAACTAACATGGGAATGTGCTTCATCTTCGACCTTTGCTCATGTGTATACTTGGTCAGGGATGCACATGCAGTAGCCAGATCCTTGCTCTTGATGGCTTCTAATAGATAGTAATCCTTGTTCTTGTACTTGTCCATCGAGGTGTCTAGGAATTAGAGATGTTGAGAGCTCTCTAACTCCTTCAGCTTCGTAATTTTGATTGGTCCTTCTAAAAATCTAAATTCCATCAGGCCTTTGGTGGCCAGAGGCACAACAAATGTGTGACTACTAATTCTCAAAAGGTTGAATGAGAACGATAACTGTGAGTCGGAGGGATCTTAAACTTCAGCTTCTAAAACATTGGTTGTGCCTCCGTGTACTATTGCTACATTTCTTTCATATCCATTAGGCCTAGGCTTATGGTCGGAAGCATTGACATTCCTATAAGCCTAGACCTAATGGATATGAAAGAAATGTAGCAATGGTACGCGGAGACACAACCAGTGTTTCAAAAGTTGGAGTTTAAAATCCCTCTGACCCAGAGTTATCTTAAAAATGTAGCTTTGTGAAAGCTTTAGGTGCAGAATTTAGAGCAATGCAATCAACACAGACTATCAGTCACAAGAACAATTTTATCTACAAATAACTTTATCTGCAAACAAGAATCGATTTGAATAGAATAAATGAGCATTCAACATGGCATACATGACCTAGATTACTAAAACGCTGATTATTCAATCGCGAAGAAATATAGTCTAAATGTAGACAGAGTTGCGTACTTTTTAAAACAATACTTTGACATAACAGAGAGAAAGAACAATAATTGTGCTCTAGATGTTTGATCGAGTTGTTGAGCATCTTAGGATCTAACCGAGCAATTGGCAAGTTGTTGAATATATAAACATGGCTAACTAATTAAAAGAATGCGTAGTCTGTACTTTACAAATAGGATTAAGGCATTATGTGTTGTTAGCATTTGCCTTCAAACAATATCTGCTTTCATTAGAGATTTTGTCCAAATGTGATGAAGGTACTATTGAGCTATCGAATGTTTGAGCCAACTATTAGTGGTGATGGTGACACACGACTAGTTGGTGAAGACAAATAGTTGAGGTCGGATGAATAGTTGAGGTCGGATGAATAGTCGAAGGTGGATGAATAGTCGAAGGTGGACAAATAGTCGGAGGTGGCCGAATACTCGAGGCCAGTTGGGTCGACCCATTCTTTGTATTTTTGCAAATTGTGTGATTGTGCAAATATTTTCATACAAAAAATACATGGATCTAGATTAGCAATGGGATAAGGGATGGAGAGGATAGAAATCCACACCCCCTCTTAATCTGGATTCTTGAATACCTAGATTTGAATATTCAAGATGGCACAAAAATTCTTGTGTGCTTCATTATTTAGCCCTTTTGTAAATATATCAGCTGCCATGTACTGATTTTTGCAAAATTTCAAACTTATCTCCTTGATGAGTATTCTGATCCTGATGTAGTAGTACTTAATCTCGATGTGTTTGCTTCTAGAGTGATGATTGATCGATAATGAATAGCACTCTGATTGTCACACTAATTAACTATTGGAGCAAAGTGTTTGATACCAATGTTAGACAATACGTTTCTCAACCAAATTGTCTCTTTAGCAGCTTGTGAGACTGTAATGTATTCTGATACTATTGATGACATTATGATGGAGGCGGTTTTTTTACCGTTCCATGATATTGGACCATTATTGAACAGGAAGACAAATCCAGAAGTCAATCTTCTAGTGTCAATATTGCATGTCCAATTTGCATCTGTATATCCATGAAGTGTATGGATATCAGATGAATCAACATCTCCATAGCAGATGAAAAGGTAATTGTAGCTCGTACACATCTGATTACTCTTAATAGAGATTTCTAGTGGATCATACCAAGATTAGCCATATATTGGCTTACTGAGCTGATGGCATATGCAAGATTGGGGCTTGTTAGAGATCATTGCATACATCAGGGATCCGATGATTGAATGGTATGGATACCTCTTCAATTCTGCCTTATCTTAATCGGTTTGAGGGCATTGCTCTTTAAATAACTATAACCTTAGATCCATGGAATTATGTACAAGCTTGCAAATTTCATAAAATTGCTTTTTGATGATAGATTTTCGAAGTACCTATGTTGAGTGATGTAGAGAAGATTTATGTTTGTCTATGTGGATTTGAAATCCAAGACAATAATGTGCTTCTCCCAGATCTGTCATCTCAAATTTTTGGGATAGCATCCTCTTTGTGTCCTTTATCAGTTCGATATTGTTGCCAAAAGAAATGTATCATCCACGTATATTGTGATGATGACAAAGAAATGTTTTATAGCTTTGAAAGAAACATTATAGTCTGCAAAGCTAGGTTCAAATCTATAATCAATCAAGAAGGTGTTGATTAGATGAAATCATTCTCCAGATGACTGATTCGGTGCATGAAACCACATCTATCGGATTCAGGTAGACTCTGACTTTGACGAATTGAAACCTACCCTACTTGGTCACAACTTCAAAATCATTGGATCGAGGCAGTTGATTGCACAGTCACAAGAACAAATTAATCTACAAATAATTTTATTTGCAAATAAGAATCGATCTAAATAGAATGAATGAGCATTAAGCATGACATACATGACCTACTGTGAAAAATAGACAAAATCTAGCTTGATCTTTTGCAATATCATGTACATAGTGAAATCTCACATGTGTGGAGCATGTTCCCATGTGTGGAGGGTAGCCATAATCTTTTGAATTCATTTATGAAGAGTTTGAATAGTCAATAGGCCTTAATTTTGAGTTTGGGTACTTTGACTTTTCTACCCCATGCACACATGTTAGTAGGTGATTAGGCCAATTTTGGCGTGTGATGTAGCTTGAGGTAGCTTAGGCTTCTTACACATGACATGATAGTAGAGGGTTAGTGACACTTTCCTATGTGTTGTCATGAAATCATGTGACCAATCAAAAGTGAAAGATCCAAGAAATTGGTCCAATCATATTCAAGGGTCCTTATGTCACTAGACCAATAAAATTAGGGGGAGATATGTAAGGGGTCCAATCATATTGCATGTGGACTATACCTCTTGGAGCTCAACACACTACTTGAGAGAGGGAGAGTGATTCTATACTTAGTTTTTGTATGGGTGAGATCTCGGCATCATGAGGTCATAGCCACATAGTTTCATACAAATCACTTGTATTCGAGTCTCTTGTGGATTTTTTGAGTGCTTTACACGTGCTTGAGTGAAGTTGCCCCAAATATTTTCCTTGCTTGATCTTTGGATGAGAGTAAAATCTAGTTTGAGAGAGATTGGTAGAGCTAGTGAGATTGATCTCACACCTTGTTGCAAGATCTCAAGTTGGAGTTGGTAGGACACCATTATTGAATCCATCATTGGGAGAGAAGCAACACTTTTTGATCCATTACAAGAAAAAATTTCAAGTTTTCATGGCTTCTTGGGATCCTTTCTCCTGTAGCATAGTGAGAGATTGACCACCTCCAATTATGCCATTTGGAAGTTGAGGGGGACTAACAAATTGCAAGTAAATATCTGTGAATTCTGAGAGTTTTATTTCATTACATTTTTAAACAGCCATGACCAAAGAATAATAACAAAAATATTTTATATATCTGGCAAGTAAAACACAAATTACATGAACCACACTCCCATTTGTAGAAGGTTTTCTAGAAAATTCCACTTGAAGGCATCTGGAACACATGAAATGGACACCTTAGATCCATCCCTCAGACTGATTACAGACCAAATCATAAATAGATATCCACAAACAAAATAATGATGTTTTTATTTTTTTTCTTAAAGTCCTTGAACATAATGCCAAAACCAATCCCTTACTAAAACTCTAATGTTCAATCTGACTTTGAGGTAAAATGCTTAGGAGAGATCAAAAGTCTATTTAACTATAGAGTTGTGGCACTAAGGAAGCACACCTACTTGAAATGGCTAAAAGATGATGACTTGACATCTTTCTTCTTCATATTGTGCAAGGGAACATCATCTAAGCTATCAAACCATTTGTGGTCAATATCTCTCTACAATCTTATGTAGTTGCTTTCTAATAATTTTGTTTGTACTACTCAATATATGAATAGTATTTCTAATTACACACATTTGTTTTTTTGTTTCTCAATTGAAGTTCTCAAAGCAAAATGAGATCGGCTTGACCAGCTTGCTGATTTAGACAAAAAAAATTCGCCTAACCAGTTGGCCAGGCAAAAAAAAAAAATTCCTCATACTTCTACGAAAAACCTTTAGCAACCAACCTTGCCTTGTATCTAATGTTTTCTCCATCAGGTCCTGTTTTAATCTTATAGATTCACTTGCACTTGACTGGTTTTTTGCCATTAGGTATAGGTGCAAGTGTCCATACATTGTTCTTGTACATGGATGATATTTCGTCCTCCATTGTCTGAATCCAGCGATATTTATTTGGTCCATTTATAGCTTCCTTGAATGTTTAGGTTCGTCAGAGAATCCACAAAATTCGATGGCCGCATTAAAAACATCCTGACCTTACCTTTCTGGTGATTTTTGTTGTCTGTCTAATCTTTTCACAGGTGGTTTCGAGTTCAATTCTGTAGGTTTCGAATTCAATTTTGATTCGAGCTTTTCTGCTGGAATTCGAGCTGGTGATTCGAGTCTGTCAGGCACTCGATTTTGACCTTCCTCTAAATCTGATAACTCTATTCCATCTTCTTCTTGTTTTTCTTTTGTTGTCGTTGGCAGCTCATAATAATTTTTGAGAATTTCATAGTCGACTAGATCACTATCTGCTATGTATTTCATCTCATCAAATTTAACATCTTGAACAATTTTTATCTTGCCAGTTTTGGGTACATAGACACGATAATATGATGAATGTAACTCGAATCCTACCAAAAAACCTTGTTCTGTCTTTTCATCAAGTTTTTTTCTCAACTTATCTGGTATGTGCATATACACTACGCATCCAAATGTTCCATTAGTGTGTGATTCCTTTGTTCAGCTATTCCATTGTGCTGAGGTGTGTAAGATGCAGTCTTTGTGTGCATAATACCTCGATCAGTACAGTAAGCTTTGAATTTGTTGGAAGTGTACTCACCTCTACGATCTGTGCAAATTTGCTTCAGTTTATTGCGTGTCTGCTTCTCAGCCCAATTCGTATACTCAACTAATTTCTCGAAAGCTTCAGATTTGGTACAAATAAAGTATACTACAGCGAACTTGTTGAAGTCATCAATAAACATAATGAAGTACTTTTCATCACCCAATGACAATACTTCGAATGGTCCACAGATATCTAAATGCACAGTTGCAAGTACCTTAGTTGCTTTATAAACGTCCTTTCTGAAGGGTGTTTTAGTCATCTTGCCTTTAAGATAGGGTTCGCAGGTAATTCGAATATCTCTACTTTTGATTTTGACTCCTTGAATTCTTTGACTTTTATTGGCTTGGTACAAGGCTTCCATGTTCATATGACATAGCCTTTTGTGCCACAGTACATCTGTTGATTCCTGAATTTGATTGACTTGTTCAATTATTGCTCAAATGTTCAGGTGATACAAATTTCCTTCTCTACTGCTTTTAGCAATCAGGTTATCAGAATCTTCCTCGAACATGAGTTCTTTGTGAAGGTTACTGACATGCCTCTGTATCAACTATCTTAGCTACAGATAGAAGATCTTTATCAAGAGTAGGGACATAGAGAATTTCCTCTAGTTTCTTGTCTCCCTATTTCGTGTCTAGCCATAATACACCAGTTCCATCAACCACGTTTTTAGAACCGTCTCCAAGTATAATGAATCTTGAATCATTCATCTTCTTGTACTCAGACAAAATTTGTTTCGAGGAAACAAAATGTGAGGTGGCTCTCGAATCAAGTACTACTTCTCAATTAAATTAGATGAACAACATAGATCAGTACTAACATAAGCTGCTAAATTCCTTGTTGTCTTGTCTTCTGCTGCTCTGGAGCATTCTGCTTTGTCTTCGACATAGTTTGAATCCGAAGGTTCACTTCAATTCTAATCCTTTTTCTGTGAATCCTTGGAGCAACTTCCAATGTGGAGGAGGCACACAATACTCATGAGTTTTGATCTGACTGTCAATCCAACCTGTGCCACAGCACAACCGTTGAGGTAAATCCATCCAATCGCGAGCTTTGATCTGACTATTAGTCCCACTTGCACCACAACACAATGTTGAGGTAAATCTGTCCAATCCATTTCACTCTACTTCTCCCTCCCTCGTTGCTTCTCTTCGATCGTGCTCTCTCTCTCTCTCTCTCTCTCTCTCTCTCTCTCTCTCTCTCTCTCTCTCTCTCTCTCTCTCTCTCTCTCTCTCTCTCTCTCTCTCTCTCTCTCTCTCTCTCTCTCTCTCTCTCTCTCTCTCTCTCTCTCTCTCTCTCTCTCTCTCTCTCTCTCTCTCTCGTTGTCAACTCACATTACAACCCTCATTGTCCCTCTCACATTCCCAAAGAAAGTCTCTCTCTATCTAGAAGATTCTAGGAATGGATTGACCTTCATTACATAACAAGACCCTAAAAATTTTGCATTCTTAAAGATTTGTGTCTTCTTCGGTTCTCACTCTTGTGATCTCGCTCTTGCGCTCTCTTTCTACCATATATCTCTCTATGTCAACCACGCTCTCCTCCTAACTCATTCTCTCTCAAACTTTCGAGATCACTCTCTCTCGAACATTCAACATGAAGTATACAAACACATACTTACGACTTTCACCATGTCAAGGTGACACTCTACCACTGAGTTATACTCATCAAAAAAATTTATTATATAATTGCTTGCAAAATCAGCTCATTACAAATAGCTTATGGATCTATGATTCTAGATGTGTTCCGATCTCATAGTATAAAACAAATTAGTTGAAAAAAAACAAGGATTGATTGTCTAAGCCTAACATTTTAGACACTCTAATGGGAAGCTAGCTAATGGACTAACAAGAATGCCTCGACTTGAACATGTATATTATTGAGAATTAATGGCATACCTAGTCAGACAAGCGATTCAAAAAATATTAAAAAAATTGCGAATTATGTCAATATACAAATGTTTTGTATTGTATTGAAGCTAACAATGATCAAAATAATGTATAGATTATGTTACGGATTTCGTTGATGACTGAATGTGAATGAATGTTCATAGATAATGTTCTTGACCCACTAAATATGTCTACCAGTACTAGTTCTTTGCCAATATCATTGTTGTATCATTTGATGAAGATCATAAACTTGTATATATAGAGTTTTGTTTGGGGATCAATTTTGAAGTAATTTGTGGACTGATTCTATACATTTCTGATTATGAGTAGTTTAATAGTTTTTATGGCATAATAAGAATACCACACATATACATGTAGAATGCCAATCTGACACATCGTGTAAGTTTTTTAATTATGTCTAACAATGTTTTCTTTAATATAAAAATTATTTATGAGAGAGTATCAAATGAGTTGGCAATATTTTTTCCTTTACATAAGAATGCTTACTATTATTTTCAACTAGCTATAATTGTATATGTAGCACATGGGGTACCTAGGAGGCAAACCAACTAAGCCAATTCTCGATCCTAGCTCCAACACACTAATCATTCTTCTAGGATCAATAGTTCTCTCTGTGCATCCATTCAAGTGACTTTCAAGCTCTATGACAAAATCTAGGGCCAAATATTGATTAGATCGTGTCATCCATTCAAACTGGAAATGACTTCTTGATTCAAGCCACTAAAGATAATCCTCTCGACAACATGATTCTATGTAGATGTAAGGAATTCACGTATGGGACTCAAAGATTTTCTAATGTATCATAAGAACCAGCCCAAGATCATTTCTAGTGTGTTTCTCATGTCTTTGGTGATCACAACATTTTGAAAGGTCATGTGGAATACGTGAAGAATGGTATATCAAAACTCAAAAATATTGCTAAATAGGTGACTCTTGGAAATATTTCTGATAGGGCTCATATATTTAACTTAAATCATATGAACTATAGAATCAATAGCACACATCTTGAAGTTTTGTAGATGATGTTGAAGACTAGCAAGTTTCTTCCAAGACCTGTGGCAACATTTTTTCATGCACATTCTTTTTGAGTTGAGAGAGAGAGAGAGAGAGAGAGAGAGAGAGAGAGAGAGAGAGAGAGAGAGAGAGAGAGAGAGAGAGAGAGAGTAGGGTCGAAGATCTCGCGTAGTATTATTAGCCTTCCCGCCTGTCAACAAGGGTTAGAAAACTGGATAGGTGTCTAACTATGAATAGATGCTACTTTTAGATAGTTCTCTACTTTTTCTCTAAATCCATCACCACTAACACTGCACACCCCTAACTCTACTCCACTAAACTAACATTCATCATGATTTTGTGAAGGAGAAGAATAGAATAGAAGAGAGGAAGAGAGGACTAGAGAGAAGGTGGAGAGAGAGTGTGAGGGTGGAGGTTAGCTTAAATGCTCCTTGTGCTTGCTATTGCAAAAAATTTAACTATGGAAACCAAAAACTTACAAACTTGAGAGCAAAAGGAAAACACAATCAAGCACATTAGCAAGTAATGAATAGCAAGTGAGGATGCTTCTCTCCAAAATTTGGTAAAATTTCCTCCTTCTCATTAAGCATCCAAATAGCGTACATGAGGTGCCTTTTTATAAATGGGGAAGGCCCTTGCCCCAAAATACTATTGGCTAACATGTACACTAATCCTATTCATTCATCTTGGACCCAACTTGATCCAAAGCTCTCAAAAAAATACATTGGATTTCACATGATTCATGTGAGTCTCCATTTGGCAAGATTTTATTGTATTATCTTTTTCCTTATGACATGTTGCATAAATACTAAATCTAGTTTAGGATTTGCTCTTGTGACAAATGTAGAGCTCACATGGCATATTACTTGGTAAGTAGGCCAATTGGCACCTCCATGTCACCTAGTTCTTTGAGTTTTGCAAAAATCCTAAAGGTTGCCACCAAAGGTCCTTAACTGTTGGAGCTAGCACCTACAACCGGCATGTTGCGAAGGGACCAAATCAAAGAAGTCATGGGAAAAGAATCTAGGGAGGTAGGAGGCAGCCCTGAACATTGACTTTTGCAACCTCCTCCTACCTCCGGAGGCAAGAGGTAATTTAGAGCAAATATACTCTCCTTGCCTCCGACATGTTACCCTTCTCTCTCCAATACCTGGCTTTATTGCTAGTTTTATCCCTAAAACTAAACTAAAACCCTAACCTTAACTATGTTGCATGTCAAACCTAAGCTACTTATGTTCTTGCCTCTTCTTAACATTGTAATGTCTCAAATGTTCTTAGAGCTCTCTCACTCTCTAGAAGATTCCACACAAAAAAGTTGCAAAAATTTCACACAAAAAAGTTGCACCACACATCACAACATGAACCCTAAAAAACGGCCCCTATCTCCATTGCATGATACATCCCTCTCTCTCTCTCTCTCTCTCTCTCTCTCTCTCTCTCTCTCTCTCGCTTCGATCGATCGAGCGCACACTACGCAGAATAAGTAGATAAATTTCAGAGTTTTGCTCTTCTCTTGATCCAGCTTCCACAACCCACTTCCACAACCCACAAAGCCATTTCTGTGCAACGTTTTGGCATGGCATCTCACGGAGTTAGAACCTCTCCTCTTGAACAAAGAGCTACAACTAGGATGGGTAAGGAATTCTCAAAGCAATCAGCTCATGACAAACCCAGTATCTCGAGCTCTCATGTCAAGCTGTTTAAAGAACCAAAGAGTACTGGGGTTGCTCGGCGTAGAAAGAAACAAACTATACGTGAGAAATTGAAAATTTTGCAGGAGCTTGTGATTCCCGGAGGGCCAAAGATGGATACTGCATCAATGCTAAATGAAGCAGTCATGCATGTCCAGTTTTTGAAGCAGCAGATATGGCTTCACGAATTATTACTAAGCAGCTTTGATGCTCTCAGATCTTCCTCAGTAGATCAGCTGGTTTCTCCTGAGGATGCATGCATTTCTGCAGCCAGTCTGTGTCTTTGCCAAACCCCAGATCTTTTGTTGGATCAATCCACCCTAAAGCCTGTAGATGCTTCAGCTATCGAAGAAGACTACAATTTTTCACTTATTGCAGCCTCTTTAGTATGCCCTGATTGTTTGCAGTTGCCTTTTGATACAAAGTGGACTGCTCTATCCAAAGATACAGGCATCGCAGTAGCTGCAGCTGGAGATAAACGTGCAGGCCAATCGTTTCAGCCCTCATGAAAGCGTCTCCACTGATACTGCCATTGTCCTATAATCATAAAACAGGTCTTTAAGCACTTCAAGGCAGGTTGAATCTTCATCTATCTCAATATCTACTACTTGAAGAATAATCTGTGAATTTTTTCACGGAGGTGATGGGATCGTCATTCTACACTGCATGAGGCGTCTGATTCAAGAACTTTTAACATGGCTGGGATTTTTAGTGTTTGTTTCAGATTTCATGACTTGGGCATTTTATAAGCTTTCGAGTGTTATCTCTCTCGCTCTCATTTTCAGACACAATCGGTTAGTGCAAAGTGCTTTCGAGAGAGAAACGATACACATTGCCATCCAGATTTATTTAATGTATTTGTTCCTCCTACTAGATTATATCATTTTCAGATGTACTACAGAAATAAATACATATCGCATACATTCATTCCCTAATGTATTGTAATAATTTGAATCTGGATGTACTTTGATACTCAAGAGGCAATATATCGTGGATTTGCAAAGGCTTCACACAGAGTTCAAGAGCACCAAGCAATGATCAAAGGCCAGAACGCAAATAAGAGTGGACTCATCAGCAGAAAAATTGCAAGTTTGTTTCATTCATACATCGGACATTTGGTTCAAAGTTAGATAATCACATTTTATGTGCATGGGTCCCTTCTATGGAGCCGAAGCAATTCATGTGACTTAGATTACAAGAAAACAGTTACATTGATCATCCTGTGGCTAATTAGATAGAGAGAAAGAGAGTGATAGATATGAATGATCAGTTTGAAACAATCCAGGTGAATTTTTCAATACACTTAGTCTGATCATTCATATCTATTACATAACCAGGTGGAAAAGAGATCTAATTTATTGCATGTAAAGGTGGTTATTCTCTGACTGGTACAAATAGTGAACGTGTCATGTGTAGCCTACAATGTTATTAATTAACTTATCGCTGCTTGATGTGCAGCTATTTGTTCAATACTCCCAATTAGGAGTAAAGTCAACACCTATTTAATTGATTGTAGATTGATTGACTGGGAAAGTGAATCTTGCTCACAAAAAGCTGTCGACTTCAGCACAGTTTCCGTCTTCTTTATGCCGCATCTGAACTTGCTGCTTGCTTGCTTTATGCTCTGATCTTGGGTCACCTTCATGACGCGTTGGAATCCCTTGGAGCATCACGAGCACCTTGATAATAGTAAAAGACGTTGCAATCTATGTTGCTCCGCTCTTCAATCATTGATTTCAAGCAAATAGCCGACATGCACTTCCAGCTACTGGACGGCCATTGATTGCTGCAAAATTTCATGCATACTTTTTGAAGAAGCGTCTCCATTGTATTGCCTTGCCACAAAAGCTTCTGTCCTGAATCAACTCCTTGCAAACAGCTTGCAGTCTCATGAGGCCTTAGCAAGTAGGCTCTTCCTGAAATCGATGCTCTCAAATAAAGAGCATACTGTAGCCATATGATCATGCCATTTCGTAGAACCTAGCAACTAGTTAGTAGCCTACTGATCCCAGTATATCCAAAGGGGAACGTTTCCATTCCTTAAGGTTCCTCTAAACACGTGCTGGCCAGCATAGAATTGCCCCCCAACCCCAAGCTCAAAATCCTAGTCTGTAATCTGGTCTGCAGGATTTAGTTCATCATATGGGTGCTGCTCCGCTTTAAGCTTCTACTAATACTGATGTGGATCAATGGAAGAATCACTCCAATGTCCACCCCCTTAACCCAATTTAATTTCTATACATACTCCAGCACCAAATCTTCAGGACAAACTATGGCATTCTTATTGAGTCTGTGGATTCTAGAAGTATTATGTAAAAAATTGGCATGTAGCTAGTGCGTTATTAATTTGCAATTCGTTAACAAAGCAGATCCCAGCTGAGAATATTGTGGAGACTAATCTAAGGGAGGAAGACAAATGGAGAAGTTCAGATATCAGAACAAGACTTTTTGGTCAGTATTTATTGTTTCATTGCATACTTTTCTACTATAACTCCATCACAAGCAAGCTTATGAAAATTTTGTGAGACTAGCATGCACCTGAGGTTTTTCCTAAGAAAATTCAAGCATTAAGTAGGAGCTCATACTTATCAATGTTAAATGGATAAAAGGAAGCTGAGTGAACTTTAATGAAAAAGTTTATACACATTTTGAAGTATACATAAGATTTCTCATGAATAGTATCAGAATCACTCGTTGTTTAGACTTAAATTTTCTCCCCAAGCATGTAGTCAGTAGTGGGAGAGTGTTTTAATTTTTTGAGAGAGATCATCACTACATGCCTATTAGAGAACCTTTTAAAATCTTTCCCACACCCTGAGGCTTGGAGCTTGTGGCATAATCCTTCAGGATGTATAGCGCTAGAACTAGAAAATAAAAAGATATAGAATACCAAACGGTTTGCCAAATTCATGTTTGTGTTGTTGGAGGGTAGCAATAATATCTCTAGTTCCCCACCCCTAGTCTCAAGCTGGAGGCCTTTAATGGGCAAGATTTGTAGGCAAGAAAGATACTCACAAAAAAAGAGGAGACCATTTGAAAAAAACCAAGCAAAATATACTACATTCCTAAAAAAGAGATGAATTATTCAAGGTGTCTAGAACACAAAATTTCGATAGCACACCACTAAGCAAACAAGAAAAGTAGATAAAGATGAAAGTACCATTAAACATAAAATAAGTCAAATGCATGTATAGAGAGTTCTTTCCATGTAGGAAAACTTTTGGACATAGTTTGTAGAACTTGATTATTAACTTAAAGAATGCTTTCAAACCTTGGTCCATTATCTAACCACATCACAACATCATCAGAGTGTAGCTCGTCCTTTTCAATGGTTGCAACAACAAAACCCGTAGTAGTCCATTTTCATTTCTTCTTTAGGTGTTAGCAAAGCCATGTCTCTTGTGCTTCTATTTGAAGGGGTTGCTTACAACCATGTGAGACATTTAGGAATTCAAAACTAGACTATAAACAAAGTCATAATTTAGTTTCATATGGTGCAACAAGAATATATATATTTGCTATCATGCTCACGCATCTCTAATTATCTATTTCATAATGAGGCTATTAAAATCAATACTAACCCACTTCCCTCAACAAGATATAGTCTTATCATCTTTAATATTATGTCTTTATTATCTAGAATATCTACTAAGATACCCTTGTTTCCTTTTATTGTTAATACTTGCTAAGTTTTCCCTTTACATTCATTGTTAAGTTTGGAAGGCAATTATAATAGGTGACTTGAATGGCTTAAAGACAAGCTGGAAGATGGACTTCACCTTTTGAATAATATGGAGTTCATGTAGCAATCCTCCTTTCAACATATATTTAATTTATTAACGTAACAAGTAATCAAAGCACTAAAGTGTCGGAAAGTGGTTTGCAGAAGATAGTTCTAGCTCGAAAAGAAATGAATAGAAATAATTAGTGTGTCTAGAAAAAAAACCTTTCGTGCATGGCGGAATAAACTATCTTCATCTTTCCAATGCATGACTACGCCTATCAATTTCAAACAAGACAATAGTGATAGAAATCATGTTTGAACTTATAGTAACTAACTTTGAAATCGCCAGTACTACAGTGATTACGTAGCCAAATAATTAAGCATCGAAAATTATCAGACATATAATTAGTCACGAATTGTTTGTGAATTAGTCGCGAAGAAATACAGAAACGCATACATTCTAAGATGAAAGATGAACGCAATGAAGGATAGAATTGATTCAATATGAAAACGTAACAAAAGTAAATGAGTACAAGAAGTTGCGGATCGAAGCCATGTACTCTATGTTATCTTTGAGCGGCTAAAATGTTAGCCTGAATTAAGCGCAATGTTGATAAGCAGTGGCATAATAGCAATCCCTAAAACAACCCTAAGAAGTGAGCTAGAATGCTCAAGAGTGTTCAAGCTCGCAGGCTTGAGAGAGAGAGCTGATAATTCTGAATTTAGATGAATTTTAGATGAATTTTAGATGATTTTAGATGATTTCAGATAATTTAACTGTATGAATATGAACAACTATTTATACTTAAGAAATTAGATTGTCAAATGCGATCTCCAGTTGGCTGGTAATCAGGTGGCATCCATCCGGTCCTTATCATTGATTGCTGATAAGTGTTGAATTGGCCATAAGCATTTTGTCTGCATAAATGAACCAAAACTGTTACTCTACAGAAATGAACTAAAACAACCACAGGCGACTGTGAAAAAAGTGGACCTTGAATGGATCCAAACTCCCAAAATACTTGGCTAAGATCTTTGCACAACAAGCTACAAAAGCTAGAAATGGCAAAGCATCCTAATGCTACCTTTGATACACATGAACTTGACAAATCATTCAAGAGACAAAAGAAACTAATAAAAGGTACTGATGGCAGCCAAAAACAACAACATACCAGCCCTACAACAGTAGCCTACCACTTTTGAAAACCTCTTAAGATCATACACAAAAGCTTGAAGACAATACACAAAGAAATGCTCTCAATGGAAGAAGAAACTGTGACAATGATCTATTGATCTCTCTCAACAATACAATAAGTTTCTCCAACCTGTTCTCCACGAATTTCAGCCTAATATAGGTGAGAGAGATGACTCTCTCTCCTCTCTCTAGAACACAGGACCCAATTTTAGGGCACCAGTAGCCTAAAATAGTCAATTTGGCCTATATGTCCAAATAACATGATTTTGGTGTCATTTTGAAGGTCTTGAAGTTTGAGACTTCTTCAATATGAAATATATACTAAAATAAAAGTATCTAGACCTCTTTCACACGTTGGAAAGGTTAGATCCAAAACTATGTACAAAAATTGCCAATTTAGGCCTCAAACTAGCAAGGAAATGTTGACAATTTTCACACTCCCTCTTCAACTTAACTTGCTAGTTTTACAACACTACTTTACTCCAACTTAAGAATGATCTCCATCATGATAATAGATCTATTCTCAAGTTTTCTAATATGTACAATACGAAGTACAACATAATTGATATAGATAATAGTGTCCATATCGGATGCTTCACTATTTCTTACATCAATTTTACATAGAATGGTGAACAAGATACATGTAAAAGAACATAGAATTATAATGAAAGGATTCCTCCATGTATCCACCTTTGAATTCTCTATAAAACAGCAGCAAACAAGTTGTAAGTGAAAGTAACCAACAAGTGTTTGCATGCCTCCTACATATTCCACTATGCCCATAGTGAACGCACCATGTATCTCCATGAATGAACCTCCATCACCACCTTGCCTTTGTAGATCTCCAATCCATGAAAGACCTTGAGTGAATGAATTCCAAAATGATGTGTTCTCTGCTCCATTTGAATGAGCAAACCTGAACTTGAAATACTTGAAGTATCTCCACAAGATTTGTATACAACCCTTGATCCTACATTGTCAACAATTTGCCAATTTGCCAACACTAGGATGCTAGATCTTGAACTTTGCTCAAAAGTAAACATATTGATCACTTCAATATAGTTCAAAATTTGAATGAATGCATGTACTTGGTCATAAAAACCAGCAATGATAATTATTCCATCATTAAGATCCAAAGGATGCAAAACTATGGAACTAGTTTCATTGAATTTTGACAATTCCAACACATTGACATGACAATGTTCATACATGAGATTAAACAAGTAAGGTAGAGTAAAAGGACACTTCCTTGCTGCTCCAAGAACCTTACTTGAACCTTCAAGAACCTATAAAAATAGATCCAAAATGCTTTGCCCATGTGGCTCCCCTTTGATGCTTTTGACTAGCTTCCAATTGCTAATTGCCTCTTGGTGTTGATGAAGCAATTCAAGATCAACATCTTGATCTTCCAACAAAACATCAAGGACTTTGTTGTTTTGTTGGAAGATCTTCAGATCTGAACCTCTAAAGATACTCCCTCTCAAACACATGATTAACATCCCACAAGATCTCATCATTGTTGGATTTCAACCTTTCACTATAGTTAGTGAAAACAATGTCACCATCATAAACCAAAAGATAGATTTCTACAATTCTATCCAACATGAAGTTGAGTTGATGAAATTGAGTATCAAACCTAATCAAACCAGCTCATTTAAGTTCAAACCAGACCTCAATGAGCTCACCAATGAGATCTTCCTTTCCTTGAAGAAATTGCCACTTGAGTTGCTCCATGTAGTCTTCTTCATCCAACCTTTTGCCATCTTGATCATGCATGAACACTCCACCACAATTACAGCATCCTTTGAATTGATGAAGAGATTTAAAATCCATGCCTTGGATCTTCTCAAGAGTCACTCTTCCTTTGCCCTTTTAATGATCACACCACAAAAGTTAGCAATCTCCCTCTTGATAGTTGCATCATAAGAAATGGAAGAATCTCAAACATTAGAAGCCATGAAAAGAACACATAGTACCTTCAACATAAGATTGATTGAAGTACTTTTTCTTGTCAAGCCTGGACTTCTAATCAGTGATATAGGTAATGATAATGAACCCTCACTATCATTCACAAAAGCATTATTCAAGGTACATCCTACTTTGAACACTTCACATTCATCTCTCTCTTTTGACTTGAGATCTTTCTCACCAAGTCTCATGATAGAACCTTTTGATCTACTTTCTTTATGAATACATGTGACATCACTTATTGCACAGATGACTTCCTTGGACTCATCACATAAAGATACAAAAGAACCTTTTTCTTCAAACATGTTCAAGGCACCATCTTTTTCCAAATGAGTAAATAAGTCATTAGCAACAACCATTTCCAAAGACAAGTTTTCATCACCTTTATTAATGAAGTTAGCTCTCCTCTTACCTTTTCCATTTTTGCACTTGCCATGTAGTTTCATTAAAGAGCCACCAAGACTTGAGAATCTATGAGTAGAAGAGTTCAAACATGATACTAATTTAGCACCACATGACTCCATTTGACTAGTAGGTAGCACTAGTCCATCTTCAAGATCCAATGGATCCAAAACATTGATCATAGATTCACCAAATGTTGCCAAGTTAGCACAACAATAACTATCTCCAAGAAGCTCATTAGATCTCAACCTAGATCTAGCATAAGGAAGCTCTTTAGACTTTGCATAAGATATATCAATCTTATTGATGCTAGGAATTGACTTTTGAAAGTTGAGAGAACCACCAACATCCATTTCATTCCTCTTGTTAGACATAACAAATGCATCAAGCTTGTAAAGTCTACCTTGTCTATTGCCCCTAGCAATCAAGACATCTCCCTTAGTAATGAAGCAAACATCCCCAACCAACTTTGTCTTGTACCCTTTCTTTAACATTTGACCAACACTTAGCAAATTCCTTGAAAGTGAAGGAATGTAAAGAACATCATCAAGCCCTACATTCCTATTAGTAGAAAGACAAATAGGAATTGAGCCAATACCTTTGATCATACACTCACCACCATTTGGCATGTGAACCACTTTCTTGATTCCAACATAAGCTATCAAAGAAGTAAATAACTCCTTGTGACTAGTCATGTGTGAGCTAGATCCACTATCTATCCACCATGAATCCTTGTCACTTCCACTTGACATTAGACTTGAAGAACACATCATGAGAGAATCACAAGAATCTAGATCCTCATTAGAAGTACAAAAGTTGTTTTGCTTGCTACCTTCATTTTAATGATATGAAGAGCCCTTTTAGCCTTCTTATCAGACCTTTGTTGCTCTTGAACTATGGGTGGTCTCTCTTCAATTCCTGCAACTATGTCCATGAGTTCATTCAACTCAAGTAAGGACTCCATCCTCACTTTCCAAGTAGAGCAGTTTGATGAACTCAACCTATCATTAGTTTCTAACATGATCCCACCATTGGAAGCCATGAATATAATGATTCTTCAACTTTTAGGCTCTTTACTAATACACCTAACACTCACTTTCCTCTCAACAAATGATGGATAATGAGGTCTTAGAAGATCTAGGACCCTAAAACACTTCTATCTTGAACCTGGCTAGTTTCCAAGCATATAAAGGAAGATTGAAAACACATGCAACACTTTGCACACACTAAGAATGGATTACAAACTCAAACCAACCTGAACACACTCTTGCTTAAGCTCTCAAACTTTCCAGCAAGCGACCAAATCAAGTTATGATGTGAAGAGTTACTTGCATTCTTAGAAAATACACAAGACTAGGCTGCCAAGAATACCTAGAATTAAACAAACTTGATCAACATATGATCAACACAGTAAGATATTGATTCAAACTGTAAAACCACATGTAAACCACACTTCTAAAAGTTTATAGACTCCAACAAATAATAAATACAAGCTTTAGAGGTGAATGAAAGAGCACACTTAGTGAATCACAAGACTAGCTTCACTAGCTTGTCAAATCTTGGTGTTTAGATGTAGATCTAAGATCACTTCACATGAAAATGTTCCTCAACCTGTTAAGAACCTGAAAACACATTTGCATAATGGTTAAAACCTTCCAGCAAATTCTCCAATCTAAAATTACTTACATGCTCAACAAAGTACACCAAAATTTATGCAAAAGATTGTTGACAATCTGTTCACCCAAAAGGGGATCTTTCATCCAAGTGGGAGCTTTGCTCAGCCTTTTGGAGAAATACTGAATCACTCAAAGAGTATTTGTCATCCACTTAAGGAGAAGGTTCATCCACTTAAGGAGAGTGTTCATCCACAAAGGAGAGTGTTCATCCACAGAAGTGGAGATTGTCAACAATACATTGAACAGAATATTGTTAGTATTAAATATGCACAAGCCTCACAATCAACAAATGATTAGGTGTTATGATTCAATCCAAAATAGCTTCTTCTCAGCCTCTAATCTTCAATAGACCTGAAATATGCTTTTGATCCCAACTCACAAAACAAAGGTTAGTAAGATTTGATCAACAATGCAATGCATAATCATGCTAGAACTTGATCAAACATCCAAATATCACCATAAATGGAAACCTTACTAAAAATAATAGCCAACTAGCTCTGATACCATGTGAAAAAAATGGACCTTGAATGGATCCAAACTCCCAAAATACTTGGCTAAGATCTTTGCACAACAAGCTACAAAAGCTAGAAATGGCAAAGCATCCTAATGCTACCTTTGATACACATGAACTTGACAAATCATTCAAGAGACAAAAGAAACTAATAAAAGGTACTGATGGCAGCCAAAAACAACAGCATACCAACCCTACAACAGCAGCCTACCACTTCTGGAAACCTCTTAAGATCATACACAAAAGCTTGAAGACAATACACAAAGCAATGCTCTCAATGGAGGAAGAAACTGTGACAATGATCTCTTGATCTCTCTCAACAATACAATAGGTTTCTCCAACCTATTCTCCACGAATTTCAGCCTAATATAGGTGAGAGTGATGACTCTCTCTCTCCTCTCTCTAGAACTTAAAACCCAATTTTAGGACACCAGTAGCCTAAAATAGCCAATTTTGGCCTATATGTCCAAATAACATGATTTTGGTGTCATTTCAAAGGTCCTGAAGTTTGAGACTTCTTCAATATGAAATATATACTAAAATTTAAGTATCTAGGCCTCTTTTACACGTGTGAAAGGTTATATCCAAAATTTTGTACAAAAATTGCCAATTTAGGCCTCAAACTAGCTAGGAAATGTTGACAATTTTCGCATGACACTGTCGGATTTTTCGTGAAAAAGACAAAAAAGGCAAAGGTGCCCTTAAATTTCATTAAGGGTTGTCCCACCCTTTGCCAGAATCATTTCCTTAACATTTAAGGCTCTTTGGAAAAAGCAAAAATGCAACATTGTGACTTTACACAAGATTTCTGTCAGGCGAAAAATGTGACACTGTCGTGGACTCCATGTAATTCTGCAGACTGTGTTAAAACACTTGTGATTTTGCAGACTGTGTAAACACATGAAAAAATCTACAAAACTGGATAAACGGATGAAGATTAAAACCAATTAGTCGATTGGTAAGAAGGAGAATAATCCAACACTCCCTCTTAATCTGAATCCTTCAATGCCTTGACCTTCAAACTTAGTTCTACGCAAAATCTTTTGTGGGACTCCAAACTTAATGCTTTAGTAAAAACATTTGTTGTCATATCTTGTGTTCTACAGTATTGCAATCTGACCTCTTCATTGAGAACTTTGAAATGATACTTCAGTTCAATGTGCTTACTCTTGGAATGAAATCTAGGGTTGGCTGATAAAGCGATGCACTTTGATTATCACAAAATAATATCGTTAGAGCATATTGATTCAGACCGATATCTGAGAGTAAGTTCCTCAACCAAATTGCTTCCTTTGTAACTTGAGAGGCTGCGATATACTCTGATTCAGTGGAAGATAGAACTATCGAAGATTGCTTGTGACTGTTCCAGAAAATTGGACTATTGTTGAGGAAGAATTTTAATCCAGAAGTAGATTTACGAGTGTTCACATCTTCTGCCCAACTCACATCTGTGTAACCACTGAGGAAATTGAGTTTGTCATTGCCGACTGCTCCATAACAAATGCAAAAGTCCATAGTAGCTCGAAGATATCTCATGATCTGATAAGAGCCTTCCAATGTGTTATACCAGGATTAGTCATGTACTAACTAAGAGAGCTGACTACAAAAACTATGTTTGGACTGGTACAGATCATGGCGTACATAAGAGATTCTATAATAGAATGGTAAGGATACTCACGCATCTGCTGCTTCTCATGGAGTGTTTGGAGACACTGGTCCTTTGACAATTTGAGTCTTGGTTCCATTGGTGAGAGAGCTAACTTGCAATTCATCATTTTATATTTGACTGAAATGTTGTAGATGTACATTTGTTGTGTAATGTAGACCAACTTCTGTTTTTTGTCTTTGTGGATTTGTATACCAAGGCAGTGTTGAATTTATTTCCTCTACTCTCCTAACTCCTATTTTAGTCTGCATGTTGTCGCACAGTCTGCATATTTACATGTAAAATAAGATAGGCGAAAGCCTCGACTGTCTACATAAATACAAGTAATTTTCCACAGGCGAAAAAGGCGAAAAACTCGACTGTCTGCATAGATACAAGTAATTTTCCACAAGCAAAAAAGACGAAAAGCGTGACACTGTGTTTTTACACATGATTTGTGACAGGTGAAAAAGACGACATTGCCTTACAAAATGTCGAAGGTGCCCTAGGAAAAGTGGAGGCACCCTGTAAATCAAATCCTAAGGCATTTGTCAGAGTGTCACATTTTTCGCATCTTCACGAACGTTTATTTCAGCAAAGGCTGACGTCGCAGCCTTTTGTCCATGCAACTGTGCTAATAGATTTGACAACGACAACAGCCACCCACAATCTCCTACAAACAGCACATCCACTTTGTACTTTCTTCATTTACACACCTATAAAATTGTGTATATATTGAATACCACTTGCGTATTCAGTAGTGTGCGAAAATAATAGCATCAGAAGCTTATTAGAGATAGATGAAGTAAATGCCTTACGTATTGATTCTTTTGTATTGTCAGTAACAGATTCATTTCTTTTACAGACTGAATTAGCTTTGTAGAGCACGCGGTTTCGTCCGCTATTGTCTTGTGCTCCACAGCATTATTGACATGTATGTTTTGTTGTACTTAATCTGATAACATCTCTATTTTGTTCTGCGTTCATATTTGTGTCAATATTGCTATGCTTTTCTACATTCTGTCTAACTCTCTTATTGCTCAATCTGGTAATTTATTCTTAGCGAATTATTATTATTGGTCTAGTTATTGGTGACTAATATTTAGTCTTGCCTCTCGCGACTAATTCGCGACTGATTATCAGTAGAGCTTAGTCTAGCTCTTCGCAAATCATTCGTGACTAATAATTTGTCTAGTTGTTCGCGACAAATTATTCTTCTGATGTCTTGTTGCTTAATGTTTGGCTACGTAATCAGATCGATTGTGATTTTTATCACTAACATTTTGTTTGTTTCTGATAGGCGTAGTTGTGCTTAGGAAAAGAGTAATATAGCTCATTCTGCTGCTCCGCATGAATACTTTCTGTGTGAGTTTGCTTCTTTTCGCGTTCGTTTCTTTTTGAACTATTTTTGTTTCTCACACTCACACACCCTCTTTCTCCAACATGGTATCAGAGCAATTTTCGTAGCCTGATAAGCTTCCATAGTACGAGACTCTACTAGCCGATAATTGTCTTTTTGTTCTATAATTCAGTACCAGATTTTCATACTTAAGTCACTGATAGTTTTTCCTATCACTTAGACTAATCTTTCACATGGATTCCCAAAGGAAAGCCAGTCCTATCATGGACAAGCTTGATTGAATCAGCCAAATGTATACTAGCACGTGCATCGCTGCCCAAGAAATTCTAGGCCAAAGTTGTCTCCACTGTAGCTTACGTTTAGAACAGATGTTCAACCAAGGCCCTCTCAGGCAAGACACCCCACGAGGTGTGGATAGGCTCTAAGCCTTCTGTAAAAAACCTAAGAGTGTTCGGATGCGTTGCCTATGCGTAGATACCAAAAGACACGAGGAAGAAATTAGACTTCCAAGGTCTCAAGACCATCCTGATTGGATATATTTAATCTGATAATACATACAAGCTGTATGATCTTGATACCCAACAAATCTTGAATAGTCGAGATACAATCTTTATCGAGGATCAGTTCGTTGACATCAAAGGCAATGATATTGCTCCAAGAAAACCTTCACCACCTAGTATTGGCATGATTGTCAGAGCTTCTGGCTCAAGCATGTCCATTGTCGACCCACTTTTTGACAATAAATCAGACGAAGACATTGCTGCTACCTGGCAACAAGTCCCATGAGTGGTTCATTAGTCAAATCCTCCTAGAAGATCAAGCCGAGTGTGCACACAGCCCACAAGGTATACTTTTGATTCTGCATGTCTCTTGATACAGAAATTGATGACAATCGAAGAGGCACTCAGCCAACCAAACTCTGATCTCTAGAGAGAAGCTATGGACAGAGACTATTCATGTCTGATCAAGAACCAGACGTGATCACTAGTCGAAGCTCCTATTGGCTACAATATCATTGATTGCAAATGGATCTTCAAGATCAAGTACAATGTCAATGGAGCAATTGATCGAAGGAAGGCAAGACTGGTAGCACGAGGATTCACTCAGTCCAGTAGTAGTCAAGCATTGATCCGAGCACTCTTGTCTTATGTTGTAGCTGCCGATCTCAAGGTACATAAACAACTTATCTGAATGGAGTTATACAAGAAGACATCTACATAATCCAGCCTGAAGGATACGTTCTGGAAGCTATGAAGAATCATGTCTGTAAATTTCACAAGGCACTTTACGGCTTTAAACAGTTTGCCAGATCTTGGTTTCAGAGGATCAACACATTCCTCATCGAACAAGGACTCAAACCAAGCACTGCTGATTGCAACGTCTATTCCAAGTCAGTGCAGCAATCCTTCATTATCATCACTTTATACATGGATGATGATACGTTGCTCTTCAGCAACAATACCAATTTGGTGAAGGATTCTAAGCAGATGTTGTTTTCAGAGTTCGACATGACTGATCTAGTCAAAGCTCACTTCACATGATTCAAATTGAGTGATGAGCACTCCTCAAATATGAGACTCTACGACAGATATGACTATGGCATGGCTATGTATAGACTTCAAGTAGATTGCATGGATGAAAAGAGACTAGAATCCCATTTTTCTTAATGATGTAAGGGAGCTTGGGCAGTTTCCAAGAAGGTTCAAAGAGGGTGCCAAGAGGTTTGTGAGAGGACTAGATTACATGAATTATTTGGAATTTTAATACATATAGGACTTACACATCATCCAACACATTAGAGGAGTTTTGAACTCCAAAAAGACCCTTTAAGAATTCGTGCAAGATATAGTTTATATTATTAAAATATTATAACACTAATACTTTTGACTTGCCATAACTTCTTAATCGTAGCTCAAAAGTATGTCATCTAAATATCATTGGAAAGCGCTTGTCAAGCGCTTCCCACTGCACCAAACTCCGCTAGATTCGGACTTACCACTAACAAGTTATGCCATTTTTAGTGTGGAATCAAAATGTGGACTCAAAAAGTTACGTTACGTAGATTTCAAATTTGAGTGTTTTGATTGGTCCATGTGTAAGAAAAAATTGAACAAAAATATAAAAAGAATCTTTACAACCTACAATTTCTATTAAATGCAATGCAATGTTTATTACTTTTCTCATTTGGGCATGTGTGTTTGAATAAGAGTATGGGGGGTCTGAGAGATAAAATGAGGTTTTGAATGGAAAGAAACGGTACCAATAGGGTGGTGAATGAAAACATATATAATTAAAAATCAATTATTTGCACTACGACATTTTGATGGATTTTGTACTCCCATTGACCACAATAGGTAAAACATATGTGAACTTACTCTCGGGTAGGTGGGGGAACTCAAAAGTATAGTTGGTAGGCCAAAAGTGCAAAAAATCAAGTTTTTCACACTTTCCAATGTACAATAGTGGATCCTTGGGATCTGGTTTCGCCCTCTGGATAGTACTACTAGTCTTAGATGGATTTATCAATGATGAAGGAGGTGAACCAAGATGGGCTGATGCTGATGCTTAAGAGGCAAGATCATCAAATTTTGAGATTAGTTTTCTGGAGCAAGGTTCATGGTTTGGGTTTTCCCTCTAGAAAGTGTTTTCAGCAGGTAATGATGGCCTTAAACTGAAGTGGGTGAACCTAGATAGCAAGTTTTGCATGTCTGGGAAATGCAAACAAGTCCTAAAGGCTTTTTCCCTAGTAAAATTTTCAAGTATTATGTTTCAGGTTCGTCCCTCTGATATATTATGTAAAATGGTCTCCCTGATTAATGGTAAAACAATTGAACCTACTTACTACAATTTTGGCCCCAAAAATGCCCTCTGGGAATCTGAAACCTGTTTGGCAGCTTTCCGATATTCTCACACAATAAGGGTTTTAAGGCCTTTTACAACATGTTTTGAAACAATTTATAGGCTGTTTTTTACCTCTGTTTTATGGGGGATTAATAGCTTAATAGTATGCCCACACATCCATATATTCACATCATGCAAGACAAAAACAAAAAGTGCATTACAAAACTGCTACTAAAACTAATAGACAACCAACTCGAGTTCCTACACATGTTCATTTCCTCATTTCAATAAAGCAGATTGGTTCTCTTGTGAAATGGATGGATGAATGTCCTTGCTTACTATTACTTGTCCTCCATCTCTCATGCTTTATTTGGATTTTGCTAGTTGATTGGATCTGATTGCTACTGGGATTGCATGTTATTATACTTTTTATGAGAGAGAAAGGGAGAGAGAGAAAGAGTAAGCTATCTTTGTTGTGGATCTAGTGTTAGTGGGTGTACTGTTAATGCTTAGGGTTAATGGATGTTAGAGCTAGATTTTGATCTTCCATTCATGCTGAAATCTGAACTATACTATCGCTCTCATGGGAATGAATCTATACGTGACAACTAACTTCGTCTCTTTGATGCTAGACTGATTAGATCTTGGATTCAAGTTAGGCAAGGGAGAAAGAAACCCATTGCAATTTTGGCACCGTTGTCGGGGAGCTACGCCAATTTTTCAGTTGCAGAATGTTTGTGGATGGTTAGCTTGCTTTAGGCATTTTGTCGTTGTATTAATAGTGTTAGATCTGCATTTAGGATTAGTTTGGGAGTGATTTTGCTTGTTTTGAGTGGATTTGCTTGTTTGAAATCTAATCTGATGGTAGAACAGAGAAAGCTATTCAGATCACCAATCTTAAGATCCATTTGGATCTAAGATATCAGAAAAAACAATAAAACTCAGTCAAATCTGCCAGATTTTGGTCAAAAGGAGATAAAAATGTCATCAGAGCTGATAACTTCTTGCCCTCTTTCAAGAAACCTTCACCGAGTTGTAGACACCTTCAGTTTGAAGGGAAAACAACCCTTTCCAACAGATTTCCAAAAACATCAAAAAAACCATCAAAAAATACCAAAAAATCATCAAAACCCTAAAAATACAGAAAAAGAACCTTCATCCGATTCACTGTGCATAGGTGTGATTAAGATCTATCTATGCTGGGTCGACAAAGAATAGTACTAGAAATAGAAGGTTCTCTCAGAGGATCAGTTGTCATATTGTCATATTTTTGTCAAAAAAGTCATCTCTTTTGCAAAAATACCAGTATTACTCTTGATTCTTTGCCAAAACCTTCGTCGAGTTTTCTGAACATTCTATTTATAGTAAAATACTATTTTTGAGTTCGACGAACATTCTTCCTATCCAGATCATAGAAAATCTTGATTTTTACCCTCGTCAAAATACATAAAGTGTGTTTTTTTGTGTCAGAAATCTTTGTCTGGTTTACCATAGCTTTATATGTGTCAGATTTTGAATCGGAGAGTTCGACGAAGGTTATTTCCCTAAAAATTGACAAAAAAATTGATCAGAGAATTTTTTTTCAAAATACCACTGCTGAACCTTTGCCGAGCCACTCTTCACCTAGAGAACTCTCGCCAGTTCTATTTTTAGGTTTTGATTTTCCAGATTAAGTCTGACAAAATTTGGGTCAAATCTGATACAGTCTGATTTGGATTCTAAATTTTTTTCATTTTTTAGAAGTATCAATTGATTGAATTTAAAAATCTTTTTCATGATATAGAAATCAGATTCTTAAAGAGTGGAATAGATCAAGCAAATATGATCTGGAATAGTTTTGATTGAAAGATCTAGATCCAATCTCATTGTCTGCTTGATCTGAATTTGTGAAGATGGTTGTCCCTGGAGGTGCTCCTCAAGAAGCCAATCCAATCATTGTTAAAAGAGCACCCCGTTTGGATCTACCCAAATATAATGGATTAACAGATTCAGTTAGATTTCTTCAGATGTATGCAAAATCTTGTGAAGTCTATGGCAAAATTTTTCCTCAAAATAAACATAAGATTTTTTCTATGGCCTTAATAGATGCAGCACAAGATTGGTACTATAATCAAGATGAAACTGAACATGCAAATTGTGAGTTGTTAAACAAGCCCTTATCACACGGTTCAAACCTCGGAAGTTTATGGAAGACCCTTTCCTACTTTTAAGTAAAATTAAAATGGGAAAGCGGGAAATGGTTCGAGATTATATTGAATGGGTGAAATGCCTCAGATATGAGTGCGAATCTGAGCTAATTAACGAAAATGCCATGATTATGTAGTTTTTGTCAGGTTTACCTAAACGAATCAGACGTGAGCTGAGCCGTAATGAGTATGCACTCTTGCAAAATGGTATGAATGATGCAATTTGGGAGGAGGATAAAAAGTCAGATGATGAGCCGAATATCAGTATGTTGTCTTATACAACAAGGCAGACCACTACGACATCCACCATTATTGCATCAACAAATGTCAATGCTACTGTAGAAATGATACTCAATGAGTTCAAGAAACTCGAGAAAAACCAACAGAAACAGATGAAAAAGTTGCAGTCGCAATTTGATGAGAAGATCAAAGCATTGGAAGATTTCCATGGAAAAGCAAACAAGGAACCTGAGAAGTTTGCAAAGACTTTTCCTACCAGGAAAAATGTCTAGTGTTCTATTTGTACAGGAAATCACACAATGAATGAGTGTCCTCAACTGGAAAAACGAATGGAAATTAGTGTATGCCATTTATATAATTCGCCTGATCATGAGACTACTTTTTGCAACTTCAATCCTTGTATAATTCAGTAATGGTATGCCTAAATGGGATATCGAGAATCACAGTATGGAGGAAATCCAACAGCCAGACCTCGACAATCTGTTCTTGGTTATCCTGAATGTTTAACCTTACCTGCCCCATCAAAGCACTCCGCTCCTCCTGCCAATTTGATAGAACCAAAACCGTATATAAGTGTCGAGCAATGGAACTATGGTAATGATCAAAAAGGTGGATCTTCATAACAGTATGCTATTTATGTTGTCGCGCAACAACAAGCATCTAGAAACTAGAGCACCACTTGGATGCTTTGCATGTGGAGAAAATCACAAAGTTGCAAAATGTCCAAATAAAGGAGAATTTGTACCATTCTATCGTGACTGTGGTTATGGGCATTGCTATAAAGACTGTCCAGCAAGACCGAAGCCACTACTAGCTAGAGCTCCTGTAAATCTGATAACAATCAAGCAAAGACCAGTAGCTTAGAATAAATCAAGTGTACCCTTGATGGTGGTCACCAGAGCATAGAAGCAGAAAGAACCAGTAGCGGATCCAATACCTGTTGATTCTATACCATAAACAGATATACCAACAGCATCTGGAGTCTATCCAAATATTCATGCAAAAAAAGATATCAGGATATGAGGCAGTGGATTAAACATCTGCAAGAAGAAGAGGAGGTTGAAGTTGCTAAAGCAACAGCTGAAGTTCATTCTTCACCATTGCAGCCACCAAGAAATTCACGTACATATATGAATGATTAGTTGCATCATCATGAAGAACCCTTCAAAATGACTGAACCGAAAGCGCCGCAAACGGAACTGCTCATGAATATTTTATCTAGTAAGATCAATATTTCATTGGGAGAGTTCTTGAAGTTGGTGCCAAAAGCAAAAGAAGTCTTAGTGCAGAAGTTAGCCCAAGCAAAACCAGAAGTCCATCAAGAGCCACTTTTTTGTGCTAGATTTGAAGAATCTAATGAAGTACTCCATGTCGGAGCAACTTGGGAAAGTGAACAAAAAAATATCACCCTGCCGATACAGCATAGACAATTTTCTAAAAAGAGTTGTAATAGATGGGATTTCAAGAGTTAACCTGATTTCTACAAAGCTATGTGCAAAATGGGGCCTTACAAATATCAAAACTGTGACTTTTGCCATTAAGCTAGCTGATCAAATGACAGTTCGTCTACGAGGAATGATTAAAGATATACCTATCGGAATTGTAGGAGTATAGTTCGTTATTACTTTCGTAGTAATGGACATACCAGAAACACCAAGTGTCTACCGAGAGCTATTGGGACATCCATGGTTACGAGTTGCGCAAGTAATTCATAACTGGGGTACTGGGAAAATCATTTTGAAAATCGTGAACGTGCAGTCAAAGTTAATCTTGCAACTTGGACTATCAAACTAGTGGTTCAAAAAAGAGGATGATGATTCATCAACAATGGATCATACTTGTGATCGACCCGAGAAAAATTTGGGAGTTCATTATGATTCTCAAACGGATACCATCAACTAGAATGAAGTTCTTGCAATGATTGATTGTACAACAGGATATATGTGTCAACAAGATAATCAGTCAGATTTGAGTGAGATTTTTTTATTGGATCGAACCTTGGATACACCGATCACTTTTCCATTGAATGTGCTGAATGTAGCTTGGATATCAACGGATCCTATACCAAATCCAATTGAGGATAACCTCATACTTGTGAGTCATGCCTTGACTTATGATGACAATGCAGAACTTACGGATGAGCAGATTCTAAATCATATGGATCCGACCATATTTGGAGTGTGTAATGTTCCTAATGAACCAGCAATAAAACTGCCCAAAGCAGTTATATTGAAGGAAGATAGGATTATAGGATCAATGATGAAGAAACAAGCCAAGCAACATTATAATACGGTCTTGAAATGGGACAATCCTCCTCAAAAGATTGATTCAGCGAATGTGTCACCCTTATTGGATAAAGACAAAGGAAAATTCAAGGATAAGTCTACAGGTTAGAATTCTAGCAAGGCATCATCGTCTCAAAAGTCCTCACCTCCACAATCAATTCCTGCTAAGAAGGCTAAGCGAAGATCCAAGACAAGTCATTTCGAAAAGGAACAAGTAGATGTAGTCCAACATTATATGCCATAACATTTTAAATGTTATACATTGGATGATATGGTTATCATATTACCTAAAGCACATCATGAACCCGAAGAACACGTGTCAGACTTGAAAGATGTTTACGATGGCCCAGCTAGGACATAACCAATGAATCTTGCCAAATCCGGAGAACCACAAAAGATTGTGCAAGTCATATTGCAACTTAATCCTAAACAGCATCAAGCACTCCGCATGTTACTTATTAAGTATCAAGATTGCTTTGCTTGGACTTATCAACATCTGAAGGGTATTTCGATGTCAATTATTGAACATACCATACCTTTAGTACCTAATGCAGTTCCAAAGGCTACAAAGTTCTATCGTTGTAATCCTAATGTTGCGGACCTGATAAAGAAAAAACTTCAAAGATTGCTTGACACTTATTTCATTTATGAGATCGAGCATATCAAATGGATCTCACCGATTGTCATTGTTCCTAAGAAGAATGGGAAATTGAGGATTTGTGTAAATCTCAAGGCTTTGAACAAAGTGACGCGGAAGGATCACTTTCCGTTACTCTTTATTGAAAGCATTTTGGATCACCTTGCTGGAGTAGAAGCGTATAGTTTCCTAGATGGACTTAAGTGCTTACAACCAGATTAAGATTGCAGCTGCCGATCGTCACAAAACAGCTTTTGCAATAGAATGGGGCATCTATGCTTATAAAGTAATGCCATTTGGACTCTATAATGCACCAAGTTCATTCCAAAGAGTAATGCAATTTGCTTTTAAAGATTATCTACAGAAATTTCTTGAAATATACTTGGATGACCTAGGAGTCCATATAGTATAGATACAAACCACCTGGATCGATTGGAAAAAGTATTTTCAAATTTTTCTAAATCCTGAAAAATGCCAGATATGGGTTTCCCATGGAGTTGTGCTTGGGCATGCAATATCGAGACATGGTATTGCCACAAATTATTCTAAAATCAAGATTATTGTGGAATTGCCACTGCCAACAACGATTCGTGGAGTTTATGTGTTTATGGGTCATGCGAACTACTATCAAATTTTTATTATCTTCTTTGCGAATTTAGCAAGACCTATATACAAACTGACTACTGTTTCTCTTTGGACAGTAGAGGCGTTAGAAGCCTTTGAAAAATTTAAAAAAGCATTAACTTCAGCACCAATACCATGGTCTCCATATTGGACGATTGAATTTCATATTCACACGGATGTCTCGAAATATGCCATTGGATCAGTTTTGACGCGGCCAAGTGATTATAAGAAGGACTATCCTATACGATTTGCAAGTAGATAGCTTACAGATCCGGAGAAGAATTATTCAACAACAGAATGTGAAGCGTTAGCCATGATTTTTTCTGTTCGAAAATTTCGTCACTATCTCATGGAAACGCACTTTGCATTTTATACGCACTTTGCATTTTATACGGAAAATCACCAACCGTTACTTTACTTGGTAAACAAGAAATGCAATACTGGACGAAAGATGGTTACTATTATTGACTGAATTTGACTTTCAAACTGTGGTTCGAAAGGGCAAGCAACATTATCTAGCCAATTATGTTTCACGAATCGAATCTACACTAGTTAACACTGAAATGGATGATGAATTACCAGATGCTGCTTTGTTCTATGTCGAAGCAGTATCTGCGTGGGCAGCAGATATTGTTGAGTACCTGATGCTAGGACAACCGAGTGACTCTTTGACAAAAGTACAGAAGAGACAGTTGATTCATAAGGCTCAACCTTATCAATTAATTGCAAGACAATTGTATCGTTGTGGATCAAACAATATTCTACGTAGATGTGTTTTACCACATGAAATCCCATTTTAGTCATGTTTTCACATGATGGCATGGGCAGAGGACATTTCTCTACAGATATTACTGTTCGCAAACTTTTGCAATCAGGTTGTTGGTGGCCTACGCTTCATAAGGAAACAAAAAATTATATTCAGACATGTGATGTCTGCCAGTGAGCACGACGGTTTACTAGACAAAACTATGAACCGTTGCATCCCGTTTTATCAGAAGCACTGTTTGAAAAGCGGGGATTGGATTATGTTGGTCCTATTCATCTTGTCGCGCATGGATCTCAAGCCCGATACATATCATAGCAACTGATTATATGACCAAGTGGGTTGAAGCCAAAGTTGTCAAAGCTGTTGATGCGAAATCTATGGCCAAATTTTCTTATGAAAATATTATTATCAGATTTGGATGTTAGATCAAGATTGTCAGTGACTGGGGTACACACTTTGTTAATCAAACAATAAAGTGTTTACTGGAAGATTTTTTTTGTTATACATAGATATAATACTCCTCCTTACTATCCCAGAGGAAATGGCCAAGCTGAATCTTCCAATAAGCTTCTCTACACTATTATGACAAAGACAATTGAAGCGAGTCGGTCTGATCAGGAACATAAACTGTATGCAGCATTATGGGCATCCAGAATTGCTTACAAAAATAGTACAAATCAAACACCCTTTCAACTGGTTTTCGGTCAAGATGTTGTCATGCCGATTGAATTTTTAATCCCATCTTTACGCATAGCGACAACAGAACAGCTAAATGATGATAAGTCTTTACAATTACATCATGAAGCGTGGCACAAATTATGTGAAACACGATTAATGGTAGTTCATGCGTTAGTAGCAGAGAAAGCCCGCCGAAAGGCATGGCACAATTGTCGATTGCACAAAAAAGATCTGAAAGCAGGAGATCTTGCACTAATGTACAAAACCAAGCTGATCAAGGAAAAATTGAAGTTTAATGGTGAAGGCCCATATAAAGTGAAGGAAATCCTAAATTATGGTGCAGTAATTCTTGAGCACTTGGACGAAAAACTATTTAATACTCCGGTGAATGGTAGCCGATTACGCAAGTTTTGGTAGCTTGCTCCACCAGTTCAGCAAGCCTAATCTCAATGATTTTCAATTTTATTTGTTTTTCAATTTTTTGTTTTCAATATTTAATTGTTCAGTTTTTGTTTGAAAAAGATAGTAAAAACAAAAAAACTGAGAGCAAAAGTCAGAAAAGTGATCAGCATGGAAAAAAGGAAGCACAATATTTTTTATTTGAAAAATGACTTATAAGATCATTGTTTCAATCAAATGTTGCCTATATAGTATCAAAAACCTTCGCTGAGCCTCCAGATTGTACATCTACTTTAGATATATCTAAAATGAGTTGGGCGAAGGTTCTTCTCCAGAAAAATCCATTTTTTGAGTCAGGCAAATGATCAGCAATATGTCATTTTGGGAACCTTTGCTGAGCACCTTACTCTCATTATGAACCTTCGATGACATGATAGATGGCCTTAAAATGTCAAAATTAGGTTGGACATAGTCTCAGATCTAGAAAAAATACATTTATGACAGTACTTGGTCGAAGGACCCTCCTGGAATAAAAGTTCATTCTTCACCAACCCTGGAAAACATTCGTTGGATAGGTTCAGGTCCTCAGAAACCTTTGTCGAGATTTTTATAGCCTATCTTCACAGTACTATACATGCCTGCAAATTTTTGTTCAGAACTGATCAGCCAAACTAGTATTCAGTGTAATGCACCCTCCAAATTCACCTATAAATTGGCTGAATTTGATTCATTTCTCACTTGTGCTAGCGAAGCTCTTGCCAATTTTTCCCACGACCAAAGCTTTCCAAACTTTTTGAACTGTTTTTTGATATGCATTCGCGCGTCTTACTTTTCGTTTTTGATCATCATGTCTTCCACAGATACATCCCAATCTCCTCGTTATACTAGTCATCGTGATGTCCCATCTGCTACAGATATCATGATACTTCCTAGCACAAGCATGGTCACTCAGTGGATGACCCTTGCGGAGCCTTTGCTTACTACAATGGGTATTCATGAGAGAGCCTTATTTGAGAGAATCAACATGGATTTCATCACTCTTGCCTTTAGTACGTGGAAGGAAGAAAAATCCGAATTTAACATCACCTTCTAGGGAGCCACACACAAGGTACGCGTGACTAAGACCGCCCTTGTTGCCATAGTTATAGCGTCTGGTACCCAAGCCTCACCCAACTATAAACAGACCAAACAGGCTATTAAGCCTTACATTGACCTAACAAATGATTTGCATTGGACCAACGACAACTACCTCCTCGATGCCATCACTGAGCCTGCCATCCATGTTATTGCCAAGCTTCTGAATTACTTTCTGATGGTTGGCAACCTTAGAAAAGACTGCATCACTTCTCAGATCCTACATAGGATAGTCGAGTCCTATGCCAAGATAGCCAAGGCCCTTCTCGAACAATATAATTGGTTCAAGACTATTTTTGGTGAGTTTAAACGAGCCATTAAGAGTAATACCAAACAGCAGTTTGCTACTGGCTCCTTGTTGTCTCTTCTAGCAGCCTCCCACCTTGAAAACAAAATCCATGGCTTCCACCTGGATTCTGTGCTTTTGGTTTATGAAGAAGAACCGGCCAAGTCATCCCACCAAGCCTCCAGTTTCACAAAGTTGACATCGTCCACGCAGCGAGATCATCATTCCTGACTCGCCTTCCGTGTCGTGATGCCATACTAGATATACATCGTTAGTTGCGCTTCCTCCCCCTGCTGCTGTTCGCACTGAACTTCCTATTCCCCCCATCTATGATGCTTCCCTCACCTCTAATTCCACTCAAGGATAGTCTGTAACTATTGGGGCTACCATTTTCATCACAGTTGTCCAGGCCGCCTCACCTCCACACACTAAAGCTATTTCACCAAACACACAGTACTTTATGGATATGTTCGATGATTCCAACCCCCTTGGGGCCTCCAAAGTTTTTAGATGCCCTAGAGCCCTACGCCCTTTGAACTCCAATCCCCTAGAAGAGGATTCAAACAAATCCATGATACTACTGTAGGTGTTGAAGATTCATGTCAGCTACCTCAGCAACTTCAAGTTGAAGATGCCCCAGCCACACTTCGAGTCGAGCAAGTTGTGAAATCATTGAAGAAGTTCGACGCCACAGTGCCTGAGGGATTTGAAGAGAAAGATGTTTTTGAAAAAGAAGAATTACCAGCACCTATTTCATGCCAACCAAGAACGATACCATCAGGTCCTACTACACGCAAGTGATCCAGTCTATGCTTGACAAGGAAAAAGAAATGGAGTAGAGAATTTCAGACATGGGATTTGAAAATACTTTTATAAACCAGAAGATTATTCAGCTGGACAGAGAATTGAAGATTGCCAGACAACACGAAGAAAAATCTGAAGCTGAGTGTCAAGATTTTGATGCTCAAATTCTAGATAGGAGTTAACTAATCATATTAGCACTCAAAAATCAAGATCATCAACCATCTGCTAGCGAAATTGCAGGTGATGAGGAAGACTTAGTGGAGGTTGTAGAGCAAGAGTACAACATTATCACAGAGGTTGTTACTCAAGAGGCTCCAACTTTTCCTTCATCAAATGTTCAAAATCCCACTGAAGTCGATCCAGACAACTTAGCAGAAAACTTGTGACTGTACTCCCCTAGGCATTATTAAAGTGACTTGTATTTCTACCATTGACTATATAAAAAATGAGATTTATCTGTGAATTGCAATTATTTTTTCTTGAAAAGAAAATTGAACGATGTTGCACAATATCCGACTTTTGAGTTTTCACTTTTACATTTTACAATATTATTTACAAGTGTCAAAATTTTCATATATAAGTCAATACAATCTTTCAAACAAATATTAGAATGCTTTCAAGTGTATGTTTTTTGAAAAAAATCTAACTAATTTTTTTAATTTATAGTTTAAGCAACTATTATTCATTGATTCAAATTCTAAGGAATTCATTTTTTGTAATGTTTTATGATTGTAGTCCACAATTTTAAAAATACTCATATCAAACTCGTAACATTTTAGAAATAATAAGTTAATTAAAGATTAAAAAAGAATGTGAATTTTCAAAAAATCATAAAAGCTTTATAAAACAGGTCTCTCTGCCATTTCTCATTCAAAAGATTTTGTGTTGGGGGTAAAAAATTGGCTACAATGCCTTCTATTTACTTATGTGCTATAGATAGTGATGCTACTGCAAGTATTCTATTGTAAAGAAAAAAGATCTAGTAAAAGCTTAAACTTTGGTTTTGCCAATTAATGCACAAGAAGAGTGAGGGCCAAAAGAGTTAGTATATTTGTGGAACTTTGACAGTGGCTTGGTGCAAGTGCATATACACTAAATCAATAACATAGCCTAGTCTAACAATCCATTCTTTAAAAATTATAAGAGCTTATATTATTTGCAAATATGCACTAAATCAATAACATAGCCTAGTCTAACAATCCATTCTTTAAAATTTTTAAGAGCTTATATTATTTTTAAAGTATTTGCAACTCTATTTCATAGCATTATAGACAATATACATGCATGTTAGGCCAAGATTGGAGCAAATACATCCCTATTTTGTAACTGAGGCTCAATTAAGCCTCCCACCTTCATTATGATCATTTTGTTTAGAGTGGGCACAATATATATACAATGCACTAGAATCTTTATGCACAAATGTAAAATGCCACAACCAAGAGCCAAGTCTGGAGCACACTACTTGAAGATGTAAACAATGCAAGAGCATGGCATGAATTTCCATCTTATTTAACTCATCTCAATGGCCTTAACAAAGGTTACAATTTTTTGAATTTATTTTTAAAGTAAGTTTGTTAGGTCATGCCTATATCTTTTAGGAGTTTTCACAAAGAGTTCTATTTGTCAAAAAGCGCAACATTCATTGGAGAGAGAAAATAGAAAGGTTTTTCACATAAAAACATGATGTCCCCTTGTGGAAGAAAATTTTGCCTAAAAATTGATGACATGAAGATACCAAGAGAGTATTCCCCAATGTCATCTCCACATGCACTATAGCCCCTATTTCAAGTGTCATTTGGATTTGAATTTTTTAGGCAAGAGAACATCCATGTGCTTAATAAAGGATAAAACTGAGAGAATAAAAGTCTCCGAGACAAGTTTGTGTGTGAAATGAGGGATGATGAAAGGGGTGGGGGCGGGTAAGTGTGACTCAACGCTACGGCCCCCTTTGTGTGTGAAAATGCTCTAAAACAGGAGTCAACCCATAATTTGAGAAATTCTTTTACTCTGCCATTTGAGATGAAGTCTTTACTCTGCCATTTGAGCTGAAGCCTTTTGAGCTCAAACCTGCTTAGGCCTACTTAATTTACATACACTTTGCATGCATTTCAGGAAGTCATGAGTAACCAAAAAAACTTGGCAAGGGCCTGCCTTTCACCCAAGGCTAAGAAGAGTATAGGAGAGAGGTCTAGGGTTAGGGTTTTAAAGAAGTGTCTTATAGAGGTTTTTGTTAGGGTTTATGTTATGTGATGGCATTTGGTTAAGAATCAAGAACAGAGTAGGTTTAGTACTCTCAGAAGTAGCCGTGGCTATATATTATGCTCGTGCAGCCACAGATGATATGGAGAGTATAAATGCTTCTGTTTTGCCTCTTTGATCGCTTGCCTTTTCTGTTAAAACGCGAAGGCCAATCCACACAATCTACAAGCACAAATTATTTTACAGTATTGTTCCTTTTCCATCAGATAAGAATTCTATTCTTGCAAAGATCAGCCATTCTTTTTAAAATTAGAAGATAAACAGTGCATCTGATTTGAACTTGTTGCAACTGAATGCTCCTGGCTTGAAATGAGATCTAGTTTTGGAAATATAATCTGGCCAGTCACTCTGTATATATCTATTACATGAGGTTATCTTTGGGCTGATCACTTTTTGCACTTTGAGGGTTAGAGCAGAAGCTACATCCCTACTTAATGCTGAAAATTTGATTGATCTGATTATGAGCACAGAGTGGAACATGCACTCATCTTGCCATTTGATATACAGATTGCAAAGAGGATAGATATAATGTTTGGTCTTTTTGAAATAGCAAACCAAATCGGAGATCAATGTGTATTCTGGTAAATTTATCAACAGATGCACTAGACTGAATAAGCTTTCTCTGAGATCCACTTCTCATTTTTCAAGTCTTCCTATTCATTCATCACTTCCAGATGGTTTCGAGATTTGGTCTAGCCTCTGCCCTAAACCATGGTAAAAGAGTTAACAAAACTGTCAATAACAAGATTACTACAATTTGCCAAGACGTATTTCCATCAAATTTTCGAACAAAGTCTTCTTCTGTAGACAAACACAAAACGAAGATGCCACCAGCTGATACAGGTGGTGCTTGCTGTTGCAAGCGAACAGATAGCAGCGTCCCGTCTGTTCCAATTTCTGGTTTTTGCCCTAGGGCAACACGATTGTATGTTGAAGCCAGTAGAAAGGTATCTTATGAGGAAAACCTTTTGGGAGCTTTACCAACGTCAATGTCAATAGAAGGGCAGAGCAGGTGCACAGATTTCACTGAATCGACCACATCTGCTATGCATTATAGGATTCAGGAAGAGCTAGGTGTAATTCGGCAGTCCAATGGTTGGCTACAAAATTTACATGGAAATGTAGCCCTAATATCAAGAATGAGCATAAATTCTAGAAATGGGGAGTTTTATCGTCAGCCAAACAAGCTGCGGCATTGTTCGTCTACAGTGCGGGTGCCAGGTTTTTCTTCTGGCAAAAATGGAGGAGGATCATCCAAGGAGGAATCGCTTAGGGATTCTTATGGAGCCGTGCAGATGGCGTTGGATGCGGTTGTGAAAGTTTTTACCGTGGCTAGCAGTCCAAATTACTTCTTACCTTGGCAGAATAAGCCCCAAAGGGAGGTCACTGGCTCTGGTACGTATTCTCTCATTTTGCTGTCTTTCAGTATCACGTTCAAATTTGTTTTACTCGTGATAAAACCCGTAACTGTCACAGTGTGACCCTAAACAATGTGAGAGAACACGTGAAAACCACCCGTAACTGTCACAGTGTGAACCCTAAACAATGTGAGAGAACACTATCCAGATACCGTTGTAATACTGGCATCGAGGAAATTGTAATGGTAAAAATCTAGCTTAGTCTCAAGAGGACCCTGCCATCTCCGCTGTACATAGCCATGATAAATAAAGCCATGAATGTACTCTGACATAGTCATGCCACATGTGCGTAATAAACGAGAAGCGTGTGAGTGTCGTGAAAGCTGGTTGCCTTGGTCATGTAACATCTGAGAATGTATGCTGTGATAGACAAACGTGATTCCCGCGTTTTGATTCATCCGTTTCAAAATTAGGGTTTGACTTATCTTAACTATAAGCATTGCTAATTATGGTTTTGACCATTGACTTATTTTGATGATAAGTGAAGTATTGCTAATTTTGGTTTTGACTAGGTGTCAATTGCATGGGTGAAATATTGCTAATTATGCTTTTGGCTAGGTGTCAATTGCATGCATTCATGCTCTTGGAAACTTCTATTTCCAATCGTGGGAGAGATGCTTGGAATCAAAAGAGGTTTTTTTTAAGAGAGATAATTTGTTAATAAGAAACAGGTTTATGGTGGGAGTTTTAGGGCGACGATGGAAAAAGTGCAGAGAATGTCAGTGAAGAGGTGAGGAAGAGCCTGAAGAGGTTGGAGAGACTAGAGAGAGTGGCATTGCTCATGTACATACATTCTTTGTATAGAGATTTGTGTCCATTGGTATCCTACTTTGCTTCCACTTGTATGCATAATTTGTGATTGTTCATAGAACATTAATCACTTAATTCATTGTGAATGTTTCCGCTTCTAGTTCACATTGAATTCCGACAAAATCAACTTTCAACGTAGTAATATGCCTGTCAGCATCTATGCTGGTGCAACTCTAAAGCTGCTCTCCCAACCTATTCAAAAACACGGTGCCCATGTAAGAAGACACCAATATATTCATAATATGGTGCCTCCTTACATCGGTCCAACCATCTAGTAGGATGGTGCACCCCTAGTGCCGGCTACAGGTGACGACTGTGATGTGGAATGTTGGTGCTCTGCTGCACCTATAACAATAATGTTGCAAATGTTTAAACTTTAATGGATTATGATGGTCGATGACAAACTTAGACAAGTCATAGGCACAGAGTCACAAATGTTAATAATCACTAATTACTAAGTAGTAGTTAAATTCTTGACTGAAATTTGAAGTTTGTACTTTAGTTCAAACAAGAATCACCTTTGGCTGAAGTAGTAGCATGAGAGTTGTCCCCAATCTCGGCAATCCTCAGTGACTCTGGTGCCTAATTGCAAACAACGATCTTATGTCCTTGGAGACATAAAAGATGCGCCCTTATTTGAACGGAACGGCGCCATAAGTATTTCTGCAATACTTACAAGTCCACTTCTTTGTGCCCAACGTGACAACCTGAATTTAGGTTGACGTGATCCCATAAAGGATCCCGTTGCTTGGCATAGCTAATAGCTATCTACTATCAACTAGGTAATAGTATTAACTTCAAACTTCAAAGTAAAACCTAAACCCTAAGTCCTAACTTCTAACTTCTAACTTCTAAGCTCTAAGTTGAAAGTTCTAACATCTAAATACTAACTCTCTCTCTCTCTCTCTCTCATCATTCATGAATCACACACACATGTCCCACACCACCCTCAAGATATACAAATGTCAAATGAGAAACACAAAACCCAAGCCTCAAACACTCCCTCTCCCTCACACACAAAAGACTCTCCCTCAATATGGACATATGTTGTGCTTGTGGCCTTACCTAGTTACCAATGAAGTGAGTGGGCATTGGGGATGTAGTAGTGTTTCATGTACATTTTTTCTGATGGAGTTGATGGTTTGAGATTTTTTGGGTGAACTCCATAATGTTGAAATTGCACGCCTCCTTTGTTACGTTGGGTAACAACCTAGAAATAAGATTCATATATAGTGTCCTTGTCACTGTTTCAATGTACCTGTCAAATTTACTTGAAATGTAATATGCTAAAAGGCCCAAGTGCCTCTAGGAGTGTAATTAATGAAGTCCGGTCCTTTCTTAGGGTGTAAAAGGACTTAGATTAAGTGGTTTGATTGTGTCTCTTTGCATCTGGTCCACTTTGGTTCAATCTTGTTGCAATAGTAGAGTTTCAGTTTTCTCTCTCATGAGTGTGTTCATCTTTCTACAGTGATGGCTGATTGCTTGCAATGATGTCAAGTAGAAAGGCTTAAGTGTCTGGGATATGTCCAACAGGCTTTGTCATCACTGGACGGCGAATTTTGACTAATGCACATGTGGTAGCTGATCAAACGTTTGTGCTTGTACGCAAGCATGGCTCAGCAGCCAAGTATCGGGCTGAGGTAGAGGCTGTGGGGCATGAATGTGATTTAGCCCTTTTACGAGTGAAGAATGAAGAGTTTTGGGAGGGCATGCATGCTCTTGAAATAGGAGACATACCATACCTGCAAGAATCCGTTGCTGTGGTTGGTTATCCTCAAGGTATGCCTCTGTTATCTTCAAGACATGCCTTATGAACACCTGCTTGGTAACAAACTATTGTGCTCATTTATATCTTCTGGGTGCTTTGAGTTGGTACCTCGGAATCAAAAGCAAATTGCAATCAATAATAAGTGTAATTATCCTGTGATGTGCTTATCAATGTTGAATTTGCAAGTAAATATTAACCACTTGTTCCGGCTAAGTAAGGGCTATTTACAGTCAATTGTTTATGATTGCTTGGATTGCTCAATGAAATTCGACAATGCTATTTCTTTAACTAATTGCACATCATCTTCATCACCTTAGCATCCTGATGGTTTTGAAAACATGAGTTCGATTCTAATCTGAATGCTAACATCTTCTGCAGGCGGTGATAATGTATCTGTAACTGGGGGCGTGGTCTCAAGGGTTGAACCTACACAATATGTTCACGGGGCAGCTCATCTAATGGCTATCCAAATAGATGCGGCAATCAACCCGGGGAACAGTGGCGGCCCTGCTCTCATGGAGGATAAAGTTATTGGTGTTGCATTTCAAAATCTTTCTGGTGCAGAGAACATTGGGTAACGATATTCTACTATGCAAAAGCTTTGGAAGGTGAAATGTGTTTCGAATGTATTGTTTTTGATTTTTATGTCTTCTCAGGTACATCATTCCAGCGCCAATCATAAACCATTTTTTGGCAGATGTGGAAGAGAATGGTCGCTATATTGGTTTCTGCTCGTTGGGGCTTACTTGCCAGGCGACAGAGAATGCACAGTTGAGAGAGCACTTGAAGATGCCGCCAGGATTAACTGGTGTACTTGTCAGCAAAATATATCCTCTAACAGACACAAGTCGTTTCATTAAAAAGGATGATGTGCTGCTGGAGTTTGATGGCATTCCCATTGCAAACGATGGGACAGGTATTGGCATTATGGTATCATGCCTATCGCCTGTCATGCCCTATTTTGTTCTCATTATTAGAACCTATGTAGTTTGAATAGCAGACGTAGTCTATGAACGTGCCAAGTATTCAAAAGGCTTTCAATTAGCTTTGCTCTCAGACAACTTTGGGATCAAAATAGATTGCATGTAAGTATGCATTTGCTTGAAATGGTGACTAAGCATATCAGCAATTTACTTCCATTTTTTTCCTTATGTTTCAAGTTCCCAATAACCTTCTTGAAAAGTTTGTGCTTTGTGTCTCTTATGTCTGAAAGGGTAAATTTTTGGAATTGAGTCCTACACAACTCATATTCACTTAGTATGTACTGTGTATCAATCCTATAAGGTTATGTTACATGCATGCTCTCTTTTACTCGTATGTATGCTGTCTTGATGTGTTCAATTGAGGAATAGAATGTGATTTTGTAGAGTAATTCTTAATATATTTCTTTCTAGGTGAGCTGACTTATATACACTGTGCAGTCAATTTCCGTAATAGGGAGCGAATCACATTTGATCATTATGTATCAATGAAGAAAGCGGGTGAGCACGCAATGCTCAAAGTTTTTAGAGAAGGTCAAGAAGTGCATCATAAGGTTAAACTAGGTCCGGTAAGTATAGTGAGCTCTTGAACTGCTAAAGATATTGTTGTCTGCTGTCAATCTTGTTTTTGTAAATATCATAGCTTGATGTAAATGCCATATTGTTTTTTTAACCTTGATAGAACTTTTAATACTCTGGAGAGAGCTGGGCACTCAAACACTTTTGCATTCAGCCTCCTACTTTTAGTTTGACTATTCCATGGCCCAAAAATAGGCATGTTGGTTACTATGAGTTTATCCCCAATTCTAATAGAGTTTGACAGCTTAATTACTAGTGGAATATGATTGAGAGAACAAATTTGTGCTGGTCTGATAGAGATTTTGTCTCATTGCTGGTATATTTGTTTTGCTGTCTCAATGTTTGAAAGCTTGGGGAGATGCCTGTTAAATCTACTGACTTCAATTGGTGCACGTGTAAATCAGTTACGTCCACTTGTACCGATTCACCAGTTTGATCGCCTTCCAAGCTATTATATATTTGCTGGATTGGTTTTTGTACCACTTACGCAACCATATTTACACGAATTTGGTGATGACTGGTTTAACACGTCGCCACGCCGGTTATGCGACCGTGCTCTCACTTCAACCCCGACAAAGCCTGGCGAGCAGCTTGTCATTCTTTCACAGGTGGGGTATTTACCTGTTTTAACATTTTTATGCTAATCTACTTTCTGGGCCTCAAAATGGTGGAAACTTTTAGTATAGAGAGAGAGAGAGAGAGAGAGAGAGAAAGAGAACGCACGTTATTAACATCTTTTCCATGCCAAAAGGCTTATAAGACAGGATAAAACTTACATGATATCTATGGCAGCCAAATGGATCAATGTCGTAAAAAATCTAAATTGTAACCGTAAAACTGAAAATAGATGGTCCAAGAATATATAGGGTAAAATGCAACTATTTACAAGATCAACTGGACAAGTCTCTGGTCTTTAAAGTTCTAACTCGGTAACATTTACTAATTCACTGTAGTTTTTAGAGATTGATTTGCTTTCAACAAGTCATATACAACCGTCCCTGTAGATAAAGACGTTGCCCTATGGATCTGTCCCCCTGGAGGCCCCCCCTGGAGGGCCTTTTCACATTCTTCAACCTACATGAATGTCAAATCTTCGTCCATATAGATATTCGTATCTCATAGCTTAGGCCATCTAAGTAACACTTACTGTCGATGCTCAATTGATGTGAAACCTAAGATGAGTGTTGGTGTCCTTTTTAGTTCACCAGGTTGTATCCAGTCTTGTACTGTAATGCTGAAGGTTTCTGCTGGCGTTGAAGGTGGAGTGATGGGTGTGGCATAGCAGGCAGGAGTAGCCTCGAAGATGGGCGGGCGTGCGAGAGAGAGAGAGAGAGAGAGAGAGAGAGAGAGAGAGAGAGAGAGAGAGAGAGAGAGAGCTTGCTTTATTAATGTCTTTTTTATGCTAAAAGGCATATCAGATGAAAGAGGTATCAATAGGAGTGTATCATGTATGAAACATCTCCAAAGTAGTAGGAAAAGGATACATGTAAATCTAACTGCTAAGATTTGAGATGAATATAATGCAAATATAATGGTATGATATGCTGTCATCATATCCTACTACTACTGAAGAAAGATGACGTTGTCGAGGAAGTTGTTTGTGGGGTGTGTCTCTTCATGGTAGGACATGTAACTCTTAGCAACAAAATGAACTTAAATGGTACATCGTCTTTGGTCTCTATGTCGAGGAATGTTAATTGCCTAATATAGATACTATCATAGTAGGAACAACTCACGTATATACGCTATAAATGACCGCACTGTAACAAGTGCATCTTAGAATAGACAATGATATCTCCCTTGATCTCATAGTAAGTGGGCAGCTGAGTATGAAGTGATCCTTAGACTCCACCTCAGCTAAGGAACATATTTGGCAAATCCTCACCTCCCTTGAAGTACCCTGGAAGCGTCCAGTCTCAATCTAAGCTTATGTAATGAGACTCGGAGTTGTCCCAATATGAATCTACGACCCTGAGATGATCTTGAATCTAAGTAGCATACTAGAACTGGGAAGCCTTTTGTATCCAACTCCAAAAAGTGAGTTCGATAGTAGTCGAAGGGTACGGATGTTGGACAAACCAACCCAACCAAACCTAGATCTTACGGATATGGCCTCCAAGCTATGGATCAATCACTCACAAGGGATAGAGGAGTCTTACTAGCAACATATAGCTACTAGCACCAAATCAAGCATACACAAGTGAGAGCCCAATGGGTATACTTATATCCTATCCACCATCATGAGTTTAGGCCTACAACCATTAATTATGACCATATGCACATGAGGGCCCCAAACCCCTCATAATCATAATTAGCTTACAGGTTGTAGGCTATTGATCTCTAGCGGGACACGCTATCCAAGACCAATCGTGGGCATGACGTTCTTCCCCCCTTATTCAAGTTGTGACCTCAGAACTTAAAGCTAGGGAAATTTCTCCTTAAGCTCCCTTCATGTTCCCAGGAATCATCATCGTCGGTGTTTCCCTTCCATCAAACCAGATATTTGGTAACTATACGATTCCTCAATCGTGTAGTTCTTGTATCCAAGATCGTTTCGGGTTCAAGCCGAGACACACCCGATGATTCAATCCAACAGGTCCAATTGGTCTCCAGAACCAAGATGCTCCCCTTCACGTAGACTCTTCTTGAGTCGGCTTACGTGAAAACCCGGATGCACTTGAGTTCCCTCCGGGAGGTCCAAATGGTAAGCCAAGGATTCGATCTTTTTCAAGATCTGATATGGTCCTCTATATCTAGGGGACAACTTCTAATGCTTGCCGGTACACATTACACTAGAACTTGTCAGGATTCTCATATACATCCAATCCCCCACTTGAAAGTCTCAAGGCGATCTTTTCAGATTAGCACAATGTTGGTCCCTATATTGGGCACAGTGGACATTCTCACGTGCTATCTATTTTCCTGCATATCGTGTAGGAAATCTGCTACTTTCTGAAACTTGATCGTTCGAGTCTATATTGAATTTGGTGATCTAGGTTCAAGCACGTTCAATGTTTGAGGGTACCTTTCGAATTGCCTTTTCGAACCGTGTTTGAATCGAGTTTGAATCGGGAAAGAATCGGCTTCTCCAGGTTCGAACCGGCGAATCGGTTTTAGGGTTTTTTAAATAAGACATTAATTTCACAACATACATATTACATATTACATATGTATTATGTCATTGGTTAGTTAGTGGTAAAATGTTCAATGATTCAAATTTCACAAAATTGACAATGTATACAATGTGCATTGTGTAACTTTTAACTATTAACAAGTTACAACTTACAACTTATCATAGTTTGTGAGTACAAATCCCATTCGACATTCAACATTGATAATTGAAACATTCCACATTTGAACATTACCAAAATGTTAACTTGTTACCTGAGTCTTGAATCATGATTCATATATGTAGTTTTAACTCATCCATAAATGCCAAATGGTAATAACGCTGTACACATGATAACAAATTACTATCTGCTAGTAACTAGTCTCAAGTTTATAATCTCAAAACTTCAAAGGTCAAAGTCAACTCCTAATTTCTATAAACTAACCAAAATACTAAATACTAAATAGTAAATGCAAATGGGCCAGTCTCCTGAGTCCCCCTAAGGTAGACTAAAGCCTAACGTAGCCTCCTCCTAGTCACCCGTGGAAGCTGTGACCTCCTTGCACGTGCAGGCTTAGGAGCAGGTTCCTCGCCAATGCTATCAGCATCATCAGATGGATCACTCTCATCCTTTGAAGAATCCTCGCTGTCGGCTTCATCTTGCGAGGTCTCTGCGTCGTCTTCGTCTTCTAGTGGCTCTTCGTCCTCGAGGGCTCGAGAACTGGAAGCCTCTCCCCCTGTCCTGCGACGTGCAGCAGCCTGAGTGGTAGGTCCTGCACGCAGGGATTGGCAAAGGGTTACAATTCACAATCACTTGGACTAAAGAGTCCTCGTGTTCACAACAATAACCATTATGAAAAATGACAATTGTTGGTTGCTTAACTATACATTAAATCCTCCTAACTAGCATGTCAAAATTTGCTAATTCAATGATCCTTGGGAGATGTCTTTCACCAGAGGTCTTTGCTGCCCCAAAATTAGTTCAGCTTGTGCAAAAAAGCCTCTGTCCAGCTTGTCTGAGCTGCTGAAAGCTTGGATGTTGGACAGCACTTGCACTACATTATTAAATAGCCTTGCTCACACACGTTACAATTGTGATCCATACGTAGATAAATTCCAAATTTGTTTTCCAAATATAGACCATGTACAAGGAGTAACTTTACAAAGAAGCTTCAATCGTAAGAAAATTTTTCTTGAAGCCAACTTAAAATGGTCACAGACATTTATAGCTTGACAATCAATCTAAATTTCTGGATTACCAAGTATCAATTTCATGTGGTTGTATGAGTTATTTTCTCTCAGTAATACTATTTGGCATAGATAATCTATTCTATTACTTTCAGCTCCTAGTGAACTTATGCTTTTACCATTTATAGTAATGTTAGTGTCTTAAATTAGTGATACATGGTGTGCCCTTTACTTTATGTCCGTGACAAGCTTTCATCATCTGTTATTAAGGTAGAACGTTTTAGGCGATGTCAGTAGGAAGTCTAGTGGGATTGGCTTTTCCATTATTGTGTGTCAGTTTTTAAGCAATGTGTGTCTAAGCAATTTGCATCTATGTTAGTAGAACTAAAGAATCTGGAATGTGGCTTGCACATGTTTTCTAGATGATAAAATTCCACTGTCTGCAGCTCCTTCAAAATCTTTGCAGATTATGACACCTTGATTTATACACAGGTTCTTATGGATGATATTAATGCAGGCTATGAGCGTCTGGCAGAGCTTCAGGTGGTTATATTTTTAAACATTTAACAGCCTCTTGAGATTGTTCCTTTTCTGTCACTGTTCTTGTTCCAACTAGTGAAACTTGAGTCTTTGAGTGCTTCTTCTGTGGAAGTACCTGGGTCACAAAACTTTTTAGGAACCTTGCAAAATTGTTCAAAGGTTTTCAACTTTTTTTTTTCCTGACCAATGAGTAGAATGATTGGCAAAAAGCCCTTCAAAGTTTTATGGTACCTTTTGAATAGCCTTTTCGAACCGTGCTTGAATCGGAAAAGAATCGGTTTCTCTAGGTTCGAACCGGCGAATTGGTTGTAGGGTTTTTTTTTCCCCCTCTCCCTTAATTTCTACCCTTCGATGATGTCAAAACCGAGTGCTTTCTTAGTGTTAATGGGTAACATGTAGAATATATTTTGTGATTAATCGATACTGAAATTCGAATCCTGACACGGAACTTCAAACTTCCAACTCCTGAGTCTTGTTACCTAACAATACCTGTCACCTATGGTTTAGGGGTCTTGATCCATCTATTGTCTGCAGTTTGAGCTATGCTCTATCTGATATCATCAGTGACATTAGCTAGTAGCTACCAAGATTGAAAGCCCTTGAAGGAATGTTGGATACTTTTGAATTCCAAATTTTTTTAAGCTTCCCCTATATCTAGTCCCTTAGGGTGAAGCAGTGCTCCACTTCCATGTTTTCCCCACATTTCACATAATCTTGTGTTTTGAAGTTTGCCAACATTTAAGGTGCTGCCATCTTGTATCTTTCATTCCTTTGATGTGGTTTGCTCATAACTTTATCCAGGGATTAGCTTATACCATTTGCAGCACCATCAGCACCATTATTTGGAGCTTGTTTTTAGTCAGTTTCCATAATCCTTTCTGTTCTTGTCTTCTCTTTTTCACTAAAACTAATGTAGATATTTAGTTTGTGTTAAATGCATTTTCACGTGTTAAGTCGGAAACCTAGAAGACTAGAACCCATTCGGTTGTTATTTATGTTGTTCATCGTTCCAAATATGAGTATTTTTTGCCACCAATAGCTATCTTTTTAATTTAGGCTATTTCTTACACCACAAAGTTTTCTAGTGAATTTTGAATGTCTCATGTTATTGTTTTGTATGTGTGAGCTCCACTTTAATAGCTTTTTCCCTCCAAAATCCCTATAACATTTGTTGTGGTTCTTTTATTTATCTATTTGTTGAAGAAGATACTTACTATGTCAGTCTTTTTTCTTATAGCAAGGTGGAGATTAGAATGTCTCCAAGATGACCACTTGGGCCCCCTGATTCCCTGATCATCACCTCTAGTTTATCAATATAATGACCAAATACTGTTGCTGAAAGTGGACGTCCCTGCTTAAAACCTATAGTGTTGGAAATAAGCTCAAATGCAGCATGTCGAAATGTAAAATGTCCCATCACCTTCTCATATAGAGCCATCACTGCAAGAATTGTGTCAGAGGAATAACGGAGGTTTCTCAACCTCTGAATAAGCATATGACATGTACCGAGTCAAAAGCATGTCGGAAATCCACAAAGAATTAATATATTTGTCCTTCCTCTAATGTGCCTTTTCAATAGTTGCCCTCAGCCCCTCTACACAAAATATCTCTAAGATGGTGCCATATATAACAATATGCCCAATCATGATGGTGCGGTAATTACTTGGACAGGGGATCATGGGCTTTATGGATGGGATGAATAACTCTAGTACGCCAAGATAGGGGAAACAAGAGATAACTACTATATTAAGAAGATTGGCATGTTGGGGAAAATATGTCTACAACTTATGATAGAAGCTCGGCTTCAAGGTCATCAATATCGTGGGCATGATCATGTTTCGTACGATCAATGGCTTTGTTGACCGTGTGTGGAGTGAAAAGGGAAAACTTTGAAGGCTTGCGCATAGTGTAGATAGGGGTAATTGTGGGGACAATGTAAATTGTTGTGGGTTTGTCAAGAGAGGAGAAGAGCTGCAAGGGAGAAATTCTCACCAAACTGCCCTTGAGGATGAGTTGTATAATGAACAGATTCACAGGTTTTAGTATCAATGATGCATAAAAAAAGCAAAAGGCACTCACATAGCATTCTCTGGGGCCCAAGACTCAAATGATCAAAACTAGCAAATGACCAGCCTTAGTGGCTATTTATACCCTACCTCCCTTCATATTGACTTGGAGGGAAGGTGAAATCAAAAAATTAGGGCCGAAAATAGAAAACCATTAAAATAGTATTTCTAGGCCCGTCACGTGTAATATAAATCATAGTTGCACTGCGATTCAGAATTGCGATTCGGAATTTTCCTAGAATCTTTTAGAGTCATTTTTTTTTTGATTTTTTTTGGGCAATATGGGTATCAGATGAAAGCTCTAATTAAGAGCATTATTACTGTGTAGTTTGCCGAATGTTTCGGGTACAGGATGGTCCAGTTTAGGTGCATTAACTCCCAAGTTTACACTATAACTCGTTTTAATATAAAAAATTAACAAAAAAAAGAGAATGCCCCAATGTGTTCATAATAGGATTTCTCTCTCTCTCTCTCTCTCTCTCTCTCTCTCTCTCAGATCACATCTGAATCATGCTGAACAAAAAGCATGCTGAATCATTTTGAACTATACTGAACCTTAAATGAAACGTTTTTCAACCATATAGATTCGTTTTTCAAACATACTCTCTCTCTCTCTCTCTCTCTCTCTCTCTCTCTCTCTCTCTCTCTCTCTACAACCATAAACCATAAAGCCGAAGTTACCGAACTAAAACCACAAAGAACAATACTGAATCATGACACTGCTGTGAATAGGATCATCATAATATATAATATCGGGCCACATGGCACCAAAACGAGGTACAATGATGTTCCATGAACGTAATGAAAACTATACAATTAAGACTTGTCGGAGTCATGGTAATCAGAATCCTTTGAGTCTGTGCCTGTCTGCTGATCCCAAGGGTCTGCAGTTGAATCGGAACTGGAGGGAACCATACGTCGTGGTGTGGCCCTGGTTCTGCTACGTGCTTTGGCTCTTTGCTGCGTGCTCTGGCTCTGGATCCTCCCCCTCCCCCTGCCTCTACCTCTGCCTCTCTCCCCTCCTCTGGTCCCCATCTGGCTGCCCCCACCACCCCTGTGTCTCCTCCTGTGTGTCTGTGTGTTAGGTGGCTGTGATCCTACGCCCTGGGATGGCCCCACCCACTGTGATGATACCTGGCCGACAACTGCATGTGATGCTCCACTCCTGTCTACAAAAAGTGAACTCACCCCCCCCCCCCAAAACCTCTAGGTCTCGCTCTAGGCCTACGTGCAGGAATGGCTAGCTCCTCCTCTGTCTTCGCATCAGGGTCCACCAGCAGGTCAGCCAGGTCATCCCCCTGTGCCTCCGCCCCTATCTCCTCCTCCTCCTCCGTATCCCCCTCAACCCACTCCTCCTCCTCATAGTCAACCCCGAGCTCCTCTCCACCCTCCGAGCCCTCATCATCTCCCTCCTCAGCCCTATCCCTCTGCCTCTTTGTCCTCCTCTGCCGCCGTAAAGCCCGTGCGTCAGCTTGTGCCAACTCTCTATAAATCTCATCATCCATCTCCTCCTGCGTGGGTGGGCTCATAGCTATCAAGTAATAACTTCAAACTTCATAGTAGTAAAAGTACTAACTTCGAACTTCTACACTGTACAAGGCAATGTTTCATATTTATTGTAGTTGAGGTGTCAGACTCCAAATCTGAAACTTCATTTAAAACCTAGCTTATCCCATGCATAGCAATCAGCAATGTCGATCCCTGTCGATTTCCCTGCATGTACAAACATCAGAGCACACGAAACATGGTGGAGCTGGCTGCCTTGTCTCCTCCCAACCTTTGCTGCATAGATTATGATGAGGAATGCTTCTCTCTAGGCTCACTTATGCACAATCCTCAAGCACCCCTTAACCCTAACCTTTCCTAACGTCGACACATGGCCAATTCCATGCATAGTCGACACATGTGCACAGTCGACACTCGCCACTTGGCAGTACTCTGACACATAGGCAAGTGAGTAGGTTGAAATGTGTCTCATACATTGGACCAGGTATCCCAGTGAGCATGTGACATGTGTCATGTTTGACCGGTCAACCCTAACATGTGTCACTCATTCACTGGACCAAGTGTCATAATGAGCATATGACACGTGTCCCGTTGACTAGTCAACTCCTACTTTTTAGGAGGTCAGTCCAGCCACTCCTAATAAATGACCCAGTACCCCATGCCAAAGCTAAGCACGACTCTTTAGGGTCCAATGCCAACTAGTCACAGTTTATTTACAATGTACTTACAAAGATCACCACAGGCTGGTGACTTAGCCATTTCAGTAATTACAATAATTACAAAGCGTACATGTGTCTCTAGAAGCTTTAAATAACCGGGACAGGGAGTAAAGGCTCTAACATCCCTTCCCACTCAAAAAAGACATCGTCCGCGATGACCAAACTAGGGTATTGTGCACGCAAACCGTGCGCGGTCTCCCAGGCAGCATCTGCAAGAGGTCTTCCATGCCAAGCAACTAGATATATCAAAGATCAGGCGGTTACACAGATGTTTCTCCTGCCTATCCAATATCCTTGTTGGCTCATGGATCTCCTCTACATGCTCCTAAATAGAATCACAACCGACTCACCTCCGTACACCGAAGTTGTCGACAAAAGCTGGCCTAATCAAGCCTCCTACATCCCACACTACTGGCGATCGTATTCGACTCTCACTAGCACCACGATTGCTTGTCTTAAATTTTTTTGACTAACTCAAGCATTTCACCCATTGAGTTAGACATCAGCTGTACTAGGCACTTTGAGGAATTCCCACCGTAACAAGACTAGTAGGCCTAAAACCATATTGGGCCACCAAAAGTTACATAGGATCATCTCATAGGTCCAATCCACACCAGGATGACTAGCACCAGTACTATCATAACATAACTGCAGCCCTTTACTAACTGCAATGGGAGTTTGCCATTCCCTTTAACTATACCATCTCCTATGGTATACTTTAAGGGCGTCTCGTTATGGCACATAATAGCCTCCCTAGCATTGCAAAGGTTAATTGGCAATGGTGCTCATGATCCTCATGAAACACCTATATTTTGGTAGCTACCGAATCAATGGGGAAACTAACGGTCTGAACTAGGTGTACTTGCTTATTATCTTTCTTTTTATTAAATGGCCATTTAGGACACTATGTGCCCTTTGCCCATGCAAGCAAAACATAATTCCTATCTTTTTCTTACCCATTAAATGTTGGTGGTTTTAGATCTTTAAAAGTACTGGGGTTTGGTCGACTATCTCCCGTACATACTACCACACTCAGAGTGTGCCACTATGATAGAACAAGAATGCTAGAGGAGCATGCAGAAAGATACTAAGCTTTAATGCCATTCAATAACATTAAGAACCAGCTCAAATGCATCCCAAGCTAGTCATAGAGACCGTGAATGCCATATAACAGTAGATAACTAAGCATTTGGAACTGGAGAGAGATCCCAAGCCATATAAGGGGACCATGCATTCATGCATGCACGCTATAACTCGTGCTAAATAACTTGAAGCGACATGTGCTAGTAACATATGTCCGCCGACTATAGAAAAGGTGTACTTACAACACCTTAAATTTAAACTTTGGCCATGCATGTATGTGATAAACCTATGCAAGTGCTAACACAAATATAAATGTGTACTGTCACTTATTCACTGACTGTTTAATACTTGAAAAACTCTTCTCTTTGGAGGTGCATATATGCAACGAAAATTGTATACACAAGCATTTAGAAGTGATTAGGTAAAATGTACCCCAAAGACAATGTGTATGTTGAAAAACATGAATGAAGTTACATATTGCAAAATAAAGTCTCAAATATAAAACAGATTTGATCTTCCAGAAGTAATATATACTCTATAATAAACTAAACCAGTTAATGTCAGGACTCGGTGTATATCGAATGATACAAATTCTGAACTTTTTTTTCTTATGCCGTCTATAAAGATCTAACTTTTGACAAGCCACGTCCATGCCAAAGTAGATTACCACCCCCCAAATGATCCTTTTATCTAAGCAGTACTTTTTCTATCTAACCAGATATTTCAATGGGGGTCTGGAGAGATTTCTTTGCCCAAGTAATGGTACCCTTGCATGATTTTGACTTAACACCGTTCTATGTAAATAATGGATCGATAATTTTCTTTGATAGGAATCCACCTATGCAGATTCACCAAGAGTGCATTTGAATGTTGTTGCAAGCTATGGGAGGTGTTTGGCTAGGAATACTACATCATTCACCTAACGTGGAAGGTTATGGACATAATATAGTAGTTTAGGTCCTCTGCCCCTTCTTTTGTAGCTATTCTTGTAGTCTATCCATATACATGGCAAAATGTCAATAGTCACCTGTCAATTGTACTCCTAACAAAGACCATTGCTATTATTGCAAACCAGGTTCATCAAGATCGATGTTTCCATTTGTTAGAGAATCTTGATGATCTAAGTTGGTAAGAAAATTGCGTTGCTACTACAATTTCTTGTATGACAAGTCAATCAGGAAGAGACGCTGGTGGAGACCCTACTTGGCTGGATATCACGTTAGTGGATGAGGCAGCCAGGATATTGGACCTACAACCCACCTAGGAGCTAAGAGGTATTGAGGAAGAGTAAAATTGTGGCCCACACTAGCTAGTTGGAATCGTTGATTTAATGCATAGTTGTGAGAAACAGAAGTGGTTCGAGGTTGTTGGCAAATGTAAGCATGTGAGATGGCTGGCTTCTATATATAATGACAAGTGTGGATCACCGATGATAGTTTCAAAAGAGTCAGATGGGCCTTAGGAACTTAGGATATTCTAGATGAGGTAGAAGGTCAAGTTATGAGTTATGAGGCATAGCCTAAGGGTCATTGGCATTCTCTAGATGGCTCCATAGTTCTGAACGAGCATCATATAGAGTAGATTTGTTCAGTAAGTCACACATATCATCAATCTGAAATCTTCAGTCTAGCTATTCTTCCAAATGCTATAGATGAGCCACAGGATTACTGTAGCTTGTTGCAAATATACCCAAAGTATTCATGGTATGTTGTGTATATTTCTATTGTTGATTCACAACTGCCTACAGACAAATATTATGATGTTCCAGATGTGGTACCAGATTAGACTCGTTAGAAAGAAATCACCTACCCCTATTTACTTTATATACCAGCTTTGGATCATCCAACTAATCCTTTAGTTTCTACAGTTCGGGAAGAGGCCCATGTTATTTTGCATGACGTTGTTTTGTCTAAAGTCTTAACAGAGTTCGTCCCTGTTGATGCTGATTGGTGCATGGGTGTATGCCAACAAAATTTTTGTGAATGGACCAATAAAGGGAAGGATGACTCGGAACTTGGAAGAGATAAATGAGCCTAAATGGTCTGTTGCAAAGGATTGTTTTACAATATGAGTGTACTTGTTGAGACTTTTGTTTTCGAATTCTAGAGCTTCTTTGGTTTTAATCTTTTGATATTTACACAATTTGTGTTGTATCAGTTGATTGAAGTTCGAATCTTATTGATCTTTTGACCTCCTGTAACTGTAGCAGTATTGCTCACGAAAGAAGGTGGAAATCTAGCATCAGCTGTCTCATGCTGATCTTTTTTGTCTTTCCCGTACAATTCTTTAATGTTTTGAGGTTGAGTCCTTCAGTGGCCCAGTACTTCTGACTTAATCTATCCAAAGCTCAGTGTGTTTCTTTGGTTGCCATTTTGGCAGAGTTTCCAGGCTATAGAGGTTGATAAGGTAGTGTTATTCTAGAGATCATTGTATACTTGAAGGAAGAAAATCGTTTCCAGTATGGGGTTGTTTTGCTGATGTATGTTGGAGGTTCCAGCACATTGCAGCTGTACATTTGCTTTGACCATGGAGAGTATGTGTGGTTGGCTGATCCTTGACAGTTTCTGGTAATGCTTAGAAGCAAAAAACAATGAAGACATTTACAGTCTCAGCATGTCTTGTTGCACAATTGATTTGCTAAATTTCCATTAGCTAGCTAGCTATGCCATCGGTCAAGCTTTAGCTCATTTGCATGCTTGCCCCCAGCTCAAAGTATAATATCCCACTTTCTGAATTACTTTTTTGTTGTTATGTGAGGTGAAAGACTTTTTTATGCAGTATCTAGTTTGTATATGAACTTCCGGATTCGAAAGTTGCTATTTAATGATTTATGTGATGGCTTTTGTTTGTGGAAGAATGCCAAGTTAATATCATACTAACTGAGGCTTTTGTCTCAGGTGAAAAAAGTCAACGGTACAGATGTTCTTAATTTACGCCATCTAAGGCAGCTCATAGAAGATTGCAAGGAGTTGAGCCTTCGATTTGATCTTGATGATGGCCGAGTTGTGGTTCTGAACTACCAGGCAGCCAAAGAAGCATCCCTTCGTATTTTACAGCGACACCGAATACCTTCTTCTACATCTGCTGATCTTGTAAATGGAGATTTTATGGAGGATGAAATTGAGGCCTGGGAGAAGCAGACGATGCCAAAGCAGAGCAGATGATTAGTGTCTCTTAACCTAGTGTTTTCTATTACAATTTGAACATGGCATTCATGTTCATCCATTTATCTTAGTGCTAAGTGGCCAATTCAACAGTTGGGCTTAGCTAAGTCCTAAACCCTATCAAATCTTCTGAAGATGAGGCTGGAGGTAGAGTAGAACAAAATTGGAATAGATTTGGTTGAGAACGCTAGGGATTTACGTGACCAGTATCCATATCCATGATGGAAATTTTGTATGGTATTAACCTCCTCCTTTTGTGTGCACCGACACCAATCTGTCCTTCTGATTGTTACCAAAGTTTTCGTAACTTTTCTGGACTGGCCATTGACATTGGAGCCTTAATCTTGTGACCTCCCAAGTAAATTGGGTTGGAATTGAGCTAGAAATTATTCTTAATATAATAGGTCCCGGGAGCTTTATTATAGTAAATGCCCTTGTCTCTGTTGAGCTTGGGGCATCAGTACATGGGGCAACTTTTCCAAAATGATGCAGAATTGTTATTACTATGTTCCTTTTTTGCATATTAATAATCAAACTATCTAAATGAGGGTTCAAACAGGGCAATGAGAACCCAAATCCAGGAATGACTCTTACTGCTATAGCAACAGCAGAAGTGAGGTATGTAGAACTGAGCCACAATTCTTCTTGTATGCAATATTGACCAAGATCTTACACGTCTTAAGTGCAAGATATTAAGGAACATCTAACAGTCAGAGGTTTGAAATAATCTAAATTTGCTATCATGTTTCTTTTTAAAACATTACTATTCAAAGCCTCTTGAGGATATAAAGATTCAATTAGGCTGGATTTTGTTTTGCTGTCAAATATGTAATTAAAGCATGGGCAATGATAGATATACTGTACTTTGTGGCACCATTCATGTGTTTAAACGAAGGTTCAAACCTGTGATGCAGGGAAACTTATAAACTTATATCCACATCAACAAATCAGTGTGTGTGGACAATTGTCTAATCTGTCTGCTTATTGTGATAAAAGGAGTAGGAGTAGGTATACTATACAACTAAACTACAGTTTTGTTGTTGTATGCAGCAGTGGCCAAGACCATTAGCCTCAAATGCGAGAGAGAGAGAGAGAGAGAGAGAGAGAGAGAGAGAGAGAGCCACCACACATACACGACTGAATATATATGACTTTGTTTTTGTATCATGACGTCTAGTCACATGCCTATTTACATGCAATTCTACCACTATGTTACAAGGTTCCATAATCCAGATTTTTTGAAGGATCAACTTTCCACTCAAAAAACAAAGAAATAAAAATGGTAGATCTGGTTATACTTTCTCAACGCATGATGTTGTCAGAGATGCAGCGGCCGCTATAGCCAGAGATGGAGGATTCCATGTCCTCTGAGAGCAGTCTCATGTCCTTCCTTCTTCCGCGTCCCACTCTTCCCGCAGGCGTGTTGACATTGTCCTCTCTCGGATGGGCTTCGTACTTTGACAAAATGTTGTTGCTGATCTCACGTGTGGTGGCCTATTGCCTCTCTCTGCCTTCACACCAGGAGAAACGGTAGGCATGACAGCACAAGAGAAGGAAAAAAACTACTTTGACAGGCACCCCACTGAGCTTTCCTTCCCTTGGCTATGAGACTTATGGCACCTTGCATCGACGCTTGAGGATTTTCTTCGCATGTGTTCTCATCAGACGGCAGAGTGTCAAGGTATTCCAGGTTCTATTCTCGTGGCTTCTTTCAAACAACGTGTTTCCATTGTCCTGCAACGTGCTCAGGCCCTATCTATTCTGCAACGGGCGATGGTGGTTGGGTCTGCTACATCTCATCTCCCTTCATTAACCGACTCACCACCTCTTCACTTTTTTGATCTATTGCAGTCAGTTGGCAAACTCCCACGGACATCATCATAGTTTATGCACTTTTATTTTTAATGCAGGGATTTGGGATTAATCTTAACTTTACTGCAAGCTTCGCTCTTGTTTGAGTCTATTCATGTTATTCTATTTCTTATTATATGTATTGATTGTTTGGTCACTAATATGTGTGATCATGGATTTGGCATCTAATAATATCATGTCTACAATATAATCTTGACTCAACTTGACAAACTAAAAATATCAATCACAAATTAGAGATGTCTTATGTCCTTGTCTCCAAGCCTCTATGCCTAAGCGGATAATGACCTACATCTATCATTTCAAATTCATGCAATCATCTTTTGACTTTATCAATTGAGCTACTATTTCTTTTTGTTAAGATTAGATCACCACCATATAAAACCAGGATCAGTATTTCACCTTCACGATGGAGAAGAAAGATGATGGAGATGGAGGAGAAAGGAGAGTTGGACCAAATTTAAGGCCAGGAGACAGCTGAATACCTCAGGAACTAGCTCGCCCTACCTCCAGGATCAAAATGGCTATGTTGGGTTAAGAAACAGAGCACTTTTTCAGCAAGGTGATGAGAGTTCCAGGGCTGGAACCAGGCGCAGTTAGGATTGATCCAAAACCTGTTTTCAGCCAAAGAAATCTCTCCTAGGAAGCATGGGATTGATGCTTTTGAAGGTGATGGACTCCAGGCTCAGATTGGTTCCCAAGAAGGTAGGGTTTTGGGCAACAAGAAAAGCTTCAAGAGTGGCTCTTGTGGCAACAAAGAGCAAATTTCAGATTGCAAGAGAGGGATGAAAAGTCTCAGATTTCAAGGAAGAGGAATGCTAGCAATGGAGTTGGTAATGGACTAATGAACAACATCAAAGAGACTCCAAGCCATCAAGCCCCAGAGTTCTTGGAAACAAGGAGAATGTTGAGCAGAATCATGGTTGTGAAGAGTTGCAAAGATGGAAGAGCAACAAGAAGAAAAAGCTAGAGGCCAGGTGAGCAACAATCCTCACCTAGCCAAAGACCATGCTTTGTTGGAAAGTGATGGAAAGAGACAAATGGAAGAAGAGGAGTTGTTGAAGCAAAAGGAAGCTTCAATGGTGAGATGAGGGAGATGGAACAAGATGAGGAGCAGCCACTCTCATAGCCAAACCTCGTAGAGGAGCACAATACAACACCTGAATGATGGAAGCTTTTCCTCCAGGATCACACCAGCAAGAGGGAAAGAGAAGAGACAAGAAACTCCACCTCAAGGAGAAGGAGATAACCACAGTGAAGAGCCTTAGGGTTGTTCTAACCAATTGAGGTGGAAGAAAGGAGGGCCCTTTAGGGCTACAGGAGGAAGGAAAGCATCTTCTTGGGCTATGTATGGGACCTAGGCTCCCTTTGGAGGAGCTGAAGAGGTGATAATAGTGCAATGGGCTCACATAGGTATCATGCTTTCTAAAGTGCAATATTTGTCCAAGAATTATTTCTGTTTTCTATTTGCAGATGAGGAAAGTGCGAAGGAGAGCTACTAACAGAAGGCCCTTGGCAATATAGAGCCTCACCCATTTTCTTGTTTGAGTATGACCCACTTTCAATCCTGAGAAGAAAAGCCCCACAAAAGTATCCAGGAGGGTGGAACTTATTAATACTCCATGTCATCTTAGAGATCACCTCAAGTATATTGTAGCTTCTATAGGGGAAGATGTTGGCCCAAAAAGCGAGAAGAAGGCTACAAGCCAGGGTGGTTCCCTGAAGTGCTAGTGGAAGTGGACCTAAGCATGGATCTCCCAGCAACGATCATGGTAATGGGCCCATCTTATGAAAGGTGAAAGTTGCAAGAGTTCACCATTTCTGACACTCCCTCTTGAACCTTGCAGCTTTGCACGTTTAATCCTAGATTACTTTTAGCTATAGATTGGTACCATTGCTAGTATCTCAAAAGGTAGGACTGTACCAAGATCCAATCTTCCATTCAAAGACAAAAAACATACCTCTGAAGTACCATCATTAGGGATCTATAGGCGTTGATCGTCAGTTGTACTTGTGAGATGCAAATCGTCGGATGTAAATCATGGTCCGTCAGATGTAACGTGTGGGATATGAATCAGGGCCTGCAACATAATGTCAGAGGCAACAAGGAAATACAAGATGCAGTCCCCACAATTCAAAACTTGTAGTAACAATGTTAGAAGCAGTTATCTAGCTTCTAATTGATGCATGTTTTGTGTGCTCTTGCCTTAGAATTGTCAATCTAGATTGTGTGAATCAATCTTCTAGATCCAACCTACTTTGGTTCTATGTCTGCTCATCTGATACCTGCAGGAATCGCAGAACTCAAGCAGCCGAACTATTCGAAGGATGACTACATCGGGCTTCCAGCTGATCTTTATCCATGGATCAAAGACTTAAGAGTAACCAATCCTACTCTTTTTGCATTCAAATGTTGAGTTCAAGTTATTTGAAAGATCATTGAAGACCTGGCCATCTTCAACGACTTTAACAAATGGAAATTTCTATAAGTCTACAAAAATACACTGTCTTCACAACAATCTGTAGAATTGAGTTGTTTTTTTGCACAGTTCGCATTTTTCTAGAAAAAAATATGAAGTGCTTCTCTATTTCGACAAATAAAAGTTCCAAGTTCATTGTCGCATTTTTTCTGAAATGCAAAAAATGTTAAGTATGCAACCAAGTCTATTCTGAAGATGTTTGACTGAAGTCCATGACAAACTTCGAGTTGTTTGACCTAAGTACACAACATTGTACAGCTGTAGTTGTGTCGCATAAGCGAGGTTGTTTTCTTTTCGTCTTCGTCTTTTTATTTGCGAACAATTTTGTGTCTTTGAACTTTTTTTTGTGCGGAAGTTGTTTACAGGATCCCAGACACGCGACTACACATCACAGAACACATTCTATTCTAGCAATCAAGACAAAATGACAGTACAAGACAGGGAGATGCACGAAAATAGAACGACTGTATTATAGTTTAGTTTTTAGAGCGAGATTGTCAGTGTAGTCTGGTTGAGTAGGATTGAAGTCTAGAGACTTCAGAAAACCATCAAGCTTTTTATATCAGGCTCGTGATGCCTGTTTTAGACCGTAGATGCATCTCTGCAATCGACAAACATATTGTCTGTTGTCGGGGTCTTCATAGCCTTTAGGTTGCTTCATGAAGATTTCCTCCTCTAGATCTCCATGGAGAAAGGCTGTCTTCACGTCAATCTGGTGAATTTCTAGATTGTA